>CAWUFW010010968.1:0-652414 GCA_963921515.1 Calotriton arnoldi | reverse complement strand
TGCATCAGCAGAAGCATGGGGAGAGCCTGCAGTGCTGGATTCATGCTCGGGGAGCCGCTTCTTCGTTGTCCGTGCTCGGCATCCGTGTTACCGCTTCGGTTTGTCGTACGGTATCTCTTGGCCATGGGAGCCGTTTGTTTGCGGCATCGTAATTTATGCGCCGGGCGGGACGTGTTTCGTCGGACGGTGTGTGTCAGTTGGGCTGCGCCGCTACGTGTGCGGGCGCACTTTGATGGCGGACGGTGTTGCTGGCTTGCCGGCGGTGTTTGGCCTACTTTTCGCATCGTAATTGGACGGGCGTGTGGACTGCTGCGTGCCGGCGGTAACTGGTGGTTTTTGCATCCGCCAGCACGGCGGTGGTGCTTCCGCCCGCCATCGTAATGTGCCCCTTAATGTTTTAATTTATAAGATAATGTTTTGTGTATTATATTTTATGTTATAGGTGTATGTATATATATATATTTATTTGTACATTTATATATATATATTTATAACATTTTAAAATAAATTATAAATCTTAGTTTATTAAGTTTGTTAAAGTAAATATATGTATATATATTGCAATTTGTATATGTACGTTAAAAATTTTTAAATTACATTTATTTATTATATTTGTTAAAATGTACATCACATCTAAATAACTAATTTAAAGTTAATTTTATTATTTAATTTATTTAACATAATTTTTTATATATATAAAAAAACGATATTTTGTACATCAATAATTTTTACAGCGATATCATTTTTTCGATATTTTTAAACTACATTTTAAAGATAGGATGTCGATATTTTTGACATTCGATATTTATGTGTCGATATTTGTATATGGGGATATTTTTGTACTCAATATTATGTCAGTGATCCATCCGTCGCAGCCGCAGTGGTGGCCGCTCTTTCTCCTCCAGCTCTGTACAGCCTCCTTGTTGGCAGACATCAGAAAGAGACTCACTTCGACTGAGACACAGCGCCCAGATACCCCTAGTGTTGACAGCGTTGCACTTTACAAATGCTGTTTGATTGATTGATGGATTGAAGGCTTGAGGTGGGAATGGAGAGTATTGGAATGTGTAAGTTTGTGGGTATTTGCACACATTTCCCATGACCATTCTCACCCTTAAAACACTTGTAAAGTTACTCTCATTAAAGGATGGAGGTGGGAATGAGAGCAACCCTCTTAATGTCGAGCAGTTGTAGGAGAAAGGGTTTTTCCGCAGAGTAAATAAACATACATTTGCAAAGGCCTGGGGAACTATTCAACTGGTTCTTTATAAAGGCAAAAGAACACTCCAGGAATATTTCACTGTACTCCTCTGATTTTTTTTTTAATCCAATAAAAGTCAGAATTTTAATCCAAACACTGGTGTAGATTTCCAACCTTTCTTTGTATACGACTAAGTGAATCAGCCTCTAGGCTGCTAGCTCTCTAAACTGAGCCGCGGAGCAGACCAGGTCAGTGCATTCCGTCTATAACATGTAAGTGACTTTGTTAAGTGTGTACCATACTAAAGAGCTTGGTCATACATGTAGGGGTAGAAGATGAGGCTCCACACATGTAAGTTCATACATGCTCTGCCACCAGGGGCCCTTAATCTTACAACTCACCACTAAAAGAGGCATAAGGACACCGTAGAAATTTAAATTATAACTAGAACAAGCACAACTAAACAGGACCAGGGAAAGCACCACAGGGAGCAAGCGTGTCTTGTGGCAGAATTGGAACGCTAAGGAGATCGTGGCCAGATATATAAGAGGGTTGTAGTGGATAGTCCGCCAACAAACAGCAATTCTTTGTGCCCTATTTGGAGGACCAAAGATGGAGAATGTTCCACTAGGGGAGACTCCCCTGGCCCGACCATTGGGTTGGCAGGGTCTGCTGGTAACCCCGACAAAAATGATGGTGGTCGATGTGAGAAGTTGGCCTGGTATATGCTGTCCACTAATTAAAGTGGGCACCTTGCACCAGTCCAAACAACCCTTATTGATGATTAGGTTAAAGACAACCTTTATTGAAAGCTATCCTAGTGGTAGCTATGGAGAGCAGCCTTCAGGCTAAGTCTCGAAGGAATGTAAAGCAGCTTGTTTTACCAGATCATAACCTCCTGAATGACCAAATGAAAGGAGAACCACACAAGGAATATATAAAATATATGTATTTATTGCTAAACACTCTCTACTAACCTCTTTATGAGATTAGAGAACAAGACACACAATATTAAATCACTAGAACGACAGTAAATAGCTCAATACACAGTGGGCTCCAGGGGTAGACCAAACCATATACTAAGAAAGTGGTATAACAACCACGACTTGACTAGACACAGTGCCTAGAGCACGTAGAATCGCTGGGACCCCAAGGAACCACCCAAAGTAGTGACACAGGGGACCCACGGAGGACGGGTGCAGTGTGTGAACACTGGCGCGAGCTCCGTACAACTCTATGAGAAAGTCGCAGTTGGAAATTTAAAGATTAAGGACACTTCGGAGAGGACCTTAAGCAAACCCAGCTAAACATAGAAGGTTCTAAGGCCAGCACCCTTGAGAGTACTGAGGTACCCGTGTTACCTATCCCAGAGGAGCCGGGTGCATAGGGGTCAAGTGATATCGGAAACCTTTGTCGTTTTCAATGGTATGATGCGAAAAAGTACTGCTGCTGGGAAGATGAAAAGTGTCCGGTGTGATCCAAGCCTGGATCGGAGATGAGAAGAACCTGAAAGCAGAGGGTACAGAGTCTGGGTCACTTCACAGTGACCAGGGGCACGATAGACGAATGCCCATCGATGTCGGGTGCTTCAGGTGAGAAGAGGTGAAGCTTGACTCTGCAGCCACGGGGACCAGGAGATGTCGACGATGACCAAAGTCCGGAGGTGAGCTGTCCCATGAAGGATGTAGAGTGCTGGGGGGTCAGTGTCCGGATTGAACACCAACAAGCCTTGGCAACTGCAACCCAGCGGGCAGAGGAAAGATGCTTCGGTGAAGACCAGCAATGTCCTGGGGACTCTCCAAGCTATGGAGAGTCAGGGCACGTCTGGAGCAACCAGGAAAGCCCACGGAAAGTCAAAGTTACCTTCACAGGGACCCACAGGCCAACGGACCAGGGATCGCAAAGGGACCTCAAGCTGAATCACTAAATACCAGCCAACGGAACACTCTTGGAGTGTAGGCCAGAAATCTTTGGTAGAATTACTGCTCGGGGTCAGGACTACAAGTAGCCCAAAGCACAGCTTCAGGGGTTGCCGAAAAGCATATGCTGCTGCTGCAAATGTCCACGGTGCACAGGGGTACGGGTTGCACGGTCGCCACGAGGGATAAGGGCCTCAGAATTGCTGAGAGCGCAGATCAATCTCAGAGACCTTGGGTACCCACCTCCTGTGTTGCAGAGATCTTCGGAGTCCTCAGCAGCTCGGGAGATGCAAACCGGTCAGATGCGTTTAGGTGCCTGCCTTGCAGGGGAGTAACTCCTTTACTCCAAGGGAGATTTCTTCAGTCGTCCAGCATCATGCAGATTGTCGAAGTACTTGGTTTCTGTAGCAGAGTTTAGTCCATGTAAAATCTAAAGTCCTGTAGTCAGGGTTCCTACTTTATACCCAAGGAAGGAGTGGGACAAACTCTGGGGACCCACCTATGGGAGGGTCAGGACAGAGGGGTGGCTACACCCATGTCCTTTGTCCAGTTTCTTGCCAGAGCAGGAGCAAATGGCTCCTGCAACCGGTTTGAGCTGGACTATGCACGGGGACACCAAATGTGCCCCCAGTGCAGACTTTCTGGCACTCTAAGAGTGCCCCCACCCAGCCCCAATACACTAAAGCCTGTCTGGGAGGTGGTCACACCTCCCTGTGACAGGAAACCTATTGTCAGGCCTTCCTCTGTTCGAGCTTGGCTCAGCAGCAGGAGGGCAGACTCGTGTCTGTGGCTGGCAGCATCCATTTTGTGTTGCCCAGGTCGAGAAAGCTGGTACCGGGTAGACCGGTGCCCCATAGTAGTGGTACTACAAGGGAGGAATCATACCTCCCACACCAGTTACTGGTGTGGAGGTATGATTCCAAGGTGTTTGACACCAAACACGACATGTTTCTAAGCAGCCGTTTTAAAGTTAGCATTTACCACAAGGTTATAATGCACTTAAGTATATATGGTTGGCTGCATCACAGACAACCCCGGAGAATAGATTCCGAAGGCTGCAGAGGGGCTCTGCTCATGCAGGGCACCCTCTCACACAAAACCCAGCACCCTGCCTTCAGGATTGATAACGCCTGCCATAGGGGTGACTGATAGGTTTTTATGTGCAGTGATTTAGAATAGATATAATGAACCTATATCTAAGTAAGGGGTGCATGCACCACCTTACACAGGCTGCAGTAGCAGACCTGTGGTGTCAGTTTGAATGGTCTCTCAGGGGTGGCATAATACATGCTGCAGCCCCTGGGAGGCCTCTGGGGTACCTATGCCCTGGGTACATGGTGTACCATATACTAGGGACCTATAAGGGTACCCCAGTATCCAATTTGGAGTGTACGTAAAGTACATGCAATCAATTTAGGGAGAAAGCAGATAAACTGGGGTCCTGATTAGCAGGATCCCAGTCAGACTAGTCGAAAACCAGCAAAACACCAGGAAAAAAGTGGGGGCAACCATGCAGTCAGATTCCACCTTCCTACAGTCGACTCAAGAGAGGCTGAACCCACACCACTAAAGGTGGGGCTAGCCCGGTGAAGGACTGCCATGGAAAGAGTAGAAGGTAAGGATGGTGTGCATAACATTCTGAGACACACCCTCTACAGGTTACGGAGACCAGATATGGGGCACTGACAATGTTTGGGGGGGCATCTTCAGTGTCCACAGTCATGGGCGGAAATTCCAACACCTGTTTTCCAGCAGACAAAGTGCCCCACGCTCCCTAAAGTAGTTTCTCCAGAAACAGCCTATAGGTGGTCAAAGATCCACCGCCATAGCAGAGAATGCTAAATGGGGGAAACTGGAAATTAGTGCGTTACAGGAACAAAACCTGCTACAATGGCAGACGGAAAATCCGTCAGTAACACTCTAAACCAAGGCCTCAACAGAGACGTAAGGTCCAGAGCTATCCTGAGTCCAAGGAGGCGGATCTCTGCCGAAGACCTAAGGCTTAACGTCACAGGCTGCTGATACGCTGATCAAGTTGACAAATAGTGCGGCCCCCAAGACCGTGTGGGCTTTAAAAGACCAGGCAGTGAATATTACAAGTAAATACCACACTCACCACAAGATGGTGGGTGTGGCCAAAGCAGTTCATCGTGCAGAAACGCACATGCAAGAAGCGTCTCTCCTTGACTGCCAACCCAGGAGCAAAGCGAGATATCCGCCTTTGCACCCATTGGTGGTCTGATCAGTGCCTGCAACCTATATCTACCAGCATCGCCTTGGCCGCTCCGTCAGGTCTCCACTATATCTCATCACGCTACCAGGCACCACAGTGGAGGACTCCTAGAGAAACACGAGAGGAGCTATTTTTATGCATGACATTCTGGCTCTTAGGGGTTTAGAGCAGAAGTGTTGGAGTTTGGAAGATACCATGTGTTGAATGACTTTTTGCATGAAAATGGAAAGTTCCAAATATGACATCACGCTTCCCCTTCCAAGGATGCTTCTGAAGTCCAGGAAGGAAAGTACTGAGCGGAGTTTGATGGACACCTAGGAATGCATGTACCACGTGACCCCCTGCCTTTCATGGGTCGGAGCGTTGCATGTGGTCTTCCATGCATCAGCTGGGAAGCACTGCTGGCAATGATGCGTGACCTTATGCAAACGCATCACCTGCATGCCTTGATCTCATTGGTTGACTAAGCTCTGAAACTGTTAATGTTCAGCATTTGATGCAGACAGTCTTATCCCACTGTGTATATATACATTTCTGAATCAGGTAAACTTGCTTTCTCCAGCTTTTTCGTATAGTCCACCCTAAACCTTTACCTTCTGTGCTCAGGGGCAGGCTGACTGCAGAAGCAATTGCACATTTCCTGGCATGCCAGGCCTCTGAGCAGCCAATGAAGAGTGGTTGAGCTAGGCCACACTTCAGGTCTGAGTGACATGTAGTTGAGTCCCCGCTGGCTTTGGAGACACCAAGAAAGGGTTTTTTTGAGAGTCCAGTTCATCTTTACCTGTTCAGTGTGAAGTCCTACCAAAAGGAGGCTGTTAGGTCAACAGAATAAAGCACATTCAAGCCCCAACGCACAGGCAGTCACACACCACCAACCACAGAACCCTCGGTTATGGCCTGGTTTCCATCCAACTACGCCCTTGTCAAGATTAAAGCAGCGTGCAACTGACATCTCATGAGCCACAGGCATCGCGGTCACCCAACACGCCCTATGCAGGTCGCGGCCTGCGGTGGCACAAAGCGGCTACGCCGGTCTGATGCAGTTGTTGTCTGCCAGCTGGCAGAGAGCAAGCAGGCATCAACCACATCAGGGGAAGAAGATGAGCTGTGCCCTCCCTGCTTGGACCTGGGCAGACCCAGTTAGTGCCCGCAGCCCTTCACGGCTTGATCCGGGAATGATGCCACACTACTAACATGCCGTACTCCTCTGCCACGTTAGCAAGGTGGTTCCCGCTGGGCACCACACACTCCTGGGTGCACCGGGTGTGGGCAGGTCTGTCAAGAAAGCTGCCAGACTGGTTCCATCAGCTGTCTCATTGCAAACACAAGCTAGAAACAAAGGCTCTCATGTTCACTGAAGGAAAGTCCAAGACATTAGGGCTTTGAGCTGAGGAGATTTTGTATGAGAGGCTCCTGCAAAGTCTGAGTTTTACACCTACATGAGTAACCCAAGTATGTGGGGTCCTTAACGGAGCTGTATGGCCCCCCAAGCCAGAAGAATGGAAGACAAGCAGAGATGTACAAAAAATATACCATAGAAAGCCAAAAAAGAAAGTAAACAATCCAGTTCGAGTTAATGCCGCGTGCAATCGTTTTATCAACATCGGCATGTATCTTTTTTGGGGGAGTTTTATATAGCGCGAACTTGACCCGAAGGTATCGGGTATCAGAGCGCCTTACATGAGCACCAGTTGCGTTACACAAGGACACATTCATTTTTGTAAGACACAAGGAGATTAAGTGATGTGCCCATAATCACAGGATGTTGAGGGTCATTGCTGAGACTTGAACCAGGTTCCCCAGATTTGAGATCGACTGCCCTAGCCGTTAGGCCACATCCTCTCCCAAAAGATTCATATACACAGTTGATATGGCCACACTGCAAACTCTATTCTGATCACAATTGTTGATATTACTCACTGCAGCGATACTTATCTCATCAACCTCAAGAGGGTGAAAGTCTGAGTCAGACTACCCTGACAAGACCCAGCGGTTAATAATAGTGTTGTGCACCAAACCTATTGTTCCATTGCGGTTATTTTAGCAGCATATGTTAGGGGCCATGGATCACGGCCCAAATAGCACCCAGAAGCCAGAATGAGCCGTGTCCAATGATATTTTAAGAAGGACTGATTCTAAGGTATGTTATCAGGGTGTAATGCTTTGCATTGTTAGATAAAAGGTGTGCCAGGCAGTGCCCAGGGCCAGAATCTCTTGCATGGGTACTTTGATTTCCACCAGAGGGTGTTCATCCCGCAGGGCTGTACATCAAGAGCTTTGTGTGGGATCTTTCTCATCAGGCACTCGTGGGGCGTTCCTGCAACAGGGTAACCTGGAAGCAGTTCTCTAAGTGGCCCTTCATAGAAGCCAAATTGCTCTTCCTGTGAGACAAGCTGCAAACCCTGGGTCTGCATTCTATTGTTCCTTGAAGACATCTTACAGTTCAGAGACACAGTTAAAGTTCATTGAAGCCTTGTTGCAGTTCAAGCAGTCTGAAAGACCAGTTCTCTGTCTTGAAGGCCATTTTGCAGTTTCAGTTAGCAATGTTGCTTGATCCAAAGATGTGATTCCTTCAATCCATGCTGCAGTTCTGGAAGCAATGTGAAAGTCCCTAGAAGTAATTCTTCAGTTTTTTGAAGCCATGCTGTGGTTCCTGGAAGCCATGTTTCAATCATGAATGCCATGTTGCATTTCTTTGGCACCACTTTGGAGGTCTAGGAACCTATGTTTACCTACTTTATCTCCCACAGCTCCAGAACCCTCCCTCACCATAAAATCCCCACCCAGCCCTGCCCAAAAATCCCCCCAAAAATCCCCCCAAAAATTCCCCGAAAATCCCTAACACCAAACACAATCATTGGAGATCGACTCCTCTCCGCTGCCGTATACATAGACCTCACCGCACCTCGAACCATCTCTTCCCGTCCGACCTCTCCGACCTATGCTACTCTTACCTTCCTAGCTTACCAACCACCAATTCTCCACTCCCCTACTCCCACATCCCTGTTATCTTAGGGACTAATAGAATCCCCTCCTCCCCCGCTTCCCCCAGACCACCGCCTCAACTCACGTCGATCCACACTTGCCCACCCACCATATGCAACCCCACACCACTTACATGTATGCTTATCAACTGTCGCTCCGCAGTCCAACATGCCACGGAAATTTCGGAAACTATCCTGAGTGAATCCATTGACATTGCATTCCTCACAGAAACCTGGCTCAAAGACCACTCAACGAGCATACTTGACCTACTCTCCCCCCCGGGATACTCTATTCTGAGAAAAGATAGACCTGACAGAGTTGGGGGTGGTCTTGCCATTATCTTTAAAAATGAACTTCAGCTATCCCTTGTCAAAAATTCTGGCTACTCCTCCTGTGAATACCTGGAAGCTGAACTGACAACCCAAAACGCCCACCCAATTCATCTACACAACATCTATCGCCCTCCGGTCCCCCCCCAGCCCTTCATCGAGGACTTATCTGAGCTCCTGACACAATCCTCATTATCCAACTCAAAAATCTCTTTCTTGGGGATCTCAACCTCCATTGGAACGATACCGATGATCCCACTATCCCCTCCTCACCAATCTACTTGAGATCAATGAACTCAAACAACTATGCCTGTCCCCGACACACACCAAAGGAGCCATCCTTGACGCCATTCTTTCCAACGAAGATCTGGCCTCCGTGACCAATATTGTCCCCATTGACTGGTCCGACCATCACCTTATACTGTTCACCATTGCTACCAATGCAAATCTCCCTACCTCCAAAATTAACAGACCTAAGAAACTGACCAGAAATCTAAAACATATCCCCCCGGGTGTTCTTGAGTCTAAACTCCAAGCTCAACTTCTTCTCATTCCCCCCTCACAAAATGCCAATGAGCTCACTGAACACTTTAACAATACTGTCACTGGTATTCTTGACCAACTAGCCCCGCCCAAACTCAAAAACCAAAGAACCACCGCCTCCAACTCTTGGTTTAATACCGAGCTTAATAACGAAAGACGGTCACTCAGACTGTCGGAAAGAACCTGGAGACACCATCCCTCTCCCGCCCATCTTGCACTCCTCAGACATGCTAGATCCACGTACAAAAAACACATCTTCAAGGAAAAGGCCTCCTTCTTCCGCACTCAACTTGATCATGCCAAAAACAGACCTAGGGAACTCTTCAAAATCATTCGTAACCAAACTTCCCCCGCACCTCCTAATCTGACCGCCTCCTCAGCCAGATGTGAAGAAATTTCCCACTTCTTCTCAGAAAAAATAGCCAAAATTGATCAATCCTTCTGCTCCACACAGCTCCCCTCCAACTCCCAATGCAACCCCGTCCTCACCTCTAATGCCTACCCCACATCCCCTCGACCAGCTGACCCTGCTACCTCTCCGGAAACCAACTCCCCTAACTCACAATTAAAGAACAATGCCTCCCTGCTCAACTTCCTCCCCGTGACTGAGCTAGAAGTCCTTAAAATAATTGGTAATCTTAAACAGTCCTCCCACACAAAAGACCTCTTACCCTCTAACCTTGTCCCTGCCCTTAAGCACATCATGTCCCCATACTGGACCACAATCATCAACACCTCTCTCTCCACTGGCTGTGTCCCCACCTCCCTTCAACTTGGACAAATCTCTCCCATAATCAAAAACCCCAATGCTGACCCCAATGACCTAAACAATCTCCGCCCCATCACTAACCTCCCACTTCTCTCAAAGGTCCTTGAAAAATGTGTCCTACTACAACTAGACAAACACATCGAAAACTTCAACCTACTTGATCCCTTTCAATCAGGCTTCAGGAAAGGCTGCAGCACCGAAACGGCAATGCTCAATGTCATCGATGACATCCACCACTCACTTGATAATGGCGAGACCTGCCTTCTTATCCTCCTTGATCTCTCCGCAGCGTTCGATACAGTCAACCATTCAGCCCTACTCAATGTGCTTAGGACCCGCTTCGGCCTCAATGATACTGCCTACAAATGGTTCGTCTCCTACCTACAACACCGAACTCAGCAAATCAAAATTCAAAACTGTCTCTCTAACCCCACTCCTGTCTCCCTTGGAGTCCCCCAAGGGTCTATTCTCTCTCCCTCCCTCTTTAACCTCTTTATGGAACCCTCACCCTCATTCTTAAACAAGCAGGCATCAACTACCACCTCTACGCCGATGACACCCAAATCTATTACAAGATTAAAACTCATGCCGACATCTTACACCTGAACAACACCCTCACCAAAATCCAAACCTGGTTCCACTCCAATCATCTCAAACTTAACCCTAATAAAACTGAAATCATTCTCTTCTCCCGTAAAAACAACCCTCTCCCCGTTCAATCATGGATCTCTGACCTTAACGCACTCAACTGCTCATTCACCTTGTCCAACTCCGTCAAATCTCTTGGTATTTCTATCGACAACACCCTAACCCTTAACGTCCACATCAAAAACTCTGCTAAAGGAGCCCTCCTCACTCTCCGTCACCTCAAGAAAATCAAACCCTTTATACCCACCGATGATTTTAAACTTGTAGTTCAGTCACTTGTTCTTTCACGTATTGATTATGGTAACGCCATCCTCAACGGAATCCCCAAGGTCCACCTTGCTCCAATCAAAGCTGTGCTCAACCTTGCCGCCAGGCTCATTACAGACTGCAAACGCTTCGATCACATATCCCCGGCTCTCAAATCTCTTAAATGGCTCCCTATTGAAGGCAGATCTGCATACAAAACTGCCTGCATCACTCATAAAGTCCTCCACCAAAACACTCCACAGTACCTCTCCAAGAAACTCCTCATTGCGGGCACCACACGACCCCTGAGAAGCACCAACTCCCTCCTCCTTATACCACCACTGCATAAAAAGAAAGCCACACAATCACGCTCCTTCTCTGGGAATGCCCCTATCATCTGGAATGCCCTCCCAAAAACCTGCGCTGCAATCCCTCCTATTTCAGCTTCAAAAAAGACCTCAAAATCCACCTCCTCAATTATTATTGGGGATCCTAACTTGTGACCTGCACTCGATCTCCAATCTCACCATGTTATATTAGTCCAGTAATATTTGTCCATTTCATGAACATCATCGGCCTAATTTCTTGATATGTATAGCTCCTGCCCCTGTTTATCTATTTGATTCGTTTATCTAACTGTTTTATTTGTCTATCTACTTGATTTGTATATTTCACATGTTGTTGTCATTATCTTTTATCTACTTATACGCCATGTTTGGCCCAATTATCTTTGGGGGTCCTAACCTGTGACCTGCACCTGATCTCCAATCACCATGTTACATTTTGTCCAGTATTATCTGTCCATCCCCCGAACATCATATACCTAGTTACTTGAAGTGTATAGCTCTTGCACCTGTATATTTATTTTGTTTTTGTATATTTCACACGTTGTTTCTTTATCTTTTTTCTACTTGTATGCCATGTTTGCGTTATATTATCTTCTCATGTAAAGCGCTCTGATACCTCTGGGTCTAGCCAGCGCTATATAAAACTCTCAAAATAAAATAAAAATAAAAATATGTTGCAATTACTGGAAGCCATCTTGCAGGTCACCCGGAAGACATGATTGAAAGACCTGGAAGCCATATTGCAGGCCGCCTGGAAGACATATTGTAATTTCTGGAAGGCATGTTACAGTCATGAAAGTAATGTTTTATTTCTTTGGCACCACTTTGGGGCTCCAGGAACCAATGTTACAGTTACTGGAAGCTATCTGGAAGGCCACCTTCAAGACATGATGATAAGACCTGAAAGTCATCTAGCAGTTTACATAGGAGCCATGTTGTAATTAATGAATTCCATTGCTACAGTCATGGAAGCCATGTTGCCTTTCTTTCAGGAACCTATGTTGCAGTTTCCTAATCCATCTTTCAGGTCACCTAGAAGACATGATTTCCAGACCTGGAAGCCATTTTGATTTTGCATTGAAATGCTTGCCTGGGCCAGCTGAACAGAAAGCTCTTTGCTCAAGTGAAAGACACTCTGTGATCCAAATGTCACAAGGGCCAGTCAGGTCTCGACACCACTGGGATTTGGAAAAGATGCGGTCACTAGTTTGACGATGGAAATACTACTCCTCTGGGCAATGACCACTCCTCCACTGGCATTGCATGCAGTCTTGTGCAAATCATGGTCTCTCGGAGTATTTATTTACATCCCTTTAACTGGTTCTAATGGGCTTTCAGTTCCTCGACCTGCCAGAGTGCCTGATCTTACACACTTCAGATTTGTGGTTGCACTTAATGCGTCATGAGCACTCGGTTTGCACAATGTTGTATTGCACCAGAAAGAATTTGAAAGTTTATTACGCTGAAGCGCTTAATAAAAATGTCACATAATCCCTAGCCTTGTAAAGTGGCGGTATTATACCAGAGAGACCTATAAAGAGAGAAAATTGAACCACAGAGACTTATAAAGAGGTAATACCTTGCTAGAGAGGGTGACTAACAAAGAAGATTACATCAGAGACAGCAGGAAAGGATTTATTACACAGATGTAGCATTTGACAGAGACAGGAATTACAGAGGCAGAGACATCATTGCTCTTTATGCTGAAGACATCTCAGTAAAAGACACACAATTGATGGACGGAATGCAGAACAAATCAAAACATTCACCCCCAGTCAAGAGATCTGGGTTAAATCCATCATTCTTTTGCTCACCATGCCACCCCAGATTAGACTAGGCCATATGCAAATCAGTCTTGACCCTGTGCCTCATGGGAACAGTCCAGCCCGAACTGCCAAGCCAGGTCCTCCCTGGACCGGAAACAAGCATCCTAGGACCGGTTTCGGGGTTTCACCCTTCATCAGCCAGGATAGCTTGATTACAGTGGCACAGTGAGCCCAGGACCCACATCTGGGCATACCTGGCGCCCTTAGGGTGAGAAAGCAAAAGACACACAATTGATGGACGGAATGCAGAACAAATCAAAACATTCACCCCCAGTCAAGAGATGTGGGTTAAATCCATCATTCTTTTGTTCACCATGCCACCCCAGTTTAGACCTGGCCATATGCAAATCAGTCTTGACCCTGTACCTCATTGGAACAGTCCAGCCCGAACTGCCTCTTTATTTCCAGTTTGCTGACTGCTAACTAAATGCATCCTAGCTACTGGGCACAAGCATCTGTCCAAGGGTCATCCAGTGGAGACGCCTCATTTCCACCTTCTAGGTGCAATGTCCAGCACAACCGAGCGTTAGAGGAGATGGTAGTTACAAGCCATATTGTACTCTAACAGAAGGTTTCTGCCCACTCATATTGACCCAAACCAATCAGCATTAAGACAGAGGTTGTCCTCATAACTAAGTTTGTGGTTGATCACAGAAACTTTGCGTTCAACCATACAAGCCTCGTTCTGTTACCTTTTGACCCCTGTTTTGACTGGCCAATATTAGCAGAATCATATTGGTTTGTCAATGAAGCCGCCATCTTGGAAGAGTGAATCTGGTTGTTTATCACGCTGCATTAGTGAGGATTATGTGCAACTCACAACAGTATAGTAGTGCATCTGTATTCCAAACGTACCTATTTACTCACACCTGTATTTTATATTTGTATTCTGCGGCATTGATTTTTATTGACAGATACAGTCCTTCTAAATATATGTCCAAGAATGATAGAAGGACACAAGTCAATGGAAGAATGTGCCAGCCTGCCTTTCCTGTATTAGTTGTGTGCATTTCTGTCTGTGTGTGCATGTGTGTTTGACTATTTGTGTGCGTATATGCATATACAAGTGTAAGTGTGCCTGCCTGGACATGTGTGTTTGTGTATGTGCATGTGTGTGTGTGTGCAAACATGTCCATTTGAATGTGTGTTTTGCTATTTGTGTGGGTGTTTGTACATCTGTGGCTTGTGTGTGTGTCTATGTGCCTGCATGTATGTATGTATCCATGTCTGTCGGCACACGTGTCTTCGTGTGTACTTCAGTGCAGGTGTGCATATATGTGTCCCTGCTGTGACAGCATATGATGATGAGCTGTCCTAGGATATGATGAGCAGCAGAGTTATCAGACATCACTGAGTGGCAAGAGCCTGGAGGCCAGAAGGAGCAGAGCAGACAAGATGCACCTTCTTATTCTGCCATCCTTGGCACGCAATCGAATCAAGATGTCCCTGAGTCCTAGGCTGAGCCCTCTCGAGAATCTGTACACATAACCTTCGCATTAGACATCACAAAAATTTTGTTTACTTAGAATTGATTTACAGTACAACTTAAGTAAATTATTTTTCGTGCTCAACCTTTTGAAATGCAGGTTGCAGTAGGCATCTGTTTCCACTGCTCCGCGGCTGGCATGGGAACGGGGCCATCTTTAAACCAGGACAAGACAGGACATGTACATAGCGCACAGAAAACCTAGGGGCACCTCTATGCGCTGGCCTAAGGAGATGTTTGCTGAACTGGGATTGAGTGAGGGTCCAGAATTCGCTGTTGTATTTCTTTGAACCTATAAAATGAAGATCCCTATTCATGAACTCTGGCAGGACCATGCCTCCATCTTATGTCCCCGTGTAGGACACGCGGCACTGTAACATCTGGATAGAACACAGAGGCATTCAATGGTATGTAGGCAGCCCAGTGTGGTCCTCCTTGTCTTTGCTTTTCACCGCTGATTCAATAGGAAGATCTTTGTCAAACAGATGTAAATTATGGCTGATAGACAAGATGTGGGGTGTACGCCTTGATCCATTAGAGGTGGTTCACACCTTTTCCTCTGTTCAGCTGAAGTCAAGTTTGGCTCATTCTGAAATCCGTGGATCTCAGGCAAGCTAGGATGCTCCATCCCTGGCTTCATATAGATGGTAAATGAGCCATGTGTCAAGGGGGAACCCTCTGGGACCTCGCTTGACATTGTTGTGGCTTGGTTAAGATTTTGATTTCATAGGGGTATAAGAAGAAATGCCATCCAGTTGGTGCCATGCCGTTGACAGCGACCGTGGACTCTAAATGGTGGATCAATAGTGGATCAATAGTGCATCTTCCATTGTATCAAAAGCTGCAGAGAAGCTGCCCGTGTCGATCACATGAAACAAGTTGTCGACCACGTCAGGTAGGGCAGTTTCCATCCATTGTCCTGGGCTGAACCATGATTGATTGATGTTTAATAGATGATGGACATCTTGATGGAACTGAAACAGATTGCTTGCCTCTGTTTCTTATCCAGAAAGTTGCAATGATCCCAGTATGACGAATCTCGAAATCCGATGAGCAAACAAAAATTAGTATGGGTGGGTCTTGTCCATAATAAAAAAAAAAATACAAAACTATGTACAAGTCCTTAAAATTGGCAATTTTGCAAAAGACTTAGGGGTCGATTCCGATCTCGGCCGGAAGCGCACCTAACACTATTCGTCCGGAAAAAAACCAAGCCGAACGCGTGTTTCCCGACCGATTCGAACATCCGTTCGAACGAGCAAGTATGATGCGCATAACTGCCCAGATCCCGACCCAGCCATACGTACCCATTCCAGCTCCTGTTCCCCACCCGAGCCGGATCCGTAAACACCGAATCGAGTCGCACGGAAGCAAATAAACAGCACCTTCCGGCCGGACTAGTACGATGCGCACTCCGTACACGCCGAACCCGTCGCTACGTCCGGCACGTCAGAGCATCCGGGAGAGCCGCACATAAGCTCCGATTCGCGCCACAAGACGATCCACGGCTACGAGACGAACAAGCCAGCGACGAGGACGAGTCGAAGCAACGAGAAACCCGAACGAGACGAACCAACCATGAATCCCATCGCGCAGGCACTACCAATACTCTACATCTATTACCGGAACCGGTAAGGACGCGTACGGCGCAGACGGTAAGTCAGACACCCACTACACAAACAAACGACACATACCCGACATATGTCACACACACATAGGGATGCAGAAATGACGTACACTAGCAACAGCAGAACCATAGGGGCGGGATGGCTATCACCAATGCCATATACACCCATAGGGGCCTGATGGCTACCACTACCACCACCCCTACTCATGGGGGGCTGGATGCCTGTCACCACTACCACCACCCCTACTCAGGGGGGGCTGGATGCCTACCACTACCACCACCCCTACTCAGGGGGGGCTGGATGCCTACCACTATCACCACCCCTACTCATGGGGGCCTGGATGCCTGTCACTACTATCATCCCCACTCATGGGGGGCTGGATGCCTACCACTACCACCACCCCTACTCATGGGGGGATGGATGCCTGTCACTACCAGCACCCCTACTCATGGGGGGCTGGATGCCTACCACTACCACCACCCCTACTCATGGGGGCTTGGATGCCTGTCACTACTACCATCCCCACTCATAGGGGGATAGATGCCTACCACTATCACCACCCCTACTCATGGGGGCCTGGATGCCTGTCACTACTACCATCCCCACTCATGGGGGGCTGGATGCCTACCACTACCACCATCCCCACTCATGGGGGATGGATGCCTACCACTACCACCACCCCTACTCAGGGGGGGCTGGATGCCTACCACTACCACCACCCCTACTCATGGGGGGCTGGATGCCTGTCACTACCAGCACCCCTACTCATGGGGGGCTGGATGCCTGTCACTACCAGCACCCCTACTCATGGGGGCTGGATGCCTACCACCACCCCTACTCAGGGGGGGCTGGATGCCTACCACTACCACCACCCCTACTCATGGGGGCCTGGATGCCTGTCACTACTCCCATCCCCACTCATAGGGGGATAGATGCCTACCACTATCACCACCCCTACTCATGGGGGCCTGGATGCCTGTCACTACTACCATCCCCACTCATGGGGGGCTGGATGCCTACCACTACCACCACCCCTACTCATGGGGGGCTGGATGCCTGTCACTACCAGCACCCCTACTCATGGGGGCTGGATGCCTACCACTACCACCACCCCTACTCAGGGGGCTGGATGCCTACCACTACCACCACCCCTACTCATGGGGGGCTGGATGCCTGTCACTACCAGCACCCCTACTCATGGGGGCTGGATGCCTACCACTACCACCACCCCTACTCATGGGGGGCTGGATGCCTGTCACTACCAGCACCCCTACTCATGGGGGGCTGGATGCCTACCACTACCACCACCCCTACTCAGGGGGGGCTGGATGCCTACCACTACCACCACCCCTACTCATGGGGGGCTGGATGCCTGTCACTTCTACCATCCCCACTCATGGGGGGCTGGATGCCTACCACTACCACCACCCCTAGTCATGGGGGGCTGGATGCCTGTCACTACCAGCACCCCTACTCATGGGGGGCTGGATGCCTACCACTACCACCACCCCTACTCAGGGGGGGCTGGATGCCTACCACTACCACCACCCCTACTCATGGGGGCCTGGATGCCTGTCACTACCACCACCCCTACTCATGGGGGGCTGGATGCCTACCACTACTACCACCCCTACTCAGGGGGGGCTGGATGCCTACCACTACCACCACCCCTACTCATGGGGGCCTGGATGCCTGTCACTACTACCATCCCCACTCATGGGGGGCTGGATGCCTACCACTACCACCACCCCTGCTCATGGGGGGCTGGATGCCTGTCACTACCAGCACCCCTACTCATGGGGGGCTGGATGCCTACCACTACCCCTACTCAGGGGGGCTGGATGCCTACCATTACCACGACCCCTACTCATGGGGGGCTGGATGCCTGTCACTACTACCATCCCCACTCATGGGGGGCTGGATGCCTACCACTACCACCACCCCTACTCATGGGGGGCTGGATGCCTGTCACTACCAGCACCCCTACTCATGGGGGGCTTGATGCCTACCACTACCACCACCCCTACTCATGGGGGGCTGGATGCCTGTCACTACTACCATCCCCACTCATAGGGGGATGGATGCCTACCACCAACACCACCCCTACTCATAGGACGGGTAATGCATGACACAACCAGCATACTCCAACATAAGGAATGTCAGAAAAACACATCCCCCAACACCATGACAAGCGTGTGTAGTCTGTGTCAAATGCCTACAACACTGAACATGACATTGAACATACAATGTGACCCCCTATCACATGTGTCACACATAAATGTGTGTGGCCTCCACAATGCAAGCAGACCATGACTAACCCTGGGCAAAGCACTACGCTACGCTCGCGTAGTTTGCGAAGTTTGCGCTACTTCGCACAACGCAAATTGCACGTAGCACAGTGCAAACACGCGTAGCGTAGCGTAGTGCAGCGGTCATTTTTTGCTTGCTCGCGGTCCTCAACGTCAAGTTGGCGACCGCGAGCAAGCAAAATGACATCCCGGCGAGACTTTTTCCTCGTTCGCGATCAGCAACATCAAGTTGACGATCGCGAGCGTGGAAAATAAACCTCCCGGCGAGATTCTCAACGCGGGGAGGTCAGGTTTCTCATTGCGAGTGGTCGCGTATGCTCGCGACCGCTCGCGATGAGAAACTACCAGTCCGCGTTGAGAAAGCTGCCGCTCGAGTAAAAATCTACTCGAGCGGCAGTAAAAGACAGCTCGCACTGTGCAAGATGCCGTTTTCAATGATTGCACAGTGCGGACAAGCATCCGGCACTGTGCAATCATTGCGAACAGTGCACTACGCAGTTCGCGTAGTGCTACGCGTAGCTCGCGTAGTGCGAACTGCACTTTGCGAAGCATCGCGTAGCGCTACTTCGCGGACTACGCCCAGGCTTAACCATGATCACTGTGGCAATGGGGTCTAACCCCCCATCATCACAGTGACCAAAAGGTAAGTGTGAGGTCCATAGCTGAAGCACATTTTGAACATTGTGGCAATGGGGTCTAACCCCCCATCATCACAGTGACCAAAATGTAAGTGTTGTCATGGAAAAAGCTGCATGCCAAACAGCATGGATGATTCCTGGTCACAGAACAACAAACACATCAGTGGCATAGTAGTGCTTGTGTCCCATAGCAACATAGATTGGGCGAGGCAAACAGTGCAGTGCAAATAAGACATACCTTTGGCCATGTGCAGACAAACATCACCCATGGGGGCTGACATTGTCAACATTCATCAATAACACAATGACAGAAGTGACCATCATAATGAAGACCCACATATCTGCACCAATGGACACACAAATGTAGATATCCTGTGGAGACTGTAGATGTGAGGTGAACAAATACCATACCATGGCAGCAATGGGACATACAAACCATGATCATTGTGCTGACTGATGACCTAGGAGTCCCAGGGACAGCAGGGGAAACCCACCAAACAACATACAGCCAATGGCACACTAAAGATATGCCAATGCAGTGGTGCAGATGCACAAACACAAACAGGCAGCCCCACACTGCATATCAAACACAACAGGTGATGGGGGGGGTGTCCCCAGGCAACCACACAACACATGAGGAGGCCTGAATCCCAATTACACAGATGTGTATACAGTGCCACACAAAAGTAACTCATGGATCCAAATCCCCTATGTGGGCAATCAGGCATTGTTAGATGAGAGGGAGCCCAAATTACACATGTCACACAAGCTTGTAGGAACAGCAACTAACACAGCAAGACACAGACCCACCACAGCACTACCCCCAGGGACCCCACATTGTGGTGACACTGGCCTGCATGATAATCCCACTGTGATGACAAAGCTAGATGTCGTTCACACTGTGAACCACAGTCATGTGTCCTGAGCAACAAAGTACCATCACACCTACACAAGCACAAATCAATCAGCACGGCCTGTCAGCCAAGGCAAATATGGAGGTGGGGTCTAGCCGTGAAACAACTCTCATTTGCACACACTCAACACCACACACCTTGATCTCCACCAATGTGCAGCAGTGAAGCTCACATGGACTGGTGACATTGCACATGCACCCATGACAATCCCAGGGGTGGTGGTGGGAACGAAGGTGCAGAAACCCATCACACATGGCCAGTCAACAAGACTCGTGAATGTCTGACACTCTGCACAGTACGTCGTACATGGGCATGACGTCAAATCCACACCAACCAATGGGATCCCGGCCACAGTCACACACCAATGAAGAAGCCAAGGTCACCCACAAAGAACACACATAGACAACTTCCAACATTGCAGCTCTGACCCTGAGGAGTGGCAGCAGTCACACACACAACGTGTCACAATCACTGAAAGCTACCACAAACTGTAAATTACATGACTTGTGTAACCAACAAGTGCCAAGGGGAATCCTGACTGTGTCTCATCTGCGTTTGCCCACAAACTCAGCCCTGACAGCAAACACACCTATGGATGACACCCTGATGACCAGTAATGTGCCATGCACCCACATCCCAGAGAACCCAGGGCGAAGAGTTTGGGGGAACATAGGTCAACTCAGCAAGCATCACAAACAGGAACATCACTAGGGATCCCAGCCTGTGTAGCAAAATGGAAGTGAACACACACAGACATGCTCACACAACACACACCTTGGGCTCAGGCAATGTCACGGAATTACACACTGCCATGAGGGAACTCCACTCCTGTGTAAGGAAAGCTGTGCCATACGTTGTCTCTGCAGGGCTCTATCATGTCAGCAGAACACTTGGTCACTCAGTCAACAATTAGCACAAAATGAAGGCTCTCGTCACATCAGCCTGGTCATGGGAGTGTCACCGAAATCATCTGCACAGATCCAACACACATGTATAGCAAGTTGCACTGATAACACAGATGAGTCCTTCCCCATTGATGCCCAAACTTGCATGTCCAGTGGAGATGGTCACACGGTCAGGGAAATAGACAAATTGAACAATGGCAAGCACAACAGATGTGCAGGGGTGTAAGCCACAGATGTGATATTGCAAATAAAAGTAGGAAATCCCATTGCCAAATATTGAAAACATGACACCCTCATATTGCTGTAAAGGATGACATGGATACACACCAGGATAGGACACATTCCCCCTGGACCACATGGGGCCCTGCACAGTAACACTTCATTTTCCTGATATCAAAAATCACCATCACTGCAGCAAGGGCATGGTTAGCATCATCAACATCATGTACATCTGAAGCAAAACCACTAGAGAACAGAAAGTAGCTTTATTCAGCATATGTCGGTGTAAAATTGAAAATCCTGAAAAAAACACAAAGGCCAATGGCCAGTCCATCAGTAAAGTCCGAACAGGGTGACAGTGGCAGATGTCACCCTTTGCTTGCCTGCACTGCTACGGACCAGGGACATTCCCCTCGGAGGGGCATACGGGGGCAGGCCAGGCACCGCAGGGACAGGATCAGGGCTCACCAGAAGGAGGCAGGGAAGGGGTGGTGGGTGCTGGAGAGTCACTGACAACTGCAGTGGAGGTGTCTGACATGGTGTGTGCCGGCACAACTGGGGGGCATGAGTCAGATGGTGTGGGTGCCGGCACAACTGCAGTGGGCTGGGCAGATGGAGTGGACAGGTTCCCCACTGCAGTGCCCAAGTCAGATGGGGCGGTAGTGGACTCCACTGCAGTGCCTATCTCCAGGGGAGTAGAATGGGGTTCAGGTAAGGTGGGCAGGACAGAGGGGGAGGACACGGTCTCCACACCAGTGGCACAAACATGCGCAGTGGGGGGGGGGTGTGGCTGGAAGAGCAAGTGGTAGGGGGAGAAGGCCGGATCATTTTTGGGATGGTGTATCTGTGGGTGGGGGAACCTGGGCAGGGTGTGGTGGGGGAACCTGTGTAGTGGGGGCCTGAGGGATGGAGGAAGGAGACTGTGTGGTTGAGCTGCAGGGCGGTGGCGGGGTCTTGCTCTTCCGGGTCTGGGGGGACTTGCGGGTGGGGGCCTCAGTTTGTCTGTGCCTGGGGGAGGGTGTCCGGGGGGGAGGGGCACTCCCCTCTGTGTGGGTGGACTTCCTCTTCCCCTTGTATGCTGGATCAGCTGGATCGGAGGGGAAGAGGCCGAGGTCACAGCGTAAGAGCTGCTTTGTAGGTGGGGTTGCAGGTGAGGCAAGGGAAGGGGTCTTGGAGGGAGAGGTATTGGAGGACTGCGGAGTGACTGTGGATGCCTGTGTGTGTGTCTGTTCCCCATCCCCTGTAGGTGTGGTATCAGTCCCCTGAGGATACTTGCGTGCACGTTTTGACCTTGTTTTGGGTGTTTCTGTGCTGCTCGTGTCTGTGTGTGCGCGTGATTGTGCAGGTGTGCATGTGCTTGGGACAGGTAGGGTGCTAGGAAGTGTTGATGGGGCAGAGGTAGGAGGGGTGAGGGACTGTTGGAGGAGGGACACTGCTGCCGTCAGGGAGGAGGCCATGGCCTTATTGCCCCTCTGTAGGGCAGACATGCCCGATGAGATGCCCTCCATGAACGACACCAGCTGTGTCAACAGAGTGGTGTGTGCATGGAGGACACTCAGCATTGCTGTCTGCCCTACATGGAGCTGGCGAAGTAAGTACACAGACTCCTCACTCAGGGCAGCAGGGGACACAGGGGCAGGGGGTGCGGTGCCTGGCACGAAGGAGACACGCTCCCGAACACGGGAGCCTCCACGGACCTCTGGAATGGGAGCCGATGGGAGGGCGGTGGTGGTGGTGGCGGGGCCAGCCATACTAGCTGGGGTGTGGTGGCTGCTGACACCCGCCTCCACAAGGCAATCATCCTCCGAGCTGCTGTGGTCCTCAGCTGAGGTGGATGGTGCTGAGGACTCCTCGGGGCTCCCCTCGCCCTTCGTGCCACTGGGTCCCTCCGACCACTCATCGGCTGCTGACCCAGTCTGGCTCTGCAGCTCCTCCTGGTCCGTGGAGCTGTCCCCTCCTGTGGCCGTGGATGTATCTGCAAACAATTAGGGAAACAGACAAACATCAGTCACCTGCACTGACCGCACATACCACAGTAAGTACAGCACATTACAGAGCAAGCCCTGGCATCCTTAGTTGAACATTGCCAAAAGTGCTCACACAGATTAGGAGAAGCCAATTGTCAGTCTGATGGTCAACCATGGCACTCACATCCCTCCTGGCCCTGCACCCATCTGTCTGGTGCCTGTCGGATGGTAATACCCCAGTGTGGACACATGCACCACCTACACAGTTGTTGGACATTGCAGAGAACACGGTGAAGTATGTGAACATGCACACATCACATCTCTTGCCACTGAGTCAGTACAGGTGTCCGGATAAAGGGATGGCCAGAGTCTAATTTGAAATGCATGTGATGCATACCAGCACCAGACACCATGATGCACCCATGTCCTGATAGTCAATGCCACAATGAGGTGCATGTAGCACATGTCACTCCCCTGCAGGATCACTCTTAGGAAGTTTAATGCCATGGCACAGGCATGCCTGCAAAGTCATACATCACTGTCTCCAGTCACATGGGCAGGGCAGCCAGCCAACAACAGTCTGCACTGTGTCACAATCCTAGGTCATGGGGAATGCAAGTTCTGTAGCTGACAAGTGCACATGTCCATCCCCCACAAACCACATCATCTGAACTCTTATTTGTCCACGTCATACCAATTGGACATATGGGAGACATGAAACACAACTCTCTGAACCTGAGCACCTCACAGTCTGCTGTGAATGAAAAACAGCTGCCTGAACTTCACAGTCGCATACACCAGTCTGCACAGTCAAGTGATCAAACACCTATATGTCACACAAGTATCGTCTCCTATGGTCACATCTCAGATGGCATGCTGAGCCCTAACTGATAAACACCCCAGTAGTCCTGGCAACGAAGCCACAGCACAATGACACAGAGGCAGACACCTGAGGGAACATTTCACTGAGCACAACGTGTCAGCTGATACATGGGAGTGAGAGTACAGAGTGTATTGTATGCCCTGGAGTAGGCATGACTGTCCTGCTCCACGTGAAAGAGGGATGAGCCCTGGACAGTAGGCAGGTGGCTAAGCATGTGTGACACACTTGATATACATACTCCTGAGGCCCAAACATTGTTCCCACCCTCAGCATTGGTGTGTGCCAAATACCCCAGGCACATGTGGTGAGTCAGATCAGCAATTGGACCACATATCAAAGTTACACGCAGATTACATGTCAGAACTCAGGCATTGTGTAAGCAATTGACCCACCCATGACGCCCACCACAAAGTTACGGGAACAAATGCTGTCCCCCACCTTGAGCTAAGCAAAATGCAAGGACACAGTACCCAAGTGACACAATTTCCTGACTGTAAGGGCCACACCTGGGTATCAGATGAGGAGTGGGCATGTCACAATTGAGGGACATGGGTCCTGGACCACAAGACTGATGTACTGTGGAAGTTTAACCAGGCCAGAGGAGGACACATAGCATGTCAGACAAAGTTCACAGTGCAGTCATGGACTCACCCCCTCCTTGCTGCTGTCTGGCCTTCAGCTGCCCATCCAGGTCCGGGAAGACCACCGCCAGAATCCTGAGCATGTGGGGGGTCAGGGTCCGGTGTGTGCCCCTCCTGCGAGGAGGCGACAGCTTCAGCTGGACCCGTACGATCCTCCGGGTCCAGCCCCGAAGGTCCTGCCACCTCTTCTGGCAGTTGCGGATCCGGCGCTGGTAGACCCCCACGGATCTTACTGCCCGGGCGATGGTCAGCCAGATTTCCTGCTTCTGGTGGGCATCAACCTGTGAGGATGACAAAGTGAAAAGGCCATTACTACACATGCAACATTTCCGTGCATCACACAGTTGGATATACATGTCTCAATCACAGGGGCATATGATGTACACAGGCAGTGCAACTATGGCTATGAACAGTTTGCCAGCAGTTACCAAATGGTATCATTGCCTGGGAAGTCAGACCTTGTTGGAATGCACTGTTACTGCACTATACCTGTTCAGTGCATGTAACAACACACTTTGGGGGTGACAACTACTCAGTGAGCATGCTAGCCAGTGGTGTGCACACTGTAAGTCTTGCTAGTCAGACAACATGCACATTTAGTAAGGCAGTGAACAGCACACTCACCTGCTCCCCTGGTTTCCCATACAGCTTGCTGTACTGTGGAAGGAGGCTGTCCAGCAGGGCCTGGTTCTCCTCATTGGTGAAGGCTGGGGCTCTCTCCACAGTACGTGCCATTGCAGTAGCCAGAGGATGCAGAGACAGCAGCAGTGGTGGTGGCAGATGTCGTCCTGGAGCATGTAGTGCAGGCAAGTGAGCTCTCAGGGGAACAGCCAGCATTATATGTGTGCTGCAGAGGCAGATACTGTCCCATGTGTCCAAAGTGATAGGTCCAAGTCGTTTGCATCTTCTGAATCTGGCCAATCCATGGAATTGCACCACTTATACACGCCCACAGCATCCTTCAAAAGTTCAACTTCATGACACCCATGAATTTGCAACATTGTTGTGGGTGGCCAACTGAATTCACTGCATCAGACTCGTTAAAGCTTCGAAAACGTGTCCGTTGCCATGCCAGGCCATAGCCAATGCGTGCGCACCGATCGGTCCATTGCTGTACAACGCGTACATCGGATGACAACACGCGCATCCGTCCACATCATATGCAATGGCCAATGCGTGCACACCGATCGGTCCATTGCTGTACAACACGCATCCGTCCACATCATATGCAATGGCCAATGCGTGCACACCGATCGGTCCATTGCTGTCCAACGCGCACATCGGATGACAACACGCATCCGTCCACATCATATGCAATGGCCAATGCATGCACACCGATCGGTCCATTGCTGTACAACGCGTATTTCCGTCCACATCATATGCAATGGCCAATGCGTGCACACCGATCGGTCCATGGCTGTACAACGCGTACATCGGATGACAACACGCATCCGTCCACATCATATGCAATGGCCAATGCGTGCACACCGATCGGTCCATTGCTGTACAACACGCATCCGTCCACATCATATGCAATGGCCAATGCGTGCACACCGATCGGTCCATTGCTGTCCAACACGTGCATCGGATGACAACACGCATCCGTCCACATCATATGCAATGGCCAATGCGTGCACACCGATCGGTCCATTGCTGTACAACGCGTACATCGGATGACAACACGCATCCGTCCACATCATATGCAATGGCCAATGCGTGCACACCGATCGGTCCATTGCTGTCCAATGCGTACATCGGATGACAACACGCATTTCCACATCATATGCAATGGCCAATGCGTGCACACCGATCGGTCCATTGCTGTACAACGCGTATTTCCGTCCACATCATATGCAATGGCCAATGCGTGCACACTGATCGGTCCATTGCTGTACAACACGTACATCGGATGACAACACGCATCCGTCCACATCATATGCAATGGCCAATGCGTGCACACCGATCGGTCCATTGCTGTACAACGCGTCCCTGTACAAATCACTCGCATATGTCACCATGGTTGTCACTGGTGAACGTATGCCAGCCACAATCACTTGCCAGGGACTCCGGGGCACACCTACAACACCACAGCCTGTCCACACTGTATCCTAAGGCATGTAAGGCTGCATTACCTGTGTGTGTATGGGGGTCAACATGTGGTTTTTTGGTGGCACTTGGGGGCAGCCACTCCCAGGCTGTGCACGTGTTCATGGGGACAGAATCCTTTGTGTGTTGTGCACATGACCACTGTGATGTGCAACTGTTCAGTTCAGGGCATGTGGCATGGTCACATTTCCAGGTTGTGTATGTGTATGTCATGTCACATACACCCTGAGTCCCATGTGGGAAGGTATGTACGTCACTGGGTGACCCATTGCCACAATAGTGATGGCCCTCCACAGTCTGTGTGCATGTTGTGTTTCAGATGTCTCTGATTCAATGTGCACAATGGGAGACAGTCTCCACATCCACGTTGTTTGTGCATCTACTTTGATGTTGTGCGTTTGTGTGTCACAGACGTCCATGTCTGTCCTGCAGAGGCAACAGGGGCCACTATCTGTGGGAGTCATGGTTGTTTTGCTGATGTGTACATGATACGCCATGTCATGCCAATGTCCATGTGGCAATATAGGGTCCCTGGGAATCTACCTGTCAATGAGCTGTGATGCCTGTGGCACATCTGTCCTCACTTGTCACTGTGGTGTGTGTTTGGAACGTGACAGAAGTACATGGGTACTGTGACACAGCCTCATGATTTCCCATAGCACGACCTGGAACTTGTTGTCAACACATGTTGAGCTGTGATGTTTGATGTTGGCCATGTAGGTGCCATATATGTCCATACAGAACGGCACACACATCAAGTACTTGTGTCTTGTAATGATGTATCATGTGATATTGAGTATGGTCAATGCCACATATGTGGGGTGACTGACAATCTTTCTTTTTCACCTATGCACTGCAGGGCACCAGCTGTCCATAGACCATTCCCTGACCTTGCAACCATGGTTGAACATGACTGCATCCGACGGTACCGCTTCACCAGGCCGCTGATTGAGGAATTGACGGTGCGGTTGGCCCCACATTTGCAACCTGGCCGGACATACCCTACAGCGCTGACCCCCAAGGTGAAGGTGATGGCAGCCCTACACTTCTTTGCCACCGGTACCTTTCAACACACTGTGGCGTCTGCTGGTGGGATGTCACAGACCATGTTCAGCTGTGTGCTACGCGATGTTTTGGAGGCAATGTTGAGATACCTGAACCAGTACATCTATTTCCCTAAATGTCAACAACTCACTGACGTCAAGAGTGACTTCTATGCCCTGGGGAGGATGCCACATGTCATTGGCTCCATTGATGGGACACATGTGGCTTTGGTACCACCACAGGCACATGAGGAGGCATACAGGAACAGGAAACATTACCATTCTATCAATGCTCTGGTGGTATGTCTTCCAGATATGACCATCTCACATGTGTGTGCACGTTTCCCCAGTTCTGCACACGATGCCTACGTGATGAGGAGTAGTCGCATCCCGAGGATGATGTCACAGATGCCGAACCAGCGTGCCTGGCTTGTCGGTGGGTGCTGACTTTGTACCATTGTGTGTGTTCTGCAGTGTTGTATTCCACCCTCTTTTCCAACTCAGCTAATGTGCAATTGTCTGTATGTAGGTGGCTCCGGATACCCCAACATGCCGTGGTTGCTGACACCCCTCAGGAACCCTGTGACACCAGCCCAGATGCGCTACAATGAGGCACATGGTCGGACCAGGAGAGTGATCGAGCGGACATTTGGTCTCCTGAAGAGCCGCTTTCGCTGCCTGGACAAGACAGGAGGGGCCCTCCCATATGCCCCTGCAAAGGTGTGCAAGATTTTCATTGTCTGCTGCATGCTACACAACCTGGCAGTGCGGAAGGAGTTGCCTCTCATCCTGGATGACGATGACCAACATCCGCCACCTGTGGAGGATCCTGGCCTGGGCCACGATTACAGTGGTGATGATGATGATGATGTCCGCACACAGCTCATCACCAACTTCTTCAGCTGAATGTGAGTATCCAGAGATGTCATGTCAATGATTTGAGTTTGCATGATATGTGTTGGTGGTGCTCTGTTGCTGTTTGAGTGTGGCCATGTGCTACTTGACTGGATGCGTGCAGCAATGTGTCCTTACAGGTAGTCTGTACTCCCCAACAGTGTTGACATGCTAACTTGGTTTTGTGTAGGTATCTTGTGACATGTATTGGGCATGAGTATTGCAGTTCTGTTCTGTTCTTCAGTGCTTTTGACTGTGTGTCATGTCTGTCCTTCACAGGGTGCTTTCAGAGTTGTTTGGTCCACTCGGATCCCCCGACACCATGGTTCAACTTCCAGGGTGGAAGCAGTCGTTTCCCTACAGGTGATGTGCCCCACACCCCTGGACTTTATTTCTTCTACAATTGTTGACTGTGTGGCCACTGCCACGTGGGATTACCTTGCATCTGTAGTGGAAACAACATGTTGCTAATGTGTAATAAACCTGTGATTCACTTTGGGATGTGCGTTGTCTGTGGTCACACATCTGACTGACATTTGCTTACTGCACCTGTGGGCTAGTTAACACAGACTGTGAATAGGTGTGGTGTCTGTGCATTCCACTGTTTTTCCTGGCAACATCAGTGTAGGCGATGAGTCAGATGGCCCTGGTGTGTATGTGTTGTGTTGCCCTAGTGGTGTGTCTCCCTCATATGTGTCACGTCTCCATGACTCACATGACGGTGTTGAACTTGCTGTAGCAGTTAGCATGCACAGTGTCATTTAGCAGATCATCATCTCCATGACAAAAACAATGTTGGAATCACAACAGAGGCAAGTATGGTGTATTAGTGAGTTTATTTACATACATGTGTGAGGATAGTGCACAGGATGGTGGGTGCTGTACATTGGGATTGGAATCCGAAGTTCCCATATGAGTTGGAAGTGTTGGTAGCAGAAATGTCCTGAATAGAGTCCACAGTCATCTGATGCATTAGTCCAACTTAAACTCCCCATGTCATGTGGGAGAGTTGTGTTGCATTTGACAGGGTGAACAGTTTGCACACAAAGGAGAATTTCCAGAACAGGTGTTGGGTTCCTGGGGGATGTACATGGCCATCAGCCTCTCAGTTGTCCTTCCTCCGACGGCCCCTCTTCTTTCTGGGGGGACCCTCACGTGCAGGCCGCTGCGTTGCAGAGGACTCTCTACCAGAGTCATCCTCCCTCCCTGTGGCAGTTGCAGTTGTTGCGGCACCAGATGTTGTGGGCACACAGGGAGGTGTGGCCATGTTGGTGCTAATCTGGCGGAGGCATGTCAATATGTCCCTCTGCACCGCTGTCAGTTCTTCCAATGTGTCCCACTTGGACTCCATGCCAGACATGTGTGCCTCCACACAGGACATGTGTGTCTCCACACGGGACATGTGTGAGTCCAAGCGGGCATGATGGGCAGCCTGCTGCTGTTGAATGTCCTTGAGGATCCCCACTACCTGGCTGACCTCTCCGGTGCTATTCTGGTATGCATCAGCAATGCGTACCAGTTGTGGGTCATCATACAGTCCAGACCCCTCTGCAAACAGCGACCTCTGCCTACCACCCCTCCCACCACCCCTGGCCACACGTGCGGGACCTGCGGTGGCACGCACAGGTGACCCTAGGCCCCCTTGGGGGTTGGTACTGGGGTTGTTGTCCGTTGCTTCACGGTGGGCCGGGGTCCCTCTGCTGTTGTCATTGGTGGTCCTTGGTCTGTCCGTGTCGGCGGGGGTGGTCTGTGTGTTGGCAGTAGTTGGAGGAGTGGGTGCAGGTGGTGCAGATGGTGGTCCTGCTGGTGCTGCATGATGACTCACACCGGAGGGGCCAGGTAGGTCTTCGCCATCCGAGGAGGGCAGAGGCTGTTCCACACCAGAGAGCTCAGGGTCCCCCTGAGCCTGGGACTGGGACTCCTCGTCATCTGCTGCTGTGTCCCCATCATCACCTGTTTTTGGAAGAGACACACAATGTATGTTATGTTTCTACAGGCATCAATGGTTCAAACACCTGACAGTTGTGACTGTACCTCTGGATGCGGGCCTGTACATTGCATTGTCCTAAGTTGTCACAGTCAGAGGTTGGTATTGGTGTAGCACATTGTCCTGCCAACATGAAGCATTTCAATGTGAATGTTGAGGTGTGTGCATGGCCAGCATTGGTGGTATTTGGTTGCCATCCGGACCTCCTTCTCCCTTCAGCCCAGTCATCCCACCATGAAGCATGTCACCCTTGCAGTGGGTGCAGGTTGACTCTCAGGATTTCAGTCAGTGGTGTCCTGCTGTTGGTTGGTGCCCAGTTCCCAGCAGGGCCTTGTGCTCCCCACAACAGTGCACCATTGTCAGACATCTTTGAAGTGGCTTTTCACTCCCTGTGAGGTGTGCATGCTTCAGTGTGAGCTTGCTGGGCCATGTGGGTGGGGGATGTTGAGCTGTGACTACCACTCCCATCATGCTATTGCCTACACCCCCTTCCCAGCATGCCCATACTTCCTTCCTTTTGAGTGGACTTCACTGTGTGTGAGTGTGACAGCAATGGCAAGATGGCTGACAGTGTGGTCCTGTTGTTTGTTGGTGCCCAGTTCCCAGCAGGGCCTTGTGCTCCCCACAGCTGAGGCCAGTGTCAGACATCTTTGAGGTGGCTTTTCACTCCCTGTGAGGTGTGCATGCTTCAGTGTGAGCTTGCTGGGCCATGTGGGTGGGGGATGTTGAGATGTGACTACCACTCCCATCATGCTATTGACTATATCCCCCTTCCCAGCATGCCCATACTTCCTTCCTTTTGAGTGGACTTCACTGTGTGTGAGTGTGACAGCAATGGCAAGATGGCTGACAGTGTGGTCCTGTTGTTTGTTGGTGCCCAGTTCCCAGCAGGGCCTTGTGCTCCCCACAGCTGAGGCCAGTGTCAGACATCTTTGAGGTGGCTTTTCACTCCCTGTGAGGTGTGCATGCTTCAGTGTGAGCTTGCTGGGCCATGTGGGTGGGGGATGTTGAGCTGTGACCACCACTCCCATCATGCTATTGCCTACACCCCCCTTCCCAGCATGCCCATGCTTCCTTCCTTTTGACTCTGCTTCCCTGTGGGGTAGTGTGCCTGTGCTGACAGGATGGCTGACAGTGTTGTCCTGGCGTTTGTTTGGCTACAAGTCCCAAAGGTGTCCCTGTGCTTCACACAGCATAACCCAGGGTGGTGGTTCTTTGTGGGATATTTAATTAGAGTGTGAGGAAATGCATTCTCCAAGGTGAGTTGTGTGGAATTTGTGTTAAGGGTGTGTGTGAGAAAAGCTGCTGGTAACTATGGTCAGTGCTGTCAGTCCTCCTTCCCACCCAGCCAGATATCCCACCATGGAACGTGCTTCCATTGCTGGGAGTGCAAGTTGGCTTTCAGGATGTCAGTCAGTAGTCTCCTGCTGTTGGTTGGTGCACAGTTCCCAGCAGGGCCTTGTGCTCCCCACAGCAGTACCCAGTGTCAGCCATCTTGTCAGTTCTTTTCCACTCCCTGTGATGTGAGCATGGTTCAGAGTGGTGTTGATGGGCCAATTGTGAGGGTGACCAATATCTGTGACTACAACTCCCATCATGCTATTGGCTACACTGACTTCACCAGCATACACAGAATTCCTTCCTTTCAGTGAGCTTCCCTGTGAGGTGGTGTTCTAGTGGTGGCAAAATGTCTGACAGTGTTTGTTGGTTAGATTTGTGCCACTGCCTTGCTCTATTTGTTGTTAGGTTTGTACATGTCATGACACAGTTACATATCACTATGAGATGGCAGGTATTGTGTTTGTCTGACTAGCATACACATCTTGGGATGATTATGTTTTGGTTACTGTGGCTTTGCTAACGGTGCATGGTTTCACTATCCCCTTGACAGTGATGTGTGTGTATTGTCACACGATATTGGGTATATTGGTTGTGTACTCACCAGGCTCTGGGATGTTTGATAGTCCATGTACGCTCTCTGGTGGTAGGATGGCCCGCACCTTCTCCTCCCAGGGCCTGAGGTATACTGGTTTGGCAGGAGGGCCACTGCCGGTGCGATGGCTCAAGGTGTAATCCTTCTTGAGTAGGGCCTTGACCCTCCTGCGCACGTCATACCACCTGTTCTGGATGTCTTCCTTTGTGCGCAAACATGGTGATTGTGCGTTCACCCTGTCGACGATCCTCTCCCACATCTTGGTTTTCTGCGACATGGGGGTCTGTTGGACCAATGTACCAAACAACTGTGGCTCTACTCTTAGGATTTCATCTACCAGCACTTCCAATTCACTGTCTAGGAACTTTGGATTCTTCTTTGGGGGCATGGTGATGGGTGGTGGTGGGGATTGATGTGTGTGTGAGTGTGCAAGTGAGGGTGGGTGAGTGTCAGTTTTGCTGGGTGTATGTGAGGGTGCTATTAGGGAAGTGCTAATGGTGTGTGGCTTGTGTGATGGATGAGTTGTGAGTGTGTCTGTGGTTGCTGTCTGATGGTGTTCTGTGCTGGCAGGTCAGTAGAATTTGCAAAGGATCATGGTAGGGATTTGTGGCCTTTATATGAGTGGAGTTGTGGGTGTGTCTTTGTTCCATTTCCCCCCGCCCCCCAGTATTTATTGACTTTGTCATTGCTTGTTTGGCCCTTTTTTTTGTATTTTTTCCTTTGTAGTTTTGGGGCATGTAGGAGTCGTTCTTCTGACCGAGTAGGACGCTGCAGTTGGCTCATGCGAGCTTCTCCGAGTCTTTCAAGCTGTGTTTCTGCTGTGTTTTATGTGCGGCGTACGCGTCGGTCGCGGAGTATTGGGTTGCTTCGGCTCGGTTTTATATGCGTGTCGGTCGTACGGCTTGGGCTCCGTGCGAGTCGGTCTGGTTTCCCACGCATTGCATCGTACTGCGCGGGTCGGAGTTCGCGGGTACGTTTCTGATGGGTTCATTCCTGGTGCGTGTCGGTCGGTTCGATTTGCGTGGTTTTCCGGCCGGATAGCTGGTTTCCGTGCGGTTCGGTCGTTCGGCTTGTGTTCCGTACGAGTCGGTCGTGATTCACATGCATTGCATCGTACTGCGCGGATCGGGCAGCGCCGGTACGTGTCGGTCGGACTAAATTCCCGTACCGAGTCGGTCGGTACGTTTTCCGGCCCGAATCGGAATCGGCCCCTTAATTGCACATTTTAAAAAGTTTGACATATGTATAAAGAGTAATCTAAAACTTGTGCTTCAGTAGTCTGGTTTTTATGTCTAACAAGAAAGATGATCCAGAGGATGTCCAAGAACATCTGGAGCAAAGGGAACAGGTAAGTAATGAAAAGTTATGTGTGGGTGGAGAAGGAAATGGCAATGGAAGTAGAAGTAGCTGGGGATGTAAAAGAACATTTGGAATGGGGTAGGAGTTCTCACTGTCACTTAAATGAGAACATAACAGAATAAGGAAGAGGAAGGAAATGGCACGAGAAAAGAGAAGGAGGAAGAGCAGTGCTCTAATTACTAGTTAAGTTATATGGTTGGAAGTGTTTGCAGGCAGTGAGTTGGATCTGCACAGCTCTAGGATTTTACTACTACTTGCAAGAAGTGAGGCACTGACTGATATGTACCCCTCAACCGGGAGTTGGCAGCTCAGGTATTGCCAAGTCTAAGAAAGCAAACCTCTGTAAACCCACATCCACAGGTCTGGAGAGTTTGACAATACCACTCCAAAAATATGCACATTTCTGGAATTAACTATATTGTGACTGCATGAATTTAATCACTGTGAAATTATAAATACGTATGGAGGCCGAACTTCTCACCCTACCCAGCACAAACATTTCATGCGTACACACTGCGGCCACGCATAGGCACTGCGGCCATGCATAGACACTGCCTAGCCATGTCCTTCCTTCAAGGGTCTAGCACTTGAAACATATGTCAGGTGACATGTTCATCCCTAGGACTCCCAGAGCATGTTGGGAACTGTAGTTTCCTGCCTTTTGTCATTGAATATTCTACCTGTGAAGCCACTGCAGAAGCTTCGCACCAAAGTTTGGGGAACCACAGGTAAGAGCAACAAACAAAACAAGAGTTACCAAAAGTCAAAATGACTTGGAGTTCATAGAGTGGCAGCAAAAAGAAGGTCTATGGCAGGAAACTAGGATAGAGAGACAGACCCAAAGCAAGGGTCCATCTTGGAATAATATAAATAATGCCGCTGGAATAATGCCCGAGGGACTGCTCTACATGCAGCAGCCCACCCAACATCCTTCCCACTGGTGCCAAGTTCCCCCGAAGGGTGTTTCCAATGATGGAACTGCTATAATCAGGCAGGCAGCGATCTCCTGCACTCTAAATGAGACAGTGGGAGCAAGAGCAGCAGCGGGAGACATGTGCCTGCTTGTGCAGGACACCGGTACCCACCGTCCTCCAGATGAGGTCCTTAATGTAAGTGCAGTGCTATTCATGAAACTGAAATGCATTAATGATCACTTTACCGGGACACCATTACCGCCCCAACTGTTATGTGCTTCCCCAATGTATAACTATCACATGAAGAGCAAGAATGCCTCCGCTACTCAGGAAATTATAGAGGTACCATTGTGGGTTTAAAACCTGTACCCAACTTCAACATTTGTGTTACGGGGGAAATGCCCATACTCCCCACATCTACCGAAGGAGAATTGGAGGATGCTCACTCTCCCACACCACAGCAAAGACCTGGAACAGCCTCGCCACGCACCTCCGGACCATCAGCTCACTTCCAGAATTCCAAATGGCCCTCAAGACCTGGCTGTTCGAATAAGCCTCGGTGACCTGCAAGCGCCTGGATACGTAATCGGGTGATTAGCCGCGTTTTATAAATCCCGATTGATTGAAATGGCCTCTCTTGTTCTAACACAACATCCTTTAAATAACGGTCATGCCTCATTCAAAGCATCCACTGGCTCTCTCCCTGACCTGCACACTTTTGGGAATACATGAAGTTATGTTTCCTCTTTTTGGACTGCCACGAAAAGCCTGGAGGTTCAGAAGGGAAAAAAGAATAATAACCACAACATAAACTCCCAGGGTGTGAGGGTCATTTGTTTTACAGAAACAAACTCCTGCTTTGGGACTTTGCTTTTGTCATGCAAAAAAAAAAATTCTGAGCAGTTGCATAAACATGGTGGCCACTTATCAAACATTGTAGGGCTTATTTATGAGAGGCTTGCGTTGCCGGAGCGTAAAAGAAAGTGACGCTCCGGCGGCGCAAGCCTCTCATAAATAAGCCCCTTAGGGCCTCATTTACAAGAAGCCTGCACCGCAGGAATGTCACTTTTGTGACGCTCCAGCGGCGTAAGCCTCTCAATGATATCTATGAGGTGACGCAAAGCCACCCTGCGTGTTTTTGCATGGCCTCATAGATGTGGAGTAAGACAAGGCAGCAGAAAGCGCTGTGTTGCCTTACTCTGCATCAAGGAGGCATTCCATGGGCGTTGTGGTGGGTTTTCTCCAGGCAGCACCGATGGATTTTGACACTGCCCCAGAGTTACTTGATCACATAATCCTGGGGCAGCGCCAGAACCTTATGCCCCCCAAGAGCAGGCATAACGAGGAGAAATATTTTTATGTCTCCTCATTTTTTCCTCTTTCAATGAGAGATAAATGCCTCTCTGGATTGTTTTTGGCAGGAATGTGCCCTTTCCTGCACAATAACAAACCTGCCTGCAACTGAGGCACCCTTGGACCATTGTGCAAGGGTGCCTACGTTGGCGCTAGGCAGCAAATTGTGCACCAGCACAGTGGGAAAGGACAGGAATACACCGTATTTCATAAATACAGTGCATTCCTGCCCTTTCACATTGGCGTAGGGCAGCATAGAAAGAACACTTGCAATACCGCCCTATGCCAATTCCTCATAAATGAGGCCCCTCAATCCCTTCACAAGAGGGGCAGGAGTGCGGCTCCTCTGACGGCACCAAGATCTCTGCCAGGCAGCGGGAGAGGTCTAAATATGAAAGGCGGTATAACATAGAGCACGGTGAAGAGGCTGATATTCTAGGTAGATTTAGGAAAAGAACAGCTCGCCAGATAGGCCTGAACACAGGAGTAGCATTTGAGAGCCCAATAACATGGGTGTCAAGTCACGGAAATCCCAGAGGCCTCATTTATGGGATTTTGGCGTAGGGCAGCGCAGCAAGGCACCTTGGTGCTCTGTCCTACACTAAAGTAAAAGGGCAGGAATGCACCGTATTTATGGAATACGGCACATTCCTGTCCCTTCCCCCTGCATTGGTGCCGTTTCAGCAGTCTAGCGTCAATGCAGGCACCCTTGCACCATTGCAAGGGTGTATCCGTTGCATGCAGGATTGTTTTTTGAGCAGGAAGGGGAACCTTCTTGCACAAAAAGAATCCTAAGAGGTGTTTTCCTCTTTCTATGTGTGCTGCAGAATGCAGCACCCATTGAAAGAGGAAAAGCGAGGAGAAATAAAGATATTTCTCCTCATTACGCCTCACGTCGAGAGGCGTGAGGATTTGGCGCTTCCTCAGGTTTACATGACTTTGTAAATCTGGGGCGGCGTCAAATTCCTTGGGTGTTACGTGGGAACACACACCACAACGCCTGTGGAACGCCTCCCAGGCGCAGAGTAAGGCGACTCAGCGATTTGCGCCACGTTGCCTTACTCATGATTTATCAGGTCTCTCAAAGCCATGCAGGGGGGCTTTGCGTGTCTTCATAAATCGGATTGAGAGCCCTGCCTCACACATGTTCCACTTTATTTGTTGCAAAAGTGACACAGGGCTCTCATAAATAAGCCCCCAGGTGTATGGGAAGTGACCACTGGGGGTGAGTGTTTGATTGGCTCAAGCGTTCCGTCCATCATCCCCTTTTGTATCGCTTTGTTCGCCCTAAGTTGGCAGGGGTATGCCCAGACGTGGGTCCCTTGCTCACTTTGCCACTGGATTCAAGCAAGCCTGGCTGATGACGGCTGGAATGCCAGAAACCGGTCCTAGGATGCTTGTTTCCGGTCCAGGGAAGACATGGCTTGGCAGTTCGGGCTGGACTGTTCCCATGAGGCACAGGGTCAGACTGATTTGCATATGGCCATGTCTGAACTGGGGTGGTGGAGTGAGCTAAAGAATGATGATGGATTAAACCCAGATCAGTTGACTGGGGGTGAGTGTTTGATTGGCTCAAGCGTTCCGTCCATCATCCCCTTTTGTATCGCTTTGTTCGCCCTAAGTTGGCAGGGGTATGCCCAGACGTGGGTCCCTTGCTCACTTTGCCACTGGATTCAAGCAAGCCTGGCTGATGACGGCTGGAATGCCAGAAACCGGTCCTAGGATGCTTGTTTCCGGTCCAGGGAAGACATGGCTTGGCAGTTCGGGCTGGACTGTTCCCATGAGGCACAGGGTCAGACTGATTTGCATATGGCCATGTCTGAACTGGGGTGGTGGAGTGAGCTAAAGAATGATGATGGATTAAACCCAGATCAGTTGACTGGGGGTGAGTGTTTGATTGGCTCAAGCGTTCCGTCCATCATCCCCTTTTGTATCGCTTTGTTCGCCCTAAGTTGGCAGGGGTATGCCCAGACGTGGGTCCCTTGCTCACTTTGCCACTGGATTCAAGCAAGCCTGGCTGATGACGGCTGGAATGCCAGAAACCGGTCCTAGGATGCTTGTTTCCGGTCCAGGGAAGACATGGCTTGGCAGTTCGGGCTGGACTGTTCCCATGAGGCACAGGGTCAGACTGATTTGCATATGGCCATGTCTGAACTGGGGTGGTGGAGTGAGCTAAAGAATGATGATGGATTAAACCCAGATCAGTTGACTGGGGGTGAGTGTTTGATTGGCTCAAGCGTTCCGTCCATCATCCCCTTTTGTATCGCTTTGTTCGCCCTAAGTTGGCAGGGGTATGCCCAGACGTGGGTCCCTTGCTCACTTTGCCACTGGATTCAAGCAAGCCTGGCTGATGACGGCTGGAATGCCAGAAACCGGACCTAGGATGCTTGTTTCCGGTCCAGGGAAGACATGGCTTGGCAGTTCGGGCTGGACTGTTCCCATGAGGCACAGGGTCAGACTGATTTGCATATGGCCATGTCTGAACTGGGGTGGTGGAGTGAGCTAAAGAATGATGATGGATTAAACCCAGATCAGTTGACTGGGGGTGAGTGTTTGATTGGCTCAAGCGTTCCGTCCATCATCCCCTTTTGTATCGCTTTGTTCGCCCTAAGTTGGCAGGGGTATGCCCAGACGTGGGTCCCTTGCTCACTTTGCCACTGGATTCAAGCAAGCCTGGCTGATGACGGCTGGAATGCCAGAAACCGGTCCTAGGATGCTTGTTTCCGGTCCAGGGAAGACATGGCTTGGCAGTTCGGGCTGGACTGTTCCCATGAGGCACAGGGTCAGACTGATTTGCATATGGCCATGTCTGAACTGGGGTGGTGGAGTGAGCTAAAGAATGATGATGGATTAAACCCAGATCAGTTGACTGGGGGTGAGTGTTTGATTGGCTCAAGCGTTCCGTCCATCATCCCCTTTTGTATCGCTTTGTTCGCCCTAAGTTGGCAGGGGTATGCCCAGACGTGGGTCCCTTGCTCACTTTGCCACTGGATTCAAGCAAGCCTGGCTGATGACGGCTGGAATGCCAGAAACCGGTCCTAGGATGCTTGTTTCCGGTCCAGGGAAGACATGGCTTGGCAGTTCGGGCTGGACTGTTCCCATGAGGCACAGGGTCAGACTGATTTGCATATGGCCATGTCTGAACTGGGGTGGTGGAGTGAGCTAAAGAATGATGATGGATTAAACCCAGATCAGTTGACTGGGGGTGAGTGTTTGATTGGCTCAAGCGTTCCGTCCATCATCCCCTTTTGTATCGCTTTGTTCGCCCTAAGTTGGCAGGGGTATGCCCAGACGTGGGTCCCTTGCTCACTTTGCCACTGGATTCAAGCAAGCCTGGCTGATGACAGCTGGAATGCCAGAAACCGGTCCTAGGATGCTTGTTTCCGGTCCAGGGAAGACATGGCTTGGCAGTTCGGGCTGGACTGTTCCCATGAGGCACAGGGTCAGACTGATTTGCATATGGCCATGTCTGAACTGGGGTGGTGGAGTGAGCTAAAGAATGATGATGGATTAAACCCAGATCAGTTGACTGGGGGTGAGTGTTTGATTGGCTCAAGCGTTCCGTCCATCATCCCCTTTTGTATGGGCTAAGGGAAAGGCAAGAAGCAGACAGTAATCCCTGCTTACTTTCTGCCCCCTATGCCTTGGTACCCATGGGCTCGGAGGAGCCAGGGCCCTCCAGTCGACTTGACTGCCCGACAGCAGCGTGACCGAGGGCATAGTGCCAATATCGGCAACACTCCCCATACCACATACAGCAATATCATCAGTAAATAAACCACACGACACATTGTTTGTGGAGAAAATTGCTGCAGGTTTATTTGCATAACAAATATGCCAACATGGTGGGTTATCTTACGGGCGATCCAAGGGCAGGCAAGCCCCCCTACGCCGCCTGCCCGCCTGATGAGCCAAGTTACACCGTGGCCGTCGCCAATCGGTGCTTACCAATTTTGGGAGGGGCCAACCCTCCCAACGGTGGACCGCCAGTCCATGCCCTTACTCACGCCCCCAAAGGGGGGGCGGAGCGTTTCAGGCAGCCCCCGGTTGCTCAGGCCCACAACCGCCCGTAGGACTAACGGGGCGCCGTCGTTCTTCCAGGGGACAACGCTAGAACATCCCTGGGTACACTTGGCTTTTGCACCCTTGTTGTGCTCCTGCAGAGGGTACCCGTCTGTACCTTACAGCCTCTGGATCGCCCTGTAACTCCACCTGCAACACAAAATAACACGTTAGTACACTTCTCCCACCCCAAACCCTGCACGTACGCCGGGTAAGCGATAGGGAGGGAAACGGCGTAACGGGCAGCCACAAAGAGGCCACCAGATAGGCGGGGAGAAGCACTTATACTGCATCCCCCGCCCACCCCTTACCGGAAGTGACGAGGCACGCGGACCCATAGTGGGTCCCTAACAACTGGACTGACTCGTGTGCCCTCATGTGGCACTAAGGCGGCCGCCCTCTTAGGAGGGTCCCCTTCGTGGACCACGGGCAGCCAACAGTGTCCACAGAGGGTCTTGTAGCACATCTGGTGGCAGCAGCGGATGTGACGTTGTCCCTGAAAGCCCTGGACCTGAGGAGATTATCGCTGATGAGAGCTCTGGGCGCGCTCATGCTGTGGAACAGGTTTATAAATTTCACCATCGCTGGCTTGCAAACGAGAACATGATGTTTTTCCAGAGATAATTATAAACCGAGCCTGCTCCGGAGCATCACACCTGAGAGGATTGTAAAGAGGACACGAATGAGAAAGTGCTGTGACTGATGTCTGGGCTTCGACAGAAGAGGGCCAGGCCTCTGCTTTCAGATGCTATTTTTATGGCTCACTGCTGCCTTCCAGATGAGCTAGGGGTGTTTATCTTCTGAGACGTCACTTCCGTCGCTGCACAATAGGCAATTTTACTTCGCTTCGGAGAGCGTTATTGCTGTTCTTAAATGAGACGTCTGCAACCAGGAAGACAATATTTCCAAATATTTCATCAGCATGACGAATCTGCGGCTGTCCAGGCAGTCAGGCTGCTTTTATTGGCAAATGGGGCGATTCCCTGAAAGCCACTGCCTTCTGACAGGGAAATAGTGCAGGGGCGGTGTCGGTCACATTACAAAAGCACTTCAGTTTGTAGGGAGCACAAGGGACTTAAACAAATAAAGCAACACTCGATTTTGCCGGGAAATGTAGTGTGGTCATGGAGATGCATTTTTACTTGTGACTGTGAAACAGAACTTCGTGCGAAACTTGAGCGAGGCAACACGCTTGTAAAGGGCCCGAGAGGCAGATTGGGTGAAATGTAGGTTTATTTATGTAGGCTAGATAGCGTCAGAGGAGCCCACCATCAAACAGTGCCATCCCCACCGAAGACTAGCACCAACTGCCCGGTAGCGCAGTCGCGTAGCGTCTTCCACAGCCCTGGAGAATGCAGATGAGGACACCACATGGAAGCTGTCGTTAAACAGTCTTTATTCCTGAGTACACAATCAATCAATCACAGAATTTGTAAAGCGCACTACTTACCCACGAGGGTCTCAAGGCGCTAGGGAAAAAAGGGGGGGGGTGCTGCTACTGGTCGAACAACCAGGTCTTGAGTAGCCTCCTGAAGGTCAGCAGGTCTTGGGTCTGTCGTAGGCTTAGTGGAAGGGTGTTCCAGGTCTTGGCTGCGAGGTGGGAGAAGGATCTGCCGCCGGTGGTAGTTCTTCGAATGCGAGGGACGGTGGCGAGGGAGAGGTCGGCGGAGCGGAGTTGGCGGTTGGGGACGTAGAAGAGGAGTCGTCTGTTGAGGTAGGCTGGGCCAGTCTTGTGGAGTGCCTTGTGTGCGTGGATGAGGAGCTTGAAGGAGATTCTCCTGTCGACGGGGAGCCAGTGCAGGTTCCTCAGGTGGGGGGTGATGTGGCTGTGGCGTGGTACATCAAGGATCAGGCGTGCGGAGGCGTTTTGTATGCGTTGCAGTCGCTTGATGAGCTGCGCTGCGCATTACATCATACTTTTCAGATAACCACACCCTGACACCTCCCAAAATATTACGCAGTTCCAGTCTAGCGTCCGCCCCAGAACCACGAGGGTCCTGGTACGTAAAATGCCAATATGCTACAAGTTGGAGAGACAACCATATGCTCCAGAACATGGAATTACATTTGTGAAGAAACAAGGTGAACAAACACTGACAACAGAGTCGCTCTTAAAGCAACGAGTACCAAATAAACATGTTAATTCAACCTCATTTTACAACAGCGAGGCAGAGACTTGCTGGCTGCCAAGTGAAGCACAGATACAAGTGGGGCACAATGGATTTAGTGGTTTGAAATCGGTGAGCGTCCAATGGGAGGACATAATTCATCACCGGGACTCTGTTGTCAGGGCCGGCTTTAGCGCTGGTGGTGCCCGGTGCGACAATGTTTGTTGGGTCCCCCCAATGACTTCCTTCACTACGGATTCCCTCACTAGCACCCTTTAACAGTGCCCCTTAAGTCTCCATAACCACTCTCTCTCACATGCATCTCTTTTCTTTTATAGCGCCTCTGATGCCAGTGTAGGGTGTCAGGCCACTTTAGACCAATCACACATTACACAGAGACAATGAATCATACATATGTAAATCAGTGTATAGTAAATGTTACATAAGACAGAGGACTACAAGGTGTAGGAGTCACATGTCATCCCTACCGATAGACAGTATAGTTTAAGAGTGTGTGTGGTCTGGAAAAGCAGAAACTCAGAATTTAAAACGCAACACCATAGTTGGGGGTTGTCTTTACTACTAATAATTGATTTCTACCTAAATTAACTCTTTTTGCGACTTTAGGATAATGAGAGACTGAGTACGAAAACATAACGTTCTATCCTATACCTTGCATCTGCATGCAGCTCTTTGATGACAGTAAACTGTAAGTAACTAAAGGCTCTCTCTGAGAAAAGCAGTAACCCACTGACCTATTTACATTATATGCACTTCTGTGATCTGCATGGTGCACGTTCTTTGCAGCAGGCACATTAACCCTCTGTGCTACCTTATGATGAGTCAAAACCTCCACTAGACAAAACTCTGATCTTTTTCCAGCAGACCCATTATTCACCAGAGCTACGTTGACATTTTTTTGTTGCTTGGAAATTGCTGGAGGCAAACAAGCTGCACCAAGTGCTTTTACATCCACAATATATTTGAAAACTTTGCACCCACCCCCTGCCCCTTCCAAAAGTCAGCGCCTGGTGCCATGGTACAGGTCCCACACCTAACCTAGAGCCGGCCCTGTATGTTGTTATCGGTGTGAATATCGACCTCCTTTTGCGGGTAAAGATCCTGCACTCAAGTAAGAGCAATGTATGTGGGATGAAAGATAACTTTCTGAAAGCAAGCAGGCCCAGTGAATCTCAAAGTACTCATAACTCTGCTGAGTCCTCCTCAAAGCATCAACTGGATCGAGAGATTGCACACACAAGACACGACACAGAGCCAAGAAGCTAACAGCTGAGCAGGTCGCCACAAGTGATTGTCCTTTTTTCCCAAATCTTGCGATCATGAGAAACGTCAGAGTTTATTGCATCCGCGATAGCGTGATGATGATGATGACATCATGTAATTCATTCTGAACATTGACATTCTCAGCAGGAAGAACCTTTTTCTGATAGACACAGGGACTTTAATAAATGTAGGAATAGATAGGGATTTGATCAATTTGTTGAGATTTCACTTAGATTGAAAGGTGCTAGAATCTTGCAAATGTTGCCCGTGCAGAGGATACTTAAGTGTCTCGCGCTCTCATGAAGAACCAGGTGATGATTTTGACATTTTATGATGAAGATGTTTGCAGACTGTGGGTCTTTGTTGAGCTTCAATCTGCGGTGTCCCTCGGGCTGCTGCAAGTATCTTATGGAAAGGATAGATACGTCAGAAAGCTCTAATATGGTAACATTGCTCCCAAAATGACTCCAATTCCTTAGAAAATTGAAAGGAGAGAAATCCGGGGACATATTAATGAGAACATAAGGCCTGTTGCTCAATGTTTCAGAGGCATTCCATTCAACACGCGAAAGGAGACTGAAGCTGAGATAACCTGTTGGAGTGGGACATCGCTGAGCTGAATACTAGGTGTATGACATTTCTATCCCCGATTGTGCTGTTCCTAAAAGACAACCAGGCAACCTAGCCCGAACAATGTTACAGGATACACCAGTTGAATTGTTTTCCAGACTGGATTTGGCGAAGGACATCGGCAATTAGAACTGGAAGTGTCCTCGCTGTATTTCATCAGATCTGCTTATTTCAACATTGGCAGCTCAAGGTTTTTGTGTCATCAACAGCTGGGGTCCTTCAGGAAAAGATACAGACAATTATCTAGGTGGGCCAGAGTGCTTGAAGTAAAGTGGCAATTGTTGGGTCTCTGGCAAGACTCAGCAAGAACTTGCCAAAGCACCTGAGAAAGTTGATGAAACCCTGACTGATGCATGACTTGCCCTCAACAAAGACGTGTGAATTTCACTAGACAGCTCTCAAGTTCTATGAGCACAGCTTTTCAAAAGAAGGCATGAGACCTTATCATGAGACGGTAGTAACTCTTACTTCCGTGCCAGTACCTAGAAACCTGTCAGTGTCGCTACTGTTTCTTGTCAGGGCCTAAAATTGGCCGAGATACATACAAGACCAGGGACATAGCTTCATGGGGGTGTTTAAGACGTTACACCTCCCTAAAAAATGTATGTTCCTCTAATAGTTGGGTGCAGGTGCTTTCAGTCGGGTGTTTTGAGATGTCATTTGGATTTCACAGGGATGTTTACATAAACACAGATAAAAATGCACGCACACTCTCTCCCTCTCTGGTTTGAAAGTCCTCAAAATATTGGTTATTTTTCAAATTATTTTGTTTTTTCTCTTAGGACCCCTACTAATCCGCATTCCTCTCCCTTTCCACTACCCCTTAGGCCCCTCTCATGCACCCTGCTTGTCCTATAAAGTATTAAAAAATGATATGCCAGCCTGATTGTCGGACAATCTAAAGCTCACCCTTCCCCCAATCTTACTGACCAAGCTACACCCCTGTACAAGACTTTCCATCCATCAGCCACCAATGAGAGAACAGACTTCAAAAGGCTGAGAGTTTCACTGATCTCGACAGTGCCAAAGCCGCTTCGAGGCACTGCACTCCCACACTGATACTACCAGCAATGTGGCCTACGCTGACCCATGACTGGACTGTGGTCATGCGGATGCAGCCTTGTCGGGTTGGAGGCCACTCTTGTCCAACAAGACCATCATCGTGGTCGTCTCCAGGGTGTAAAGAGGCTTCGGTCTGGATATTTACAAGCCAAGAAGGAAAGGCCTACATAGTGCGGGCATTAGAACTCTTTCACATGGCCACCAATCTCTGTTCCCTCAGACTTATGTAAACAGTTCACAAAGTTCATGACGTCAGTTAAATAAGTGTCAGTGTTTCTGCAGTCATTCCAGATAGACTTCATTTTTCTATTAAAAAATTATATTTTTTTTATTTCTTCCTCTAAAAATTGCCTTTAATCCAATGTTAATTAATCGGGAAACTATACAACCCATTTTTTCCTCCCTAGCCTCCCCACCTCTTCGCGGTTTTCATACTTTGGCATGTATGGACTTAAAGTGACTGCACAGACAGAACAGCGTGGTTCTACGTGTGGTAAAGTGTCACTCAAAGTTTCACACATAAGGCATTGAAATGTCACAGACAAGCACACTGCAACATGCTAATAATGGCACACATAAGCAGTCTGAAAACTTGGGAGCTATGAATTGTATTTACAGTAAGCGACTGAAGGTTGTTGTCCATGCGTGTAGTTCGCCCATCGGCAGATTACTGTAAAAGTTTAATAAAGTGCTAGTAAGGGTCGGTCATTTGTCAACCACACTCTAATGTACATACAGTAAGTCCCCTTCTTTGTGTTTAGGGCTCCAGGCTTGTTTGCACATGTGTCTGCTTGAGGTACAGACCTGTGACTTTTAGAGGCCAGTACTGCACGATAAGTGCTGCTCGTTTGTCAACCGTACTGTACATGCAGTAAGTCACCTTTTTTGTGTTCATGGCGTTGTGCTTCCACGTGTTTGTGTGTGGGAGGAGAGTGGAGTGGAGACCCTGACAGCGGCATACCTGCCAACTTACAAAATAACTTCACCATGTGCAGTGGAGGCGGGGCCTTGGAGGGGGCAGGGCCTGGTGCCGAGAGCTACCTAAGAGGCACTCTTCCCCTCACTAAGCCCCCCACCCCCTCCCCAAAAACAAAAAGAAAACAAAGAATTATTAAGGCTGTGACCGATGTCCTTAGGTGTTTTCACACCTTTTTATGGACATCAGCTGCTTACAGCCTCCGAAAACGAGCTGGATAGCCACTGTTTACAGTAGCTTTCAGCTAGTTTTTCCTGCCACCCTGTGATTTCGGCTCCTCACCAGGTGACCCTGTGAAGGGAACGAAATCATGTGACACACGGTGGCACCGTGTGAATTGGCAGGTCTGCAGTGGTGAAGGCTGAAGTGGGAGATGGCGTCCATGAGCACATCTTTGCACAAACTCGTGCAGCACAGCAAGGTTGTCTCCAAGGGAAGGGCTAGGGGTAAACCTCTTAAGAATCTCCCCCTAGCTGCTCCACCTTGCCATCGCCATGGCAGCTCTCAGCAGTCACTGCAGACTCAGCTCCTCTATGGGGTTCTGCCACGTCACCAGCTGAGGCATGCACACTTCTCCCATTGTACCTTGTCTAATCTGGGACCGGGCTGGGTAACTTTAGACATGCTATCTGCAAACGTGGTGCAACACACCGGGTGCCATTTCAAGCCTTTGGTGCCACTACCTTGTGAAGGTCACAAGAGCTTGAGCGCAGTCTGAGCAGCAGCCCTTTTCCTGCACTGCACGTGCAGCACTGCACAGAAGGGTCATCTCTGCCCTCCCACAGAACTGCAAAAAAGGCATTTTCGTGTTTTTGTGCACTTTCCCCTGCTTTAGAGCTGCTTTATACCAGGCGTGCATTGTACAAATACAAACACTTAAATGCATGCATCCCATTACAACATATATCAACATATGTACAACATGATTCACAAACTCAGACCCATGATAAAATCATGGCATCGCTGTGATGGAGCAAGGTAAATAAGAACATTTTGAACACCCTAACATTAATGCTAATAATTAACGACTATTAATTGTGTGATGACTAATCAACACTTTACAGACATTTTTTTTTTATAAGGGTAACCGCAATTCATGTTCAAAAGATAACCTACTAACGCTTGTCAACGTGAAATAATAATAACATAATGGTTTGCGTATTAATTAAAATAATGTTGCATCATTTGTGTTATGTAAGTAAATCATATTGTGGCAAAAGTATGCGGATGGTGAGTAAAGCATAGCTTTATATGTCGCTTTTGCTAGGTAACACCTAATTGGGCTACGTAGAATGACGGGTGGGAAACGAAAAGGCTAATTTTCTTTGTTTTAATTATGATTGTGTTTGTTTTCATAATAGTTCGTTCGGGCCTGCTAGGCCGTGCTGTAAAAATGGCTGCCGAGGCAGATGGGCTAAATGCGCAAGTGCAAAATGGCTTCCAATTGGGAGAAAGCTGTGAAAATAATCATGTGATCCGAAAGCAGAGCTCAGAATGAAAAGGATCAAGGTCACCATGACCTGACACCAGAATGGGTGCCAAAAAGGGACACAGCGAGAAATACATGAGAACTAAAAGATGCAGCCGTGAATTAACAATGAACTGTTTTAATAAAGATACAAAAGAAGTTACAAATGATGAACTGTCAATCGGATTGGTAATGTCCTAAAACCGTGTGAAAGGACAAAATTATAAACATTTTCGGAGGCAATGAGAAGATGCTTGCCACCCCTCCAATGGACCAATTAGCGTGAATCTCGCCCCCAAAGATTGAAACATTTCTGTTTAGTAAGCTAGCATTAGGGTATAAGAGGACCTACTCTTAAGTAGGAGGAGCGCTATTCATACATAATTTTTGAGCACAGAACTTAGACGCTGGAGAATCGCTGCTATTTTCTAAAGGCCATATTCTTTTAAATTAATTAATCTCTTGCTTTTAAATCTGACTGGGAAGGAACGAGATCGATGCGGGAAACCTGTATTGGTGGTCCGTCGAGGAGGCCTGTTTAGCGGGACAGTCAGTCAGTTTTTGGGAATGCTATGCTGTGATCTGCTGTGACGAACTTTATTTTTCCATCTAAAAGGGTATGCATAAATTCTCTGAACGTTATTCTTATAATGATAATAAATGTATTAAATTGATTAATAAAATGGAGACTTTTCTATGCATCTAAATAATTAGATAAACTTTATTACAATTAAAACTACGAGTCTGTGGTTCTTTAGCTCAATAATAAATGCAAATGTTTAATAGGTTAAAGTGATTGAGCTGGTCTTAATCACCATCAACTGATTCCTACTAGTTGGTCCATCGACCAATGAGCGGAATACCTTTGGTGTTTTAGAAATTGACAGGATTAAAATCTAATTATGTATGATGTTTAAACAGTTATCTTGTCAACTGTAAAAGGTATCCCGTTCTCTTCCAGCAGTCATTTAACTTTCTCTCCTAGGTAGAAGTGGATGAGATCCAGGGAATATTTGAGTGAGTGAATGTATATGTGGTGTTATGGGCCCCACTGTCATATTGGTATAGTTGTGGAAAAGGGGTGTTTCCGACCTGGATGTTATGTCCATAGGAGAGGAAATTATATTAGTCGCGCTGGATCAGATTTCTTGGTAGCAGAGTTATGGTTACTATAGATTAGTTTGGTGATTATTGATTATTGATTTTTGATTATTCCATGTTTAACACTTCATGTCGAGTTGTATTACGTTATATGTAAGTTGGAAATCTTGAAGCTTCCGGGAAGTAGGAAGTGGACACGTGTGGCAAGAGAAGTCACATGGAATAGTGCATTGTCTGGTTTTTCAAATTGGTGATAACACAGGTTGTGTTATGATAGGGACATTTTCTGTATAAAACGTGTATGAGTGAAATAGCAACCGGTTTTCTTGTGAAACTCTGGCCTTAATTCTCAGGAGCAGTGTAGTATCCACATTTGTTTTATCCCCAGAGAAACGGGTTTACCCCTTGCTTGAAAGAAGGGTAAGGTAGAGGGAAGTGCTACACTTATCGAACAAAACTGTATTCTTGTACGATAGAGTAAACTATCACTTTTGTTTAGCGAAAACAGACAATGGAAATGTGTTTTATGTTGTAACTAATAAGATTTAGTCAAGAAAACGAATTGCCGATAATTTTTGTAAAGGAGGGGTCAGGAGCAGAACTGACGTAGACAAAAGGCCGCGCTGGGATTGGCCAGTGCAATAGAAACACGGAGAACGCCCTGATTGGTGCGTTGGTGTGAGACGCGCTGGGATAGGTCTAAATAGCAGTGACGTAGAGGTTTCGGATTGGTGTGTTGGTGTGAGACGCGCTGGGATAGGTCCGAATAGCACATAGAGATCAGAACAGAGTTACGAGCTTACAGAAGAGAAAGAAATCGTGAAATATGGCTTATTATGAATATGGTAGAGAGAAACCGTCATGGATGGCGAAAATTAAGAACTTCTTTAAGAAAGACAAGAAGATAGTAACTAGAGAGGGACAGGTAATTCCTCCGCCGAAAACACCAGCTTCGCATATGATGCTGAAATACGGTTATCATACTTTCATTTGGTTAGAAAATTGGACAAAATATATTCAGAATGATGGAGTATTGGCTTTTCCAGAGAATGGATCGTTTAGTATGGTAGTACTTCGAAATTTGAGGGAAAAGATGACGAAGCTTGAGCCAAGGCCTAGACCGACACAGTTTGAAGCATTAGGTGAATGGGAAGATGAGATGTATGAACGAGAAAGGTATAGAGGTGCAAAGAATCATGGTTTTGTTCCTGGACGGATATGGGGAGTGAAACATGAGGATAGAATGAAGCGTTGGAGATATGCTAACATGACAGAAGGGTTGTTTCCAGCTTTTACAGTTGAAGAGGGTACAGGAAAGAAGTGTGCAGAGAAAAAGAAACATACAGTTACAGAAAGGTACAGGTATGGAGGTAGCGAGACAGAGGATGAATTGCTGGAAGATATTTTAAACAGAAACCCACCTCCATATCAACAGAATTCTGCGGTGGTGACACCCAATGCACCGCCAACGGAAACTGGGAGGAATAAAAGTTCAGAACGAAGATAAGAGATAAATAGGTCAAATGAACAGTTAAAAGCTCCACAAAGTGAAAAATGTGACATCAACAATGCAGCCGAGTTAGCAAAGACTACAAAAGAATTGACTGAGAAAATAAGAGAGTTAACAATGAACATGGAAGCTGTGACTGTGCCAGTAACAATAGGACCAGTAATACCAGTTTTTGAGAATCAGAAAATAGATGAACATTCCTTAGTCATTCCCATGAACTCAAATTTGCAAAGAATGAGAGAAGGGATGGAACTAGAAAATGAAAGGGCAAGAAATTTGGTCAGTTCATATAGACCGAGCCCACCTACTAATCTGACAGTAAACGAGATCGAGATGAGGAGGATTCCTATGGGAAATGAGTCTGCATCAGAAACACCAGAGAGGAATAGAAATTGGATAGAAATGAATAGTACACCTGTAGGTCCAACTCCAGACGAATTAAATGATTGGATGAGAAACCTACAGAAGAAAGAGACAGAACCAAAACCATTAGATGTAATTTGGCTCAAAATAGATATGGAGGAATTAATTTTAGGAACTATTGGGACGGAAAAATTAAAAACATACCAAGACGACGAGATAATGTTCTTGTGCAAGAGCATTACTTGGAGAGCTAGAAATCTACATGACAAAATGGAAGAGACAGCGAATGAACTAGGAGTGGAATTTGTGAAAGGCAGGAGTTTACAGAAACCGTATAGGGTAGATTTTTGTGAAAAAGATATAGAAAATCTGAACACATCAGGACGTTTAACACAGATAAAAGAATTGATTGTTTTGCTAAGAAAATGGGGTGATGTGGACAGATGGAGAAGCAGGTGGACCAAAAGGAATGAGAGAACAACTGACAAAGCGTCTTTAGCTTTTGCAGTGACAGACAAGGAGTCGGTTGTAAGGGAGTATCCCATGAGAGAAACTCCAGGAGGTAGTTATGTACATGTTCCTTGGACTAGACAGGATATATTGTCATTTACAAATGACTTTCCAAAATTGAGAGAAAAACCTGTAGAATGGTACAGACAAGTGGAAAGGTTTGTCAAAGTTTCGAAAGTGTTGTGGGTAGATTTGGATGGGTTATTTGACATTGTAGTACCAGCTGATTTATGGAAAGAATGTAAAATCACCATTGATTGGCCAACTGTAGAATATCCTAGAGACGCAAAAACAGGAGCGCCAGGACCCGAGGTGATGAGGAAATATGAGCAGTTTATTACTTTCCTGAAAAACAAAATTCCGCCCAAAGAAACTGATTGGGTAAAAATTTATAGAACTACGCAGGAGAGTAAGGAGTCTGTACATGCCTACTATGAGAGACTGCTTTTGGTCTTCAAACAGTATAGCGGTTCTGAGACTCTGAATGAGAAGGACATGAGTCATTTTGTATATAGATTTGTTTATGGATTAAAACCTGAAATAAGTGAAATGATTAAACAACATATGATATGCTGGCAGAATAGTACAGTGGACGAGGTGTTGAGGTATGCTAAGTATTGTAGTGATGACATTGAGAGTAGACAGCGTAAATTAAAGGAGAAAGCAATGTGGGCACAAGTGAAAGTTGCAGAAAAACAAGAAGCTCAACTGAATAATCAGATTAATGAGGCAGGACAAAATAAATTCAAACCGAATATAGGTAAAGGAAAAGGCCAAATGAGTATAGAAGAAGCAAAGAAAAAGTGGCCATGCCACAACTGCGGAAAATTAGGGCATTGGAGAAACGAGTGTAAATTTCCTCCAAAAGCTAATGCAGAAAATCAATCATTAAATCCACAGGTGCAGAGTGAGGTGAGTTACCAACAACTGCAGCAACCGCAGGTAGTTACTCAGCAGAATCAGGTGCCACAACCACCACTACCAAAGAGTGTAAATCCACAGAGATACAGTGCAGAGACAGGATTCTACGGAGGAGAGTAGGTAACACAATTGCCGCGCGCAGCTGCGATATCGCAGTATTGGTTGCAACAGGATGGGAATGAGTCGGATGAAAGTTTATGACGGTGCCTAGGAGAGGAGGAAGAGTGCGTACTTGGCGCAACTCTAGAGGTAGATCAGACAGGTCCATTTGTGGATGGAGAAGTGAATGGTGCAGATGTAACATTCCTTGTGGACACTGGAGCTACCCGTTCTACTGTCAGATCAGTGGAAATTCCAAACCTTCCTCTCTCAGGTGAATATATCCAAGTCGTTGGTGTCTCGAATCAGCAAATTAAGGCACCACTTACTAAATTAGTAGAAGTAAAAATTGGACCATTCAGAGAGATGCACCGATTTGTGGTATGTGATTGCAGTCCTGTAAATTTACTTGGACGCGATCTACTTTGCAAAATGAATTGCACCATCTATTGTACGCCGGATGGGATTGCATTTCAGACACCAGATGAAGATGTATTATATAAGATGACAATGGCAGAATTAGAGCCAGGAGTGAATGACATGTTTCCTATGTTCGATGTAGAGAAAATTCCGATTGAATTAAAAGAAACAGTCAAACAGGAGGTATGGGATTTTACGGGCGAAGACATTGGGTTAATGAAAGGAGTAGACCCTGTTAAAATTTCTGTTAAAGAAGGAACAATTTACCCAAATACTCCACAATATAAATTGACACCAGAAATAATTGAAGGAATAACACCTGTAATAAATAAAATGATTGAACAAGGAATATTGAAAGAAATAATGAGCAGTCCATGTAATTCGCCTATAATGGGACTGAAAAAGCCGAATGGGACATATAGAATAGTGCAAGATTTACGAAAGGTTAATAAAATTGTTGTTCCTTGTTGTCCAATTGTACCAAACCCTGCTGTAATATTGTATCAGATTCCACATGAGGCAGAATGGTACACTGTCATTGATTTGTGCCATGCATTTTTCTCAATTCCGTTACATCCAGAAAGCCAGCCATTATTTGCGTTCAGGTTCGGAGAGCGTATTTTGGCATGGTGCCGAATTCCTCAGGGGTACACAGAGAGTCCCTCGATCTTTAATCAGATCCTAAAGAAATCGTTGGAAGATTTAAAAATGCCTGAAAAATCTGTGATGGTTCAATACATTGATGACCTATTAGTGGCATCAAAAACCAGAGAGGCATGTGTTATTGACACCATTGTTTTACTGAACCATCTAGCAGGAGGAGGACATAAAGTGTTTCCGTTGAAACTACAGTTTTGCCAACAAGAAGTTCAATACCTAGGTCATAAAATTGAAAAGGGAGTGCGAAAGGTAACGACTGAAAGAATAAAAATTATCCGAGGAATGAGAGCTCCAATGACACAAAGAGAGGTGAGAATGTTCCTGGGAATGGTTGGATATTGTCGACAGTGGATAAGTGGATTTTCACTAATTGCAAAACCATTACAGAAATTGACAAGAAAAGATGTTAAAGATCCGTTTGAGTTGAATGATGAAGAAATGAAGGCATTCAGAGAACTGAAAGCGAGACTGTGTGAAGCACCGGCACTAGGAATGCCTGATTATGAAAAAGATTTTGAATTGTATTGTAGTGAGAGAGATGGGTGTGCACTTTCAGTTTTAGTGCAAAGACATGGAAATATGAAAAGACCTATTGCATATTTTTCAGCTGTTTTAGACCCGGTAGCAAAGGCGTTGCCTGGATGTCTGAAAGCAGTAGCTGCTACTTGTGTGAGTTTGGAACAAAGTGAAGGCATTGTGATGGGATACCCATTGAGAGTGTATGTTCCACATTCCGTCGAAATTCGCTTGACAAGAATCAAAACTCAATACATGACACATAGTCGGCTGACTAGGTACGAAAAAGTGATTTTGAGTGCAGATAATGTAACCATTGACAGATGCACAAGTGTGAATCCGTCAACATCATTGCCGGATGAAGAGAGTGTAAAAGACAAAGATGAGGTTGATCATGATTGCTTGAATGTACTTGAATACTGCACAAAACCAAGGCCAGATATTAGAGATGAGCCTTTAAAAGAATCAGATTATGTGATGTTTGTGGATGGCTCATGCTTGAGGACAAATGAAGGAGTTTTAAGTGCAGCGTATGCTGTATGTACAGTAGGTGCCATAATGGAAGCATCTTGTTTGAGAGGGATACGTTCCGCCCAAGTGGCTGAGCTGATTGCTCTAATACAGGCATGCAAACTGGGAAAGAATGTCCGAATCACAGTGATCACGGATAGCCAGTATGGCTTCGGTGTGGTCCATGATTTTGGGCAGATCTGGTTCCAAAGAGGTTTCTTGACGTCTGCAGGAACTCCGATTCGAAATGGTGAGTTTGTGAAGAAATTACTTGAGGCGATACAGCTGCCTAGACAAATTGCCGTGGTGAAGTGCAATGCACATAAAAATGGGGAAGACTACATAACCGTGGGCAATAATTATGCCGACGAGGTAGCTCAGTATTGTGCTAAAAATGTAGTCTCACTGAACAGAAGGAGAGAAAGAGAGCATGTTTCATGTCCTTTGCTGTTTACTAACATTGTCGAAACATGGGATGAGGTGAGACAGCTACAGGAAGCAGCAGATGATGAGGAAAAGGATAATTGGATAAAAGCAGGATGCAGAAAAAGGGAAGAAGATGATGTTTGGGTTTATAGAGATGAAAGACCAGTTATGCCTGATAGCATGATTTCTGACATGGCACGGACGTACCATGGACAAGCTCATATTGGAAGAGATGCAATGATTCGACTTTTTAGGCAAACCTGGTATAACCCAAAATTCAGAGCCATAGCTGAAAGTCTTTGTCAAAGATGTCTTATCTGCCAACAGATAAATCCAGGAAGGAAGACGGTAGTGAGTTTAGGAACAATAGGACGAGAAGGAGGTCCTTTCATGAGAATGCAACTGGATTTTATAGAAATGCCCCCAAGCAATAGACTGAGGTATGTTCTTGTGGTCGTTTCTTTGTTTTCTCGTTGGGTGGAAGCCTATCCAACCAGAAGGAATGATGGAATTACAGTAGCAAAGCTTTTGCTAAGAGAATTCATTCCAAGGTATGGTTTTCCAGTAACGATTGAAACAGATAGAGGAACACATTTTCAGAATGAACTAATTCAATTGATATGTGAAGCTCTTGGTATTCGACAGAAATTGCATTGTCCATACTGACCAGAGGCTTCTGGAGTAGTAGAACAAGTGAATGGAACAATAAAGAATAGGTTAGGGAAAATGTGTCAAGCCACAGGACTGAAATGGCCAGATGCCCGTCCCCTGGTACTGATGACTATCAGAAGCATACCTGATAGGAAAACAGGTCTGAGTCCCCACGAAGTTATCATGGGACGAGCAATGAGACAAACTCATGTACCTGTCAACAAACTGTTGACTATAACTGATGATCTCGTAATGGATTATTGCAAAGGATTGGCTGATGTGGTACATTCTGTGTTTCATCAGGTTGGACCGGATGCGACCACTCTTGAAAGAAAACCAGCTCATGATTTGAATCCAGGCAATTGGGTCCGCATAAAAGTCCACAGAAGAAGAAACTGTTTGGTTCCTCGCTGGGACCAACCACGACAGGTGATCCTGGTTACAACAACTGCAGTCAAATGTGCAGGAGTGAAAAACTGGGTACATGCCAGCCACACCATCAGAGTTCCAGATCCTGAATCTCGACCTGTAAGTCGACATCTGGAGATATCTGATACCAGTTCAGCATCCAATGCAGAAGAAGAAACAAACAGGGTTCCAGAACTTGAAGATCGACCTGAAAGTCGACATCTGGAAGATCCAAGTACAAGTCTAACAACTGAAGAAATTTTGAAATAGCAAAAGTTCCAGAACTTGAAGATCGACCTGTAAGTCGACATCTGGAAATATCGGACACCAGTTCAGCATCCGATACAGATCAATCAGATTGTGGTGAAAAGCTAAATAATAAATGGAAATTTGACATCATAAACGAAGAAACTGAACAAAAAGACAGTGACAATGAACAGCCAAGCACAAGTTATGATAAAAATCCTACAGAAATTGTCAAAGTAGACAAAGCAGGGATAGATTCAAATAGAGAGATAGAAAAATCGGAAGACACTCGAGGAGCAATAGGGACAGATACACAAACAAATGAACAGGGAAATATAGAACCAGATAGAGAGATCAACAAGATACCGGAAGAATTTCGAGGAAGGAATGAAATAAGTGATCAAACAAAAGAGACACAGGAAGAAGAAGAGCAAGACAAAGAAGGTGAAATCATAAAGTTCAAAATAAGAGGAAATGAAGTAAGGTCTGAAACAGAATCAGAAGAAAGTGAAGGAGAGAGAAAACAGAGACTAGGACCAAGAAAAAGAACTTGGAGAGCTGAACGAGAAGAAAAGAAAGTGAACCGAAAAGGCTGAGAAAAGGAGATAATTGGCCCCACGAAGTCAAAAGCTTGAGATACAAAATCATAAAGATAAACAAAGATAATGCAGAACAAGTAAATGAGATAACAAGTCAAAAGGAACAAGAAAAACAAAGTGGAAAACAATTACAGAAAACAAAAAGAGTAAAGAAAGCTAATTTGAAATATAAGTCACCTGAATGGCTATACATCGCACTAACTGATATCAAGGAAGAAGAAATCACTCACGATAATCCCGAACAAAGCTACAAACGAATGGGTGAAAGTGAAGTGCAACAAGTTTGAAGAGATTGAAAAGAAGAGCCGGACTGGACAATAAAAACCTGAATAAGACAAGAAAGAGTTTTGAGAAGAACTAAAGAGAGTACCAAACGAGACAAAGTGAGAAAGTAGAGTGGCTGAAACGTCATTCAGAGGTGTGGTGACACATTTGCTGTACAAAAATATACATAGGTAGTAGAACAAGATGGTAGACATAGAGAATAGATGTGCGTTTTACGTAGATGGTGTAGAATGTGTTTCTTTTGTACAGGTTTATTAATGTTTGTATGGCTCATTTTTGCAATCACCATTCCAATTAGATTAGCTGTAGCAGAAACGTCCATATTAGAGAACAACACAAAGAAGGATAGCATACAGAACACAGCAACACTAGTAGATAGTGCAGAGTTACATAAGGACAGATCTATAACAGATTTTTCAAAGAACGTTTTCACAAAATTATTATATGAATATGTAGAAACTATGGATGTAAGAGATTGTTATGTTTGTATGCAATTACCTGCGTCCGTTTCAGAAGGTGTGACCTATCATCACCTTCCTTTGACGTATGGAATAACATGTAGGTGTCCATTACGATACCGGGCGGTAAAAAATCCGCCATAGCGGTAAAAATCCGCCCGCCTACACCGTCTGAATACCGACCGAGCAATTACGATGGCGCGAAGCAAACACCGCCCGCGGCGGAAAAAACCCCAAAAATACCGCCCGATCATGTCCGATTCTAAGTCCACCCGTCCGCCACGGACGCAAATACGCACGACAACCAAAAACCGCCCGCCCTGACGATCGAGACACCGCCTGTGAAATTAGGATCGCTCCGACATGAGCGCGGTAAATACACAAATACACCGCCCGCCATCGTAAACAACAGAGATGGAAATGGACACGGCGGAAGCCCTGGTGGCCACGTCCCTGCACAGAAACCATCCGCGGACCCAAACAAACACACACAACATGGCCAACAAGTCCACACAGCAAGCCACGCACAAACACAGTACACATCCCGAAACACACCCCCTGGACAAACAAATAAACTACTAATCCCAGAACACCAGCCACAACACACCTGAAAACAACAGACCATCATGACACACCCACATAGGTAAGCACAAAAGCAGCCCCTTCACAGACCACAATCCCTTGCAACACTACAAAGCCAAGAAGAGAGGAGAGAACACAGCGACACAGCAAGGACAGCAGCACACCACAGATACGCACCCATCACACCCACCACCACCAGCACCAGCACCACCAAACACCAGCACCACAAACGACCTGCACATCACACACCACACACACACACACCGCACCAGCACCACAAACACCAAACCACATACCATGGCAGCACACCCAATGCCAAAGTTCACTTCAACTGAGCTGACGGTCATGGTCGACGAGATCATCAAGGTGCACCCACAAATCTTTGGCAACCAGGTCCAACAGACAACAGTAGCCACCAGAAATCGGATGTGGAGCAGGATCGTAGACCAGGTCAATGCAGTAGGGAACGTGCCACGCAACCGAGGCGAAATCACCAAGAGGTGGCACGATATGAAAAGGGAGGTCAAGAAGAAGGAGGCCAAGAATCGGCAGCTGGCTGACACGACTGGCGGAGGTAATCCCGTGCTTTTCAAGAGCTTCAAGGCGTGGGAGGAGAAGGTGCGAGGCATCATACATCCGGAGAGTCTCACCGGAATACCAGGGGAGTGGAGGCTGGTAAGTACAAACAAATGTATACCAGCACACTGCTATGTACTCACATGCACTACCACTATGCCATAGCTCCGAGGGACAAACACCCCCATGTCCAGTACACAATACACAAGACATCACTCACACATGTAACAGACACTACCACACACTCAGCCCAAACCGACCAACTAACAAAACCATGGAGGCATGTGTACAGTCAGCCAGCACCGCAACTCCCACCAGGTCCCCTTGTACTCCAAAAGTGCCAGAAGGAGCACTCACCACACCCACACCCATGTGTCAGCCATAGCTGCAGTAACCGACAAGTAACAGGTAAGTAGCCGGAACACAAAGTCAGTGGGTGGGAGGGGGACAGCTGAAGTACAACACACACCAGGCCACTAGTCCTACAGCGCAGCAAGGTGGAGCACACCCCACACCCATGTGTCAGCCACTGCAGTGCACACCTTCAGCCGACAGGTAGATATCTCACCCTACATGGAGGGGTTTCTGTGGGTGGTAAGCCAGCACCACATCTCACAACACCGCCCCCACTCCCACAGACCAGCAACATGGAGCACCCCTCCCTCCCATAACCATGTGGCATCCATTGTATTGCGCACTCAAAAACAACCTGTAGGTGGAAAACTGTACAGGGCGGGGTGTCTGTAGGCATGAGGACTGTATTACGACTAACACATGGGACATGTCACGTAGCAGAGGAACGCGCAGCACTGCTCCCTGTCACAATCATGTGACCAATGTGCACACGGACATGTATTACAGAGTCATACCCCACATGACCCATCACAAACACAGCAACACCTAAGGAGCCACGTCTGCATGCACAAGTCCCACTGGAGCACAGACCCACACGGCGGGCACCGTGCCACTCATCATACACATCAGCAACACCATCGAAGTCTTGTCCATGTAGTCCTTACTGCCTGTTACCCACACATCGTACAACAACGCCCATGTAAGTCCAACCTGCCTAGAAGTAACAGCGTGGGACCACAATAATGCACATACACACCACTGGACCCATGAAACACACAGGCACACAATGCACATTCAACATATCATCCATCTCATCTGTCAGCCCCTGTGTCATGAAAGGTATGTCATCCGAACAGCTGGCCCTCATACAGTAGTTATGCAAAGATACCTGCCCATGACAAATAATGTGCCTGCAGTGACTGAAGCGCACTTCACACTGTGATTAACAACATACATAATATAGTCAACACCCCAAGAGCACTGCATTGATGCACATGGCCGAGGGTAGCACGCACACCAAGGAATTGGCCCATCTGCAATACGTCATGTGGCACACAACCATCACTCACTCACTACAATGCTTGCAGTGTAATGTCCATAAATGATAACAGTGAGCAGATATGCTGGGGATGTCAGACACACACACCTTTGTCTCTGCACTGTCATGTTGCCAAAACACATGTCCCGTTCTGCACCCATATGTCACAGTATGTACCCCTAAACTATATTTCACCTCAAAAGCGTTGAGGGGGCTGTACCCCCTTTTCCCATCTGCGTTTCTAAGCGTTCCATTTGAACCCCTAAACAATATTTCACCTCAAAAGCGTTGAGGGGGCTGTACCCCCTTTCCCCATCTGCGTTTCTAAGCGTTCCATTTGAACCCCTAAACCATATTTCACCTCAAAAGCGTTGAGGGGCTGTACCCCTTTTCCCATCTGCGTTTCTAAGCGTTCCATTTGAACCCCTAAACCATATTTCACCTCAACATCGTCGATGGGTCTGGAGCCCGCATACACCCGAGCCACAAAATGTAGGAGTATAGCAACACACACCCATCGGCATTGCTAATCCGTCCCATGCCACATGTTCACATCACACAGTTCCATTGCCTTGCCCACGCATACACACATCGTACATCCACACACACGCCTCTGGGAAACCTGTGCACGACAGTGCACGAACTGTGAATGTCAGACAACCAATACATACTTTGCTAGGTGCAACACATTAACCTATCTCATTCTCCCCACAGGTGCTGAACTGCTGGATGCTGGAGAGGGAGACAGCAGCCAGCACAGCCAGTCCGCAAGCCCCCGACCCGGACTCACGGATGTAGAGGAGCTGGACACCTCCTCGGACGTGGACCACCCAGCAGGCCCATCTGGTGTGGCAGGGCACAACCGCTCCCCAGGGCCCCTCCTACCCACCAACCCATCGCCCAGGGCTGCTGACCAGTCACAGACCCCTGCTGCCACGGTCGTTGCGGCCACCACCACCGCCGCAACCACCACCACCGCCGCAACCACCACCACCGCCGCAACCACCACCACCGCCGCAAACACCACCACCGCCGCAACCACCACCACCACGTCATCCCTGGCCACAGCCCCAACGCAAGGGGTGGCCCGGCCGTCGGGGTCCACCCTGGGAGCCAGAACGAGGACCGTGGTGAGCAATGTGGCTAGTGGGCAGGTCGGTGGCAGCAGTACTGGTAGGAGGAGCAGGGTCAGGCCAACGCCATCTGTGCCTGGGAGCCAAGGCCAGCCGCAAATCGACAGAGTCCTTGGGGCCTATGAAGAGGCCCAAGGAGAATGGGCCAGGTCGGCTAGCGACAAGCGGGAGGTCCTTGGGGTGTTGAGGGCCATGAACGCCCATATGGGCCAAATGGTGGCCCTCATGGGCCAGCTGGTGGTGGTGGTGAGGGCACAAGCAAGGCCAGCAACACCACCTCCGCCACCACCTGCTGTGGCGCAGGGTCGTGCAGCATCGCGTTCCCTGCGTCCACAGCGAGTGAGCACTCCTCAGCCACCACCAGCAGCCCACCAACACACCCCCTTCCAAACGTGGAAGGGGCCGTCTGAAGAGGAAACAGGTGTCCAGAGAGGACTTCGCACGCACCAAACGCCAGTGAGTCAGCCAGCCACCTTGACCACCTACTGCATTGACTTGTAATACGATCCTACCCCACACTGCCATGTGAATGGCATGTCTCTGTTGGACTGTGGACATAGGACTAAATGGGTACACCTTGAGCATCACGCAGCCATGACCGACAACTCATAGTCACTGCACGCACCACTTTTGTCAACACCTTGCACACAATAACATGTCACCGCTGAAAATAAATACACCTTGATCACAATCTGCTGTCTGTGCCCTGTGTTTATTCAACGATGTGCAACCGCCACCATGAGCAGAAATGCATCTGCTGTGTGGTATGTCGATGGGACAGGAGAGGCTGTAGGGACCTAGGGGTGAAAAACAGAACAAGAGTACATTCAATGAGTGTGTCACACACTCATCACACAGTACTTGTCACCAACTACAAGCAATGTACACACATCTCACAGAGCAACAGGGCACAATGCTACAGCCACTGTCAGTGGCATACTAACCTGGACATGGACCATTGACACACAGCACTCAGTGAACAAAAGGCCTCCGTGACAGAGCACACATACACCTGCACAACTACAGCTACTTCAGCCGTCGTAAATGGACACTCACCGTCAAGTGAAGTAGCGGGCGATGAGCTGCTGACGCACATTCACAGCTTCCTCCTCTCCACTGTCCTCGTCACTGGACCCGTCCTGGTCTGCAGGCTGGGGCCCTGGATGATCACCGTCATCCACTATTAGGGGATCTGCTTGCGAATAGCCAGATTGTGCAGCATGCAGCAAGCCACTACTATCTGGCACACCTTCTGTGAGGAATACGCCAGTGCGCCCCGGTGCGGTCCAGGCATCTGAACCTGGACTTGAGGAGGCCAAAGGTCCGCTCCACCACACGTCTGGTCCTCCCATGTGCCTCATTGTAGCGGTCATCAGCTGGGGTCCGAGGATTACGTAATGGGCTGAGCAGCCAAGGCCCATTCGGATAAGCAGAGTCCCCTGGGTGTGAGGAATACCGAGATTAGTTGCAATTCCAACTGTCCCCAAGACAGCATCGCACACCAGGCATGCTACACGAGTACACATACTCACCAACAATCCAAGCACGGTCCGGTTGCAGATTGGTCATCAGACGTGGTAGGATGCTGTTGCGCATGATGTGCGAGTCATGGGCCGATCCTGGAAACTTCGCACACACGTGTGAAATGACCATGTCCGCAAGGCACACCACTTGCACATTCAGGGAGTGGGTGTGCTTCCTATTCCGATAAATGTGCTCCATGGCCTGTGGTGCTACAAGGCCAATATGGGTGCAATCGATTGCACCAACAACGTGGGGGATCCGTCCAAGGGCATAGAAATCACCCTTCACTGCCGCCAATTCACGTGCCCTGGGGAATCTGATGTACCTGTTCCTGTACAGCATCATAGCTGACAGTACATCACGAAGCACCATGCTGAACATGGGCTGGGACATCCCACTTCCACTGCCCACTGTGTGTTGGAATGACCCAGTGGCGAAGAAATGCAGTGCAGCCATCACCTTAGCCGTGGGGTAAATGCAGTTGGATACACCCTGCGAGGACGGAGGTGGGGTTCCAACAAGGCACATAGGCGATGCAGGGTGGGTCGGTCCAGACGGAATTTCTGGATTACCTCCACATCCTCCATGTCTGACAGCAATTGGTAGGGGCGATGTATGTTTGGTCTCCTCCTAGGAAAGATGGAAGTGGACACATGTGAAAGCAACACGCCACAGGGCATTTCCACATACACAAAACACAAATGACTGACCAAGCAATTGAATCACAGAACAGCTGACAAGTAGGGACAGCACAGCCACAATACACTTGCACAGGTCCCCTGCCAATTGCAATGGGCAGTGACACACATCATTGCTATGAGCATGCACATGGGGATTTAGGCCTTAATAACTTGTAAGGCATGCTGATGGTATCAGACTGCATATTTGGCAAGCGGCAATACCACGGCAACATAACTAGCTGCTGTGCATGACACTGCTTCCGAGGCTGGGTGAGTATGGCACACACCAACAACGCTAGGGACACAGGCTGAGCGGCCAAAACAAGTGGGACCTGTAGCACGAGGGGATATGAGACAGTCATTGATGTCCCTACTGCACCCTATGTACAGCACTGTACGGATCACACCTCCAGAAACATTGACAGGTGTACACATTGACAGCTCCATGCCAACACGGCTGTGTGATTGCCAATACACATCACAAGTGACACGTAACGTTGCACGTGCCAGGTGGCAGATGTACATAGTGAAAGATGGCATGTGTGTGCATATGCATATCCCATGCTCCCATGCCAATGTGTACATGATGATATGCTAACAGACATGTGGAGGCTGGGCTCTGGCCGTCACTGCCTATGCACACAGCATGGTGTGGCCCTGTCCATTGTGGACCTGCTCCCACACACAAATCATGGCCACACCTGCAGATGCATTGCGCACATTATACTGTGTGGTGCACATGGCATCAGCGGACTGTACCCGCCATGGGCCAGGCCCTTGCGGCCAACTCCAATGACCCTCGCGGTTGCACCCTGCGTGTTCCACTATGGAGGTAAGCGTCCCGGGCCAGCTGGGAGCAGGCCATCGTCTGCAATTGAAGCTGGCAGACATGGTACACAAATTGCAGCAGCTTGGACCCACTGAACCTGCCCCAGGGGGCTATATGAGTGTGGGAGTGTGACCGGCATTACCACAGCTACCTGGGACTGCAGCCTGGCATCCCTCAACGACACCTGCTGCTGCCACCTGTCCACCTTCACGTCGATGACGCTGAGGATATGTCCAGGTCCACTCACCAGCGAGGAGCTGGAGATCCTGGATTCCGAGCTCCACGCACACTGCACATGGCTATTCCTTGCGAAAGTTGTGTGTGAGAGACAACTGCAGTGTGTGTGGGAGTGCATGTGGGGACACACATGTCGTTGATCCGCAGCACTATGAGTCAGAGCCTGTGGGGTTCAAACATGCACTGCTCACCATGCTGACTGCAGGTGGCAGGGGTATGTGAGCTCTCGGGCGCTTTGACATGTCTGTCCCTCCCGAGTGGTGGTACATGGCAACTTCATGTCAGACATCCAGTGACACAGACAATTGGCAATGCAGGTCTCAGTGCACTTTTTGCTCGTGTGAATGTCAGGCTGGGGCCATGCTGCCCTTCTCAGTCCCAGCAGGCCTGGCCTGCACATTGACTGCACAATGCCAGTAGATGACAACACAGACTGCCTAGTGGGTTACATGTGTCTCCTGTTCAGGACCCTCCGGATAAGCGCAAACTCAGCCCTGTCGATTGGACACACCATGCCTCGTGATAGGGATGTGTGTGAGTTAGTGGCACTGAATGTGACCTCCGTTGTGGGGTGGTCCATGCACAGGGCGAGTACGTTGATTGTTGCGCAGTGTTGGTCACAGTGGGTACACCCACACAGATGTGTTGTCTTGTGATCTTTTGCTAGGTCCGCCTGACAATGGACAGTAGATGTGGGCAGACTACACATTGCACGATGTGCTGTCTATATGCATGTGCCTTCACACCAGGCACAGCTGCCCCTGCACATGTGACCCCTGCTGCCCTCAGTCCTGGGTCTGTTGAGCTGATGCGCCATCTGTGCGTGGGGCAGACAGCTCTCCTCACTTCCGTCATTGCCCATGACATCACTTTGCCGCAGGTGACATGTATCATGGAGGGCCCACATGTATGCGTGGGTGGACTACACAAGACTGTCCGATGGTTATCACACCCAGTCAGTGCTACGAATGGGAAGGATGTGGTGCTGGTACTCATTTATATGTGTCGAGTGGGCGGGTCTAGGTGCGGGGCTACATGCAAGACATGGGAAGTTCATCGGCTTATCTACTAGTTGCAATACACACGAGACACGTCTTTTTATGACCACATCAGGGTCATTCCTTAAACTAACTGGAAGTCAGACAGTCATATGTTACCCTGTACTCATGGCCTCCCCTCGCTCACCCAAATATGCGTTTGCACCTGAGAAGCCAGCGCATGCACAAGCAGCTCCAAGCTCGCCCCAGAGAGGCCAAGGAGTGTATGTGTGGGTCCAGTTGAACAAGTGGTCTGTCTCGCGGTATAATAAGTGGCCGTACACCTGCGTGGTGCCCCGAGTCGAGACCCGGGCAACATTGACAATGCATGACAGGCTCCGCAGTCCGGATACACCACCTGCAACACACAGAGGCTGTAGCTGCCCTAGCAGCCCAGGCCGCGTCCAACTGGAGCTCATGGACCCACACATTCACTCTTTGGCCTCTCTGGGCGAGCTTGGAGCTGCTTGTGCACGCGCTGGCTTCTCTGTTACAATGGCATGTAACGTGTGTGGGAAAATAGGCAATGAGTGAGATGGTGCGAGCCACCTTCCGTGACGTCACTCCTGCTCGTGATGTGTGCGTCACCCCACTACTTCCATTTGACTTGTGCCATACTACATATTGAGGATGTGTTGCCTGCGTGATGTGACCAGGAGGAGCGCGCCATGACCTCTCACCCACCATGCTCCACTGCCATCCCGTGCCCTGGATTGCCTGTGCAGGTGGACAATATTGGGGATACACCTGGTCGACAGGGGATGTGAGTGCCTTGGCAAGGGCCTGGCGGACGCACAGCAGTATCCAGCATGTCCACAGAGGGTGGGCTGACGTCTACACCTGATGCAGCATTGATCGTGTGCCCGCCTGTTGTGCACACCCGAGTTCACATTCATCCCCAGACAGGTGGTCTTTACAAATTCCCAGGAGTGCGGTGATGTACTGCTCCGGAATCCTCCCAACACAGCGTGTTTCAACATTGCATGTGCGCACCTACCCGTCACACCCACCCACCTGAGCCAAGCGTAACTCCCGCTTCACATGACACATGTGTGTCTTCCACAGTTGTGCTACTCATTTGCGTTGACATCCAATGACAGTGGACTACATGGTCATCTCACGACTGCCGTGTACTTCACACACTCTCATCCTCTCTCATTCGTACTCGTGGAATGAATAAGCAGAGACACATATTTACTTCAAGCCATGTATTAGGACTTATGTCCTCTGTGATGCAGTATAGTGGACACTACTGGCAGCGAAATGCATGTGGAGGATATACTCAGCATGATTACACATAGCATAGGGTGTAGGGGTACATGTGATTAGTTGTTGACTGTGGGATGTGGGCTTCAGAGTTACAACTGCTTAGCCGTTGCTGTGCTAATGTGCATTTGCTAATTACTGTGGAGCTGCTGACTTTGACACAGACAGTATACATTTTGCCTACCAGACCGCTTGACATCATGGGCACAGTACATCTCAGTTCCATGTTACAGGTTTGCTGCTATAGTTACTCATACACACGTGCGTGAGGGGTGTCATCAGGGCATGGGCCTACGTGCATGCAACGGCGTCCCACTTGTTGTTGCAATGTGGTGGCTACTGGACATGACACAGTGACTGGGGTCATGTTGTAGGGGGATGCACTTGTTGTCCATGCAAAAGTCCTGGCACGGAAGTTCAGAGGGAGGTGAGGTGACAGCTCTCACATACTACAGCTGACCGATTACTGTCCACTGACCGGTGCATATGTTCATGGGCGCAGGATAGATATTATGGCATAGTTGTACGTGCAGTGTTGTCCATGTGGTTGCCATTCACAAATCCCATGCCTCTGCCTCCCCCTGTTCATGCAGAGTTACTGGATGTGATGAGGAACAGAGTGCATGTCCCGAAAATATCCGATATCATGGCAGTGTAGTTAATGGTGTGGTGTTAGTTGCAGGTTGTATGGTATAGTTGTTGTACTGGTAACTGCTCAGTCCGTGCGGAGCCAAGCATGGGTACGGTGTAGGACATCATTGTTCAATTGGGGGTATTGCGTCGGGGGTCCGACGAATTGACAGGTTGTCAGGTATGCGATACCTTCCAGCAGGGCTTCCACGGCATTGGTGGTATACATGGATGCCATCCAATGAAGCGGATGGTGGCTGTCAAGGTGTTGGTCGTAAGTTGTCCCTTGTAGGAGCCTGATGGGACATGTTGGATGACATTCGATTAAACTGTGATCCAGAATACGTTGTGTGGAGGCACAGTGGTCCCATTGCAGTGTGGGTCCGATTGCAGCCACATACGCCATGCCCCCATAGGCTGAACAGATCCTGTCGTGGATGTCCAGGGGGTTGAACAGTTGTACCAGGTCCGCCATTGGACATGCCGGGTTGGAGAGACATAAATCCACAGGACAGTGGAAGGGACACCTCCGACAGTAGAAGACGGGGATGACGCAGCTGAACAATGCGATGCGGTAAATTAGTCTGTAACTTACGTTCAGCAGAGCCAGATTTTCACATCCCAATATCTGTATCAGGTTATGTTTGTACACCTTCATCTGTCCGGCGTAGTTGGGTAGGTGTGGTGCAAGTGCCATTTTGCTGCAGGGCGATGTGATGGCGTGCTCCGGCTGTCTGTGCAGTCTGCAGAGTGCAACCTCCGACGTTGCTGGGAATTCTGTAATGGTTGTAGGGAGGCAGGACTTGGGCTATAGTAGCTTGCGCGGAGGACACGGGCCCTCATCCCACATGCTTCTATGAATGGTCAAGGTCAGTGGTGTCTGACTCCTTCCAGATAACTTGCATGTGAACCACATGGGGGAGTGGTATTATTTCTTTTTCTGTTCGAAATGTTCTTTCGTGTTATGCGCTATCTGCCCAGTGGACGGTTCCCTCTGCATGCCTGTGTTGGGCTTTTTGGGGATAATGACTGTATTGTCCTGCTTGAATGGTTGAGCTGTGGTTTCGGTGTGGGTATGGAAGGCCATTCAGTGCTATCTCCTCTCCCGTGTGTGGGCAGCACGCTGCGTTTCCGCTATACGTTGGGCCTTGTGTGTGGGTGTTATAATTGGAGCCACCTGTTGTCGGTCCCCGGGATCTTTGATGTTACGTATTGCATGTCTTGGTATTGGGTGCAGGGTGGTATCGGTGTTTCTGTGTGGTACTGGCGTACCTTTTGCCGACGGGGTCCATATTCTGCTGGGTGATATTGCCGCCGCTATGTGCTTCGCCATGTTTTGCACACAGGGGTGTGTCCTAATTTGGCGTGACATCACTGACATGTTCGGGTCAGTTGTGTGACGTCAGGTTGGCAACAGTGAATTACCGGTTGGGGACATGACTGTGGCAGGTCTGTCACGTGACATGTGCGTTCAGGGTGGGGCTGGTGTGTGGTGTTTGTTGTGCCCTGTGTTGTTTGTGTGCGGCGCATACATGGCGCTGTCGTTGGGCTCTGCGTTGTGCGCATGTGTGGCTGCGTCTTCGCCGCTGCGGGGCCGTGACGGGGACGTTAGTTCCTGGTCCCAGGTAGTGTGTGCCCGGTTGTTACGAGTTGTTTCAATTTGCCCGGTGTGACATTTGTGGGTGCAGTGGTGGATGTGTCGTGTACACGCAGGGGTGTCTGGGGGCCATGTACAGTTCTTCCGCCCTTGCACTGTGTGCGGTGTTTGCGTGCCCTTGTTGTGTGTCTGCCTACCTGCGTCTCCGCGGTGCATTGACTCCTAGGTTCTGCATCAAGTAGAGCATAGGGAGGGCCTGCAGTGCTGGATTCATGCTCGGGGGTCCGCCTCTTTGGTGTCCGTACTCAGCGATCGAGTTTCCGCCTTGGTTTCTCGTGCGGTGTCTCTTAGCCGTGGGAGCTGTTTGTTTGCGGCATCGTAATTTGTTCGCCGGGCGGTACGTGGTTTCGTCGGACGGTGTGTGTCCATTGGGCCGCGCCGCTACGTGAACGGGCGCACTTTGATGGCGGACGGCGTCGCTGGCTTACGGGCGGTGTTTGGCTGATTTTTCACATCCTAATTGGGCGGGTGTGTGGGCCGCGGCGGGCGGACGGTAACTGGTGGTTTTTACATCCGACAGCACGGCGGTGGTGCTACCGCCCGGCATCCTAATGGGCCCCGTAGTGTCTTAGCTAGTTTGTTTTATAAAACAGGTAGATTAGAATATTATTACACTGACATAAATAAGATTTTTGCAGAAATTCCTATAATTCCTGAATTAAACAAGGTGAAGGTAGCAAAGATGTTTGGTGAATTTTTCCTAGAAAATAAAGAATTGACATTAGATGATGTAGTTAAACATAACCTCACTTGTGAGTTAAAGAAAGAGGAAAAGGTATTTTTAGAGATGGTAGAAAGCAGAAGAGTAAAATTTCAAAGAAAAGTAGTAGAGGAGGAGATGAAAACAGCACTATGGACATTTGAAAGAGAAAGTAATGATAAGAAAAGGACAAATGCAGCTATGACTTTAGATTGGCCCCAACAGGGAAAGTTGTGCATTAGTAGAAATAGAACTAGGTATGACAACTATTTCGTGGGTTCCAGTGACTGCCGAGACAATTATAAAATCTTAGGAGGATGGGGATTCAAAGGAGGAAAAGATCCAATATTTCCAGGGATCTATTATATTTGTGGAAACAGAGCTTATTACTGGTTGCCGGACCATTGGTATGGGTCGTGCTACTTAGGCCTGGTCTTTCCAAAAATCTTTCATGTAGATAGAGAAGAAAAAGGAACACACGAAATGGGTGCAACATTCACACGTAGAAAAAGGGAAAGTTTTTCAGAAATAGTGGGTGACATTTTTGGAGCAATGATACCAGCAGTGGGAATATCTTTGAATGCATTTAAGATTCGGAAATTGTAGTAGATCATTTATCAACGAATACTGCTGGAGGGTTCTTGATGGTGAATACCGAGATGGTTGCCATGAGAGCTATGGTAATGCAAAATCGACTTGCCCTTGACATTCTTTTGGCAAAAGAGGGAGGAGTCTGTGGAATGCTGAAAGTCCAACATTGTTGCACTTACATTCCAGATAAAAGTGAAAATATACAAAATTATATAAAGAATATTACAAATTTGCGCAAAGAACTTGTTCCACTGGAGGTTGAAAGTGCTTGGGAGAAACTTGGTAAGAGTTTTTCCTCAATACCAAACTTCTGGTCTTTAGACAGTTGCTTGATTCAGATTTCACATTTCAGACATGACTTCTAACTCTCATGAAGACAGTGGCTAAAAGACTTTCTTCAAGATCAGGAAATATTGACAGTCAAAGGTGGTTGGTGCCTAAGATGAGCCGGGTGATGAAAACAGATGGAGTCCCAGGTTGACGCTTGAGGAACCCCATAAGTAATAGGGGGAAGAGAAGTTCAGATAAATGATGGTGCCTAAAATAAGATAAAACAGTTAATAGACCTGAGAAGAGCCAAAGAGCTAAGAGATGAAAGAACCTAGGGTGGTCAACAGCATTTAACAAAGAACAATAGCTGGGGCAGCAGTGACTTCTGTGCGTGATTATTAGAAGTATAAATTCACACCGCAGTGGACTCTGTGTCGCTACTACAGTGGCGACCCCACAGACGAGACAGGAGTGAAGTTTTTAGAGTGAAAAAAGTTTGTAGGTGAAAAATTATTTCCAAAATTTTAAGTATATAAAGTAAACGAGAAAGGGGATAACAGTCTTTCAGAAGTAAGAGATCCAGGTTAGATTCTTTAAAAGAACGTAAAGAATAGCTAACTTTAATGGGGAAGGCATAAATTTGTTGGAAGAGAATCATCATGAGATGAGGTGAGGCAGGATGAAGGGAAATGTACTGGTGATGAGTGAAGCTGGCAGAGAATGACTAGAAGATGTAGTGGGACCAACAGCTGAGATGATGTAAGAAAATGAAAAACAATCAGATTATACTGAAAAAGAGAAAAGCATAGGACATGAGAAACATTTTGTTGGTGAAATAGTTGGCCAAGTCTCTTGAAGTAAATGGGAGGGGTCACAGGAGGAGGAGGGTGGATCAGGGACAAACAGTTAACAGATAATTCAAGGTATAAAAGAGGTAGTGAAGATTTGTGGTTCATGGGAAGTAAAGGATTTTGAAAGGTGATCTGTGACCAGAATTAAAGAAAAGCTAAATTGACAACGAGTGATCCGTCTCAGTTCTCTCATCTGAACCAGAAACATTGCAGGGAAGAGGCAGGGACCGAGCCAGGGGGTTATGGTTGAGCATTGCAGTCTGTGCTTGTGAACAGAAGGTGTTTACAAAGTCCTCTGTGTGACCAACCCTGCTGGTGTTAGCAGACAGACCTTCGACTGAGACCTGAGACTGTAGGATATAGCACGAGTAATGATTGAACACTAAACTTTAACGGCATGCGATCCACCTCAAGCAGCCACCCCTGCAGCCCATAGCAACAACCTGCCCTAACACTGCCCATCCTGCTATGTGGCCACCGTCCAGGACATCACACAAACCCAGCAACCAAACATGACTCATTGAACTGAGACTGCGTTCCTGTTACCACTCATGAGATGCTCTGTTCAGGCTCCAAGGGGTCAAATTGACATGGTATGTATGTATGTATGTATGTTTGTATGTATGTATGTATGTATGCAAGTATGTGTGCATCTACGTATGGATGGTATGTACGTGCATATGTATGTATCTATATATGTATGTATGTATGTCTGCTTGTATGTATGCATGTATTTATGCATGCATGTATATATGCATGTATGTATTTACGTATGTATGTATGTAAGCATGTTTGTATGTATGCAAGTATGTATGGTATGTGAAAGTGTGTGTATTTATGCATATATGAATGTATGCATGTATGTATGTATGTAAGCATGTATGTATGTATACATGCATGTATGTGTGGATGTATGCATGTAAGTGTGTATGTATGTACGTATGCATGTATGTGTGTATGTATGTATGTACTTATGCATGTATGTATGTGTTTATTTAATTATTTATTTGTTTGTTTATTTATTTATTTTGCCATTTTGTTCAAGGATGGGTAGCAGGCGTCTTACATAGAAAATTGTGGTCTCATTAGATGACATAGAATACATATGTGATCAGTTACAATGGGAGAGGAAACAATACAACACCAAAGGACAGAAGCAAAAGAAGCCATATGCCACTACAGAGAGGGAAGCACTCATGATTCCAGGAGTAGTAAGAGTAGTAGCGCATGAGTAGCGCCAACAAGGCACTTGTAGCCGAATAAGTAGGCGGCATCTGAAGAACTGGTCCAGCACTGTCGGTAAAGTGATTTGACCTATTGAATTTGTCGGTGTCATTGAAAGAGGCGGCCTTCAATTCCTTTTTGAAAACTCCAAAATTTGGGATATGTTCAAGTGTGCAGATGGATGTAGTTCCGTACCCTGGGTGCACTCCGGAGCATGTTTGTTTGATGCTTTCTTTCTTGAAGGCTGGGGTTTCAAGGAGGTGTTGGTCACTGTTAAACAGGGAGTGAGATTCACATGAAATGGTTAGTTTGTGGGCTTCTTAAAGTGGGTTCTCAATTAAAGACGTGTATATACTAAGCAGCTTCCTCATGTTTTCCTGGCCCCAATGGCGGCCATTTAAGTGTGCTCAGCACTCATGTGATGTGGTCAGACTTTCTGCTTCCTAGGAACAGTCTTTGTGGTTGGGGCGCAGAGATACCAGTTTGCAGTGACTTCCGATAGTCAGTCATAGATAGTACTATACAAGTACGTAGAACCAAGTGTGCAGAGAAGCCTGTGACAGGTCTCAACAGCCCTTACTCAAACTAAACATGCGTGTTTCTTTGCACTTTTCCAGCATTTGGCAACATTTGTAGGCCATGTTGAGGAATTGTAGACTTGGACACCATCTGGCATCCTACTGGCGGGAGGAGTAGCGTCAACAGGGACCCCAGAGTAGAAACGACCTTCCATGGGTTGCAGCTTGAAAGTCCTGTGAACATCTGTTGACCCCTGATTTACGCCCCCTGGCTCCCATGTCCATTCCTCCAGCTCGTGGCAGCCCAATGAGTTAGATGTTTATGTGCTGCTCACTCGAGTTTACAACAAGTACTGGTTAGAAAAAGTATGATGGCCTGCCCTGGGTCAAAAGGCATGTGATGTCACCTGCAAATGTTTTCGTGGAGTCCAAAGGCCTTGCAGTGTTATTTGTGCCTAAAGTGCTGGTGACAAGATGGCTCTGTTTAGTGGTAAGTGTAAATGATGCTGCGAAGTCACTCACTTGGTTCCCAATGGGATCATTTAGAGCCAGGATTTGCAGCTAAAACTTGTTCAAATAGAATTCGCACCCATTTTAGTACCTGATCGCACTAAGCTAAATTCATAAAAATCGGAAAAAAGCTCAATATTTGGAGTCCCTCATCTGGCCACCAATGATGGGTCCCCCTACCACCTCCCACAGCCTAAAAATCAATGATGAGGATCTCTCTATGAAGCCCCATGTGTAAATTCCTTACCGCCGAGGCCCTTGTCTAAGTAGTCATGGCTATGGTTCTTTCTAGGATTGACTACGCCAACTGTCTCCATCTAGGTCTTTCCAAGGGCCTCAATCGCAGACTCCCAACTTGTCCAGAACCAGGCAGCCAGGTAAATTTCCATCAATCCAGACACTGCCACATAACCCCCCTGATGAGAAAATTACACTGAATTTCTGTAGAGCAAAGGACCATCTTCAAGACGGGTTGCATCATTTTCAAACCCCTTCATGGAAAAAACCAGGCCTTCATAGCATCCCGTATTCAAAAATACATCCCCTTCTGAAACCCCAGATCCATCCACCGAACCTCCTCACATCCCCAAATTCAACAAGAAGAAGATAGGAGGCTCCAGATTCTCAGTGTTGGCTCCCGCATCTGGAACGCCCTACCACTCGCAATAAGAGCTACCCCCAGCTACATGAGCTTCAGGCAATCGCTAAAAACATGGCTTTTTAAACAAGCATATGACTGAGCCCTGATCAGCAGCGTGCAATACTTCTGTTACCTAAGTGCCAAGAAACCGTTCTGGTATACGTGCACTCTACAAATGCCAGTAACATAACATAAGAGCCCATCTCTACTCTCTGAAACCGGGGACATCTCCAATCACTTGTGGACTGCGTCTTTGCCTTTGACCCTGTTCAGTGAAGCGCTGCCTTTGAGCTAGGTTTGCACCATGCAAATACCACTTACATACATACAGTGATCCCAGCTTGTACTTGCTAGCTTTTGCACAAGCACTTCCACCAGCTTGTAGCTGATGGTAATTTCCCAGTTCAAGAGCTAATAACACGGCCAAAACAGGTGAAAAAATGTTCGCTCACGATATTGTCATTGCTTACCACAAAGGCCGTATCTGAGTCCAAAAACACACACAATTCACTGATAGTGGTATTTGCACGAGTGGTTTTCGTCTGTTACTTCCTCATAGATCTGTTCTGTGAAATGATGCTTCACTGCATTGAGATTCAAGTTTTGATTGGCCAAGAAAACTCTCGAAGTGGCAGCCAGACTTTTAAAGAAGTCTCAAAAGGGGGGAATTTCAGGGGAATTGATTGTGGTCATGGGGACAACTTGAAAGCCCTTGAAAAGAAGATTTGTGCCCCAGAGAGGAAATGAGATGCACTTTACTGTAACAGTCCTGCCACAGAATTTACAGTATTGCAATTGCAGAAGTGAACTCTCCATTCTGGAGCTAAATCTTAATTTGCATGAAGCATATTTTAAACCATGGTCTGATGAATATTTTTGAGTTGTTTTGTGGTGAGGTCTTCTCGCAGATTCCTCCCCACTTCCTTCTTGTATTCGCTCTCTTTCACGGTGGCGACGCCATCTTTAATGTTGATGGCATGGGTTTGAAGCACTTCGGTGGCCTGAAAGTGAACCTCTCCTGTCTACACGCGAGTGTCTGTAGGCATTCTACTAACACAGAGGATCCCAAACCTACTCCTCGGCTTGGTGTCATTCATAGTAGCTGCAAGTGAGTGAGTACCTGAATGATTGACAAAATGAGTAACTAACTGCAAGAATGGGTGAATGGGTAAGTGGGTTAGTACATTAGAGATCCAAAGAGTGACTGCATAGTGAGTGTGCAAGTAAGTGACAGAGAGTAGCGTCAAACTTTCTAGGTGCACCAACCCTGTCCTCCACTTTTCATTCCATCATTTTTGGCAGACTCAGAGTGTTATCTTACTACAGTCATGAGGTGTCTGAGAGGAACCCAGCCGTGTTTTTAAATGTTGCTCTTCAGCAGATAACTCAGTTGTAGACTCTTGTAAAGTGGAACTCCTTTTAACATGGCTGACTACCGTTGTCGCGTCCAGGCTATACCATGAGTAGCCGCTGCTGGCAACTGATTGTAGTGAAGGGGGCCACACCTATTTGTCTGCTGCCTAGGTTTGGGAAGCTACTGGATCTTCCCGATGAAATTAGTACCGTCTGTCACGATTGGGACTCCGGACTCCCCCTCAAGGGTGAAACCACGATTGGGACTCAGGACTCCCCCTCAAGGGTGAAACCACGATTGGGACTCCAGACTCCCCCTCAAGGGTGAAACGCGTGTTGAGCATGACGGTGACATGCCTGTGGGACGGGATATACCAGCCCGGCACATCCTTGGTGAATGGTGCTGGAGTAGATGTGATGCACAGGTCCATATTCGAAGGTGCTAGCACCTTGCCATCTCTAACCCCAGCTACAGGATTAAGGAGGCAAGGGTACTGCCAATCACCAATCCAATAATTGATGAGTGAGTCCAACCATCAAGCAAGAGGACAACAAAGGTAAGCAAACAACAGGCATGCGCAAGATGATAGGTCACTGGTTATAGACTAGGCTCATTAACGCCCATTTCATTGGCCTTCGCAAATGTCACAGATTCACATGCAACAAGGTACCCCGACAAGCAGAGGCTGTCTATTGGCGAGGTGGAGAGGTGAGACAATTTCCGACAAGGCTTTTGATTTTTGGATAAAGTTAGCTCCACTGGAATTATGTGATTCTGCAGCGTTTTTCGCTTAAATATGGATTTGCCGTATGTGCCACATAATCTGTTACCTGCTGCATAATCTGCAGATTTTAACACATTTTTTCTGTTTCTAGCTCAAACAGATCAAAAATTGCTAAAAACATGAAGAGACAGGTTCCTGTGCACTGGAAGGTCCTGCACGACAGATGACCGGTCATCTTTCAGTTGCTTATTGCTGTATTTGGTGATAAATTACTACTAATAAGGTGAAATCCTTTCCCAGACAGTTTTACCATGCGTAAAAAACATAACAAAATAATGAAGTGATACTATCATAAAATATGTTGCATCACACGGCACAATTTGCCTTTTTTGATGCATTATTTAGTCAACCCTGCAGCATAATGTGGTCCTCTTCTGCCGCACAATTCCAGTGACCCTGGAGAAAGTGCAGTCACTGAATATAAGAGTCTTTAGTATCAGTCCTTATCAACTGGATTTATACGAGGTGCAAATCACTCTTCACTGTTTCTCACTTGTGTCCTGACGGCGGTGAGCACAGTATATTGTTACTTTTTCCCACATGCATGTTGATGGCAGTAGGCACAGTATATGGCTACTGCTTCTCACATATGTCTTGATGGGGGTGAGCACAGTATATGGTTACTGTTTCCCATAATTGTCCTGATGCTGGTGAGCACAGTATATTGTTACTTTTTCCCACATGCATGTTGATGGCAGTAGGCACAGTATATGGCTACATTTTCTCATGTGCCTTGATGGCGGTGAGACCAGTATATGGTTACAGGTTCTCATGTGTGTCCTGATGTCGGTAAGCACAGTATATGGTTACCGTTTCTCACGTGTGTCTTGATGGCGCTGAGCACAGTATATGGTTACTGTTTCTCTCATGTGTCCTAATGGCAGTGAGCACAGTATATGGTTACAGGTTCTCATGTGTGTCCTGATGGCGGTGAGCACAGTATATGGTTACTGTTTCCCATAATTGTCCTGATGCTGGTGAGCACAGTTTATTGTTACTTTTTCCCCCCTGCGTGTTGATGGCGGTGAGCACAGTATATGGCTACATTTTCTCATGTGCCTTGATGGCGGTGAGACCAGTATATGGTTACCGTTTCTCACGTGTGTCTTGATGGCGGTGAGCACAGTATATGGTTACCGTTTCTCACGTGTGTCTTGATGGCGGTGAGCACAGTATATGGCTACATTTTCTCATGTGCCTTGATGGCGGTGAGACCAGTATATGGTTACCGTTTCTCACGTGTGTCTTGACGGCGGTGAGCACAGTATATGGTTACCGTTTCTCACGTGTGTCTTGATGGCGGTGAGCACAGTATATGGTTACTGTTTCTCTCATGTGTCCTAATGGCGGTGAGCACAGTATATGGTTACAGGTTCTCATGTGTGTCCTAATGGTGGTGAGCACAGTATATGGTTACTGTTTCCCATAATTGTCCTGATGCTGGTGAGCACAGTTTATTGTTACTTTTTCCCCCCTGCGTGTTGATGGCGGTGAGCACAGTATATGGTTACCGTTTCTCATGTGTGTCTTGATGGCGGTGAGCACAGTATATTGTTACTTTTTCCCCCCTGCGTGTTGATGGCGGTGAGCACAGTATATGGTTACCGTTTCTCACGTGTGTCTTGATGGCGGTGAGCACAGTATATTGTTACTTTTTCCTCCCTGCGTGTTGATGGCGGTAGGCACAGTATATGGTTACAGTTTCTCACATGTGTCTTGATGGCGGTGAGCACAGTATATGGCTACATTTTCTCATGTGCCTTGATGGTGGTGAGACCAGTATATGGTTACAGGTTCTCATGTGTGTCTTGATGGCGGTGAGCACAGTATATGGTTACTGTTTCTCTCATGTGTCCTAATGGCGGTGAGCACAGTATATGGTTACAGGTTCTCATGTATGTCCTGATGGCGGTGATCACCGTATATGGTTACAGTTTCTCACATGTGTCTTGATGGCGGTGAGCACAGTATATGGTTACAGGTTCTCATGTATGTCACGATGGCGGTGAGCACCGTATATGGTTACAGTTTCTCACATGTGTCTTGATGGCATGAGCACAGTCTATTGCGACTGTTTCTCTCATGTGTCCTAATGGCAGTGAGCACAGTATATGGTTACGTTTTCTCATGTGTCTTGATGGTGGTGAGCACAGTATTTGGTTGCAGTTTCTCACGTGTGTCCTGCTGGCTGTAAGCACAGTATATGGTTAGTTTCTCACGTGTCTTGATACGGGTGAGCACAGTATATGGTTACAGTTTCTCACGTGTGTCCTGCTGGCTGTAAGCACAGTATATGGTTAGTTTCTCACGTGTCTTGATACGGGTGAGCACAGTATAGGGTTACAGTTTCTCACGTGTGTCCTGATGGCACTGTATCACTACCTACGATTATGAATCAAAGTCGTCAGCAAACACCAAAAGTGCCCAGAGCGACACTGCCTGCCCTTCCTTTTGGTCACATTGGCCTGGTGAGATTACTCATTTTACCAGGTCATAAATGATTCCAACTTCAAGACATTCATGGAAGGAGCCTGGAGCAGCCAATCAGGCTGTTGTGCCTCTACAAGCCAATCTGAAATAAATGTCTGATGTGTTGAAACTGGTTTAAAGGGACATCCCTACAAACCCAAGTCTTTCATTTCTAGAGTGTCTTTTCCCTTAGTCTTAGGCTTGAAGAATTCTTGAGAATTAGCAGAGACCAACCCATTCTCCACACTTACAATTTATGGTAGCTAGAGCTCTCCAGTGGTTAACACCACACACCAAAGGATAAGATCTCATAATCTAAAAAAACTTTGTGATAGTTGTGAAGCGACATGAGTATCTTATGAAAAACTCCTACTCAAGTAAATAACACAAGACTATATATAGGAAGCATGTGCAGTGCAAAATTAATGAATGACCAATAGTACTATTAAACTACTTTGAACCAGGCCCTCTCTGCAGGGTCACCCCTAAACATTTTGCCTTCACCCCTCCTGTTTGTTGAGTTTATTTTTGTTGGATTTAGGAGTCTGGTCAATTTCCCACTGCTAATCTGGCCTAAAGTGTGTGTACGCTCTCCCTAAAACATGCTAAAATTGGCCTACACCTAATTGGCACATTTAATTTACTTGTAGGTCCCTAGTAAATAATATTGCCTGTACCCAGGGCCTTTACATTAAATGCTACTAGTGGGCCACAGCATTCATTGTGCTACACACTAAAGTAGCATTTTAAAACATGTCTCAGGCCTGTCACTGCAGCCTGTACTGCAGTTTTAAACTGCCCTTTCGACCTGGCAAAATACATTTTTGCCAAGTCTAACCCCTTCATTTTTAATACTTATATGTCACTCTAGAGCAGAGGTCTTCAAACCTTTGGATGCCGAGACCTCCCTGTCAACATTTTCAGGCGTAAGGACCCCTCCTGACAAAAATGTCTAAACCTGGAGGCAGGGCGACTAGAATGATGAGGCAGGTGAGGACCAAATTACGCGACAGGCTTGACCAAATTGTGCGGGAAGAAAATGTAAATAATGTTATGTGATGCCGTGTATTTTGGGACAGCATTGCTTCATTATTTTGACATTTTTTACACACAGTAAGACTGAGGAAAGATTTTACCCCATCAGTACCAGTTTATAACCAAAATACAGCAATTAACATCAGAAAGATGTCTAGTCAACCTTTGTGATGGGCCTTCCACTCCGCAGGAATACGTGCTGCCACATGAGAAGCTCACCTGGCCGGGAGCAGCCGGGGTCCCTTAAAAACCCTGGCGGTCTTGTGCAGAGTTAAGCAGTTTACCCACGCCGCTTTCCTCTCACCCCCTCCCTTCCATCCCTCTCTCCTCTCCTCTCACCCCTCCCTTCCATCCCTCTCTCCTCTCCTCTCACCCCTCCCTTCCATCCCTCTCTCCTCTCCTCTCACCCCTCCCTTCCATCCCTCTCTCCTCTCCTCTCACCCCTCCCTTCCATCCCTCTCTCCTCTCCTCTCCTCTCCCAACCCTGGATCCCTCTCTCACTTTGCAGGCCATTTTCTTTCACCCCTTTTTACAACTTCTGAACTCTTCCCATTCAACCTCTCACTTCACCCTTAATCACCTCTTGCCATTCTGTCTTTTCACTGCCCTCATCTCTAACAGTCGCTCGCATTTATCTCATGGCCTCTCTGGCCCCGTCACCTCCTGGGCCCCTCAGCACTTCTCATTCACCTCAAGTCTCCCCATTCAAATTGTTGTCTATTTGTATCTTACACCTCTCCAGTCCCCCCATTCATCTTTCACATCTCCCCTTTGTTCTTCCACACCTTCTTGAACCACTGTCCCTCTCCCCTGTTATCTCAGCATCAGTGCTTAATTTGAGCAGGTGGTTTCCGGTGCTCCGCACTGGCCCCTAATTGTGCACACTGGCACTATGACAGTCTGCCACATGGTGGCTCTGTCTGTGTAATTTAGAGATGAACAGAACAGCTGTTTATTAATTCAAAATACATTAAAAACGATAAACTCCTGACACCCGTGCCTTTCTTATAGCATTGGGGCTTGAAATAGTCTGAATAGTCACACTTGTACAAGTGTTATGGTTGGTAGTTGCATAGGTATTGTCATTGGCTGCGCAGGCAAGGCAATGGGTGGGTGGTTAAAGTTGCAGTGGCCTACTGGTGAGGGCCCTGGCACATGTTTTATTACACATTAATCACTGCTCAGCACCCACCCCAGTACTCCCTCTCGTCCCCTATCGCTGCTGTCCCTCACACATGTCGCATCAAATTATCTTTTTAGGTCACAGATCATCTGTCGGCTACCTTCTCTCACAGTTTAACAGTAGCCCTCCTCTGTGCCCTCACCTTTTGCTCACACTCACTTCTTGCGTGTCTGCACTTTCCTTCGGCACTTCACATTTCTCCTCATCCCTGACCTCTTCAATCGAATTTTCTCACTCCCTTGCTGTCCTCTCTCATCCTCTCATCTCTCCTCACCGAGCACACGGGTTGGACCCGTATGCTCCTCTCGGCCTGTGCCACTCTGCTTATTGTTCCCTAATTCAGGAAGGCACGAATTGTCTGTCTTGCTGTTTTGGTGCAGGCCGCACAGTTATGGAACATGCACCCTCCTTTGCTTCGCTCCACCAAGAACCTATTATCCTTTAGGAAGATATAAAAACCTGGCTCTATGCTCTGTAGGTTACCCCATTTGGCTGGTTCTCCTTCCCCTTCTGTGTGTTTCTCATTTGCCTTCTGGCAGCAGATGGCTATTAGCCCCAGGACACCTTTTGGTAACAGTAGCGCACTACAAATGTAAATAATAATAATAGGCAGAAGCAGGGGAGCCACTAGACCCAAACTTCGGGTGGAGAGGCTAACACTCCCAGCCAGGGCTGGCCCTAGCACTGGTCGCACACGGTGCAACACTGTTTTTTGGTGCCCCCTCCCCCGTTTCCTCCTTCTCCATGAATTCCCTCACTACCACTCACCAACAATGCACCTCATCTCTCTATAGCACCTTTCTGACAAACGCTACTCATAGTTTACTCACACTCAGTTCTGTGATCTGCATGGTACACATTCTTTGCAGTAGGCACATTAACCCTCTGCACTGTGTGGGTGACAAGAGTGCCCATGTGAGTGCATGGTGAGCGATGCAACAGTGTGAGAGTAGGATAAGAGGAGTGACTGCAGGGTGAGTGAGGTGGCCATATGAATTTTGGTGCGGATGTAAGTGCAGAGTGGGACGAATTAATGCATGGTTAGTGATGGGCTTGTTTGAGTGAGTTGCAGATTGAGCAGTGAGGGGGACAGGTGAGTGAAGTGTCACATGAGTGCAGGGTGAGTAGTGTGCTTGTGTGACTGCAGGGTGAGGTATAGGGTGAACAGCGCAAGTGCATTGTGAGTGCAGAGTGATCACTGTGAGTGCAGGGTGAGCGGGTGAATGGTGTGAGTGCATGGTGATCAGTGTGAGTGCATTGTGATCGCTGTGAGTGCAGGGTGAGCGTGAAAGTGAAGAGCGAGAATGAGGAGTGAGTTGTCTGAATGCAAGGTGCATTCCCAGACACTTGAAGTAACTCAGCATGTTATTGACGGCGGCGTAGGGTTTCAGATATAAGTTAAACTATTGCGATTATGGCATTAATCAGGGATCGAGGGTGGGGGAAATAAATAATGTGCTGATCCTGAAACAAACTTCCAGTCCTATGGTTAGGGTTCCCAGCTCATTTTTTTGTTGTCCCAGGCGGTAAAAAAATAAGCAGTCACCTAAAGCCGTATTTTCAGCACTTATCTGTGCATACTTCGAACAGCAAATATAAATAGAAAGCACTTTTAATTGTGTTCTAGGGCTGCCTCAATGATCCATGACTGATAATTAAAAGGAAAAAAGACAGAAAAGTCACATAACGAATTAATACATATTTTTTATTTATAACTCTATTTAGTGTCAAGAGGAGGTCTTTGCAGGCTCTTTAAACACACGGCAGGCATTTTTCTTTTGGCAACCCTACTTTATATTCCTTTTCATGAAATGCATTCTCACACTACCGCAGTAAATGTAAAATACAAATGTAAGGAATAGGCAGTGGGGGCCGAGGGGGTACTGGAACCAGAAAAAAAACTAAGCCTCTGTAACCAGTTTAGAAAAGGTATGTAAATATGCAAATGGTCTTTAAAGACCTGTGAAAAACTTGGGCGTGCTGGAGATAAGACTCCATACACTGCCCAGCCGAGCCCCCAGCAGCTCGAACTGCACTGCAGCAGCCCGGACTGAGACACACAACGGGGGAGGAGGGGGGCTGAAGCCCTTGTAGTCCTATGGGCCTGGGCAGAAGTGTGACTGGGAATGCGCGACCCCCTTTCTATTACTCCACGGCCCCCCTGGGGGTCGCGCCCCACAGTTTGAATACCCCTCCTCTAGAGGTAGGCCCTAAAAGCTCACAGTGCAGGGTGCATTGTATTTAAAAAGTAGGACATGTGTGTGTATGTTATATATGTCCTGGCAGTGAAAATCTACTAAAGTTATTTTTCATTGTTTTGAGGCCTATCTCTCACATTGATTAACACTGGGTTACCTTATTACATTTAAAAAGTGCTAGCTTTAGATTTGGGAGCAGTTAGAGATATGCTGTTTACACTCAAATGAATTGTAATTTATAATCCTTCTTTATTGTAAAGTTACATTTCAAGTCACAATGCTAAAAATGCCACTTTTAGAAAGTTAGACAAAAAGGGAGTTAGGCCCAAATGGACAAGGAACAGGTAGGGCCATAAGTAAAGTAAAGAAAAAAAGGGAAGTGACCTGAACCTCTTGTCAATTGTCAACATCTAAATATTTGGCTGTAGTGATCAAAAAAACTCATTTATTTTTGATCAGGTTTTTATTAACCTACTGTTTTTAAGCAAATTATTTAATTTTTAAACAATACGTTCCAATATGAAAAAGACACATTATCATTTTCAGAAGATTCTCAACAATACAAAATACATCAAAGGGAAAAATAAACAAATTAGGAACACAACACTACTAACAACACATTACAAAAATTACTACAAAAAATCACAATACAACAACAATAAATTCAGAAGTTATGCATGTTGTCAATACTAATCAGAGGGAACAATAATTTATATAGGAGAAAAAGGAAAACAAATCAACCCCTGATGATAGTCCTAGTACTGGATAGACTAGGACCAGAGCAACGCTCGGCATTGCCTATTTTTGGCATAATCTATTCATTGAGGAACTTTTTGATTGAGTTTTGATCTGAGGATCAGGGGTTGATTTGTTTTCCCTTTTTCTCCTATATAAATTATTGTTCCCTCTGATTAATATTGACAACATGCATAACTTCTGAATTTATTGTTGTTGTATTGTGATTTTTGTAGTAATTTTTGTAATGTGTTGTTAGTAGTGTTGTGTTCCTAATTTGTTTATTTTTCCCTTTGATGTATTTTGTATTGTTGAGAATCTTCTGAAAATGATAATGTGTCTTTTTCATATTGGAACGTATTGTTTAAAAATTAAATAATTTGCTTAAAAACAGTAGGTTAATAAAAACCTGATCAAAAATAAATGAGTTTTTTTGATCACTACAGCCAAATATTTAGATGCTGACAATTGACAAGAGGTTCAGGTCACTTCCCTTTTTTTCTTTACTTTTAGAAAGTTAGCATTTTTATGTTTTAACCATTTGTGCCTTCTGCCAGTGTCCTGGCTCACATGACTGTGAATGGCTCTGCTGTTGTGGTTTGTGTATTGCTTCTGGAAAGTAACACAAGATGGGCTTAGATATGGGCAGGATGGGCCATCCTGGCAGGATGACTGAGGAGGGGCTGTACCCAGCCCCAATTGCACTTCAAAGGGCTTTGCCTCCTGTGCTCAGGAACCTGACACCAGGTCTGCCCTGCCTTTTGTCAAACCCAGACAGTCTGGAGACTTGACAGGGGGAAGAACTTTCCAGAACCAGATGTGGGTGTAGTACAGGGAGTCCCCCCTACACAAAGGATGGTACCAGGTATAAATATTGGACCTACAGAGCCACTCATCAGAACACTCCTGCACCTGTAGAAATTACAGAAGAAAGACTCCCCTGCTGCCAGAGGACTGTCCTGCTGCTTGAAGGATTGCCTTGCTGACTGAGAATGAAGACTGGACCTGCTTCCCTTAATCCAAGCCTAACCACAGTGACTCCAAGGATAGGTTGGCTGACCTCCTGCATGTGCTATAGGGAGACAACCAGCTTCAAAGGTTCCTTGCAACTGCCCAGCTGACCTGCTGCAACTGGACCTCCCTGGACCTGCAACTGGACCTGCCTGCACTCTGCTGGCCCCCCTGGAGTGATTTCTGGACCCTTGGCTGTCATCAGATTGTAGTCCTCCTAAAGAAAAGGCGAAAATCCTGAAGTTTGGGATTCTTGCGATCGTGAACAGGCTTGTTCATGCCAAGACTCTGCCGCCTGTGACGACCACCAATGCACAGCTTTGGTGAGACCTGCTCTGCGCGTCGGTTGCAAGCAACAACCAGCAATTCGAGACCTGCACTTCGCGCTACACCTACTATAGCCTGCGATGAGCGCCATTGCGAAGGTTTGGCAACAACCATCCTCGACGCTAGGATGGCTCTTCACACTACAGGGAAGACCATTCACGACACTCAGCCTCCTCTCATGCTCTGCTCCAATGCAAAAAGAACTCTTCACACTGGACTTAAAAGGTAACTTTACAACTTTACAGCAGGGTTAACCTGGTCCCTGTATCCAACCTGCACTCCATTGCAGTCTGCCCGAACTTGTGACTTTCTCCCGGTCTAGTGCGACCAGATGACCGCGAGTGGTGCTTTGTGCTTTAGGCACTATTTTCACTAAAAAATTCCAACTTGAATATCTCCGGCTCTACTGATTGGATATTTTTGTCATTATGGTATAATTTTATTTATTAAAATTTGCTCTAGTTTTCTATGTTGGTTTGAGGTTTTTGTTCTGTTGTTCTTTCACTTTATTACTGCTTGTATGCTGCACAAATAATTTACACATTGCTGGTAAGTTAAGCCTGGCTGCTTTGTACCAAGCTAACAGAGTGTTAAGTACAGGTTAATTTAGTGACTTTTGTGATTCACAGTGACAAGGATTGTGTTGTTACCTGAGTGGGGCTTTGACCAACCTATAACCCAATTTCTTACAAACCTTAATTTCCACAATGTGCAATTAGTAAATCTGAGCAAAAAGTACCGGAAATAATCTCTAAATGACGCCACTGAGAGTAAGTAGGTGATGAAAAGCACTCGATCGCTAAATTGATTGGAAATTCATTTAAGGCCTGTCCCTTTCACAATATTAGTGTACTCTTTTTTTAATTTTATATAATCAGTTTCCAGGCACAAAAAATTGGAGAGCTTACATTAGCCTCAAACATAATGCAATACAGACCAACTGAATACTATCAGTTATGCGTAGGGAGCGATTTTTATTCTAGTTTCAGGAAAGATGCTCAGCTTGTTGCCCCACAGACCCTAGTCCATTTGTTCTTTATAAGAATTGAATTCAAAGCAGTATCCAATCGTCCCTTTTTTCATTAATATTGTGTTTATTAAATCTATGTAATCAACCAGACACCCTACTCCTATTCCCTTATAAACATTCTATTCTTAAAGTGCCTTGTGAGACATGAAAAACTTCTGTCATATATAAAGTGCATTTCCAATTTACATTCTCCTAATATTCTATAGTTTAAAACTTTGGCACATAATAGAAGTTACTCCCTTAAAATCCCTTAATGTGCGTTGTGCGTTGTGCTACATAGCCGCTAGCAAATTAAATTTGTTAGGTAACCGTTTATCCCACAGTGACAAGGATCCTTCGAGTTTCCTAACGCACTTACAGACCTTGATAAACTCCCTCCCCCCTCCATTTCTTTTAGCGTACAGGCTTACCTTCTTATGGACAATTAGTACTTTGTAATGCCACATATAACAGCTGAGTGGGCTAGTGTACTCAATAGTCCTGGAAAAGTACTTAAGGCCATATTTATGACACGTTTTGTGTCGCGTTTGCACAACACCATGAGATAAATGCAAGATGCAAAACTTAAGTGAGATTTATGAAGCCATGCAAGTCCACTTTGCTCTATAAATCTGTAAAACAACGCAGCACAAATTGATGCGTTGTTTTACTCTGCCCTGGAAAGGCATTCCATGACCGTTGCGTGGGTGTTCCCACCCAACTCCCATGGATTTTGACGCATTCCCAGATTTACTAGAATTGGTAAACCTGGTAATGCGCCAAAAGAGGAGGTGTAACGAGGACAAATATCTTTATTTCTCCTCGCTACTTCCTCTTTCTGTTTGCTGCATTCTGTTTTCGACTTGAATAGGGCCCATTCCCGCCCTTTCTCTGTCATGCAATGCAGCACAGCAAGGTGGCTTACTGCCCTGCACTACGTGACAAATTCGTAAATATGCCCCCTAACTTCAGACAAGTATTGGTAAAACAAATGCATGAGTGAATAAATAGATAGACGAAGAGAACAAGTGCCTACAGCACAAAGGAACACATGCATACTGCGCATAGACATCCTTGGAATCCATGTGTAGCCTGATGAAAGGATGAATCATGTTTGCCAGATATTCCTGCTCCAGCAGTTATCACCTGCACTTTTTTTTGTGAGGTGGTCAATGGTCTTCTTCAGGTCTAAGGAACTCCTCATTCTTTACTCAAGCACCTTTTGTGGTTTATATGTAAAGTTAGGAGGTCATCTTTCTCCCTCATTGTGACTGAATGCTTTGAATTGACCAGTGCTCACCTCTCTTCTTGAGGGCAGCCCTTTTGGTAACTGCATTGCAGGGTGAGACTCTTCATAAGATGGAAATCACAGGTCATTCTCTAATTGCAAATAATTATGAGTTTTTTCTAACTGGGAAACTTAGCAAACTGACTTTTTCATCTTTGTACACTGGCCCAACACTGCTCTTAGTGGAAAATGCTGGCCATTGAGGTACAAGAATGGGTGGCAATGCAGGACAGTCATGAAGTGCAGTTTACAATGCCATGCTGGTGTCCCATCTCCATAGAGATTCTTACAGTGCGCTTGGGAGCATTGAGGACTTCTGACTACAGATTTATCACATTCGCTCAATGAAGAGGTGGACAGACTCAGCCCAGGCCACAATCGGAAGATAATTCGATGCACAGGCTGGGAAAGTCAAAAACCTGCGTGGAGGTATGAATCTGAAGAAACAGGACAAGAGGCAAACTTGGCATGGATCCAAGATGGCCATTTCACATACTGGAATCAGGTTGGCTTCAAGGAAGGACAATAGTGGTGCAATGGTTGGTGTGAACAGCAGGCGGCACTGTTAGAGTTCTCGTTGTAAAACACCTTCGAATCTTGGATGGTATCTGCGTCACTGTGAGGTGGCCCTGACATGCCAGAGACATAGCGGGAGGGCACTTCCGTACTAGGCTCAATGGCTGAACCCCTGGAACACTTAGGCTGGCAAACATCTGAGAAGCACTTGCCAGTGAAGCCGTCATCGCTCTCAGGGACCACCCAGACATTGTGCAGTTGGAGACAGCACACTTTACTTCCTTCATTCGATTCCTCACCAATGATGAAACCATTCTGGGAAGTCATTTTAAAAGCATAGGTAGGACAGATTGTTTGAAAAATAACACCAGGAAAGAAAAATAATGTGTTTATTAAACTGGTCTTCCAAAGATCACCACTGAAATGCTTAGGCAATTGGATCATGTGCTTTAGACAGTGCAATCGGAAAAGATCAGGTGTCCTTATGTGCCCTGTGTGACCATACAAGCTTTGAATACGCTCCTATGAAACGATCAGTCCATGGTCACCCGGTGTGGGCTGCCATCTGAATTCAAGACTGAAGATTCGAGAGAAGAACGAGAGTGGAGGGAAGAGGGTCAAAGTATGGATGTAGAGTGCGGGGGAAGTATCATGACTCAGTTCTCTGCACTCGCCCGAGTTACTGCCCTCTGGTTACAAGCACTGCTGTCTGCAGCTCATGCATTAACTCAAATATTCTAATGTGTGCACTGAACACTGGGAAAAAGAACTCTAAAACTCTTTCTATTATTTTAAATGTTTGATATCGCACCGACAAAGGACCAAGGAGGAGCATGGTGCCTTCAAGGCAGATCATCTCGAACTTGAGAACAGTACGATGCATGTATCAGGTTGCGACCAGACTTCAAAGACCAGGATGTGATAGGGGAAGTGGAAACATTTAACTGGGACAAGGCTGGTGTGAAGTCAGTTGCTCCACGACATATGTTTACAAATTTACACAATAAACATACAAGCAAATCATTTTCTCCGAGTTGCAGCCAGTCAATCAGATCTGGAAACAAAAATAAGGTCAATTACTGCACCACCCAGTATAGTCATATATAACATTTTTCTCAAATATATTGCCCACCTCAAATGACCAGCTTCCACATGGCCATAGATCAGAAATGATTTCAACAAACAATGAGAGGCAATAAAACTCTATGCCATGAGTCTTGGTGTATGATACCAATATCAGCAGTATGAGTCCACAGCTCCTAATTATAACAAAATGGTCCTTTATTTTCCTATTCTGATTCACAATCTGTAGACAGGCATATAGCAGCAGACGAAGGGACCTCCTCAGTATCAAAAGATGGCCACTGATATTTTTAACTACTGGCTCAATTTGTTGCACAATGGAGTGCTTTGTGACAACCATACCCAACATTTCATGGGCTCTGAAATACCTCATGCCAGTCAAATGGTAGGCAGGTCCCTAAAGGGTCTTCAGAAAATAGTGATTGTCCTTTACGGAGTGATATGTGTGTTTGAAGCAAGTGCACATGTGTTTATGCTGGATGTTCTCTTACGCAGGCATGAAGTTGGGCAAGACCCACATACATTTGGAAGAGCAGTTGATGCTGTGAAATAACAATGCATGGGGCCGTTAGTTTTTTAGTGAAGGCAACTGAAAATAATGCTGTTGCCCGCTCCAACATTTGCAGTTCACTACGGAAAGAGTGGTGTTGGAACTTCGAAGCTGTGACCAGATCTTGCCTGAAGTCATTCTCTACGTTGGCTTCAGACTCCCTAACAAATGAGCTTCAAGTCTCTTTACATTATCCACTGGGCTGTCTTTGGGGCTGCTCCAACATTTCCAAGAAATACATTGAGGAGATATCTTCTAGGTCTGGGCGGTGAACTCTGCTCCACTCGCGGAGTTTGCAGAGTTTCTGCACTCCGCGTTACGCGAAGCTCGCAGAGTTTCGAAAAACTCTGCTTCACGTTGCGGAGCGGAGTTTTTTTTCTTGCTCGCGGTCGTCAACGTCAAGTTGGCGAGCGCGAGCTAGAGCTAGGAAAATCCACCTCCTGGTGACATTTTTCCTTGTTCGCGATCGTCAACATCAAGTTGGCAAGTGTGGAAAATCAACCTCCCGGCGAGATTTCTCAACGTGGCCGGTCAGATTTCTCATTGCGAGTGGTCGCGTATGCTGAGAAACCGTCCGTTCGCGTTGAGAAAAGCTGGCACTTGAGTAAAAATCTACTCAAGAGGTAGAAAGGAAGCAGCGCCCGCTTGCACTGTGCATGGTGCCATTCGCGATGATTGCACAGTGCGGACAAGCACCTGGCACTGAAAATCACTGCGAACTGGCATTTATCTAACACACTCCGCTGCTCGCGGAGCTTTGCGTAGTGTGGCGGAGTTTTTTTTGCACTTCGCGGGGTTCTGCTTAGCGGAACTCCGCGAACTACGCCATTATCTTCCTAATCATCTTCTGAGACCATCCTTCTCAAACGTCTACCTTGTGTGTCACCATTGGTGGGCTAGATCAGGTGAGCGAGTTTCCAAAGGCCCGGCGGCATCTTTCTGACACCCGCCCACTCTTGCTTCCAAAGATGGGAGATGCAGCTAAAGCCTCAGAAACAAGTCTTTCTAGCCATAGATGCACTTCTGTATTCAGAGGGTAGGCACCCTTTTCACTTGTACCATTTCTTCTTTGAATGTCATATTTACAGGGTGTGGTACCTGAACATCACTGTCAGAGTCTCATCTGACATAAATACTGTGTCCTAGATCATAGGGGTGACCCCTTCAATCTTGGTCATTACAGACCTGAGCTGTTCACCCATGTCTTTGTTTGCAGGTGTGCTAATTAGTTCAATCGAAGCAAGATAGGACTACAAAACCTAAAATGCATTAGAGGATCAAATCAAAGGACTGGAAACAGTATGCATGATGCCCTCGAAGATGGTGGTCACCCCACTAAGAAATGTTTACAAAAATATTCCCTTATTTAAGTTAATAATTTCCTAATGGTACCATATTTTTATAAATGATATTTTGGACGGGAAACAGCCATCACATCGCATGCAAAACAACGCATGGGATTACAACGCGGCTGTTACAACGACCGCGTTGTTACATCGCATTACCATTACAACGCAAGTCGTTACAACGACTTGCTCCAGGGGGCGTCTAAACTAAGGAATAGTATAATTTACTATTCCAACACCTTCCCTTCTGTTGCACACACTGGAGTTGGAATAGTAAATTATACTATTCCTAAGTCCAGCGCGCTTCTAGAGCAAGTCGTTTTAACGACTTGCGTTGTAATGGTACTGCGTATGTGTAACAACGCGGTCGTTGTAACGACCGCGTTGTAATCACATGCGTTGTAAACGCATGCTATGTAAACGCCTATATTCTTTTGGACACAATATTTATGTTAGACAATATTGTATTTCTTTATATGAAATTCTGACACACAACCATTGCAGAGCCTGATGGCGTGCAGGCCACTTTTTAAAACCCTGTCTATATAGCATAACCAAACTTCTCCTAGTTTAAAATTCCACTTGGCATCTAAGGTGGTCCCATATGTCTCTATGTCTTCTGCTGCCTTTTGTGGAGTGCTTTGAAGGGATGGCCCATACCATGATGTCTTTCCTGATCCCTGCCAGGTCTTCTGAAAAACCGCAACTCACTGCCATGACTGATAGTGTATAGCACAGCTCCAAGTGTCAGCTCTACCGGGACATTTTCACTACCTTAGTGAACCATTGACTCATAAAAATACCTTGAATCCAAGATAGTATTGCAATGTCCAAGCGGGTGACCATCGGGCAAGAAAATGGGGCTTTATTGCAGCAAAGTTCATGTTATTGGAGTGCGTGCTTTTCACCCACCAAATGATTTTGGTATGTTCCTCTTCTGAGTTTTGAAACTCCCAAACTTAAACACAATGAGCTATCAATAGTGTTCAATGGGTCTTGCGGTACGGACAGACAGACTTCCCTTTCTGGCAGTAGTGGAATGAGTCAGCTTTTAAGTAAAGGTTTTCTACAACCACAGGACAGGAGGAAGTGTTTTTCGGTTCTCCAGTGTCAGGAAGTCTTAATACAACCAGCGGTGCTCTAGGAGTTTCCACTCCCATGACTTACCACACACCAAGTGGAGAAGATGCTACAAGTCTGGGCTCCACCCAGATTCCATCCTTGGAGGGGCGGGCGGTAGTAATAGGTCCAAAAGATTATAAGTACACCGAACTGCAGTCTATGGCATCCAAAAAGTGCCTTGCTATGAGCTAACCCTGTATTCCTCATTCCCTGGCTAAAATGTACCGTATGGACAGCAATGGTTCTTAGGGAGCAATTTTGAGAAAGATTCAACTCCTGAGCGGAGGCTGCTCTGCTCTGTAGCTCGCAGTCATATTCTGTGAGAACGGACACCAAGGGGCATATTTACAAGGGCTTATCACCACCAGAACATCGGTTTTTAAGGCGTTCTGGTGGCGATAAGCCCTTTGCCTTATTTACAAGGTGGCATTAAGCCACTTAACATGGCTTAACGGCGCCTTGTAAATAATGCCCCTATTCATACAGCACTTAGCGTGAAGGGGCGGGCAATGGGTGTTGCTGTGGGCGTTCCATCGCAGCACCCATTACTTCTGACTCCGCCCCTTATTTACAAGGGTGGCGTGAATAGGAGGCAGCACCAAAAATAAGACCAGGGAAAACCTGGTCTTAACCTGGCGAAAAGAGGAGAAATGATTAATTTCACCTACTTTTTGCTGTTTCCATGTTGCTGCGTTGTGCAGCACACATAGAAACAGCAAATCGCAATTATTGATTGTTCATGTGCAGGAAGGTTTCCCTTACTGCACATAAACAATCATTTAAAAATAACGAGTTGCAGCTTCTATGTGTGCTGCACAATGGAGCACACGTAGGTGTTATAAATCGCCATTCTGGATTGTTTATGTGCAGGAAGGTACACCTTCATGCACATAAACAATCATTTCCCCAGTGAAGACACCCTTGCACTATGGGGGAACAGTGCCTGCGTTGGCGCTAGGCAGCTAGATTTAGCACCAGCGCTAGGAGAAACACAAGGGTGCACCACATTCTTGTGATTACGGCGCATCCATGCGTTTTGAAATTGACGAAGTGAGGCGTTAGCAATTTTGGAGCTACACCACACTCTGCCAGTTTATTGTGAATATGCCCCCAAATGTTTTAGGGATCTTAGGCCCCGGCCCATTACCACTTTTTAAGTTAATGATAAAGCAGCGGCTCCTCCGCTATGGCGAAGGAGTGTCGCCCCCCTGCCAGCTGCCTCAAAAAACGTCAGGAAAGGAAAAATAAAACGATAATAAATACGTTTTATTATTGTTTGATTTTTGCTTTCCTGACGAGTCTTTGGAGGTGGGCCATGAGTGACGACAACCGCAGGAGGAGTGGTAGTGCACTGTGATCAGTGCCCATGACGGTTTGGCCAACCGTCTCGGGCCAGCCAAACCGTCATGCGCATTGAAGCTCTCTCCAACCCAAGCTGCGTTGCCAGGTTGGAGAAAAAGGCATAGGCTCTCAGTCTCCCTGGGAGCGCAAATCCAGAGCGCTCAGGCCAATCCTGCAGCTGCTCTCATGCATGAGAGCAGCTGCAGGATTGGCTGCAGGGCAGTCTGGGAGCCTGTGCCTATGAGGAGAGGAGCAGAAGAGCGCGATGCAGCCGGCTGCAGGTAAGTTTTTTAAAATTTAGTTATTTTTTTATTTTGCCGTCCCGTGACCCCTATGCCACCCCACACTCCCACCCGCCCCCTACTCGTCCACAACACCGGCCGCTACTAAAATGATTGCTCCTCTAACAACTTCTTGTGTCATATATTTTCCCTTGCAGGAGGGTGCATCCTTACCTCTCCTGATGACGACCCAGCCTTGACAATATTTATCTAGGGTTTTTTCATGTAAACTAATATTTTCTTACCAAATGTAAAGCTGCCAACCCTTCACAGTCAAGCAACCACCCTCTGTGCATGCCCTTTAGCCATGCACTGCTTAGGGTTGGGCGAAGGGCCTGACATGTGGCCAGGGCCTGTGGCCAACCTCCTGTGGGTCGCCAATCCCTGTCATTACAGCGAAAGGCAGTGTGCAACGTGGTATTTGCCACAGAGCAAAGTCTATGGCCTGGCCCTGCACCCAACCCCTGCAGGCAGCCAAACCCCTTCCAGGGCCTCCACCAGGGGAGGGGGTCACGTGATCCCCCATATCAAGCCACTATTGGCCTCAGGGACACATCCACTGGAGCCTTTTATTTTAAAAGGGAGACAGGGTGCGTGTGGTCCCTCTCCTCGAGCCTCCAGTGGTACCGGGGACCCTATCCCACTGGCCCTTCTTTTAAAAAAAGGGAAGATGGCATATGGCCCCCTCCCCAAGCCACTATTGGCCCTGAGGACCCTATCCCACGGGCCAAAAAGTACATTATTTGGGGAGTGGGGAGACGCCCACCCCCATCAAGATCCCAAATAGACTCCATCCTCTGGGGCCATACTTTCAAACATGCCACCCCACCCTGAGCCCTAAGAAGCCCGGGGACTGTATCTATTAGGGGAGGGGGCACTTGGCCCACCTCCCTGAGCCCAAATGGGTCCTGGGGACCCCATTCCCAAAGAGCTTTACTTTAAATATAGGGGAGGGGGGAGCATGGACCCCATTCCACAGGGTCAAACATAATGTTGGGGCCATGAGGGGAGGCCCAGGGCACCCTGTAGCCCCAGCTGGCTCCCGCTCATGAGACGGCATTGCTCCGGCCCAGGGGGAGCAGCTGCTTCTGCTCGCTCCCGCTGGGTAGGAGCAATCACAGTTTCCCTGCACTCAAGAGCGCGGCAGGAAAACATAAGTGCGGCCCCACCCAGAAGAAGTATTTTCAAAGCTCCCGCCGGGTGGGAACATTCTTCTTTCCCTGCCTGCGTCCTGCGCGCAGGGAAAAGTACTGTGTCCTGAGGGTGGGCTACCAAGGACATGGTTCAAGAGCTGGCCCAGGGGAAGGGGTCCCTGGGGCCTTGTAAGGCTCAGGGAGGGGCTGCACACCCCCCTCCACTCTACATGGTCTTTGGCCACGTGGGATGGGGTCCCCCGGGGTCCATTTGGTCTCAGGAAGGAGGTCAGCGCACCCACTTCCCTAAAGGTGAAATTTAAAAAGTTAAATTCTGGCAAGACTTTTTGGAATGTTTGATCCACCCTAGTGAACAGACGTTGTAGATGAAATGTCTAGCTATTTCAAGAGTGGGCAATCCTTTAGTCATTGTTGGAAGGATGGAACACTGGGTCTAGTCTGGTCTCTTCGCCAATGAACACCTATCTTCTGCTTTCAAATCCTGAAATTGAGAGTACTGAAGCAACTTGAAGTTGGTGCTGTGGACACTCCTACAGCTGCCTGAGGTTTTGAGTTTACGTCAGAGATATCTGAGCACTTTCAGTTTTATACATTCACGAATAATATAAGCTTACCCAAAAATACACTGGGCTTTAAGGGAGGCCTCTTGCTGTGTACGAGTAGACAGTGCGCACAGTGATCTATTTTTGTGTACCAGAAATGAACATGGCGGCCACATGCAGAATCGCTTTGACGGAAACAGAAAGACTTTTGAACCTTAGTGTCCATCACTGTCCATTATACTGACAAACGTCTCTTTTTTTTACTACCTGAGATCTCACAGAGTGTTCTAAAGAGTACACAACATTTCCAATGATCCCACTTTGTTGGCTTCTACCCAGTGTAGTCCAACAGGGAAGCTTTCTTAACACTTTAGATTATGAAGGTCTGTGTAAACCTTCCAAGGGAACTTATTTCCATATTTAGGTCTGGCCTACAGAACGTCAAAAGACCTATTGTGTACAACACTAAAACTTAGGGCCTAATTTAGATCTCGGTGGACGGGTTACACCGTCACAACGGTGACGGATATCTTGTTTGCCAAAATATGAATCCCATAGGATATAATGGAATTTATAATTCAGTGGACGGGATATCTGTCACCGTAGTGATGGAGTAGCCTGTCCGTCCAGATCTAAAACAGGCCCTTAATGTGGACTTTGGGTCGGCCCATTGCTTACAATTGGTTGGCTACCTTCTCAATCTCATTTGCTTGCTTCCTATTTGATGTCATTTCATCCCTCTCTTGTGTTTGTCCCTTTCCTGTCCCATGTGTTTGTTTTTTTCCTGATAGTATCTTTTTTCACCGGATGACTTGTATATTTCCACAGCTGCACATCCGTGAACTATTTTTGTTTTTACTTACTCTCTTCCTCTGAGTGTGGCTTCGCACTCACATCCCAGCCATATGCGCACGCTATGTTGCCTCCCCCTTAAAGCTCATCCATTCCTTTATGCACCCCTTCGTAGAGCAGCATCTGTCATCTTAAAACAAAATGGATGCCATTATGCCTTGATGTATGTATGCACATGTTTGGTGACACATACAACGATTGGCGCGAGACAGATGTTTCATTCGCATTTCAGGCCCTACTGCCTCGTCTGTAGGTCTCCAGGAACTTAAATCACTTTTTTTGACAGACCGGCGATGCAGAGTGCAGACTCATATCTACGATGCTACGCAAAGCCACTTTACGTGGCTTTTCATGGCCTCGTAGATATGGAGTATTACAAAGCAGCGCAAGTCCCTGAGTTGCCTTACTCTGCTTCAAAGAGGCATTCCATGGGTGTTGCGCAACCTCCATGGATTTTGACGCATCCCCAGATTTACAAGGACTTGTACACCTGGGAATGTGTCAAAAGCCTACGCCTCCCCAGGGGAGGCGTAACGGGGAGAAATAACTTATTTCTCTTTGTTTTTTCCTCTTTCTATGTGTGCTGCATTTTGCAGCACACATAGAAGGAAGAAAACGCCTCCATTGATTGTTTTTGCGCAGGAAGGTGTCCCTTCCTTCACAAAAACAATAATTCCTACAAAGCAGACACACCTTGACAGCCAATTGTGCACCAGCGCAGTGGAAGAGGACAGAACTGCGCTGTATCTCATAGATACATAGCATTCCTTCCTTTTTCTTTTGACGCAGGGCAGCACAGCGCAGTGACTTGCTGCGCTGCCCGTCGTCAAAAAATTGTAAATGAGGCCCATGGTATTTAAGCCTTTAAACCACAGCTACACACATGTTAGGCAATCTCATTTCCAAAACAAATTAGTTTTTGTTTTTCATTTTTGTGAATTACTTTTATGGACATATATTTTCCAACCCTCAGCTAAGGTATAGTTAGAAACATCTTATGGCCGGGTTACTACAATTCTCAGAGTGCGAGCTTTACCTTAGGACTAACACTGATTTTTACTCTCTTGCAGAATGTCCATGGCAGTGACGCCTGGGGTGTGCCACGGTTCTAGTGTACGTGTTTTGTGGCACTTGCAGTTTAACACGCAACACCAGGGCGAAAACCACACGCCCCCTTGGTACAACAATCAATTACCTGAGACAAATCACATGAAGCGAGTTCAAGAAGTGCTGAGTTAATGCAGGTGCTGAGTCGTAGGTCACCCTGAGGTGTGTCGTGTAAACTGGAAGAGCCGGGATTCGTACCTGGTACCTCAGTTCCAAAGGCGGCACCGCAGGCCTCTAGCCCACATCTCCACCCAATAGTATGACAGCATAACACACCACAATTTGTATTTGTATTGGTATTTGTAGAGCGCAACATTCGTCCCGAGGGACATCACGGCGCTAGGAGAGCTTACAAAGCAGTTAATGTTATGTTAATGTTAAAAGGGTTTTGTAAAGCGCTCGTACACCGGTTGGTTTCATGGCGCTATCTAGGAAGCTGAGCCGGGTGGTTCATTCATAGGCCTGGATGAACAGCTAGGTTTTTAGAGACCTTCTGAAACTCAGTAGGTCAGTGCTAGACCTGATTCCCAAGGGGATAGAGTTCCACAATTTTGGGGCTAGAGTGGCAAACCTGCATCCCCCTTGGCACTTCAGTTTAAAAGTTGGAACAGTCAGGAGTTGAAGATGGGCCGATCGCAGGTTGCGTGAGGGAGTGTAACGGGACATGAGACAGTCTATGAATTTAGGGCTCTGGCCATGTAGGGATTTGAACACCAGGCAGCTGACTTTGAAGGCGCAGCGCTGGGGGATAGGAAGCCAGTGCAGCTTCCTTAAGAAGGGGGAATCGTGTTGCCACCTGGGTTGTTTGTATATCAGTCTAGCCGCTTGATTTTGTACCAGCTGAAGCTTTTTAGAGAGGTAGAGTGGTATGCCGAGGTAGATAGCGTTAGCAAAGTCAAGGCGTGTGAGGAAAGATATGTGGTAGCGGAGTGGGTTATTCTTGAGTGATTGCTAGTTCTCTAGTATCTGGGAAACAGGAAAGTTTTTAGCTTCTTTCTAAAAGGCAAATATTCATCAGTCAGTCGAAGGTCGAGTGGGAGTTCATTCCACTGCACAGCAGCCAATTTAGAGAAGGAGCGGTCTCCCATCCTGACTCTGGAGGTGCGTTTGACTCTTGCCAGGGCCTGATGGCGTGATCTCAGGTTCCGAGATGGAACGTGGAATGCCAATTTGTCTTGCAAAATGTGTGGGCCTATTTTGTGCAGAGATCTGTGAGTATGGCATAGGAGCTTAAATTTGGCTCCTTGGCGCACCAGGAGCCAGTTCTTTCATGCTATCAGATGCAGAGCTGTATCTGCTCTTGTTACAGATCAGTCTAGCAGCTGCATTCTGGACCACCTGTAGGCGAGAGAATAGGTACTCGGACATGCCCATATAAAGTGCATTCCCGTAGTCCAGTCAGCTCAAGAAGAGTTCCTCAGTGACCGTTTTTCTGCAGTTCAGCGGGATCCAAGGGAAGAGTCTGCGGAATAGTTTTAGTGTGGCAAAGCTTTTTCCGCATAGCGTTCTCACTTGGTCCTGCATGGATAGGGCATTGTCAAATAGGATGCCCAGATTTTTTGCAACTCGCTTGGGTTCAGGAGCGATAGAAAACAGAACACAAGAAAGCCACAATGCAATCAAATAAAAGCACAAAACCACAACAAATCCTAACAGCAAAATAACACACCGCACCACAAAATCAGGGGTGTAGATTCGGGGAGAGTCCTTGGGTATTCTATAATAAATAGTTGGGTACCGGTGCTTTTAGTCGGGTATGGGGAGATGTATGGCGGATTTCACCTGGGATTTTCAAATAAACACACTGACAAAATCACACACTCCCTCTCCTGTCTCTTTTTGAAGATCTTGAAAAATGTTGGTTAGTTTGAACATTGCTCTACAAAACTCTCCTTGGAAACCTACTTTCAGATCAATGTGGAATACCTTGGACAATTATTTCGACTCTCATAAACCTCCGTGAGTTCAACTAAAATTTTACTGTACGGCTCTGATATGCTTATTATGTCATCTGTTAATACTGGGGTACTCTTGTGTCTACACTACATAATATTTGAATAGTGTCGATCTAATGTTCTTTTCTCCCCTTTCCCTCTCTCTCTTTCCTTTTTTTCTCTCTTTTCTTCTTTCTTTCTTTTTGCTCTGGTTTCTCCAGTCTCGGTACTAGAGATATTAGAGGTTAGTTTCTTTAGGCTACTACGGGGTTATCTATATGTTGTTCTAACCTCGACATGACGAGCATACCTATGTTTCTTCTGTTGTTTTTCTATTTCTTTGGAAAATCAATAAAGTATTTGAAATCAAAAAAATATTGTGTTTTAAGTACTCCTAACGCACGCCCCTTAAGCCTTCTCATGCTTTGCTTCCCATATAATGTATTTTCGCAAGATACTCCAATCTTACTGACCAAGATACGCCCCTGGACAAAATACATTAAACAGTTTAACACAACAAAAACAAAACAATAAAACAAATTGACAAAAGCAAGCAACAAGACATCAACAAAAGAACACTTCAACACAACACATTTGCCTTGTACTGCTGTACTGTGTTGTTGAGGTAGCCTTCTGGGATCGATGTCAGTGTTGTACCTCAATTAAAGTGTGTCTTCATAAATGTGCACAAAATGTCGTAGTTCCATATTACTAGTGCACCAACTCCACTGCGACGACACATATTCGGAACACAGAAGGAAAACATTCACGATTTCCCTGAATCCTTGGAGCGAAAAACAGAACATTTCTGAAAACCGCCAAGCCTTCACGAAACAAAACCACGAACTACATTGAAGAAACGTCCCCGAAACAGCAAAAATGCGGAATTTCTCACTGCCAAACTGATATTAAATACGTCCCATGGGTGGAATTTCTCCAAATTGAAGATTCATGTGTTTCGCGGATTCCGTGCCCCAGTTGGCTACTGGAGTGGTCCCAGAGATCCTAATCCCCGTTTTAACGTTTGCACGGTCTGTGCTTCAGTGTTTACACGTCCGTGTGCAGGGCACTGCCACTTGGCCTGCACCGAGGTATGACGTCCCTGAATGGCCAGCACACCGATGCGGGCTAGCACAGCACGGCCTCCTGCCAAAGACACAAGACAGAACTGCGGCCAATGGACTGCGAGGCAGTAGTGAACCTTCGAAGAAGGACAAAGGTCACAGCGGTGAGTACAGGAAGATCTCGTGGGCCTGATAGTGATAGAAATCGCATGTTCTCTGACGCAGTCTCGGAATGCTGAGGGTTAGGTCAAGAACTGGTGCACAGGAATGTAGTGAATAAAACAACTGGGGCACGATTGTGTACAGCACTTCCAAGTTACCGAGGTAGCTCTAATGCTGGTGCAACTGTTCTACGTAGGTAGCACTAATTTTGGTGCATCTGTTCTGTGCAGGTAGCACTAATGCTGGTGCAACTGATCTGCGTAGGGAGCAGTAATGCCGATGCAACTGTTCTACGTGGGTAGCACTAATGCCGGTGCAACTGTTCTACATAGGTAGCACTAATGCTGGTGCAACTGTTCTGTGTAGAAAGCACTAATGCGGTTGCAACTGTTCTACATAGGTAGCACTAATGCTGGTGCAACTGTTCTGTGTAGAAAGCACTAATGCGGGTGCAACTGTTCTACATAGGTAGCACTAATGCTGATGCAACTGTTCTACGTAGGTAGCACTAATGCCAGTGCAACTGTTCTACCAAGTAGCACTAATGCTAGTGCAATTGTTCTACATAGGTAGCATTAATGCTAGTTCAATTGTCCTGCGTAGGTAGCACTAATGCTGGTGCAACTGTTCTACGTAGGCAGCACTAATGCTGGTGCAACTGTTCTGTGTAGGTAGCACTAATGCTGGCGCAGCTGTTCTACATAGGTAGCACTAATGCTGGTGCAACTGATCTGTGTAGGGAGCACTAATGCTGGTGCAACTGTTCTACGTAGGTAGCACCAATGCTGGTGCAACTGTTCTACGTAGGTAGCACTAATGCTGGTGCAACTGTTCTACATAGGTAGCACCAATGGTGGTGCAACTGTTCTGTGTAGGTAGCACTAATGCCGGTGCAACTGTTCTATGTAGGTAGCAGTAATGCCGGTGCAACTGTTCCATGTAGGTAGCACTAATGCCGGTGCAACTGTTCTACGTAGGTAGCACTAATGCTGGTGCAACTGTTCTGCGTAGGTAGCACTAATGCCGGTGCAACTGTTCTATGTAGGTAGCAATAATGCTGGTGCAAGTGTTCTGTGTAGGTAGCAGTAATGCTGGTGCAATTGTTCTACATAGGTAGCACTAATGCTGGTGCAACCGATCTGCGTAGGGAGCACTAATGCTGTTGCAACTGTTCTATGTAGGTAGCACTAATGCTGGTGCAACTGTTCTACGTAGGTAGCACGAATGCTGGTGCAACTGTTCTACGTAGGTAGCACTAATGCTGGTGCAACTTTTCTCCGTAGGTAGCACTAATGCTGGTGCAAGTGTTCTACATAGGAAGCACTAATGCTGGTGCAAGTGTTCTGTGTAGGTAGCACTAATGCTGGTGCAACTGATCTGAGTAGGTAACACTAATGCCGGTGCAACTGTTCTACATAGGTAGCACTAATGCTGGTGCAACTGTTCTGTGTAGGTAGCACTAATGATGGTGCAACTGTTCTATATAGGTAGCAGTAATGCCGGTGCAACTGTTCGATGTAGGTAGCACTAATGCCGGTGCAACTGTTCTACGTAGATAGCGCTAATGCCGGTGCAACTGTTCTACATAGGTAGCACTAATGCCGGTGCAACTGTTCCACTTAGGTAGCACTAATGCCAGTGCAATTGTTCTGTCTAGGTAGCACTAATGCTGGTGCAAGTGTACTGAGTAGGTAACACTAATGCTGGTGCAACTGTTCTACGTAGGTAGCACTAATGCTGGTGCAACTGTTCTGTGTAGGTAGCACTAATGCTGGGGCAGCTGTTCTACATAGATAGCACTAATGCTGGTGCAACTGATCTGCGTAGGGAGCACTAATGCTGGTGCAACTGTTCTATGTAGGTAGCACTAATGCTGGAGCAACTGTTGTACGTAAGTAGCACTAATGCTGTTGCAAGTGTTCTAAGTAGGAAGCACTAATGCTGGTGCAAGTGTTCTGTGTAGGTAGCACTAATGCTGGTGCAACTGTTCTATGTAGGTAGCACGAATGCTGGTTCAACTGTACTACATAGGTAGCACTAATGCTGGTGCAACTGTACTGTGTAGGTAGCACTAATGCTGGTGCAACTGTTCTATGTAGGTAGCAGTAATGCCGGTGCAACTGTTCCATGTAGGTAGCACTAATGCCGGTGCAACTGTTCTACGTAGGTAGCACTAATGCTGGTGCAACTGTTCTGCGTAGGTAGCACTAATGCCGGTGCAACTGTTCTACGTAGGTAGCAATAATGCTGGTGCAACTGTTCTACGTAGGTAGCACTAATGCTGGTGCAACTGTTCTAAATAGGTAGCACTAATGCCAGTGCAATTGTTCTCTGTAGGTAGCACTAATGCTGGTGCAAGTGTTCTGTGTAGGTAGCACTAATGCTGGTGCAATTGTTCTACATAGGTAGCACTAATTCTGGTGCAACCGATCTGCGTAGGGAGCACTAATGCTGTTGCAACTGTTCTATGTAGGTAGCACTAATGCTGGTGCAACTGTTCTACGTAGGCAGCACGAATGCTGGTGCAACTGTTCTACGTAGGTAGCACGAATGCTGGTGCAACTGTTCTACGTAGGTAGTACTAATGCTGGTGCAACTGATCTGTGTAGGGAGCACTAATGCTGGTGCAACTGTTCTACGTAGGTAGCACTAATGCTGGTGCAACTGTTCTACGTAGGTAGCACTAATGCTGGTGCAACTGTTCTACATAGGTAGCAACAATGGTGGTGCAACTGTTCTGTGTAGGTAGCACTAATGCCGGTGCAACTGTTCTATGTAGGTAGCAGTAATGCCGGTGCAACTGTTCCATGTAGGTAGCACTAATGCCGGTGCAACTGTTCTACGTAGGTAGCACTACTGCTGGTGCAACTGTTCTGCGTAGGTAGCACTAATGCCGTTGCAACTGTTCTATGTAGGTAGCAATAATGCTGGTGCAAGTGTTCTGTGTAGGTAGCAGTAATGCTGGTGCAATTGTTCTACATAGGTAGCACTAATGCTGGTGCAACCGATCTGCGTAGGGAGCACTAATGCTGTTGCAACTGTTCTATGTAGGTAGCACTAATGCTGGTGCAACTGTTCTACGTAGGTAGCACGAATGCTGGTGCAACTGTTCTACGTAGGTAGCACTAATGCTGGTGCAACTTTTCTCCGTAGGTAGCACTAATGCTGGTGCAAGTGTTCTACATAGGAAGCACTAATGCTGGTGCAAGTGTTCTGTGTAGGTAGCACTAATGCTGGTGCAACTGATCTGAGTAGGTAACACTAATGCCGGTGCAACTGTTCTACATAGGTAGCACTAATGCTGGTGCAACTGTTCTGTGTAGGTAGCACTAATGATGGTGCAACTGTTCTATATAGGTAGCAGTAATGCTGGTTTAACTGTTCGATGTAGGTAGCACTAATGCCGGTGCAACTGTTCTACGTAGATAGCGCTAATGCCGGTGCAACTGTTCTACATAGGTAGCACTAATGCCGGTGCAACTGTTCCACTTAGGTAGCACTAATGCCAGTGCAATTGTTCTGTCTAGGTAGCACTAATGCTGGTGCAAGTGTACTGAGTAGGTAACACTAATGCTGGTGCAACTGTTCTACGTAGGTAGCACTAATGCTGGTGCAACTGTTCTGTGTAGGTAGCACTAATGCTGGGGCAGCTGTTCTACATAGATAGCACTAATGCTGGTGCAACTGATCTGCGTAGGGAGCACTAATGCTGGTGCAACTGTTCTATGTAGGTAGCACTAATGCTGGAGCAACTGTTGTACGTAAGTAGCACTAATGCTGTTGCAAGTGTTCTAAGTAGGAAGCACTAATGCTTGTGCAAGTGTTCTGTGTAGGTAGCACTAATGCTGGTGCAACTGTTCTATGTAGGTAGCACGAATGCTGGTTCAACTGTACTACATAGGTAGCACTAATGCTGGTGCAACTGTACTGTGTAGGTAGCACTAATGCTGGTGCAACTGTTCTATGTAGGTAGCAGTAATGCCGGTGCAACTGTTCCATGTAGGTAGCACTAATGCCGGTGCAACTGTTCTACGTAGGTAGCACTAATGCTGGTGCAACTGTTCTGCGTAGGTAGCACTAATGCCGGTGCAACTGTTCTACGTAGGTAGCAATAATGCTGGTGCAACTGTTCTACGTAGGTAGCACTAATTCTGGTGCAACCGATCTGCGTAGGGAGCACTAATGCTGTTGCAACTGTTCTATGTAGGTAGCACTAATGCTGGTGCAACTGTTCTACGTAGGCAGCAAGAATGCTGGTGCAACTGTTCTACGTAGGTAGCACGAATGCTGGTGCAACTGTTCTACGTAGGTAGCACTAATGCTGTTGCAAGTGTTCTAAGTAGGAAGCACTAATGCTGGTGCAAGTGTTCTGTGTAGGTAGCACTAATGCTGTTGCAACTGCTCTGAGTAGGTAACACTAATGCCGGTGCAACTGTTCTACATAGGTAGCACTAATGCTGGTGCAACTGTTCTGTGTAGGTAGCACTAATGATGGTGCAACTGTTCTATATAGGTAGCAGTAATGCCGGTGCAACTGTTCGATGTAGGTAGCACTAATGCCGGTGCAACTGTTCTACGTAGGTAGCACTAATGCCGGTGCAACTGTTCTACATAGGTAGCACTAATGCCGGTGCAACTGTTCCACGTAGGTAGCACTAATGCCAGTGCAATTGTTCTGTCTAGGTAGCACTAATGCTGGTGCAAGTGTACTGAGTAGGTAACACTAATGCTGGTGCATCTGTTCTACGTAGGTAGCACTAATGCCGATGCAATTGATCTCTGTAGGTAGCACTAATGCTGGTGCAAGTGTACTGAGTAGGTAACACTAATGCTGTTGCAATTGATCTGCATAGGTAGCAGTAATTCTTGTGCAACTGTTCTACGTGGGTAGCACTAATGCCGGTGCAACTGTTCTACGTAGGTAGCATTAATGCCACTGCAACTGTTCTACGTAGGTAGCACTAATGCCGGTGCAACTGTTCCATGTAGGAAGCACTAACGCTGGTGCAACTGTTCTGTGTAGGTAGCACTAACGCTGGTGCAACTGTTCTATGTAGGTAGCACTGATGCTGGGTGCAAGTGATATACGTAGGTAGCACTAATGCTGGTGCAATTGTTCTGTGTAGGTAGCACTGATGCTGGGTGCAAGTGATATACATAGGTAGCACTAATGCTGGTACAATTGTTCTGTGTAGGTAGAACTGATGATGGGTGCAAGTGATATACGTAGGTAGCACTAATACTGGTGCAATTGTTCTGTGTAGGTAGCACTAATGCCAGTGCAACTGTTCTACATAGGAAGCACTAAAGCTGGTGTAACTGTTCCACGTAGGTTGCACAAATGCTGGTGCAACTGTTCTACGTAGGTAGCACTAATGCCGGTGCAACTGTTCGACCAAGTAGCACTAATGCTAGTGCAATTGCTCTACATAGGTAGCACTAATGCTAGTGCAATTATCCTGCGTAGGTAGCACTAATGCTGGTGCAACTGATCCGCGTCGGGAGCACTAATGCTGGTGCAACTGTTCTATGTAGGTAGCACTAATGCTGGTGCAACTGTTCTGTGTAGGTAGCACTAATGCTGGTGCAACTGTTCTACGTAGGTAGCACTAATGCTGATGCAACTGATCTGTGTAGGGAGCACTAATGCTGGTGCAACTGTTCTATGTAGATAGCACTAATGCTGGTGCAACTGTTCTATGTAGGTAGCACAAATGCTGGTGCAACTGTTCACATAGGTAGCATTAATGCTGGTGCAACTGTTCTACGTAGGAAGCACTAATGCTGCTGCAACTGTTCTATGTAGGTAGCACTAATGCTGGTGCAAGTGTTTCACGTAGAAAGCACTAATGCTGGTGCAAGTGTTCTGTGCAGGTAGCACTAATGCTGGTGCAACTGATCTGCATATGTAGCACTAATGCTGGTGCAACTGTTCACGTAGGTAGCACTAATGCTGGTGCAAGTGTTCTACATAGGAAGCACTAATGCTGGTGCAAGTGTTCTGTGTAGGCAGCACTAATGCTGGTGCAACTGATCTGAGTAGGTAACACTAATGTCAGTGCAACTGTTCTACATAGGTAGCACTAATGCTGGTGCAACTGTCCTGCGTAGGGTAGCACCAATGCTGGTGCAACTGTTCTATGTAGGGAGCAGTAATGCTGGTGCAACTGTTCCATGTAGGTAGCACTAATGCCGGTGCTACTGTTCTACGTAGGTAGCACTAATGCTGGTGCAACTGTTCTGCATAGGTAGCACTAATGCCGGTGCAACTGTTCTACGTAGGTAGCACTAATGCTGGTGCAACTGTTCTACGTAGGTAACACTAATGCTGGTACAACTGTTCTGTGTAGGTAGCACTAATGCTGGTGCAACTGTTCTACATAGGTAGCACTAATGCTGGTGCAACTCATCTGTTTAGGGAGCACTAATGCTGGTGCAACTGTTCTATGTAGGTAGCACTAATGCTGGTGCAACTGTTCTATGTAGGTAGCACGAATGCTGGTGCAACTGTTCTACATAGGTATCATTAATGCTGGTGCAACTGTTCTACGTAGGAAGCACTAATGCTGCTGCAACTGTTCTATGTAGGTAGAACTAATGCTGGTGCAAGTGTTTCATGTAGAAAGCACTAATGCTGGTGCAAGTGTTCTGTGCAGGTAGCACTAATGCTGGTGCAACTGATCTGCGTATGTAGCACTAATGCTGGTGCAACTGTTTGCGTAGGTAGCACTAAAGCTGGTGCAAGTGTTCTATGTAGGAAGCACTAATGCTGGTGCAAGTGTTCTGTGCAGGCAGCACTAATGCTGGTGCAACTGATCTGAGTAGGTAACACTAATGCCAGTGCAACTGTTCTACATAGGTAGCACTAATGCTGGTGCAACTGTCCTGCGTAGGTAGCACCAATGCTGGTGCAACTGTTCTATGTAGGTAGCAGTAATGCTGGTGCAACTGTTCCATGTAGGTAGCACTAATGCCGGTGCTATTGTTCTACGTAGGTAGCACTAATGCCGGTGCAATTGTTCTACGTAGGTAGCACTAATGCTGGTGCAACTGTTCTACGTAGGTAGCACTAATGCCAGTGCAATTGTTCTGTGTAGGTAGCACTAATGCTGGTGCAAGTGTACTGAGTAGGTAACACTAATGCTGGTGCAACTGTTCTACGTAGGTAGCCCTAATGCCAGTGCAATTGTTCTCTGTAGGTAGCACTATTGCTGGTGCAAGTGTTTTGTGTAGGTAGCACTAATGCTGGTGCAATTGTTCTACATAGGTAGCACTAATGCTGGTGCAACTGATCTGCGTTGGGATGCACTAATGCTGGTGCAACTGTTCTATGTAGGTAGCACGAATGCTGGTGCAACTGTTCTACGTAGGTAGCACTAATGCCGGTGCAATTGTTCTCTGTAGGTAGCACTAATGCTGGTGCAAGTGTACTGAGTAGGTAGCACTAATGCCGGTGCAATTGATCTGCGTAGGTAGCACTAATGCCGGTGCAACTGTTCCATGTAGGAAGCACTAACGCTGGTGCAACTGTTCTGTGTAGGTAGCACTAATGCTGGTGCAACTGTTCTGTGTAGTTAGCAGTAATGCTGGTGCAACTGTTCTATGCAGGTAGCACTTATGCTGGGTGCAAGTGATATACCTAGGTAGCACTAAAGCTGGTGCAATTGTTCTGTGTAGGTAGCACTGATGCTGGGTGCAAGTGATATACGTAGGTAGCACTAATGCTGGTAAAATTGTTCTGTGTAGGTAACACTAATGCTGGTGCAACTGTTCTATGTAGGTACCACGAATGCTGGTGCAACTGTTCTATGTAGGTAGCACTAATGCTGGTGCAACTGTTGTACGTAAGTAGCACTAATGCTGTTGCAACTGTTCTACATAGGAAGCATTAATGCTGGTGCAAGTGTTCTGTGTAGGTAGCACTAATGCTGGTTCAACTGTTCTATGTAGGTAGCATGAATGCTGGTGCAACTGTTCTACATAGGTAGCACTAATGCTGGTGCAACTGTACTGTGTAGGTAGCACCAATGCTGGTGCAACTGTTCTATGTAGGTAGCAGTAATGTCGGTGCAACTGTTCAATGTAGGTAGCACTAATGCCGGTGCAGGTGTACTGAGTAGGTAACACTAATGCTGGTGCAACTGTTCTACGTAGGTAGCACTAATGCCGGTGCAATTGTTCTCTGTAGGTAGCACTAATGCTGGTGCAAGTGTACGGAGTAGGTAACACTAACGCTGTTGCAATTGATCTGTGTAGGTAGCACTAACGCTGGTGCAATTGTTCTGTGTAGTTAGCACTAATGCTGGTGCAACTGTTCTGTGTAGGTAGCAGTAATGCTGGTGCAACTGTTATATGTAGGTAGCACTTATGCTGGGTGCAAGTGATATAATTAGGTAGAACTAATGCTGGTGCAATTGTTCTGTGTACGTAGCACTAATGCCAGTGCAACTGTTCTACGTAGGAAGCACTAATGCTGGTGTAACTGTTCTACGTACGTAGCACTAATGCTGGTGCAACTGTTCTATGTAAGTAGCACTAATGCCGGTGCAACTGTTCTACCAAGTAGCACTAATGCTAGTGCAATTGTTCTACATAGGTAGCACTAATGCTAGTGCAATTGTCCTGCGTAGGTAGCACGAATGCTGGTGCAACTGTTCTACGTAGGTAGCACTAATGCTGGTGCAATCGTTCTGTGCAGGTAGCAGTAATGCTGGTGCAACTGTTATATGTAGGTAGCACTTATGCTGGGTGCAAGTGATATAATTAGGTAGAACTAATGCTGGTGCAATTGTTCTGTGTAGGTAGCACTAATGCCAGTGCAACTGTTCTATGTAGGAAGCACTAATGCTGGTGTAACTGTTCTACGTAGGTAGCACTAATGCTGGTGCAACGGTTCTATGTAGGTAGCACTAATGCCGGTGCAACTGTTCTACCAAGTAGCACTAATGGTAGTGCAATTGTTCTACATAGGTAGCACTAATGCTAGTGCAATTGTCCTGCGTAGGTAGCACGAATGCTGGTGCAACTGTTCTACGTAGGTAGCACTAATGCTGGTGCAAGTGTTTCACGTAGGAAGCACTAATGCTGGTGCAAGTGTTCTGTGTAGCCAGCACTAATGCTGGTGCAACTGTTCTATGTAGCTAGCACTGATGCTGGGTGCAAGTGATATACATAGGTAGCACTAATACTGGTGCAATTGTTCTGTGTAGGTAGCACTAATGCTGGTACAATTGTTCTGTGTAGGGAGCACTAATGCTGGTGCAACTGTTCTACGTAGGTAGCACTAATGCTGGTGCAACTGTTCTGTGTAGGTAGCACTAATGCTGGTGCAACTGTTCTACGTAGGTAGCACTAATGCTGATGCAACTGATCTGTGTAGGGAGCACTAATGCTGGTGCAACTGTTCTATGTAGATAGCACTAATGCTGGTGCAACTGTTCTATGTAGGTAGCACGAATGCTGGTGCAACTGTTCACATAGGTAGCATTAATGCTGGTGCAACTGTTCTAAGTAGGAAGCACTAATGCTGCTGCAACTGTTCTATGTAGGTAGCACTAATGCTGGTGCAAGTGTTTCACATAGAAAGCACTAATGCTGGTGCAAGTGTTCTGTGCAGGTAGCACTAATGCTGGTGCAACTGATCTGCGTATGTAGCACTAATGCTGGTGCAACTGTTCACGTAGGTAGCACTAATGCTGGTGCAAGTGTTCTACATAGGAAGCACTAATGCTGGTGCAAGTGTTCTGTGTAGGCAGCACTAATGCTGGTGCAACTGATCTGAGTAGGTAACACTAATGTCAGTGCAACTGTTCTACATAGGTAGCACTAATGCTGGTGCAACTGTCTTGCGTAGGTAGCACCAATGCTGGTGCAACTGTTCTATGTAGGTAGCAGTAATGCTGGTGCAACTGTTCCATGTAGGTAGCACTAATGCCGGTGCTACTGTTCTACGTAGGTAGCACTAATGCTGGCGCAACTGTTCTGCGTAGATAGCACTAATGCCGGTGCAACTGTTCTACGTAGGTAGCACTAATGCTGGTGCAACTGTTCTATGTAGGTAGCACTAATGCTGGTGCAACTGTTCTGTGTAGGTAGCACTAATGCTGGTGCAACTGTTCTACATAGGTAGCACTAATGTTGGTGCAACTCATCTGTTTAGTGAGCACTAATGCTGGTGCAACTGTTCTATGTAGGTAGCACTAATGCTGGTGCAACTGTTCTATGTAGGTAGCACGAATGCTGGTGCAACTGTTCTACATAGGTAGCATTAATGCTGGTGCAACTGTTCTACGTAGGAAGCACTAATGCTGCTGCAACTGTTCTATGTAGGTAGCACTAATGCTGGTGCAAGTGTTTCACGTAGAAAGCACTAATGCTAGTGCAAGTGTTCTGTGCAGGCAGCACTAATGCTGGTGCAACTGATCTGAGTAGGTAACACTAATGCCAGTGCAACTGTTCTACATAGGTAGCACTAATGCTGGTGCAACTGTCCTGCGTAGGTAGCACCAATGCTGGTGCAACTGTTCTATGTAGGTAGCACTAATGCCGGTGCAGGTGTACTGAGTAGGTAACACTAATGCTGGTGCAACTGTTCTACGTAGGTAGCACTAATGCCGGTGCAATTGTTCTCTGTAGGTAGCACTAATGCTGGTGCAAGTGTACGGAGTAGGTAACACTAACGCTGTTGCAATTGATCTGTGTAGGTAGCACTAACGCTGGTGCAATTGTTCTGTGTAGTTAGCACTAATGCTGGTGCAACTGTTCTGTGTAGGTAGCAGTAATGCTGGTGCAACTGTTATATGTAGGTAGCACTTATGCTGGGTGCAAGTGATATAATTAGGTAGAACTAATGCTGGTGCAATTGTTCTGTGTACGTAGCACTAATGCCAGTGCAACTGTTCTACGTAGGAAGCACTAATGCTGGTGTAACTGTTCTACGTACGTAGCACTAATGCTGGTGCAACTGTTCTATGTAAGTAGCACTAATGCCGGTGCAACTGTTCTACCAAGTAGCACTAATGCTAGTGCAATTGTTCTACATAGGTAGCACTAATGCTAGTGCAATTGTCCTGCGTAGGTAGCACGAATGCTGGTGCAACTGTTCTACGTAGGTAGCACTAATGCTGGTGCAATCGTTCTGTGCAGGTAGCAGTAATGCTGGTGCAACTGTTATATGTAGGTAGCACTTATGCTGGGTGCAAGTGATATAATTAGGTAGAACTAATGCTGGTGCAATTGTTCTGTGTAGGTAGCACTAATGCCAGTGCAACTGTTCTATGTAGGAAGCACTAATGCTGGTGTAACTGTTCTACGTAGGTAGCACTAATGCTGGTGCAACGGTTCTATGTAGGTAGCACTAATGCCGGTGCAACTGTTCTACCAAGTAGCACTAATGGTAGTGCAATTGTTCTACATAGGTAGCACTAATGCTAGTGCAATTGTCCTGCGTAGGTAGCACGAATGCTGGTGCAACTGTTCTACGTAGGTAGCACTAATGCTGGTGCAAGTGTTTTACGTAGGAAGCACTAATGCTGGTGCAAGTGTTCTGTGTAGCCAGCACTAATGCTGGTGCAACTGTTCTATGTAGCTAGCACTGATGCTGGGTGCAAGTGATATACATAGGTAGCACTAATACTGGTGCAATTGTTCTGTGTAGGTAGCACTAATGCTGGTACAATTGTTCTGTGTAGGGAGCACTAATGCTGGTGCAACTGTTCTACGTAGGTAGCACTAATGCTGGTGCAACTGTTCTGTGTAGGTAGCACTAATGCTGGTGCAACTGTTCTACGTAGGTAGCACTAATGCTGATGCAACTGATCTGTGTAGGGAGCACTAATGCTGGTGCAACTGTTCTATGTAGATAGCACTAATGCTGGTGCAACTGTTCTATGTAGGTAGCACGAATGCTGGTGCAACTGTTCACATAGGTAGCATTAATGCTGGTGCAACTGTTCTAAGTAGGAAGCACTAATGCTGCTGCAACTGTTCTATGTAGGTAGCACTAATGCTGGTGCAAGTGTTTCACATAGAAAGCACTAATGCTGGTGCAAGTGTTCTGTGCAGGTAGCACTAATGCTGGTGCAACTGATCTGCGTATGTAGCACTAATGCTGGTGCAACTGTTCACGTAGGTAGCACTAATGCTGGTGCAAGTGTTCTACATAGGAAGCACTAATGCTGGTGCAAGTGTTCTGTGTAGGCAGCACTAATGCTGGTGCAACTGATCTGAGTAGGTAACACTAATGTCAGTGCAACTGTTCTACATAGGTAGCACTAATGCTGGTGCAACTGTCTTGCGTAGGTAGCACCAATGCTGGTGCAACTGTTCTATGTAGGTAGCAGTAATGCTGGTGCAACTGTTCCATGTAGGTAGCACTAATGCCGGTGCTACTGTTCTACGTAGGTAGCACTAATGCTGGCGCAACTGTTCTGCGTAGATAGCACTAATGCCGGTGCAACTGTTCTACGTAGGTAGCACTAATGCTGGTGCAACTGTTCTATGTAGGTAGCACTAATGCTGGTGCAACTGTTCTGTGTAGGTAGCACTAATGCTGGTGCAACTGTTCTACATAGGTAGCACTAATGTTGGTGCAACTCATCTGTTTAGTGAGCACTAATGCTGGTGCAACTGTTCTATGTAGGTAGCACTAATGCTGGTGCAACTGTTCTATGTAGGTAGCACGAATGCTGGTGCAACTGTTCTACATAGGTAGCATTAATGCTGGTGCAACTGTTCTACGTAGGAAGCACTAATGCTGCTGCAACTGTTCTATGTAGGTAGCACTAATGCTGGTGCAAGTGTTTCACGTAGAAAGCACTAATGCTAGTGCAAGTGTTCTGTGCAGGCAGCACTAATGCTGGTGCAACTGATCTGAGTAGGTAACACTAATGCCAGTGCAACTGTTCTACATAGGTAGCACTAATGCTGGTGCAACTGTCCTGCGTAGGTAGCACCAATGCTGGTGCAACTGTTCTATGTAGGTAGCAGTAATGCTGGTGCAACTGTTCCATGTAGGTAGCACTAATGCCGGTGCTATTGTTCTACATAGGTAGCACTAATGCTGGTGCAACTGTTCTGCGTAGGTAGCACTAATGCCGGTGCAATTGTTCTACGTAGGTAGCACTAATGCTGGTGCAACTGTTCTACGTAGGTAGCACTAATGCCAGTGCAATTGTTCTGTGTAGGTAGCACTAATGCTGGTGCAAGTGTACTGAGTAGGTAACACGAATGCTGGTGCAACTGTTCTACGTAGGTAGCCCTAATGGAAGTGCAATTGTTCTCTGTAGGTAGGACTATTGCTGGTGCAAGTGTTTTGTGTAGGTAGCACTAATGCTGGTGCAATTGTTCTACATAGGTAGCACTAATGCTGGTGCAACTGATCTGCGTTGCGATGCACTAATGCTTGTGCAACTGTTCTATGTAGGTAGCACGAATGCTGGTGCAACTGTTCTACGTAGGTAGCACTAATGCTGGAGCAACTGTTGTACGTAAGTAGCACTAATGCTGTTGCAAGTGTTCTACGTAGGAAGCACTAATGCTGATGCAAGTGTTCTGTGTAGGTAGCACTAATGCTGGTGCAACTGTTCTATGTAGGTAGCACGAATGCTGGTTCAACTGTTCTACATAGGTAGCACTAATACTGGTGCAACTGTACTGTGTAGGTAGCACTAATGCTGGTGCAACTGTTCTATGTAGGTAGCAGTAATGCCGGTGCAACTGTTCAATGTAGGTAGCACTAATGCCGGTGCAGGTGTACTGAGTAGGCAACACTAATGCTAGTGCAACTGTTCTACGTAGGTAGCACTAATGCCGGTGCAATTGTTCTCTGTAGGTAGCACTAATGCTGGTGCAAGTGTACTGAGTAGGTAACACTAATGCTGTTGCAATTGATCTGCGTAGGTAGCACTAATGCCGGTGCAACTGTTCCATGTAGGAAGCACTAACGCTGGTGCAACTGTTCTGTGTAGGTAGCACTAATGCTGGTGCAACTGTTCTGTGTAGGTAGCAGTAATGCTGGTGCAACTGTTCTATGCAGGTAGCACTTATGCTGGGTGCAAGTGATGTACCTAGGTAGCACTAATGCTGGTGCAATTGTTCTGTGTAGGTAGCACTGATGCTGGGTGCAAGTGATATACGTAGATAGCACTAATGCTGGTAAAATTGTTCTGTGTAGGTAACACTAATGCTGGTGCAACTGTTCTATGTAGGTACTATGAATGCTGGTGCAACTGTTCTATGTAGGTAGCACTAATGCTGGTGCAACTGTTGTACGTAAGTAGCACTAATGCTGTTGCAAGTGTTCTACATAGGAAGCATTAATGCTGGTGCAAGTGTTCTGTGTAGGTAGCACTAATGCGGGTGCAACTGTTCTATGTAGGTAGCACGAATGCTGGTGCAACTGTTCTACATAGGTAGCACTAATGCTGGTGCAACTGTACTGTGTAGGTAGCACTAATGCTGGTGCAACTGTTCTATGTAGGTAGCAGTAATGTCGGTGCAACTGTTCAATGTAGGTAGCACTAATGCCGGTGCAGGTGTACTGAGTAGGTAACACTAATGCTGGTGCAACTGTTCTACGTAGGTAGCACTAATGCCGGTGCAATTGTTCTCTTTAGGTAGCACTAATGCTGGTGCAAGTGTACGGAGTAGGTAACACTAACGCTGTTGCAATTGATCTGCGTAGGTAGCACTAATGCCGGTGCAACTGTTCCATGTAGGAAGCACTAACGCTGGTGCAACTGTTCTGTGTAGGTAGCACTAACGCTGGTGCAATTGTTCTGTGTAGTTAGCACTAATGCTGGTGCAACTGTTCTGTGTAGGTAGCAGTAATGCTGGTGCAACTGTTATATGTAGGTAGCACTTATGCTGGGTGCAAGTGATATAATTAGGTAGAACTAATGCTGGTGCAATTGTTCTGTGTAGGTAGCACTAATGCCAGTGCAACTGTTCTACGTAGGAAGCACTAATGCTGGTGTAACTGTTCTACGTACGTAGCACTAATGCTGGTGCAACTGTTCTATGTAAGTAGCACTAATGCCGGTGCAACTATTCTACCAAGTAGCACTAATGCTAGTGCAATTGTTCTACATAGGTAGCACTATTGCTAGTGCAATTGTCCTGCGTAGGTAGCACGAATGCTGGTGCAACTGTTCTACGTAGGTAGCACTAATGCTGGTGCAATCGTTCTGTGCAGGTAGCACTAATGCCAGTGCAACTGTTCTATGTAGGAAGCACTGATGCTGGTGTAACTGTTCTATGTAGGTAGCACTAATGCTGGTGCAACGGTTCTATGTAGGTAGCACTAATGCCGGTGCAACTGTTCTACCAAGTAGCACTAATGGTAGTGCAATTGTTCTACATAGGTAGCACTAATGCTAGTGCAATTGTCCTGCGTAGGTAGCACGAATGCTGGTGCAACTGTTCTACGTAGGTAGCACTAATGCTGGTGCAAGTGTTTTACGTAGGAAGCACTAATGCTGGTGCAACTGTTCTATGTAGCTAGCACTGATGCTGGGTGCAAGTGATATACATAGGTAGCACTAATACTGGTGCAATTGTTCTGTGTAGGTAGCACTAATGCTGGTACAATTGTTCTGTGTAGGGAGCACTAATGCTGGTGCAACTGTTCTACGTAGGTAGCACTAATGCTGGTGCAACTGTTCTGTGTAGGTAGCACTAATGCTGGTGCAACTGTTCTACGTAGGTAGCACTAATGCTGATGCAACTGATCTGTGTAGGGAGCACTAATGCTGGTGCAACTGTTCTATGTAGATAGCACTAATGCTGGTGCAACTGTTCTATGTAGGTAGCACGAATGCTGGTGCAACTGTTCACATAGGTAGCATTAATGCTGGTGCAACTGTTCTACGTAGGAAGCACTAATGCTGCTGCAACTGTTCTATGTAGGTAGCACTAATGCTGGTGCAAGTGTTTCACATAGAAAGCACTAATGCTGGTGCAAGTGTTCTGTGCAGGTAGCACTAATGCTGGTGCAACTGATCTGCGTATGTAGCACTAATGCTGGTGCAACTGTTCACGTAGGTAGCACTAATGCTGGTGCAAGTGTTCTACATAGGAAGCACTAATGCTGGTGCAAGTGTTCTGTGTAGGCAGCACTAATGCTGGTGCAACTGATCTGAGTAGGTAACACTAATGTCAGTGCAACTGTTCTACATAGGTAGCACTAATGCTGGTGCAACTGTCCTGCGTAGGTAGCACCAATGCTGGTGCAACTGTTCTATGTAGGTAGCAGTAATGCTGGTGCAACTGTTCCATGTAGGTAGCACTAATGCCGGTGCTACTGTTCTACGTAGGTAGCACTAATGCTGGCGCAACTGTTCTGCGTAGATAGCACTAATGCCGGTGCAACTGTTCTACGTAGGTAGCACTAATGCTGGTGCAACTGTTCTACGTAGGTAGCACTAATGCTGGTGCAACTGTTCTGTGTAGGTAGCACTAATGCTGGTGCAACTGTTCTACATAGGTAGCACTAATGTTGGTGCAACTCATCTGTTTAGGGAGCACTAATGCTGGTGCAAATGTTCTATGTAGGTAGCACTAATGCTGGTACAACTGTTCTATGTAGGTAGCACGAATGCTGGTGCAACTGTTCTACATAGGTAGCATTAATGCTGGTGCAACTGTTCTACGTAGGAAGCACTAATGCTGCTGCAACTGTTCTATGTAGGTAGCACTAATGCTGGTGCAAGTGTTTCACGTAGAAAGCACTAATGCTGGTGCAAGTGTTCTGTGCAGGTAGCACTAATGCTGGTGCAACTGATCTGCGTATGTAGCACTAATGCTGGTGCAACTGTTTGCATAGGTAGCACTAAAGCTGGTGCAAGTGTTCTATGTAGGAAGCACTAATGCTGGTGCAAGTGTTCTGTGCAGGCAGCACTAATGCTGGTGCAACTGATCTGAGTAGGTAACACTAATGCCAGTGCAACTGTTCTACATAGGTAGCACTAATGCTGGTGCAACTGTCCTGCGTAGGTAGCACCAATGCTGGTGCAACTGTTCTATGTAGGTAGCAGTAATGCTGGTGCAACTGTTCCATGTAGGTAGCACTAATGCCGGTGCTATAGTTCTACATAGGTAGCACTAATGCTGGTGCAACTGTTCTGCGTAGGTAGCACTAATGCCGGTGCAATTGTTCTACGTAGATAGCACTAATGCTGGTGCAACTGTTCTACGTAGGTAGCACTAATGCCAGTGCAATTGTTCTGTGTAGGTAGCATTAATGCTGGTGCAAGTGTACTGAGTAGGTAACACTAATGCTGGTGCAACTGTTCTACGTAGGTAGCCCTAATGGAAGTGCAATTGTTCTCTGTAGGTAGCACTATTGCTGGTGCAAGTGTTTTGTGTAGGTAGCACTAATGCTGGTGCAATTGTTCTACATAGGTAGCACTAATGCTGGTGCAACTGATCTGCGTTGGGATGCACTAATGCTGGTGCAACTGTTCTATGTAGGTAGCACGAATGCTGGTGCAACTGTTCTACGTAGGTAGCACTAATGCTGGAGCAACTGTTGTACGTAAGTAGCACTAATGCTGTTGCAAGTGTTCTACGTAGGAAGCACTAATGCTGATGCAAGTGTTCTGTGTAGGTAGCACTAATGCTGGTGCAACTGTTCTATGTAGGTAGCACGAATGCTGGTTCAACTGTTCTACATAGGTAGCACTAATACTGGTGCAACTGTACTGTGTAGGTAGCACTAATGCTGGTGCAACTGTTCTATGTAGGTAGCAGTAATGCCGGTGCAACTGTTCAATGTAGGTAGCACTAATGCCGGTGCAGGTGTACTGAGTAGGCAACACTATTGCTAGTGCAACTGTTCTACGTAGGTAGCACTGATGCCGGTGCAATTGTTCTCTGTAGGTAGCACTAATGCTGGTGCAAGTGTACTGAGTAGGTAACACTAATGCTGTTGCAATTGATCTGCGTAGGTAGCACTAATGCCGGTGCAACTGTTCCATGTAGGAAGCACTAACGCTGGTGCAACTGTTCTGTGTAGGTAGCACTAATGCTGGTGCAACTGTTCTGTGTAGGTAGCAGTAATGCTGGTGCAACTGTTCTATGCAGGTAGCACTTATGCTGGGTGCAAGTGATGTACCTAGGTAGCACTAATGCTGGTGCAATTGTTCTGTGTAGGTAGCACTGATGCTGGGTGCAAGTGATATACGTAGATAGCACTAATGCTGGTAAAATTGTTCTGTGTAGGTAACACTAATGCTGGTGCAACTGTTCTATGTAGGTACCACAAATGCTGGTGCAACTGTTCTATGTAGGTAGCACTAATGCTGGTGCAACTGTTGTACGTAAGTAGCACTAATGCTGTTGCAAGTGTTCTACATAGGAAGCATTAATGCTGGTGCAAGTGTTCTGTGTAGGTAGCACTAATGCTGGTGCAACTGTTCTATGTAGGTAGCACGAATGCTGGTGCAACTGTTCTACATAGGTAGCACTAATGCTGGTGCAACTGTACTGTGTAGGTAGCACTAATGCTGGTGCAACTGTTCTATGTAGGTAGCAGTAATGTCGGTGCAACTGTTCAATGTAGGTAGCACTAATGCCGGTGCAGGTGTACTGAGTAGGTAACACTAATGCTGGTGCAACTGTTCTACGTAGGTAGCACTAATGCCGGTGCAATTGTTCTCTGTAGGTAGCACTAATGCTGGTGCAAGTGTACGGAGTAGGTAACACTAACGCTGGTGCAACTGTTCTACGTAGGTAGCACTAATGCCGGTGCAATTGATCTGCGTAGGTAGCACTAATGCCGGTGCAACTGTTCCATGTAGGAAGCACTAACGCTGGTGCAACTGTTCTGTGTAGGTAGCACTAACGCTGGTGCAAGTGTTTTGTGTAGGTAGCACTAATGCTGGTGCAATTGTTCTACATAGGTAGCACTAATGCTGGTGCAACTGATCTGCGTTGGGATGCACTAATGCTGGTGCAACTGTTCTATGTAGGTAGCACGAATGCTGGTGCAACTGTTCTACGTAGGTAGCACTAATGCTGGAGCAACTGTTGTACGTAAGTAGCACTAATGCTGTTGCAAGTGTTCTACGTAGGAAGCACTAATGCTGATGCAAGTGTTCTGTGTAGGTAGCACTAATGCTGGTGCAACTGTTCTATGTAGGTAGCACGAATGCTGGTTCAACTGTTCTACATAGGTAGCACTAATACTGGTGCAACTGTACTGTGTAGGTAGCACTAATGCTGGTGCAACTGTTCTATGTAGGTAGCAGTAATGCCGGTGCAACTGTTCAATGTAGGTAGCACTAATGCCGGTGCAGGCGTACTGAGTAGGCAACACTATTGCTAGTGCAACTGTTCTACGTAGGTAGCACTGATGCCGGTGCAATTGTTCTCTGTAGGTAGCACTAATGCTGGTGCAAGTGTACTGAGTAGGTAACACTAATGCTGTTGCAATTGATCTGCGTAGGTAGCACTAATGCCGGTGCAACTGTTCCATGTAGGAAGCACTAACGCTGGTGCAACTGTTCTGTGTAGGTAGCACTAATGCTGGTGCAACTGTTCTGTGTAGGTAGCAGTAATGCTGGTGCAACTGTTCTATGCAGGTAGCACTTATGCTGGGTGCAAGTGATGTACCTAGGTAGCACTAATGCTGGTGCAATTGTTCTGTGTAGGTAGCACTGATGCTGGGTGCAAGTGATATACGTAGATAGCACTAATGCTGGTAAAATTGTTCTGTGTAGGTAACACTAATGCTGGTGCAACTGTTCTATGTAGGTACCACAAATGCTGGTGCAACTGTTCTATGTAGGTAGCACTAATGCTGGTGCAACTGTTGTACGTAAGTAGCACTAATGCTGTTGCAAGTGTTCTACATAGGAAGCATTAATGCTGGTGCAAGTGTTCTGTGTAGGTAGCACTAATGCTGGTGCAACTGTTCTATGTAGGTAGCACGAATGCTGGTGCAACTGTTCTACATAGGTAGCACTAATGCTGGTGCAACTGTACTGTGTAGGTAGCACTAATGCTGGTGCAACTGTTCTATGTAGGTAGCAGTAATGTCGGTGCAACTGTTCAATGTAGGTAGCACTAATGCCGGTGCAGGTGTACTGAGTAGGTAACACTAATGCTGGTGCAACTGTTCTACGTAGGTAGCACTAATGCCGGTGCAATTGTTCTCTGTAGGTAGCACTAATGCTGGTGCAAGTGTACGGAGTAGGTAACACTAACGCTGGTGCAACTGTTCTACGTAGGTAGCACTAATGCCGGTGCAATTGATCTGCGTAGGTAGCACTAATGCCGGTGCAACTGTTCCATGTAGGAAGCACTAACGCTGGTGCAACTGTTCTGTGAAGGTAGCACTAACGCTGGTGCAATTGTTCTGTGTAGTTAGCACTAATGCTGGTGCAACTGTTCTGTGTAGGTAGCAGTAATGCTGGTGCAACTGTTATATGTAGGTAGCACTTATGCTGGGTGCAAGTGATATAATTAGGTAGAACTAATGCTGGTGCAATTGTTCTGTGTAGGTAGCACTAATGCCAGTGCAACTGTTCTACGTAGGAAGCACTAATGCTGGTGTAACTGTTCTACGTACGTAGCACTAATGCTGGTGCAACTGTTCTATGTAAGTAGCACTAATGCCGGTGCAACTGTTCTACCAAGTAGCACTAATGCTAGTGCAATTGTTCTACATAGGTAGCACTAATGCTAGTGCAATTGTCCTGCGTAGGTAGCACGAATGCTGGTGCAACTGTTCTATGTAGGTAGCACTAATGCTGGTGCAATCGTTCTGTGCAGGTAGCACTAATGCCAGTGCAACTGTTCTATGTAGGAAGCACTAATGCTGGTGTAACTGTTCTACGTAGGTAGCACTAATGCTGGTGCAACGGTTCTATGTAGGTAGCACTAATGCCGGTGCAACTGTTCTACCAAGTAGCACTATTGGTAGTGCAATTGTTCTACATAGGTAGCACTAATGCTAGTGCAATTGTCCTGCGTAGGTAGCACGAATGCCCGGTGCAACTGTTCTACGTAGGTAGCACTAATGCTGGTGCAAGTGTTTTACGTAGGAAGCACTAATGCTGTTGCAAGTGTTCTGTGTAGCCAGCACTAATGCTGGTGCAACTGTTCTATGTAGCTAGCACTGATGCTGGGTGCAAGTGATATACATAGGTAGCACTAATACTGGTGCAATTGTTCTGTGTAGGTAGCACTAATGCTGGTACAATTGTTCTGTGTAGGGAGCACTAATGCTGGTGCAACTGTTCTACGTAGGTAGCACTAATGCTGGTGCAACTGTTCTGTGTAGGTAGCACTAATGCTGGTGCAACTGTTCTATGTAGGTAGCACTAATGCTGATGCAACTGATCTGTGTAGGGAGCACTAATGCTGGTGCAACTGTTCTATGTAGATAGCACTAATGCTGGTGCAACTGTTCTATGTAGGTAGCACGAATGCTGGTGCAACTGTTCACATAGGTAGCATTAATGCTGGTGCAACTGTTCTACGTAGGAAGCACTAATGCTGCTGCAACTGTTCTATGTAGGTAGCACTAATGCTGGTGCAAGTGTTTCACATAGAAAGCACTAATGCTGGTGCAAGTGTTCTGTGCAGGTAGCACTAATGCTGGTGCAACTGATCTGCGTATGTAGCACTAATGCTGGTGCAACTGTTCACGTAGGTAGCACTAATGCTGGTGCAAGTGTTCTACATAGGAAGCACTAATGCTGGTGCAAGTGTTCTGTGTAGGCAGCACTAATGCTGGTGCAACTGATCTGAGTAGGTAACACTAATGTCAGTGCAACTGTTCTACATAGGTAGCACTAATGCTGGTGCAACTGTCCTGCGTAGGTAGCACCAATGCTGGTGCAACTGTTCTATGTAGGTAGCAGTAATGCTGGTGACACTGTTCCATGTAGGTAGCACTAATGCCGGTGCTACTGTTCTACGTAGGTAGCACTAATGCTGGTGCAACTGTTCTGCGTAGATAGCACTAATGCCGGTGCAACTGTTCTACGTAGGTAGCACTAATGCTGGTGCAACTGTTCTACGTAGGTAGCACTAATGCTGGTGCAACTGTTCTGTGTAGGTAGCACTAATGCTGGTGCAACTGTTCTACATAGGTAGCACTAATGCTGGTGCAACTCATCTGTTTAGGTAGCACTAATGCTGGTGCAACTGTTCTATGTAGGTAGCACTAATGCTGGTGCAACTGTTCTATGTAGGTAGCACGAATGCTGGTGCAACTGTTCTACATAGGTAGCATTAATGCTGGTGCAACTGTTCTACGTTGGAAGCACTAATGCTGCTGCAACTGTTCTATGTAGGTAGCACTAATGCTGGTGCAAGTGTTTCACGTAGAAAGCACTAATGCTGGTGCAAGTGTTCTGTGCAGGTAGCACTAATGCTGGTGCAACTGATCTGCGTATGTAGCACTAATGCTGGTGCAACTGTTTGCGTAGGTAGCACTAAAGCTGGTGCAAGTGTTCTATGTAGGAAGCACTAATGCTGGTGCAAGTGTTCTGTGCAGGCAGCACTAATGCTGGTGCAACTGATCTGAGTAGGTAACACTAATGCCAGTGCAACTGTTCTACATAGGTAGCACTAATGCTGGTGCAACTGTCCTGCGTAGGTAGCACCAATGCTGGTGCAACTGTTCTATGTAGGTAGCAGTAATGCTGGTGCAACTGTTCCATGTAGGTAGCACTAATGCCGGTGCTATTGTTCTACATAGGTAGCACTAATGCTGGTGCAACTGTTCTGCGTAGGTAGCACTAATGCCGGTGCAATTGTTCTACGTAGGTAGCACTAATGCTGGTGCAACTGTTCTACGTAGGTAGCACTAATGCCAGTGCAATTGTTCTGTGTAGGTAGCACTAATGCTGGTGCAAGTGTACTGAGTAGGTAACACTAATGCTGGTGCAACTGTTCTACGTAGGTAGCCCTAATGGAAGTGCAATTGTTCTCTGTAGGTAGCACTATTGCTGGTGCAAGTGTTTTGTGTAGGTAGCACTAATGCTGGTGCAATTGTTCTACATAGGTAGCACTAATGCTGGTGCAACTGATCTGCGTTGGGATGCACTAATGCTGGTGCATCTGTTCTATGTAGGTAGCACTAATGCTGGTGCAACTGTTCTATGTAGGTAGCACGAATGCTGGTGCAACTGTTCTACGTAGGTAGCACTAATGCTGGAGCAACTGTTGTACGTAAGTAGCACTAATGCTGTTGCAAGTGTTCTACGTAGGAAGCACTAATGCTGATGCAAGTGTTCTGTGTAGGTAGCACTAATGCTGGTGCAACTGTTCTATGTAGGTAGCACAAATGCTGGTTCAACTGTTCTACATAGGTAGCACTAATACTGGTGCAACTGTACTGTGTAGGTAGCACTAATGCTGGTGCAACTGCTCTATGTAGGTAGCAGTAATGCCGGTGCAACTGTTCAATGTAGGTAGCACTAATGCCGGTGCAGGTGTACTGAGTAGGCAACACTAATGCTAGTGCAACTGTTCTACGTAGGTAGCACTAATGCCGGTGCAATTGTTCTCTGTAGGTAGCACTAATGCTGGTGCAAGTGTTCTGAGTAGGTAACACTAATGCTGTTGCAATTGATCTGCGTAGGTAGCACTAATGCCGGTGCAACTGTTCCATGTAGGAAGCACTAACGCTGGTGCAACTGTTCTGTGTAGGTAGCACTAATGCTGGTGCAACTGTTCTGTGTAGGTAGCAGTAATGCTGGTGCAAGTGTTCTATACAGGTAGCACTTATGCTGGGTGCAAGTGATGTACCTAGGTAGCACTAATGCTGGTGCAATTGTTCTGTGTAGGTAGCACTGATGCTGGGTGCAAGTGATATACGTAGATAGCACTAATGCTGGTAAAATTGTTCTGTGTAGGTAACACTAATGCTGGTGCAACTGTTCTATGTAGGTACCACGAATGCTGGTGCAACTGTTCTATGTAGGTAGCACTAATGCTGGTGCAACTGTTGTACGTAAGTAGCACTAATGCTGTTGCAAGTGTTCTACATAGGAAGCATTAATGCTGGTGCAAGTGTTCTGTGTAGGTAGCACTAATGCTGGTGCAACTGTTCTATGTAGGTAGCACGAATGCTGGTGCAACTGTTCTACATAGGTAGCACTAATGCTGGTGCAACTGTACTGTGTAGGTAGCACTAATGCTGGTGCAACTGTTCTATGTAGGTAGCAGTAATGTCGGTGCAACTGTTCAATGTAGGTAGCACTAATGCCGGTGCAGGTGTACTGAGTAGGTAACACTAATACTGGTGCAACTGTTCTACGTAGGTAGCACTAATGCCGGTGCAATTGTTCTCTGTAGGTAGCACTAATTCTGGTGCAAGTGTACGGAGTAGGTAACACTAACGCTGTTGCAATTGATCTGCGTAGGTAGCACTAATGCCGGTGCAACTGTTCCATGTAGAAAGCACTAACGCTGGTGCAACTGTTCTGTGTAGGGAGCACTAACGCTGGTGCAATTGTTCTGTGTAGTTAGCACTAATGCTGGTGCAACTGTTCTGTGTAGGTAGCAGTAATGCTGGTGCAACTGTTCTAATGTAGGTAGCACTTATGCTGGGTGCAAGTGATATAATTAGGTAGAACTAATGCTGGTGCAATTGTTCTGTGTAGGTAGCACTAATGCTGGTGCAACTGTTCTATGTAAGTAGCACTAATGCCGGTGCAACTGTTCTACCAAGTAGCACTAATGCTAGTGCAATTGTTCTACATAGGTAGCACTAATGCTAGTGCAATTGTCCTGCGTAGGTAGCACGAATGCTGGTGCAACTGTTCTACGTAGGTAGCACTAATGCTGGTGCAAGTGTTCTGTGTAGGTAGCAGTAATGCTGGTGCAACTGTTCTATGTTTAGCACTGATGCTGGGTGCAAGTGATATACGTAGGTAGCACTAATGCTGGTGCAATCATTCTGTGCAGGTAGCACTAATGCCAGTGCAACTGTTCTATGTAGGAAGCACTAATGCTGGTGTAACTGTTCTATGTAGGTAGCACTAATGCTGGTGCAATGGTTCTATCTAGGTAGCACTAATGCCGGTGCAACTGTTCTACCAAGTAGCACTAATGGTGGTGCAATTGTTCTACATAGGTAGCACTAATGCTAGTGCAATTGTCCTGCGTAGGTAGCACGAATGCTGGTGCAACTCAACTGTTCTACGTAGGTAGCACTAATGCTGGTGCAAGTGTTTTACGTAGGAAGCACTAATGCTGGTGCAAGTGTTCTGTGTAGGTAGCACTAACGCTGGTGCAACTGTTCTGTGTAGGTAGCACTAATGCTGGTGCAACTGTTCTGTGTAGCCAGCACTGATGCTGGGTGCAAGTGATATACATAGGTAGCACTAATACTGGTGCAATTGTTCTGTGTAGGTAGCACTGATGCTGGGTGCAAGTGATATACGTAGGTAGCACTAATGCTGGTACAATTGTTCTCTGTAGGTAGCACTGATGCTGGGTGCAAGTGATATACGTAGGTAGCACTAATGCTGGTGCAATTGTTCTGTGTAGGTAGCACTAATGCCAGTGCAACTGTTCTATGTAGGAAGCACTAATGCTGGTGTAACTGTTTCACGTAGGTTGCACTAATGCTGGTGCAACTGTTCTATGTAGGTAGCACTAATGCTGGTGCAACTGTTCTAGCAAGTAGCACTAATGCTAGTGCAATTGTTCTACATAGGTAGCACTAATGCTAGTGCAATTATCCTGCGTAGGTAGCACTAATGCTGGTGCAACTGATCCGCGTAGGGAGCACTAATGCTGCTTCAACTGTTCATCGTAGGTAGCACTAATGCTGGTGCAACTGTTCTACGTAGGTAGCACTAATGCTGGTGCAATGGTTCTATGTAGGTAGCACTAATGCTGGTGCAACTGTTCTACCAAGTAGCACTAATGGTGGTGCAATTGTTCTACATAGGTAGCACTAATGCTAGTGCAATTGTCCTGCATAGGTAGCACGAATGCTGGTGCAACTGTTCTACGTAGGTAGCACTAATGCTGGTGCAAGTGTTTTACGTAGGAAGCACTAATGCTGGTGCAAGTGTTCTGTGTAGGTAGCACTAACGCTGGTGCAACTGTTCTGTGTAGGTAGCACTAATGCTGGTGCAACTGTTCTGTGTAGCCAGCACTGATGCTGGGTGCAAGTGATATACATAGGTAGCACTAATGCTGGTACAATTGTTCTGTGTAGGTAGCACTGATGCTGGGTGCAAGTGATATACGTAGGTAGCACTAATGCTGGTGCAATTGTTCTGTGTAGGTAGCAATAATGCCAGTGCAACTGTTCTACGTAGGAAGCACTAATGCTGGTGTAACTGTTTCACGTAGGTTGCACTAATGCTGGTGCAACTGTTCTATGTAGGTAGCACTAATGCTGGTGCAACTGTTCTACCAAGTAGCACTAATGCTAGTGCAATTGTTCTACATAGGTATCACTAATGCTAGTGCAATTATCCTGCGTAGGTAGCACTAATGCTGGTGCAACTGATCCGCGTAGGGAGCACTAATGCTGCTGCAACTGTTCATCATAGGTAGCACTAATGCTGGTGCAACTGTTCTACGTAGGTAGCACTGATGCTGGTGCAACTGATCTGTGTAGGGAGCACTAATTCTGGTGCAACTGTTCTATGTAGGTAGCACTAATGCTGGTGCAACTGTTCTATGTAGGTAGCACGAATGCTGGTGCAACTGTTCTACATAGGTAGCATTAATGCTCGTGCAACTGTTCTACGTAGGAAGCACTAATGCTGGTGCAACTGTTCTATGTAGGTAGCACTAATGCTGGGTCAAGTGTTTCATGTAGAAAGCACTAATGCTGGTGCAAGTGTTCAGGTAGCACTAATGCTGGTGCAACTGATCTGCGTATGTAGCACTAATGCTGGTACAACTGTTCTACGTAGGTAGGACTAACGCTGGTGCAACTGTTCGCGTAGGTAGCACTAATGCTGGTGCAAGTGTTCTACGTAGGAAGCACTAATGCTGGTGCAAGTGTTCTGTGTAGGCAGCACTAATGCTGGTGCAACTGATCTGAGTAGGTAACACTAATGCCAGTGCAGCTGTTCTACATAGGTAGCACTAATGCTGGTGCAACTTTCCTGTGTAGGTAGCACCAATGCTGGTGCAAGTGTTCTGTGTAGGTAGCACTAATGCTGGTGCAACTGATCTGCGTATGTAGCACTAATGCTGGTGCAACTGTTCTACATAGGTAGCACTAATGCTGGTGCAACTGTTCTACCAAGTAGCACTAATGCTAGTGCAATTGTTCTACATAGGTAGCACTAATGCTAGTGCAATTATCCTGCGTAGGTAGCACTAATGCTGGTGCAACTGATCCACGTAGGGAGCACTAATGCTGCTGCAACTGTTCATCGTAGGTAGCACTAATGCTGGTGCAACTGTTCTACGTAGGTAGCACTGATGCTGGTGCAACTGATCTGTGTAGGGAGCACTAATGCTGGTGCAACTGTTCTATGTAGGAAGCACTAATGCTGGTGCAACTGTTCTATGTAGGTAGCACTAATGCTGGGTCAAGTGTTTCATGTAGAAAGCACTAATGCTGGTGCAAGTGTTCAGGTAGCACTAATGCTGGTGCAACTGATCTGCGTATGTAGCACTAATGCTGGTACAACTGTTCTACGTAGGTAGCACTAACGCTGGTGCAACTGTTCGCGTAGGTAGCACTAATGCTGGTGCAAGTGTTCTACATAGGAAGCACTAATGCTGGTGCAAGTGTTCTGTGTAGGCAGCACTAATGCTGGTGCAACTGATCTGAGTAGGTAACACTAATGCCAGTGCAGCTGTTCTACATAGGTAGCACTAATGCTGGTGCAACTGTCCTGTGTAGGTAGCACCAATGCTGGTGCAAGTGTTCTGGGTAGGTAGCACTAATGCTGGTGCAACTGATCTGCGTATGTAGCACTAATGCTGGTACAACTGTTCTACGTAGGTAGCACTAATGCTGGTGCAAGTGTTCTACGTAGGAAGCACTAATGCTGGTGCAAGTGTTCTGTGTAGGCAGCACTAATGCTGGTGCAACTGATCTGAGTAGGTAACACTAATGCCAGTGCAACTGTTCTACATAGGTAGCACTAAAGCTGGTGCAACTGTTCTGTGTAGGTAGCACTAATGCTGGTTCAACTGTTCTATGTAGGAAGCACTAATGCTGGTGCAAGTGTTCTGCGTAGGGTGCACTAATGCTGGTGCAACTGTCCTGCGTAGGTAGCACTAATGCTGATGCAACTGTTCTACGTAGGTAGCATTAATGTCACTGCAACTGTTCTACGTAGGTAGCACTAACGCTGGTGCAACTCTTCTGTGTAGGTAGCACTAATTCCGGTGCAACTGTTCTATGTAGGTAGCAGTAATGCCGGTGCAACTGTTCCATGTAGGTAGCACTAATGCTGGTGCAATTGTTCTGCGTAGGTAGCAATAATGCTGGTGCAAGTGTTCTGTGTAGGTAGCACTAATGCTGGTGCAATTGTTCTACATAGGTAGCACTAATGCGGGTGCAACCGATCTGCGTAGGGAGCACTAATGCTGTTGCAACTGTTCTATGTAGGTAGCACTAATGCTGGTGCAACTGTTCTACATAGGTAGCACGAATACTGGTGCAACTGTTCTACGTAGGTAGCACTAATGCTCAATCAATCAATCACAAGATTTGTAAAGCGCACTACTTTACCGCAAGGGTCTCAAGGCCCTGAGGGAGAGGAGGGGGGTGTTGCCGCTACTGGTCGAATAGCCATGTCTTGAGTCGTCTCCTGAAGGTCAGCAGGTCTTGGGTCTGTCGTAGGTTGAGGGGAAGGGTGTTCCAGATCTTGGCGGCGCGGTGAGAGAAGGATCTTCCTCCGGTGGTGGTTCTCCGGATGCGCGGGACGGTGGCCAGGGAGAGGTCGGCGGAGCGGAGTTGACGGTTGGGAACGTAGAAGGAGAGTCGACTGTTGAGGTAGGCTGGGCCGGTTTTGTGGAGTGCCTTGTGTGCGTGGATCAGGAGTTTGAAGGAGATTCTCTTGTCGACGGGGAGCCAGTGCAGGTTTTTCAGGTGGGGGTGATGTGGCTGTGGCGTGGAATGTCGAGGATCAGGCATGCAGAGGCGTTTTGGATTCTTTGCAGTCGTTTGATGAGCTTGGTCGGGGCTCCTGCGTGAGGGCGCTTCCGTAGTCGAGTCTGCTGGTGACGAGGGCCTGGGTGACTGTTCTTCTCGTGTCTGTCGGGATCCACCTGTAGATCTTGCGGAGCATGCGGAGGGTGTTGAAGCAGGAGGAGGAGACTGCGTTGACTTGCTTGGTCATGGTGAGCGTTGAGTCGAGGATGACTCCCAGGTTGCGTGCGTGGTCGGTTGGTGTCGGGGTGCCCCTAGTGATGAGGGCCACCAGGAGTCGTCCCAGGCTGATGGGTTGGAGCCGAGGATGAGGATCTCCGTCTTGTCTGTGTTCAGCTTAAGTCGGCTGCACTTCATCCAGTCGGCGAAGGCTTTCATTCCTTCGTGGAGGTTGGATTTGGCGGTGAGGGGGTCCTTGGTGAGGGAGAGGATCAGTTGAGTGTCGTCGGCGTAGGAGATTATGTTGAGGTCGTGCTGTCGGGCGATGCGTGCGAGTGGAGCCATGTAGATATTGAACAGTGTCGGGCTGAGGGAAGATCCCTGGGGTACGCCGCAGATGATCTCGGAGGCTTCGGATCGGAATGGGGGGAGGCGGACGCACTGGGTTCTGCCAGAAAGGAAGGAGGTGGTCCAATGCAGGGCCTTGTCTCGGATCCCTGCGTCGTGGAGGCGTGTGCGTAGTGTGCGGTGGCAAACAGTGTCGAAGGCGGCGGAGAGGTCCAGGAGGATGAGGGCCGCCGTCTGGCCGTTGTCCAGCAGGATCCTGATGTCGTCTGTGGCGGCGATGAGGGCGGTCTCGGTGCTGTGGTTGCTGCGGAATCCTGACTGGGAGGGGTCCAGGATGCTGTTATCTTCGAGGTAGCGGGTGAGCTGTCTGTTGACGATCTTCTCGATGACCTTAGCTGGGAATGGAAGCAGGGAGATGGGCCGGAAGTTCTTGAGGTCGCTCGGGTCCGCCTTGGGTTTTTTGAGTAGGGCGTTGATCTCGGCGTGTTTCCAGCTCTCTGGGAAGGTCACGGTCTCGAAGGAGAGGTTGATGACGTTGTGCAGGTGGGGTGCGATGGAGCTGCCTGCTTTGTTGAAGATGTGGTGTGGAAAAGGGTCTGATGGGGAGCCGGAGTGGATTGTGCCCATGGTCTTGATTGTGTCCTCGGTGTTCACGTTGACCTAGGCTGTCAGGGGGTCGTGGTCGATGGGGTGCGGCGGGTCTGATGTGCCGGGGCCTGTTGGGGTCGTCCGGGAGTCGAAGCTGTCGTGGATGTCGGCGATCTTGCGGTGGAAGAAGGTGGCGAGGGAATCACACAGGGCATGCGACGGCGGGATGTCGTTGGCGTTGGAGCTGGGGTTGGAGGTAGCACTAATGCTGCTGCAAGTGTTCTACATAGGAAGCACTAATGCTGGTGCAAGTGTTCTGTGGAGGTAGCACTAATGCTGGTGCAACTGATCTGAGTAGGTAACACTAATGCCGGTGCAACTGTTCTACATAGGAAGCACTAATGCTGGTGCAACTGTTCTGTGTAGGTAGCACTAATGATGGTGCAACTGTTCTACGTATGAAGCACTAAGGCTGGTGCAACTGTTCTACAAAGTAGCATTAATGCTAGTGCAATTTTTCTACATAGGTAGCACTAATGCTAGTGCAATTGTCCTGCGTAGGTAGAACGAATGCTGGTGCAAATGTTCTACGTAGGTAGCACTAATGCTGGTGCAATTGTTCTGTGTAGGTAGCAGTAATGCTGGTGCAACTGTTCTATGTAGGTAGCAATTATGCCGGATGCAAGTGATATAATTAGGTAGAACTAATGCTGGTGCAATTGTTCTGTGTAGGTAGCACTGATGCTGGGTGCAAGTGATATACGTAGGTAGAACTAATGCTGGTGCAATTGTTCTGTGCAGGTAGCACTAATGCCAGTGCAACTGTTCTACGTAGGAAGCACTAATGCTGGTGTAACTGTTCTATGTAGGTAGCACTAATGCCGGTGCAACTGTTACACATAGGTAGAACTAATGCTGGTGCAAGTGGTTTACGTAGGAAGCACTAATGCAAGTGTTCTGTGTAGGTAGCACTAACGTTGGTGCAACTGTTCTGTGTAGGTAGCACTAATGCTGGTGCAACTGTTCTGTGTAGGCAGCACTAATGCTGGTGCAACTGTTCTATGTGGGTAGCACTGATGCTGGGTGCAAGTGATATACGTAGGTAGCACTAATGCTGGTGCAATTGTTCCGTGTAGGTAGCACTTATGCTGGGTGCAAGTGATATATGTAGGTAGCACTAATGCTGGTACAATTGTTCTGTGTAGGTAGCACTAATGCTGGTGCAACTGATCTGCGTATGTAGCACTAATGCTGGTACAACTGTTCTACGTAGGTAGCACTAATGCTGGTGCAACTGTTCTACATAGGTAGCACTAATGCTGGTGCAAGTGTTCTACGTAGGAAGCACTAATGCTGGTGCAAGTGTTCTGTGTAGGCAGCACTAATGCTGGTGCAACTGATCTGAGTAGGTAACACTAATGCCGGTGCAACTGTTCTACATAGGTAGCACTAAAGCTGGTGCAACTGTTCTGTGTAGGTAGCACTAATGCTGGTTCAACTTTTCTATGTAGGTAGCTGTAATGCCGTTGCAACTGTTTGATGTAGGTAGTACTAATGCCGGTGCAACTTTTCTATGTAGGTAGCACTAATGCTGGTGCAACTGTTCTATGTAGGTAGCACTAATGCTGGTGCAACTGTTCTATGTAGGTAGCACTAATGCCAGTGCAATTGTTCTGTGTAGGTAGCACTAATGCTGGTGCAACTGTTCTGCGTAGGTAGCATTAATGCCACTGCAACTGTTCTACGTAGGTAGCACTAACGCTGGTGCAACTGTTTTGTGTAGGTAGCACTAATGCTGGTGCAACTGTTCTGTGTAGGTAGCACTAATGCTGGTGCAACTGATCTGAGTAGGTAACACTAATGCCGGTGCAACTGTTCTACATAGGTAGCACTAAAGCTGGTGCAACTGTTCTGTGTAGGTAGCACTAATGCTGGTTCAACTGTTCTATGAAGGTAGCTGTAATGCCGTTGCAACTGTTTGATGTAGGAAGTACTAATGCAGGTGCAACTTTTCTATGTAGGTAGTACTAATGCCGGTGCAACTTTTCTATGTAGGTAGCACTAATGCTGGTGCAACTGTTCTATGTAGGTAGCACTAATGCCAGTGCAATTGTTCTGTGTAGGTAGCACTAATGCTGGTGCAACTGTTCTACGTAGGTAGCATTAATGCCACTGCAACTGTTCTACGTAGGTAGCACTAACGCTGGTGCAACTGTTCTGTGTAGGTAGCACTAATGCTGGTGCAACTGTTCTGTGTAGGTAGCACTAATGCTGGTGCAACTGTTCTATTTAGGTAGCACTGATGCTGGGTGCAAGTGATATACGTATGTAGCACTAATGCCAGTGCAACTGTTCTACCAAGTAGCACTAATGCTGTTGCAATTGTTCTGCATAGGTAGCACTAATGCTGGTGCAAATGTCCTGCGTAGGTAGCACTAATGCTGATGCAACTGTTCTACGTAGGTAGCCTTAATGCCACTGCAACTGTTCTACGTAGGTAGCACTAACGCTGGTGCAACTGTTCTGTGTAGGTAGCACTAATGCTGGTGCAACTGTTCTGTGTAGGTAGCACTAATGCTGGTGCAACTGTTCTATGTAGGTAGCACTGATGCTGGTGCAAGTGTTCTACGTAGGAAGCACTAATGCTGGTGCAAGTGTTCTGTGTAGGTAGCACTAATGCTGGTGCAACTGTTCTATGTAGGTAGCAGTAATGCCGGTGCAACTGTTCCATGTAGGTAGCACTAATGCCGGTGCAACTGTTCTATGTAGGTAGCACTAATGCTGGTGCAACTGTTCTGTGTAGGTAGCAATAATGCTGGTGCAAGTGTTCTGTGTAGGTAGCACTAATGCTGGTGCAATTGTTCTACATAGGTAGCACTAATGCTGGTGCAACCGATCTGCATAGGGAGCACTAATGCTGTTGCAACTGTTCTATGTAGGTAGCACTAATGCTGGTGCAACTGTTCTACGTAGGAAGCACGAATGCTGGTGCAACTGTTCTACGTAGGTAGCACTAATGCTGGTGCTACTTTTCTACGTAGGTAGCACTAATGCTGGTGCAAGTGTTCTACATAGGAAGCACTAATGCTGGTGCAAGTGTTCTGTGGAGGTAGCTCTAATGCTGGTGCAACTGATCTGAGTAGGTAACACTAATGCCGGTGCAACTGTTCTACGTAGGAAGCACTAATGCTGGTGCAACTGTTCTACAAAGTAGCATTAATGCTAGTGCAATTGTTCTACCTAGGTAGCACTAATGCTAGTGCAATTGTCCTGCGTAGGTAGCACGAATGCTGGTGCAACTGTTCTACGTAGGTAGCACTAATGCTGGTGCAATTGTTCTGTGTAGGTAGCAGTAATGCTGGTGCAACTGTTCTATGTAGGTAGCAATTATGCTGGGTGCAAGTGATATAATTAGGTAGAACTAATGCTGGTGCAATTGTTCTGTGTAGGTAGCACTGATGCTGGGTGCAAGTGATATACGTAGGTAGCACTAATGCTGGTGCAATTGTTCTGTGCAGGTAGCACTAATGCCAGTGCAACTGTTCTACGTAGGAAGCACTAATGCTGGTGTAACTGTTCTGCGTAGGTAGCACTAATGATGGTGCAACTGTTCTATGTAGGTAGCACTAATGCCGGTGCAACTGTTACACGTAGGTAGAACTAATGCTGGTGCAAGTGGTTTACGTAGGAAGCACTAATGCAAGTGTTCTGTGTAGGTAGCACTAACGTTGGTGCAACTGTTCTGTGTAGGTAGCACTAATGCTGGTGCAACTGTTCTGTGTAGGCAGCACTAATGCTGGTGCAACTGTTCTATGTGGGTAGCACTGATGCTGGGTGCAAGTGATATACGTAGGTAGCACTAATGCTGGTGCAATTGTTCTGTGTAGGTAGCACTGATGCTGGGTGCAAGTGATATATGTAGGTAGCACTAATGCTGGTACAATTGTTCTGTGTAGGTAGCACTAATGCTGGTGCAACTGATCTGCGGATGTAGCACTAATGCTGGTACAACTGTTCTACGTAGGTAGCACTAATGCTGGTGCAACTGTTCTACATAGGTAGCACTAATGCTGGTGCAAGTGTTCTACGTAGGAAGCACTAATGCTGGTGCAAGTGTTCTGTGTAGGCAGCACTAATGCTGGTGCAACTGATCTGAGTAGGTAACACTAATGCTGGTGCAACTGTTCTACATAGGTAGCACTAAAGCTGGTGCAACTGTTCTGTGTAGGTAGCACTAATGCTGGTTCAACTGTTCTATGTAGGTAGCTGTAATGCCGTTGCAACTGTTTGATGTAGGTAGTACTAATGCCGGCCCAACTTTTCTATGTAGGTAGTACTAATGCCGGTGCAACTTTTCTACGTAGGTAGCACTAACGCTGGTGCAACTGTTCTGTGTAGGTAGCACTAATGCTGGTGCAACTGTTCTGTGTAGGTAGCACTAATGCTGGTGCAACTGTTCTATGTAGGTAGCACTGATGCTGGGTGCAAGTGATATACGTATGTAGCACTAATGCCAGTGCAACTGTTCTACCAAGTAGCACTAATGCTGTTGCAATTGTTCTGCATAGGTAGCACTAATGCTGGTGCAAATGTCCTGCGTAGGTAGCACTAATGCTGATGCAACTGTTCTACGTAGGTAGCCTTAATGCCACTGCAACTGTTCTACGTAGGTAGCACTAACGCTGGTGCAACTGTTTTGTGTAGGTAGCACTAATGCTGGTGCAACTGTTCTGTGTAGGTAGCACTAATGCTGGTGCAACTGTTCTATGTAGGTAGCACTGATGCTGGTGCAAGTGTTCTACGTAGGAAGCACTAATGCTGGTGCAAGTGTTCTGTGTAGGTAGCACTAATGCTGGTGCAACTGTTCTATGTAGGTAGCAGTAATGCCGGTGCAACTGTTCCATGTAGGTAGCACTAATGCCGGTGCAACTGTTCTACGTAGGTAGCACTAATGCTGGTGCAACTGTTCTGTGTAGGTAGCAATAATGCTGGTGCAAGTGTTCTGTGTAGGTAGCACTAATGCTGGTGCAATTGTTCTACATAGGTAGCACTAATGCTGGTGCAACCGATCTGCATAGGGAGCACTAATGCTGTTGCAACTGTTCTATGTAGGTAGCACTAATGCTGGTGCAACTGTTCTACGTAGGAAGCACGAATGCTGGTGCAACTGTTCTACGTAGGTAGCACTAATGCTGGTGCTACTTTTCTACGTAGGTAGCACTAATGCTGGTGCAAGTGTTCTACATAGGAAGCACTAATGCTGGTGCAAGTGTTCTGTGGAGGTAGCTCTAATGCTGGTGCAACTGATCTGAGTAGGTAACACTAATGCTGGTGCAACTGTTCTACATAGGAAGCACTAATGCTGGTGCAACTGTTCTGTGTAGGTAGCACTAATGATGGTGCAACTGTTCTACGTAGGAAGCACTAATGCTGGTGCAACTGTTCTACAAAGTAGCATTAATGCTAGTGCAATTGTTCTACATAGGTAGCACTAATGCTGGTGCAATTGTCCTGCGTAGGTAGCACGAATGCTGGTGCAACTGTTCTACGTAGGTAGCACTAATGCTGGTGCAATTGTTCTGTGTAGGTAGCAGTAATGCTGGTGCAACTGTTCTATGTAGGTAGCAATTATGCTGGGTGCAAGTGATATAATTAGGTAGAACTAATGCTGGTGCAATTGTTCTGTGTAGGTAGCACTGATGCTGGGTGCAAGTGATATACGTAGGTAGCACTAATGCTGGTGCAATTGTTCTGTGCAGGTAGCACTAATGCCAGTGCAACTGTTCTACGTAGGAAGCACTAATGCTGGTGTAACTGTTCTGCGTAGGTAGCACTAATGCTGGTGCAACTGTTCTATGTAGGTAGCACTAATGCCGGTGCAACTGTTCTACCCAGTAGCACTAATGCTAGTGCAATTGTTCTACATAGGTAGCACTAATGCTAGTGCAATTGTCCTGCGTAGGTAGCACGAATGCTAGTGCAACTGTTACACGTAGGTAGAACTAATGCTGGTGCAAGTGGTTTACGTAGGAAGCACTAATGCAAGTGTTCTGTGTAGGTAGCACTAACGTTGGTGCAACTGTTCTGTGTAGGTAGCACTAATGCTGGTGCAACTGTTCTGTGTAGGCAGCACTAATGCTGGTGCAACTGTTCTATGTGGGTAGCACTGATGCTGGGTGCAAGTGATATACGTAGGTAGCACTAATGCTGGTGCAATTGTTCTGTGTAGGTAGCACTGATGCTGGGTGCAAGTGATGTATATAGGTAGCACTAATGCTGGTACAATTGTTCTGTGTAGGTAGCACTGATGCTGGGTGCAAGTGATATACAGAGGTAGCACTAATGCTGGTGCAATTGTTCTGTGTAGGTAGCACTAATGCCAGTGCAACTGTCTATGAAGGAAGCACTAATGCTGGTGTAACTGTTTCACGTAGGTTGCACTAATTCTGGTGCAACTGTTCTACGTAGGTAGCACTAATGCCGGTGCAACTGTTCTACCAAGTAGCACTAATGCTAGTGCAATTGTTCTACATAGGTAGCACTAATGCTAGTGCAATTATCCTGCGTAGGAAGCACTAATGCTGGTGCAACTGATCTGCATAGGGAGCACTAATGCTGATGCAACTGTTCTACGTAGGTAGCACTAATGCTGGTGCAACTGTTCTGTGTAGGTAGCACTAATGCTGGTGCAACTGTTCTACGTATGTAGCACTAATGCTGGTGCAACTGATCTGTGTAGGGAGCACTAATGCTGGTGCAACTGTTCTATGTAGGTAGCACTAATGCTGGTGCAACTGTTCTATGTAGGTAGCATGAATGCTGGTGCAACTGTTCTACATAGGTAGCATTAATGCTGGTGCACCTTTTCTACATAGGAAGCACTAATGCTGCTACAACTGTTCTATGTAGGTAGCACTAATGCTGGTGCAAGTGTTTCACGTAGAAAGCACTAATGCTGGTGAAAGTGTTCTGTGCAGGTAGCACTAATGCTGGTGCAACTGATCTGCGTATGTAGCACTAATGCTGGTACAACTGTTCTACGTAGGTAGCACTAATGCTGGTGCAAGTGTTCTACGTAGGAAGCACTAATGCTGGTGCAAGTGCTCTGTGTAGGCAGCACTAATGCTGGTGCAACTGATCTGAGTAGGTAACACTAATGCCAGTGCAACTATTCCACATAGGTAGCACTAATGCTGGTGCAACTGTGCTGCATAGGTAGCACCAATGCTGGTGCAAGTGTTCTGTGTAGGTAGCACTAATGCTGGTGCAACTGATCTGCGTATGTAGCACTAATGCTGATACAACTGTTCTACGTAGGTAGCACTAATGCTGGTGCAACTGTTCTACGTAGGTAGCACTAATGCTGGTGCAACTGATCTGAGTAGGTAACACTAATGCCGGTGCAACTGTTCTACATAGGTAGCACTAAAGCTGGTGCAACTGTTCTGTGTAGGTAGCACTAATGCTGGTTCAACTGTTCTATGTAGGTAGCTGTAATGCTGTTGCAACTGTTTGATGTAGGTAGTACTAATGCCGGTGCAACTTTTCTATGTAGGTAGCACTAATGCTGGTGCAACTGTTCTATGTAGGTAGCACTAATGCCAGTGCAATTGTTCTGTGTAGGTAGCACTAATGCTGGTGCAACTGTCCTGCGTAGGTAGCACTAATGCTGATGCAACTGTTCTACGTAGGTAGCATTAATGCCACTGCAACTGTTCTACGTAGGTAGCACTAACGCTGGTGCAACTGTTCTGTGTAGGTAGCACTAATGCTGGTGCAACTGTTCTGTGTAGGTAGCACTAATGCTGGTGCAACTGTTCTATGTAGGTAGCACTGATGCTGGGTGCAAGTGATATACGTATGTAGCACTAATGCCAGTGCAACTGTTCTACCAAGTAGCACTAATGCTGTTGCAATTGTTCTGCATAGGTAGCACTAATGCTGGTGCAAATGTCCTGCGTAGGTAGCACTAATGCTGATGCAACTGTTCTACGTAGGTAGCCTTAATGCCACTGCAACTGTTCTACGTAGGTAGCACTAACGCTGGTGCAACTGTTCTGTGTAGGTAGCACTAATGCTGGTGCAACTGTTCTGTGTAGGTAGCACTAATGCTGGTGCAACTGTTCTATGTAGGTAGCACTGATGCTGGTGCAAGTGTTCTGTGTAGGCAGCACTAATGCTGGTGCAACTGATCTGAGTAGGTAGCAATAATGCTGGTGCAACTGATCTGTGTAGGTAGCACTAATGCCGGTGCAACTGTTCTATGTAGGTAGCAGTAATGCCGGTGCAACTGTTCCATGTAGGTAGCACTAATGCCGGTGCAACTGTTCTACGTAGGTAGCACTAATGCTGGTGCAACTGTTCTGTGTAGGTAGCAATAATGCTGGTGCAACTGATCTGAGTAGGTAACACTAATGCCGGTGCAACTGTTCTACATAGGAAGCACTAATGCTGGTGCAACTGTTCTGTGTAGGTAGCACTAATGATGGTGCAACTGTTCTACGTAGGAAGCACTAATGCTGGTGCAACTGTTCTACAAAGTAGCACAAATGCTGGTGCAACTGTTCTACATAGGTAGCACCAATGCTGGTGCAACTGTTCTGTGTAGGTAGCACTAATGCCGGTGCAACTGTTCTATGTAGGTAGCAGTAATGCCGGTGCAACTGTTCCATGTAGGTAGCACTAATGCCGGTGCAACTGTTCTACGTAGGTAGCACTAATGCTGGTGCAACTGTTCTGTGTAGGTAGCAATAAGGCTGGTGCAACTGATCTGAGTAGGTAACACTAATGCCGGTGCAACTGTTCTACATAGGAAGCACTAATGCTGGTGCAACTGTTCTGTGTAGGTAGCACTAATGATGGTGCAACTGTTCTACGTAGGAAGCACTAATGCTGGTGCAACTGTTCTACAAAGTAGCACAAATGCTGGTGCAATTGTTCTACGTAGGTAGCAGTAATGCTGGTGCAATTGTTCTGTGTAGGTAGCAGTAATGCTGGTGCAACTGTTCTATGTAGGTAGTAATTATGCTGGGTGCAAGTGATATGATTAGGTAGAACTAATGCTGGTGCAATTGTTCTGTGTAGGTAGCACTGATGCTGGGTGCAAGTGATATACGTAGGTAGCACTAATGCTGGTGCAATTGTTCTGTGCAGGTAGCACTAATGCCAGTGCAACTGTTCTACGTAGGAAGCACTAATGCTGGTGTAACTGTTCTGCGTAGGTAGCACTAATGCTGGTGCAACTGTTCTATGTAGGTAGCACTGATGCTGGTGCAAGTGTTCTACGTAGGAAGCACTAATGCTGGTGCAAGTGTTCTGTGTAGGTAGCACTAATGCTGGTTCAACTGTTCTATGTAGGTAGCTGTAATGCCGTTGCAACTGTTTGATGTAGGTAGTACTAATGCCGGTGCAACTTTTCTATGTAGGTAGCACTAATGCTGGTGCAACTGTTCTATGTAGGTAGCACTAATGCTGGTGCAACTGTTCTATGTAGGTAGCACTAATGCCAGTGCAATTGTTCTGTGTAGGTAGCACTAATGCTGGTGCAACTGTTCTACGTAGGTAGCATTAATGCCACTGCAACTGTTCTACGTAGGTAGCACAAACGCTGGTGCAACTGTTCTGTGTAGGTAGCACTAATGCTGGTGCAACTGATCTGAGTAGGTAACACTAATGCCGGTGCAACTGTTCTACATAGGTAGCACTAAAGCTGGTGCAACTGTTCTGTGTAGATAGCACTAATGCTGGTTCAACTGTTCTATGTAGGTAGCTGTAATGCCGTTGCAACTGTTTGATGTAGGTAGTACTAATGCCGGTGCAACTTTTCTATGTAGGTAGTACTAATGCCGGTGCAACTTTTCTATGTAGGTAGCACTAATGCTGGTGCAACTGTTCTATGTAGGTAGCACTAATGCCAGTGCAATTGTTCTGTGTAGATAGCACTAATGCTGGTGCAACTGTTCTACGTATGTAGCATTAATGCCACTGCAATTGTTCTACGTAGGTAGCACTAACGCTGGTGCAACTGTTCTGTGTAGGTAGCACTAATGCTGGTGCAACTGTTCTGTGTAGGTAGCACTAATGCTGGTGCAACTGTTCTATGTAGGTAGCACTGATGCTGGGTGCAAGTGATATACGTATGTAGCACTAATGCCAGTGCAACTGTTCTACCAAGTAGCACTAATGCTGTTGCAATTGTTCTGCATAGGTAGCACTAATGCTGGTGCAAATGTCCTGCGTAGGTAGCACTAATGCTGATGCAACTGTTCTACGTAGGTAGCCTTAATGCCACTGCAACTGTTCTACGTACGTAGCACTAACGCTGGTGCAACTGTTCTGTGTAGGTAGCACTAATGCTGGTGCAACTGTTCTGTGTAGGTAGCACTAATGCTGGTGCAACTGTTCTATGTAGGTAGCACTGATGCTGGTGCAAGTGTTCTACGTAGGAAGCACTAATGCTGGTGCAAGTCTTCTGTGTAGGTAGCACTAATGCTGGTGCAACTGATCTGAGTAGGTAACACAAATGCTGGTGCAACTGTTCTACATAGGTAGCACCAATGCTGGTGCAACTGTTCTGTGTAGCTAGCACTAATGCCGGTGCAACTGTTCTATGTAGGTAGCAGTAATACCGGTGCAACTGTTCCATGTAGGTAGCACTAATGCCGGTGCAACTGTTCTACGTAGATAGCACTAATGCTGGTGCAACTGTTCTGTGTAGGTAGCAATAATGCTGGTGCAAGTGTTCTGTGTAGGTAGCACTAATGCTGGTGCAATTGTTCTACATAGGTAGCACTAATGCTGGTGCAACCGATCTGCATAGGGAGCACTAATGCTGTTGCAACTGTTCTATGTAGGTAGCACTAATGCTGGTGCAACTGTTCTACGTAGGAAGCACGAATGCTGGTGCAACTGTTCTACGTAGGTAGCACTAATGCTGGTGCTACTTTTCTACGTAGTTAGCACTAATGCTGGTGCAAGTGTTCTACATAGGAAGCACTAATGCTGGTGCAAGTGTTCTGTGGAGGTAGCTCTAATGCTGGTGCAACTGATCTGAGTAGGTAACACTAATGCCGGTGCAACTGTTCTACATAGGAAGCACTAATGCTGGTGCAACTGTTCTGTGTAGGTAGCACTAATGATGGTGCAACTGTTCTACGTAGGAAGCACTAATGCTGGTGCAACTGTTCTACAAAGTAGCATTAATGCTAGTGCAATTGTTCTACATAGGTAGCACTAATGCTAGTGCAATTGTCCTGCGTAGGTAGCACGAATGCTGGTGCAACTGTTCTACGTAGGTAGCACTAATGCTGGTGCAATTGTTCTGTGTAGGTAGCAGTAATGCTGGTGCAACTGTTCTATGTAGGTAGCAATTATGCTGGGTGCAAGTGATATAATTAGGTAGAACTAATGCTGGTGCAATTGTTCTGTGTAGGTAGCACTGATGCTGGGTGCAAGTGATATACGTAGGTAGCACTAATGCTGGTGCAATTGTTCTGTGCAGGTAGCACTAATGCCAGTGCAACTGTTCTACGTAGGAAGCACTAATGCTGGTGTAACTGTTCTGCGTAGGTAGCACTAATGCTGGTGCAACTGTTCTATGTAGGTAGCACTAATGCCAGTGCAACTGTTCTACCCAGTAGCACTAATGCTAGTGCAATTGTTCTACATAGGTAGCACTAATGCTAGTGCAATTGTCCTGCGTAGGTAGCATGAATGCTAGTGCAACTGTTACACGTAGGTAGAACTAATGCTGGTGCAAGTGGTTTTACGTAGGAAGCACTAATGCAAGTGTTCTGTGTAGGTAGCACTAACGTTGGTGCAACTGTTCTGTGTAGGTAGCACTAATGCTGGTGCAACTGTTCTGTGTAGGCAGCACTAATGCTGGTGCAACTGTTCTATGTGGGTAGCACTGATGCTGGGTGCAAGTGATATACGTAGGTAGCACTAATGCTGGTGCAATTGTTCTGTGTAGGTAGCACTGATGCTGGGTGCAAGTGATGTATATAGGTAGCACTAATGCTGGTACAATTGTTCTGTGTAGGTAGCACTGATGCTGGGTGCAAGTGATATACATAGGTAGCATTAATGCTGGTGCAATTGTTCTGTGTAGGTAGCACTAATGCCAGTGCAACTGTTCTACGAAGGAAGCACTAATGCTGGTGTAACTGTTTCACATAGGTTGCACTAATGCTGGTGCAACTGTTCTACGTAGGTAGCACTAATACCGGTGCAACTGTTCTACCAAGTAGCACTAATGCTAGTGCAATTGTTCTACATAGGTAGCACTAATGCTAGTGCAATTATCCTGCGTAGGTAGCACTAATGCTGGTGCAACTGATCTGCATAGGGAGCACTAATGCTGATGCAACTGTTCTACGTAGGTAGCACTAATGCTGGTGCAACTGTTCTGTGTAGGTAGCACTAATGCTGGTGCAACTGTTCTACGTATGTAGCACTAATGCTGGTGCAACTGATCTGTGTAGGGAGCACTAATGCTGGTGCAACTGTTCTATGTAGGTAGCACTAATGCTGGTGCAACTGTTCTATGTAGGTAGCATGAATGCTGGTGCAACTGTTCTACATAGGTAGCATTAATGCTGGTGCAACTTTTCTACATAGGAAGCACTAATGCTGCTACAACTGTTCTATGTAGGTAGCACTAATGCTGGTGCAAGTGTTTCACGTAAAAAGCACTAATGCTGGTGCAAGTGTTCTGTGCAGGTAGCACTAATGCTGGTGCAACTGATCTGCGTATGTAGCACTAATGCTGGTACAACTGTTCTACGTAGGTAGCACTAATGCTGGTGCAAGTGTTCTACGTAGGAAGCACTAATGCTGGTGCAAGTGCTCTGTGTAGGCAGCACTAATGCTGGTGCAACTGATCTGAGTAGGTAACACTAATGCCAGTGCAACTATTCTACATAGGTAGCACTAATGCTGGTGCAACTGTGCTGCGTAGGTAGCACCAATGCTGGTGCAAGTGTTCTGTGTAGGTAGCACTAATGCTGGTGCAACTGATCTGTGTATGTAGCACTAATGCTGATACAACTGTTCTACGTAGGTAGCACTAATGCTGGTGCAACTGTTCTACGTAGGTAGCACTAATGCTGGTGCAACTGATCTGAGTAGGTAACACTAATGCCGGTGCAACTGTTCTACATAGGTAGCACTAAAGCTGGTACAACTGTTCTGTGTAGGTAGCACTAATGCTGGTTCAACTGTTCTATGTAGGTAGCTGTAATGCCGTTGCAACTGTTTGATGTAGGTAGTACTAATGCCGGTGCAACTTTTCTATGTAGGTAGTACTAATGCCGGTGCAACTTTTCTATGTAGGTAGCACTAATGCTGGTGCAACTGTTCTATGTATGTAGCACTAATGCCAGTGCAATTGTTCTGTGTAGGTAGCACTAATGCTGGTGCAACTGTTCTACGTAGGTAGCATTAATGCCACTGCAACTGTTCTACGTAGGTAGCACTAACCATGGTGCAACTGTTCTGTGTAGGTAGCACTAATGCTGGTGCAACTGTTCTGTGTAGGTAGCACTAATGCTGGTGCAACTGTTCTATATAGGTAGCACTGATGCTGGGTGCAAGTGATATACGTATGTAGCACTAATGCCAGTGCAACTGTTCTACCAAGTAGCACTAATGCTGTTGCAACTGTTCTATGTAGGTAGCACTGATGCTGGTGCAAGTGTTCTACGTAGGAAGCACTAATGCTGGTGCAAGTGTTCTGTGTAGGTAGCACTAATGCTGGTGCAACTGATCTGAGTAGGTAACACAAATGCTGGTGCAACTGTTCTACATAGGTAGCACCAATGCTGGTGCAACTGTTCTGTGTAGGTAGCACTAATGCCGGTGCAACTGTTCTATGTAGGTAGCAGTAATGCCGGTGCAACTGTTCCATGTGTAGGTAGCACTAATGCTGGTGCAATTGTTCTACATAGGTAGCACTAATGCTGGTGCAACCGATCTGCATAGGGAGCACTAATGCTGTTGCAACTGTTCTATGTAGGTAGCACTAATGCTGGTGCAAGTGTTCTGTGTAGGTAGCACTAATGCTGGTGCAAGTGTTCTGTGTAGGTAGCACTAATGCTGGTGCAACTGTTCAACAAAGTAGCATTAATGCTAGTGCAATTGTTCTACATAGGTAGCACTAATGCTAGTGCAATTGTCCTGCGTAGGTAGCACGAATGCTGGTGCAACTGTTCTACGTAGGTAGCACTAATGCTGGTGCAATTGTTCTGTGTAGGTAGCAGCAATGCTGGTGCAACTGTTCTATGTAGGTAGCAATTATGCTGGGTGCAAGTGATATAATTAGGTAGAACTAATGCTGGTGCAATTGTTCTGTGTAGGTAGCACTGATGCTGGGTGCAAGTGATATACGTAGGTAGCACTAATGCTGGTGCAATTGTTCTGTGCAGGTAGCACTAATGCCAGTGCAACTGTTCTACGTAGGAAGCACTAATGCTGGTGTAACTGTTCTGCGTAGGTAGCACTAATGCTGGTGCAACTGTTCTATGTAGGTAGCACTAATGCCGGTGCAACTGTTCTACCCAGTAGCACTAATGCTAGTGCAATTGTTCTACATAGGTAGCACTAATGCTAGTGCAATTGTCCTGCGTAGGTAGCACGAATGCTAGTGCAACTGTTACACATAGGTAGAACTAATGCTGGTGCAAGTGGTTTACGTAGGAAGCACTAATGCAAGTGTTCTGTGTAGGTAGCACTAACGTTGGTGCAACTGTTCTGTGTAGGTAGCACTAATGCTGGTGCAACTGTTCTGTGTAGGCAGCACTAATGCTGGTGCAACTGTTCTATGTGGGTAGCACTGATGCTGGGTGCAAGTGATATACGTAGGTAGCACTAATGCTGGTGCAATTGTTCTGTGTAGGTAGCACTGATGCTGGGTGCAAGTGATGTATATAGGTAGCACTAATGCTGGTACAATTGTTCTGTGTAGGTAGCACTGATGCTGGGTGCAAGTGATATACATAGGTAGCACTAATGCTGGTGCAATTGGTCTGTGTAGGTAGCACTAATGCCAGTGCAACTGTTCTACGAAGGAAGCACTAATGCTGGTGTAACTGTTTCACGTAGGTTGCACTAATGCTGGTGCAACTGTTCTACGTAGGTAGCACTAATGCCGGTGCAACTGTTCTACCAAGTAGCACTAATGCTAGTGCAATTGTTCTACATAGGTAGCACTAATGCTAGTGCAATTATCCTGCGTAGGTAGCACTAATGCTGGTGCAACTAATCTGCATAGGGAGCACTAATGCTGATGCAACTGTTCTACGTAGGTAGCACTAATGCTGGTGCAACTGTTCTGTGTAGGTAGCACTAATGCTGGTGCAACTGTTCTACGTATGTAGCACTAATGCTGGTGCAACTGATCTGTGTAGGGAGCACTAATGCTGGTGCAACTGTTCTATGTAGGTAGCACTAATGCTGGTGCAACTGTTCTATGTAGGTAGCATGAATGCTGGTGCAACTGTTCTACATAGGTAGCATTAATGCTGGTGCAACTTTTCTACATAGGAAGCACTAAGCTGCTACAACTGTTCTATGTAGGTAGCACTAATGCTGGTGCAAGTGTTTCACGTAGAAAGCACTAATGCTGGTGCAAGTGTTCTGTGCAGGTAGCACTAATGCTGGTGCAACTGATCTGCGTATGTAGCACTAATGCTGGTACAACTGTTCTACGTAGGTAGCACTAATGCTGGTGCAAGTGTTCTACGTAGGAAGCACTAATGCTGGTGCAAGTGCTCTGTGTAGGCAGCACTAATGCTGGTGCAACTGATCTGAGTAGGTAACACTAATGCCAGTGCAACTATTCTACATAGGTAGCACTAATGCTGGTGCAACTGTGCTGCGTAGGTAGCACCAATGCTGGTGCAACTGTGCTGCGTAGGTAGCACCAATGCTGGTGCAAGTGTTCTGTGTAGGTAGCACTAATGCTGGTGCAACTGTTCTACGTAGGTAACACTAATGCTGGTGCAACTGATCTGAGTAGGTAACACTATTGCCGGTGCAACTGTTCTACATAGGTAGCACTAAAGCTGGTGCAACTGTTCTGTGTAGGTAGCACTAATGCTGGTTCAACTGTTCTATGTAGGTAGCTGTAATGCCGTTGCAACTGTTTGATGTAGGTAGTACTAATGCCGGTGCAACTTTTCTATGTAGGTAGCACTAATGCTGGTGCAACTGTTCTATGTAGGTAGCACTAATGCCAGTGCAATTGTTCTGTGTAGGTAGCACTAATGCTGGTGCAACTGTCCTGCGTAGGTAGCACTAATGCTGATGCAACTGTTCTACGTAGGTAGCATTAATGCCACTGCAACTGTTCTACGTATGTAGCACTAACGCTGGTGCAACTGTTCTGTGTAGGTAGCACTAATGCTGGTGCAACTGTTCTGTGTAGGTAGCACTAATGCTGGTGCAACTGTTCTATGTAGGTAGCACTGATGCTGGGTGCAAGTGATATACGTATGTAGCACTAATGCCAGTGCAACTGTTCTACCAAGTAGCACTAATACTGTTGCAATTGTTCTGCATAGGTAGCACTAATGCTGGTGCAAATGTCCTGTGTAGGTAGCACTAATGCTGATGCAACTGTTCTACGTAGGTAGCCTTAATGCCACTGCAACTGTTCTACGTAGGTAGCACTAACGCTGGTGCAACTGTTCTGTGTAGGTAGCACTAATGCTGGTGCAACTGTTCTGTGTAGGTAGCACTAATGCTGGTGCAACTGTTCTATGTAGGTAGCACTGATGCTGGTGCAACTGTTCTGTGTAGGTAGCACTAATGCTGGTGCAACTGATCTGAGTAGGTAACACAAATGCTGGTGCAACTGTTCTACATAGGTAGCACCAATGCTGGTGCAACTGTTCTGTGTAGGTAGCACTAATGCCTGTGCAACTGTTCTATGTAGGTAGCAGTAATGCCGGTGCAACTGTTCCATGTAGGTAGCACTAATGCCGGTGCAACTGTTCTACGTAGGTAGCACTAATGCTGGTGCAACTGTTCTGTGTAGGTAGCAATAATGCTGGTGCAACTGATCTGAGTAGGTAACACTAATGCCGGTGCAACTGTTCTACATAGGAAGCACTAATGCTGGTGCAACTGTTCTGTGTAGGTAGCACTAATGATGGTGCAACTGTTCTACGTAGGAAGCACTAATGCTGGTGCAACTGTTCTACAAAGTAGCATTAATGCTAGTGCAATTGTTCTACATAGGTAGCACTAATGCTAGTGCAATTGTCCTGCGTAGGTAGCACGAATGCTGGTGCAACTGTTCTACGTAGGTTGCACTAATGCTGGTGCAATTGTTCTGTGTAGGTAGCAGTAATGCTGGTGCAACTGTTCTATGTAGGTAGTAATTATGCAGGGTGCAAGTGATATAATTAGGTAGAACTAATGCTGGTGCAATTGTTCTGTGTAGGTAGCACTGATGCTGGGTGCAAGTGATATACGTAGGTAGCACTAATGCTGGTGCAATTGTTCTGTGCAGGTAGCAGTAATGCTGGTGCAACTGTTCTATGTAGGTAGTAATTATGCTGGGTGCAAGTGATATAATTAGGTAGAACTAATGCTGGTGTAATTGATCTGCGTAGGTAGCACTAATGCTGGTGCAACTGTACTATGTAGGTAGCACTAATGCCGGTGCAACTGTTCTACCCAGTAGCACTAATTCTAGTGCAATTGTTCTACATAGGTAGCACTAATGCTAGTGCAATTGTCCTGCGTAGGTAGCACGAATGCTAGTGCAACTGTTACACATAGGTAGAACTAATGCTGGTGCAAGTGGTTTACGTAGGAAGCACTAATGCAAGTGTTCTGTGTAGGTAGCACTAACGTTGGTGCAACTGTTCTGTGTAGGTAGCACTAATGCTGGTGCAACTGTTCTGTGTAGGCTGCACTAATGCTGGTGCAACTGTTCTATGTAGGTAGCACTAATGCCAGTGCAATTGTTCTGTGTAGATAGCACTAATGCTGGTGCAACTGTTCTACGTAGGTAGCATTAATGCCACTGCAATTGTTCTACGTAGGTAGCACTAACGCTGGTGCAACTGTTCTGTGTAGGTAGCACTAATGCTGGTGCAACTGTTCTGTGTAGGTAGCACTAATGCTGGTGCAACTGTTCTATGTAGGTAGCACTGATGCTGGGTGCAAGTGATATACGTATGTAGCACTAATGCCAGTGCAACTGTTCTACCAAGTAGCACTAATGCTGTTGCAATTGTTCTGCATAGGTAGCACTAATGCTGGTGCAAATGTCCTGCGTAGGTAGCACTAATGCTGATGCAACTGTTCTACGTAGGTAGCCTTAATGCCACTGCAACTGTTCTACGTACGTAGCACTAACGCTGGTGCAACTGTTCTGTGTAGGTAGCACTAATGCTGGTGCAACTGTTCTGTGTAGGTAGCACTAATGCTGGTGCAACTGTTCTATGTAGGTAGCACTGATGCTGGTGCAAGTGTTCTACGTAGGAAGCACTAATGCTGGTGCAAGTCTTCTGTGTAGGTAGCACTAATGCTGGTGCAACTGATCTGAGTAGGTAACACAAATGCTGGTGCAACTGTTCTACATAGGTAGCACCAATGCTGGTGCAACTGTTCTGTGTAGGTAGCACTAATGCCGGTGCAACTGTTCTATGTAGGTAGCAGTAATGCCGGTGCAACTGTTCCATGTAGGTAGCACTAATGCCGGTGCAACTGTTCTACGTAGATAGCACTAATGCTGGTGCAACTGTTCTGTGTAGGTAGCAATAATGCTGGTGCAAGTGTTCTGTGTAGGTAGCACTAATGCTGGTGCAATTGTTCTACATAGGTAGCACTAATGCTGGTGCAACCGATCTGCATAGGGAGCAATAATGCTGTTGCAACTGTTCTATGTAGGTAGCACTAATGCTGGTGCAACTGTTCTACGTAGGAAGCACGAATGCTGGTGCAACTGTTCTACGTAGGTAGCACTAATGCTGGTGCTACTTTTCTATGTAGGTAGCACTAATGCTGGTGCAAGTGTTCTACATAGGAAGCACTAATGCTGGTGCAACTGATCTGAGTAGGTAACACTAATGCCGGTGCAACTGTTCTACATAGGAAGCACTAATGCTGGTGCAACTGTTCTGTGTAGGTAGCACTAATGATGGTGCAACTGTTCTACGTAGGAAGCACTAATGCTGGTGCAACTGTTCTACAAAGTAGCATTAATGCTAGTGCAATTGTTCTACATAGGTAGCACTAATGCTAGTGCAATTGTCCTGCGTAGGTAGCACGAATGCTGGTGCAACTGTTCTACGTAAGTAGCACTAATGCTGGTGCAATTGTTCTGTGTAGGTAGCAGTAATGCTGGTGCAACTGTTCTATGTAGGTAGCAATTATGCTGGGTGCAAGTGATATAATTAGGTAGAACTAATGCTGGTGCAATTGTTCTGTGTAGGTAGCACTGATGCTGGGTGCAAGTGATATACGTAGGTAGCACTAATGCTGGTGCAATTGTTCTGTGCAGGTAGCACTAATGCCAGTGCAACTGTTCTACGTAGGAAGCACTAATGCTGGTGTAACTGTTCTGCGTAGGTAGCACTAATGCTGGTGCAACTGTTCTATGTAGGTAGCACTAATGCCAGTGCAACTGTTCTACCCAGTAGCACTAATGCTAGTGCAATTGTTCTACATAGGTAGCACTAATTCTAGTGCAATTGTCCTGCGTAGGTAGCACGAATGCTAGTGCAACTGTTACACGTAGGTAGAACTAATGCTGGTGCAAGTGGTTTACGTAGGAAGCACTAATGCAAGTGTTCTGTGTAGGTAGCACTAACGTTGGTGCAACTGTTCTGTGTAGGTAGCACTAATGCTGGTGCAACTGTTCTGTGTAGGCAGCACTAATGCTGGTGCAACTGTTCTATGTGGGTAGCACTGATGCTGGGTGCAAGTGATGTACGTAGGTAGCACTAATGCTGGTGCAATTGTTCTGTGTAGGTAGCACTGATGCTGGGTGCAAGTGATGTATATAGGTAGCACTAATGCTGGTACAATTGTTCTGTGTAGGTAGCACTGATGCTGGGTGCAAGTGATATACATAGGTAGCACTAATGCTGGTGCAATTGTTCTGTGTAGGTAGCACTAATGCCAGTGCAACTGTTCTACTGAAGGAAGCACTAATGCTGGTGTAACTGTTTCACATAGGTTGCACTAATGCTGGTGCAACTGTTCTACGTAGGTAGCACTAATGCCGGTGCAACTGTTCTACCAAGTAGCACTAATGCTAGTGCAATTGTTCTACATAGGTAGCACTAATGCTAGTGCAATTATCCTGCGTAGGTAGCACTAATGCTGGTGCAACTGATCTGCATAGGGAGCACTAATGCTGATGCAACTGTTCTGTGTAGGCAGCACTAATGCTGGTGCAACTGTTCTATGTGGGTAGCACTGATGCTGGGTGCAAGTGATGTACGTAGGTAGCACTAATGCTGGTGCAATTGTTCTGTGTAGGTAGCACTGATGCTGGGTGCAAGTGATGTATATAGGTAGCACTAATGCTGGTACAATTGTTCTGTGTAGGTAGCACTGATGCTGGGTGCAAGTGATATACATAGGTAGCACTAATGCTGGTGCAATTGTTCTGTGTAGGTAGCACTAATGCCAGTGCAACTGTTCTACGAAGGAAGCACTAATGCTGGTGTAACTGTTTCACATAGGTTGCACTAATGCTGGTGCAACTGTTCTACGTAGGTAGCACTAATGCCGGTGCAACTGTTCTACCAAGTAGCACTAATGCTAGTGCAATTGTTCTACATAGGTAGCACTAATGCTAGTGCAATTATCCTGCGTAGGTAGCACTAATGCTGGTGCAACTGATCTGCATAGGGAGCACTAATGCTGATGCAACTGTTCTACGTAGGTAGCACTAATGCTGGTGCAACTGTTCTGTGTAGGTAGCACTAATGCTGGTGCAACTGTTCTACGTATGTAGCACTAATGCTGGTGCAACTGATCTGTGTAGGGAGCACTAATGCTGGTGCAACTGTTCTATGTAGGTAGCACTAATGCTGGTGCAACTGTTCTATGTAGGTAGCATGAATGCTGGTGCAACTGTTCTACATAGGTAGCATTAATGCTGGTGCAACTTTTCTATATAGGAAGCACTAATGCTGCTACAACTGTTCTATGTAGGTAGCACTAATGCTGGTGCAAGTGTTTCACGTAAAAAGCACTAATGCTGGTGCAAGTGTTCTGTGCAGGTAGCACTAATGCTGGTGCAACTGATCTGCGTATGTAGCTCTAATGCTGGTACAACTGTTCTACGTAGGTAGCACTAATGCCGGTGCAAGTGTTCTACGTAGGAAGCACTAATGCTGGTGCAAGTGCTCTGTGTAGGCAGCACTAATGCTGGTGCAACTGATCTGAGTAGGTAACACTAATGCCAGTGCAACTATTCTACATAGGTAGCACTAATGCTGGTGCAACTGTGCTGCGTAGGTAGCACCAATGCTGGTGCAAGTGTTCTGTGTAGGTAGCACTAATGCTGGTGCAACTGATCTGCGTATGTAGCACTAATGCTGATACAACTGTTCTACGTAGGTAGCACTAATGCTGGTGCAACTGTTCTACGTAGGTAGCACTAATGCTGGTGCAACTGATCTGAGTAGGTAACACTAATGCCGGTGCAACTGTTCTACATAGGTTACACTAAAGCTGGTGCAACTGTTCTGTGTAGGTAGCACTAATGCTGGTTCAACTGTTCTATGTAGGTAGCTGTAATGCCGTTGCAACTGTTTGATGTAGGTAGTACTAATGCCGGTGCAAATTTTCTATGTAGGTAGCACTAATGCTGGTGCAACTGTTCTATGTAGGTAGCACTAATGCCAGTGCAATTGTTCTGTGTAGGTAGCACTAATGCTGGTGCAACTGTCCTGCGTAGGTAGCACTAATGCTGATGCAACTGTTCTACGTAGGTAGCTTTAATGCCACTGCAACTGTTCTACGTAGGTAGCACTAACGCTGGTGCAACTGTTCTGTGTAGGTAGCACTAATGCTGGTGCAACTGTTCTGTGTAGGTAGCACTAATGCCAGTGCAACTGTTCTACCAAGTAGCACTAATACTGTTGCAATTGTTCTGCATAGGTAGCACTAATGCTGGTGCAAATGTCCTGTGTAGGTAGCACTAATGCTGATGCAACTGTTCTACATAGGTAGCCTTAATGCCACTGCAACTGTTCTACGTAGGTAGCACTAACGCTGGTGCAACTGTTCTGTGTAGGTAGCACTAATGCTGGTGCAACTGTTCTGTGTAGGTAGCACTAATGCTGGTGCAACTGTTCTATGTAGGTAGCACTGATGCTGGTGCAACTGTTCTGTGTAGGTAGCATTAATGCTGGTGCAACTTATCTGAGTAGGTAACACAAATGCTGGTGCAACTGTTCTACATAGGTAGCACCAATGCTGGTGCAACTGTTCTGTGTAGGTAGCACTAATGCCTGTGCAACTGTTCTATGTAGGTAGCAGTAATGCCGGTGCAACTGTTCCATGTAGGTAGCACTAATGTCGCTGCAACTGTTCTATGTAGGTAGCAGTAATGCTGGTGCAACTGTTCTGTGTAGGTAGCAATAATGCTGGTGCAACTGATCTGAGTAGGTAACACTAATGCCGGTGCAACTGTTCTACATAGGAAGCACTAATGCTGGTGCAACTGTTCTGTGTAGGTAGCACTAATGATGGTGCAACTGTTCTACGTAGGAAGCACTAATGCTGGTGCAACTGTTCTACAAAGTAGCATTAATGCTAGTGCAATTGTTCTACATAGGTAGCACTAATGCTAGTGCAATTGTCCTGCGTAGGTAGCACGAATGCTGGTGCAACTGTTCTACGTAGGTAGCACTAATGCTGGTGCAACTGATCTGCATAGGGAGCACTAATGCTGATGCAACTGTTCTACGTAGGTAGCACTAATGCTGGTGCAACTGTTCTGTGTAGGTAGCACTAATGCTGGTGCAACTGTTCTACGTATGTAGCACTAATGCTGGTGCAACTGATCTGTGTAGGGAGCACTAATGCTGGTGCAACTGTTCTATGTAGGTAGCACTAATGCTGGTGCAACTGTTCTATGTAGGTAGCATGAATGCTGGTGCAACTGTTCTACATAGGTAGCATTAATGCTGGTGCAACTTTTCTATATAGGAAGCACTAATGCTGCTACAACTGTTCTATGTAGGTAGCACTAATGCTGGTGCAAGTGTTTCACGTAAAAAGCACTAATGCTGGTGCAAGTGTTCTGTGCAGGTAGCACTAATGCTGGTGCAACTGATCTGCGTATGTAGCTCTAATGCTGGTACAACTGTTCTACGTAGGTAGCACTAATGCCGGTGCAAGTGTTCTACGTAGGAAGCACTAATGCTGGTGCAAGTGCTCTGTGTAGGCAGCACTAATGCTGGTGCAACTGATCTGAGTAGGTAACACTAATGCCAGTGCAACTATTCTACATAGGTAGCACTAATGCTGGTGCAACTGTGCTGCGTAGGTAGCACCAATGCTGGTGCAAGTGTTCTGTGTAGGTAGCACTAATGCTGGTGCAACTGATCTGCGTATGTAGCACTAATGCTGATACAACTGTTCTACGTAGTTAGCACTAATGCTGGTGCAACTGTTCTACGTAGGTAGCACTAATGCTGGTGCAACTGATCTGAGTAGGTAACACTAATGCCGGTGCAACTGTTCTACATAGGTTACACTAAAGCTGGTGCAACTGTTCTGTGTAGGTAGCACTAATGCTGGTTCAACTGTTCTATGTAGGTAGCTGTAATGCCGTTGCAACTGTTTGATGTAGGTAGTACTAATGCCGGTGCAAATTTTCTATGTAGGTAGCACTAATGCTGGTGCAACTGTTCTATGTAGGTAGCACTAATGCCAGTGCAATTGTTCTGTGTAGGTAGCACTAATGCTGGTGCAACTGTCCTGCGTAGGTAGCACTAATGCTGATGCAACTGTTCTACGTAGGTAGCTTTAATGCCACTGCAACTGTTCTACGTAGGTAGCACTAACGCTGGTGCAACTGTTCTGTGTAGGTAGCACTAATGCTGGTGCAACTGTTCTGTGTAGGTAGCACTAATGCCAGTGCAACTGTTCTACCAAGTAGCACTAATACTGTTGCAATTGTTCTGCATAGGTAGCACTAATGCTGGTGCAAATGTCCTGTGTAGGTAGCACTAATGCTGATGCAACTGTTCTACATAGGTAGCCTTAATGCCACTGCAACTGTTCTACGTAGGTAGCACTAACGCTGGTGCAACTGTTCTGTGTAGGTAGCACTAATGCTGGTGCAACTGTTCTGTGTAGGTAGCACTAATGCTGGTGCAACTGTTCTATGTAGGTAGCACTGATGCTGGTGCAACTGTTCTGTGTAGGTAGCATTAATGCTGGTGCAACTTATCTGAGTAGGTAACACAAATGCTGGTGCAACTGTTCTACATAGGTAGCACCAATGCTGGTGCAACTGTTCTGTGTAGGTAGCACTAATGCCTGTGCAACTGTTCTATGTAGGTAGCAGTAATGCCGGTGCAACTGTTCCATGTAGGTAGCACTAATGTCGCTGCAACTGTTCTATGTAGGTAGCAGTAATGCTGGTGCAACTGTTCTGTGTAGGTAGCAATAATGCTGGTGCAACTGATCTGAGTAGGTAACACTAATGCCGGTGCAACTGTTCTACATAGGAAGCACTAATGCTGGTGCAACTGTTCTGTGTAGGTAGCACTAATGATGGTGCAACTGTTCTACGTAGGAAGCACTAATGCTGGTGCAACTGTTCTACAAAGTAGCATTAATGCTAGTGCAATTGTTCTACATAGGTAGCACTAATGCTAGTGCAATTGTCCTGCGTAGGTAGCACGAATGCTGGTGCAACTGTTCTACGTAGGTAGCACTAATGCTGGTGCAATTGTTCTGTGTAGGTAGCAGTAATGCTGGTGCAACTGTTCTATGTAGGTAGTAATTATGCTGGGTGCAAGTGATATAATTAGGTAGAACTAATGCTGGTGCAATTGTTCTGTGTAGGTAGCACTGTTGCTGGGTGCAAGTGATATACGTAGGTAGCACTAATGCTGGTGCAATTGTTCTGTGCAGGTAGCACTAATGCCAGTGCAACTGTTCTACGTAGGAAGCACTAATGCTGGTGTAACTGTTCTGCGTAGGTAGCACTAATGCTGGTGCAACTGTACTATGTAGGTAGCACTAATGCCGGTGCAACTGTTCTACCCAGTAGCACTAATGCTAGTGCAATTGTTCTACATAGGTAGCACTAATGCTAGTGCAATTGTCCTGCGTAGGTAGCACGAATGCTAGTGCAACTGTTACACGTAGGTAGAACTAATGCTGGTGCAAGTGGTTTACGTAGGAAGCACTAATGCAAGTGTTCTGTGTAGGTAGCACTAACGTTGGTGCAACTGTTCTGTGTAGGTAGCACTAATGCTGGTGCAACTGTTCTGTGTAGGCAGCACTAATGCTGGTGCAACTGTTCTATGTGGGTAGCACTGATGCTGGGTGCAAGTGATATACGTAGGTAGCACTAATGCTGGTGCAATTGTTCTGTGTAGGTAGCACTGATGCTGGGTGCAAGGGATGTATATAGGTAGCACTAATGCTGGTACAATTGTTCTGTGTAGGTAGCACTGATGCTGGGTGCAAGTAATATACATAGGTAGCACTAATGCTGGTGCAATTGTTCTGTGTAGGTAGCACTAATGCCAGTGCAACTGTTCTACGAAGGAAGCACTAATGCTGGTGTAACTGTTTCACGTAGGTTGCACTAATGCTGGTGCAACTGTTCTACGTAGGTAGCACTAATGCCGGTGCAACTGTTCTACCAAGTAGCACTAATGCTAGTGCAATTGTTCTACATAGGTAGCACTAATGCTAGTGCAATTATCCTGCGTAGGTAGCACTAATGCTGGTGCAACTGATCTGCATAGGGAGCACTAATGCTGATGCAACTGTTCTACGTAGGTAGCACTAATGCTGGTGCAACTGTTCTGTGTAGGTAGCACTAATGCTGGTGCAACTGTTCTACGTATGTAGCACTAATGCTGGTGCAACTGATCTGTGTAGGGAGCACTAATGCTGGTGCAACTGTTCTATGTAGGTAGCACTAATGCTGGTGCAACTGTTCTATGTAGTTAGCACGAATGCTGGTGCAACTGTTCTACATAGGTAGCATTAATGCTGGTGCAACTTTTCTACATAGGAAGCACTAATGCTGGTACAACTATTCTATGTAGGTAGCACTAATGGTGGTGCAAGTGTTTCACGTAGAAAGCACTAATGCTGGTGCAAGTGTTCTGTGCAGGTAGCACTAATGCTGGTGCAACTGATCTGCGTATGTAGCACTACTGCTGGTACAACTGTTCTACGTAGGTAGCACTAATGCTGGTGCAAGTGTTCTACGTAGGAAGCACTAATGCTGGTGCAAGTGCTCTGTGTAGGCAGCACTAATGCTGGTGCAACTGATCTGAGTAGGTAACACTAATGCCAGTGCAACTATTCTACATAGGTAGCACTAATGCTGGTGCAACTGTGCTGCGTAGGTAGCACCAATGCTGGTGCAAGTGTTCTGTGTAGGTAGCACTAATGCTGGTGCAACTGATCTGCGTATGTAGCACTAATGCTGATACAACTGTTCTACGTAGGTAGCACTAATGCTGGTGCAACTGTTCTACGTAGGTGGCACTAATGCTGGTGCAACTGATCTGAGTAGGTAACACTAATGCCGGTGCAACTGTTCTACATAGGTAGCACTAAAGCTGGTGCAACTGTTCTGTGTAGGTAGCACTAATGCTGGTTCAACTGTTCTATGTAGGTAGCTGTAATGCCGTTGCAACTGTTTGATGTAGGTAGTACTAATGCCGGTGCAACTTTTCTATGTAGGTAGCACTAATGCTGGTGCAACTGTTCTATGTAGGTAGCACTAATGCCAGTGCAATTGTTCTGTGTAGGTAGCACTAATGCTGGTGCAACTGTCCTGCGTAGGTAGCACTAATGCTGATGCAACTGTTCTACTTAGGTAGCATTAATGCCACTGCAACTGTTCTACGTAGGTAGCACTAACGCTGGTGCAACTTTTCTGTGTAGGTAGCACTAATGCTGGTGCAACTGTTCTGTGTAGGTAGCACTAATGCTGGTGCAACTGTTCTATGTAGGTAGCACTGATGCTGGGTGCAAGTGATATACGTATGTAGCACTAATGCCAGTGCAACTGTTCTACCAAGTAGCACTAATGCTGTTGCAATTGTTCTGCATAGGTAGCACTAATGCTGGTGCAAATGTCCTGCGTAGGTAGCACTAATGCTGATGCAACTGTTCTACGTAGGTAGCCTTAATGCCACTGCAACTGTTCTACGTAGGTAGCACTAACGCTGGTGCAACTGTTCTGTGTAGGTAGCACTAATGCTGGTGCAACTGTTCTGTGTAGGTAGCACTAATGCTGGTGCAACTGTTCTATGTAGGTAGCACTGATGCTGGTGCAAGTGTTCTGTGTAGGCAGCACTAATGCTGGTGCAACTGATCTGAGTAGGTAACACAAATGCTGGTGCAACTGTTCTACATAGGTAGCACCAATGCTGGTGCAACTGTTCTGTGTAGGTAGCACTAATGCCGGGGCAACTGTTCTATGTAGGTAGCAGTAATGCCGGTGCAACTGTTCCATGTAGGTAGCACTAATGCCGGTGCAACTGTTCTACGTAGGTAGCACTAATGCTGGTGCAACTGTTCTGTGTAGGTAGCAATAATGCTGGTGCAACTGATCTGAGTAGGTAACACTAATGCCGGTGCAACTGTTCTACATAGGAAGCACTAATGCTGGTGCAACTGTTCTGTGTAGGTAGCACTAATGATGGTGCAACTGTTCTACGTAGGAAGCACTAATGCTGGTGCAACTGTTCTACAAAGTAGCATTAATGCTAGTGCAATTGTTCTACATAGGTAGCACTAATGCTAGTGCAATTGTCCTGCGTAGGTAGCACGAATGCTGGTGCAACTGTTCTACGTAGGTAGCACTAATGCTGGTGCAATTGTTCTGTGTAGGTAGCAGTAATGCTGGTGCAACTGTTCTATGTAGGTAGTAATTATGCTGGGTGCAAGTGATATAATTAGGTAGAACTAATGCTGGTGCAATAGTTCCGTGTAGGTAGCACTGATGCTGGGTGCAAGTGATATACGTAGGTAGCACTAATGCTGGTGCAATTGTTCTGTGCAGGTAGCACTAATGCCAGTGCAACTGTTCTACGTAGGAAGCACTAATGCTGGTGTAACTGTTCTGCGTAGGTAGCACTAATGCTGGTGCAACTGTTCTATGTAGGTAGCACTGATGCTGGTGCAAGTGTTCTACGTAGGAAGCACTAATGCTGGTGCAAGTGTTCTGTGTAGGTAGCACTAATGCTGGTTCAACTGTTCTATGTAGGTAGCTGTAATGCCGTTGCAACTGTTTGATGTAGGTAGTACTAATGCCGGTGCAACTTTTCTATGTAGGTAGCACTAATGCTGGTGCAACTGTTCTATGTAGGTAGCACTAATGCTGGTGCAACTGTTCTATGTAGGTAGCACTAATGCCAGTGCAATTGTTCTGTGTAGGTAGCACTAATGCTGGTGCAACTGTTCTACGTAGGTAGCATTAATGCCACTGCAACTGTTCTACGTAGGTAGCACTAACGCTGGTGCAACTGTTCTGTGTAGGTAGCACTAATGCTGGTGCAACTGTTCTGTGTAGGTAGCACTAATGCTGGTGCAACTGATCTGAGTAGGTAACACTAATGCCGGTGCAACTGTTCTACATAGGTAGCACTAAAGCTGGTGCAACTGTTCTGTGTAGGTAGCACTAATGCTGGTTCAACTGTTCTATGTAGGTAGCTGTAATGCCGTTGCAACTGTTTGATGTAGGTAGTACTAATGCTGGTGCAACTTTTCTATGTAGGTAGTACTAATGCCGGTGCAACTTTTCTATGTAGGTAGCACTAATGCTGGTGCAACTGTTCTATGTAGGTAGCACTAATGCCAGTGCAATTGTTCTGTGTAGGTAGCACTAATGCTGGTGCAACTGTTCTACGTAGGTAGCATTAATGCCACTGCAACTGTTCTACATAGGTAGCACTAACGCTGGTGCAACTGTTCTGTGTAGGTAGCACTAATGCTGGTGCAACTGTTCTGTGTAGGTAGCACTAATGCTGGTGCAACTGTTCTATATAGGTAGCACTGATGCTGGGTGCAAGTGATATACGTATGTAGCACTAATGCCAGTGCAACTGTTCTACCAAGTAGCACTAATGCTGTTGCAATTGTTCTGCATAGGTAGCACTAATGCTGGTGCAAATGTCCTGCGTAGGTAGCACTAATGCTGATGCAACTGTTCTCACGTAGGTAGCCTTAATGCCACTGCAACTGTTCTACGTAGGTTGCACTAACGCTGGTGCAACTGTTCTGTGTAGGTAGCACTAATGCTGGTGCAACTGTTCTGTGTAGGTAGCACTAATGCTGGTGCAACTGTTCTATGTAGGTAGCACTGATGCTGGTGCAAGTGTTCTACGTAGGAAGCACTAATGCTGGTGCAAGTGTTCTGTGTAGGTAGCACTAATGCTGGTGCAACTGATCTGAGTAGGTAACACAAATGCTGGTGCAACTGTTCTACATAGGTAGCACCAATGCTGGTGCAACTGTTCTGTGTAGGTAGCACTAATGCCGGTGCAACTGTTCTATGTAGGTAGCAGTAATGCCGGTGCAACTGTTCAATGTAGGTAGCACTAATGCCGGTGCAACTGTTCTACGTAGATAGCACTAATGCTGGTGCAACTGTTCTGTGTAGGTAGCAATAATGCTGGTGCAAGTGTTCTGTGTAGGTAGCACTAATGCTGGTGCAATTGTTCTACATAGGTAGCACTAATGCTGGTGCAACCGATCTGCATAGGGAGCACTAATGCTGTTGCAACTGTTCTATGTAGGTAGCACTAATGCTGGTGCAACTGTTCTACGTAGGAAGCACGAATGCTGGTGCAACTGTTCTACGTAGGTAGCACTAATGCTGGTGCTACTTTTCTACGTAGGTAGCACTAATGCTGGTGCAAGTGTTCTACATAGGAAGCACTAATGCTGGTGCAAGTGTTCTGTGGAGGTAGCTCTAATGCTGGTGCAACAGATCTGAGTAGGTAACACTAATGCCGGTGCAACTGTTCTACATAGGAAGCACTAATGCTGGTGCAACTGTTCTGTGTAGGTAGCACTAATGATGGTGCAACTGTTCTACGTAGGAAGCACTAATGCTGGTGCAACTGTTCAACAAAGTAGCATTAATGCTAGTGCAATTGTTCTACATAGGTAGCACTAATGCTAGTGCAATTGTCCTGCGTAGGTAGCACGAATGCTGGTGCAACTGTTCTACGTAGGTAGCACTAATGCTGGTGCAATTGTTCTGTGTAGGTAGCAGCAATGCTGGTACAACTGTTCTATGTAGGTAGCAATTATGCTGGGTGCAAGTGATATAATTAGGTAGAACTAATGCTGGTGCAATTGTTCTGTGTAGGTAGCACTGATGCTGGGTGCAAGTGATATACGTAGGTAGCACTAATGCTGGTGCAATTGTTCTGTGCAGGTAGCACTAATGCCAGTGCAACTGTTCTACATAGGAAGCACTAATGCTGGTGTAACTGTTCTGCGTAGGTAGCACTATGTTCTACCCAGTAGCACTAATGCTAGTGCAATTGTTCTACATAGGTAGCATTAATGCTAGTGCAATTGTTCTACATAGGTAGCACTAATGCTAGTGCAATTGTCCTGCGTAGGTAGCACGAATGCTGGTGCAACTGTTCTACGTAGGTTGCACTAATGCTGGTGCAATTATTCTGTGTAGGTAGCACTGATGCTGGGTGCAAGTGATATACGTAGGTAGCACTAATGCTGGTGCAATTGTTCTGTGCAGGTAGCACTAATGCCAGTGCAACTGTTCTACATAGGAAGCACTAATGCTGGTGTAACTGTTCTGCGTAGGTAGCACTAATGCTGGTGCAACTGTTCTATGTTAATGCCGGTGCAACTGTTCTACCCAGTAGCACTAATGCTAGTGCAATTGTTCTACATAGGTAGCACTAATGCTAGTGCAATTGTCCTGCGTAGGTAGCACGAATGCTAGTGCAACTGTTACACGTAGGTAGAACTAATGCTGGTGCAACTGTTCTACAAAGTAGCATTAATGCTAGTGCAATTGTTCTACATAGGTAGCACTAATGCTAGTGCAATTGTCCTGCGTAGGTAGCACGAATGCTGGTGCAACTGTTCTACGTAGGTTGCACTAATGCTGGTGCAATTATTCTGTGTAGGTAGCAGTAATGCTGGGTGCAACTGTTCTATGTAGGTAGTAATTATGCAGGGTGCAAGTGATATAATTAGGTAGAACTAATGCTGGTGCAATTGTTCTGTGTAGGTAGCACTGATGCTGGGTGCAAGTGATATACGTAGGTAGCACTAATGCTGGTGCAATTGTTCTGTGCAGGTAGCAGTAATGCTGGTGCAACTGTTCTATGTAGGTAGTAATTATGCTGGGTGCAAGTGATATAATTAGGTAGAACTAATGCTGGTGTAATTGATCTGCGTAGGTAGCACTAATGCTGGTGCAACTGTACTATGTAGGTAGCACTAATGCCGGTGCAACTGTTCTACCCAGTAGCACTAATTCTAGTGCAATTGTTCTACATAGGTAGCACTAATGCTAGTGCAATTGTCCTGCGTAGGTAGCACGAATGCTAGTGCAACTGTTACACATAGGTAGAACTAATGCTGGTGCAAGTGGTTTACGTAGGGAAGCACTAATGCAAGTGTTCTGTGTAGGTAGCACTAACGTTGGTGCAACTGTTCTGTGTAGGTAGCACTAATGCTGGTGCAACTGTTCTGTGTCGGCTGCACTAATGCTGGTGCAACTGTTCTATGTAGGTAGCACTAATGCCAGTGCAATTGTTCTGTGTAGATAGCACTAATGCTGGTGCAACTGTTCTACGTAGGTAGCATTAATGCCACTGCAATTGTTCTACGTAGGTAGCACTAACGCTGGTGCAACTGTTCTGTGTAGGTAGCACTAATGCTGGTGCAACTGTTCTGTGTAGGTAGCACTAATGCTGGTGCAACTGTTCTATGTAGGTAGCACTGATGCTGGGTGCAAGTGATATACGTATGTAGCACTAATGCCAGTGCAACTGTTCTACCAAGTAGCACTAATGCTGTTGCAATTGTTCTGCATAGGTAGCACTAATGCTGGTGCAAATGTCCTGCGTAGGTAGCACTAATGCTGATGCAACTGTTCTACGTAGGTAGCCTTAATGCCACTGCAACTGTTCTATGTACGTAGCACTAACGCTGGTGCAACTGTTCTGTGTAGGTAGCACTAATGCTGGTGCAACTGTTCTGTGTAGGTAGCACTAATGCTGGTGCAACTGTTCTATGTAGGTAGCACTGATGCTGGTGCAAGTGTTCTACGTAGGAAGCACTAATGCTGGTGCAAGTCTTCTGTGTAGGTAGCACTAATGCTGGTGCAACTGATCTGAGTAGGTAACACAAATGCTGGTGCAACTGTTCTACATAGGTAGCACCAATGCTGGTGCAACTGTTCTGTGTAGGTAGCACTAATGCCGGTGCAACTGTTCTATGTAGGTAGCAGTAATGCCGGTGCAACTGTTCCATGTAGGTAGCACTAATGCCGGTGCAACTGTTCTACGTAGATAGCACTAATGCTAGTGCAACTGTTCTGTGTAGGTAGCAATAATGCTGGTGCAAGTGTTCTGTGTAGGTAGCACTAATGCTGGTGCAATTGTTCTACATAGGTAGCACTAATGCTGGTGCAACCGATCTGCATAGGGAGCACTAATGCTGTTGCAACTGTTCTATGTAGGTAGCACTAATGCTGGTGCAACTGTTCTACGTAGGAAGCACGAATGCTGGTGCAACTGTTCTACGTAGGTAGCACTAATGCTGGTGCTACTTTTCTACGTAGGTAGCACTAATGCTGGTGCAAGTGTTCTACATAGGAAGCACTAATGCTGGTGCAAGTGTTCTGTGGAGGTAGCTCTAATGCTGGTGCAACTGATCTGAGTAGGTAACACTAATGCCGGTGCAACTGTTCTACATAGGAAGCACTAATGCTGGTGCAACTGTTCTGTGTAGGTAGCACTAATGATGGTGCAACTGTTCTACGTAGGAAGCACTAATGCTGGTGCAACTGTTCTACAAAGTAGCATTAATGCTAGTGCAATTGTTCTACATAGGTAGCACTAATGCTTGTGCAATTGTCCTGCGTAGGTAGCACGAATGCTGGTGCAACTGTTCTACGTAAGTAGCACTAATGCTGGTGCAATTGTTCTGTGTAGGTAGCAGTAATGCTGGTGCAACTGTTCTATGTAGGTAGCAATTATGCTGGGTGCAAGTGATATAATTAGGTAGAACTAATGCTGGTGCAATTGTTCTGTGTAGGTAGCACTGATGCTGGGTGCAAGTGATATACGTAGGTAGCACTAATGCTGGTGCAATTGTTCTGTGCAGGTAGCACTAATGCCAGTGCAACTGTTCTACGTAGGAAGCACTAATGCTGGTGTAACTGTTCTGCGTAGGTAGCACTAATGCTGGTGCAACTGTTCTATGTAGGTAGCACTAATGCCAGTGCAACTGTTCTACCCAGTAGCACTAATGCTAGTGCAATTGTTCTACATAGGTAGCACTAATGCTAGTGCAATTGTCCTGCGTAGGTAGCACGAATGCTAGTGCAACTGTTACACGTAGGTAGAACTAATGCTGGTGCAAGTGGTTTACGTAGGAAGCACTAATGCAAGTGTTCTGTGTAGGTAGCACTAACGTTGGTGCAACTGTTCTGTGTAGGTAGCACTAATGCTGGTGCAACTGTTCTGTGTAGGCAGCACTAATGCTGGTGCAACTGTTCTATGTGGGTAGCACTGATGCTGGGTGCAAGTGATGTACGTAGGTAGCACTAATGCTGGTGCAATTGTTCTGTGTAGGTAGCACTGATGCTGGGTGCAAGTGATGTATATAGGTAGCACTAATGCTGGTACAATTGTTCTGTGTAGGTAGCACTGATGCTGGGTGCAAGTGATATACATAGGTAGCACTAATGCTGGTGCAATTGTTCTGTGTAGGTAGCACTAATGCCAGTGCAACTGTTCTACGAAGGAAGCACTAATGCTGGTGTAACTGTTTCACATAGGTTGCACTAATGCTGGTGCAACTGTTCTACGTAGGTAGCACTAATGCCGGTGCAACTGTTCTACCAAGTAGCACTAATGCTAGTGCAATTGTTCTACATAGGTAGCACTAATGCTAGTGCAATTATCCTGCGTAGGTAGCACTAATGCTGGTGCAACTGATCTGCATAGGGAGCACTAATGCTGATGCAACTGTTCTACGTAGGTAGCACTAATGCTGGTGCAACTGTTCTGTGTAGGTAGCACTAATGCTGGTGCAACTGTTCTACGTATGTAGCACTAATGCTGGTGCAACTGATCTGTGTAGGGAGCACTAATGCTGGTGCAACTGTTCTATGTAGGTAGCACTAATGCTGGTGCAACTGTTCTATGTAGGTAGCATGAATGCTGGTGCAACTGTTCTACATAGGTAGCATTAATGCTGGTGCAACTTTTCTATATAGGAAGCACTAATGCTGCTACAACTGTTCTATGTAGGTAGCACTAATGCTGGTGCAAGTGTTTCACGTAAAAAGCACTAATGCTGGTGCAAGTGTTCTGTGCAGGTAGCACTAATGCTGGTGCAACTGATCTGCGTATGTAGCTCTAATGCTGGTACAACTGTTCTACGTAGGTAGCACTAATGCCGGTGCAAGTGTTCTACGTAGGAAGCACTAATGCTGGTGCAAGTGCTCTGTGTAGGCAGCACTAATGCTGGTGCAACTGATCTGAGTAGGTAACACTAATGCCAGTGCAACTATTCTACATAGGTAGCACTAATGCTGGTGCAACTGTGCTGCGTAGGTAGCACCAATGCTGGTGCAAGTGTTCTGTGTAGGTAGCACTAATGCTGGTGCAACTGATCTGCGTATGTAGCACTAATGCTGATACAACTGTTCTACGTAGGTAGCACTAATGCTGGTGCAACTGTTCTACGTAGGTAGCACTAATGCTGGTGCAACTGATCTGAGTAGGTAACACTAATGCCGGTGCAACTGTTCTACATAGGTTACACTAAAGCTGGTGCAACTGTTCTGTGTAGGTAGCACTAATGCTGGTTCAACTGTTCTATGTAGGTAGCTGTAATGCCGTTGCAACTGTTTGATGTAGGTAGTACTAATGCCGGTGCAAATTTTCTATGTAGGTAGCACTAATGCTGGTGCAACTGTTCTATGTAGGTAGCACTAATGCCAGTGCAATTGTTCTGTGTAGGTAGCACTAATGCTGGTGCAACTGTCCTGCGTAGGTAGCACTAATGCTGATGCAACTGTTCTACGTAGGTAGCTTTAATGCCACTGCAACTGTTCTACGTAGGTAGCACTAACGCTGGTGCAACTGTTCTGTGTAGGTAGCACTAATGCTGGTGCAACTGTTCTGTGTAGGTAGCACTAATGCCAGTGCAACTGTTCTACCAAGTAGCACTAATACTGTTGCAATTGTTCTGCATAGGTAGCACTAATGCTGGTGCAAATGTCCTGTGTAGGTAGCACTAATGCTGATGCAACTGTTCTACATAGGTAGCCTTAATGCCACTGCAACTGTTCTACGTAGGTAGCACTAACGCTGGTGCAACTGTTCTGTGTAGGTAGCACTAATGCTGGTGCAACTGTTCTGTGTAGGTAGCACTAATGCTGGTGCAACTGTTCTATGTAGGTAGCACTGATGCTGGTGCAACTGTTCTGTGTAGGTAGCATAAATGCTGGTGCAACTTATCTGAGTAGGTAACACAAATGCTGGTGCAACTGTTCTACATAGGTAGCACCAATGCTGGTGCAACTGTTCTGTGTAGGTAGCACTAATGCCTGTGCAACTGTTCTATGTAGGTAGCAGTAATGCCGGTGCAACTGTTCCATGTAGGTAGCACTAATGCCGGTGCAACTGTTCTATGTAGGTAGCAGTAATGCTGGTGCAACTGTTCTGTGTAGGTAGCAATAATGCTGGTGCAACTGATCTGAGTAGGTAACACTAATGCCGGTGCAACTGTTCTACATAGGAAGCACTAATGCTGGTGCAACTGTTCTGTGTAGGTAGCACTAATGATGGTGCAACTGTTCTACGTAGGAAGCACTAATGCTGGTGCAACTGTTCTACAAAGTAGCATTAATGCTAGTGCAATTGTTCTACATAGGTAGCACTAATGCTAGTGCAATTGTCCTGCGTAGGTAGCACGAATGCTGGTGCAACTGTTCTACGTAGGTAGCACTAATGCTGGTGCAATTGTTCTGTGTAGGTAGCAGTAATGCTGGTGCAACTGTTCTATGTAGGTAGTAATTATGCTGGGTGCAAGTGATATAATTAGGTAGAACTAATGCTGGTGCAATTGTTCTGTGTAGGTAGCACTGTTGCTGGGTGCAAGTGATATACGTAGGTAGCACTAATGCTGGTGCAATTGTTCTGTGCAGGTAGCACTAATGCCAGTGCAACTGTTCTACGTGAGGAAGCACTAATGCTGGTGTAACTGTTCTGCGTAGGTAGCACTAATGCTGGTGCAACTGTACTATGTAGGTAGCACTAATGCCGGTGCAACTGTTCTACCCAGTAGCACTAATGCTAGTGCAATTGTTCTACATAGGTAGCACTAATGCTAGTGCAATTGTCCTGCGTAGGTAGCACGAATGCTAGTGCAACTGTTACACGTAGGTAGAACTAATGCTGGTGCAAGTGGTTTACGTAGGAAGCACTAATGCAAGTGTTCTGTGTAGGTAGCACTAACGTTGGTGCAACTGTTCTGTGTAGGTAGCACTAATGCTGGTGCAACTGTTCTGTGTAGGCAGCACTAATGCTGGTGCAACTGTTCTATGTGGGTAGCACTGATGCTGGGTGCAAGTGATATACGTAGGTAGCACTAATGCTGGTGCAATTGTTCTGTGTAGGTAGCACTGATGCTGGGTGCAAGGGATGTATATAGGTAGCACTAATGCTGGTACAATTGTTCTGTGTAGGTAGCACTGATGCTGGGTGCAAGTAATATACATAGGTAGCACTAATGCTGGTGCAATTGTTCTGTGTAGGTAGCACTAATGCCAGTGCAACTGTTCTACGAAGGAAGCACTAATGCTGGTGTAACTGTTTCACGTAGGTTGCACTAATGCTGGTGCAACTGTTCTACGTAGGTAGCACTAATGCCGGTGCAACTGTTCTACCAAGTAGCACTAATGCTAGTGCAATTGTTCTACATAGGTAGCACTAATGCTAGTGCAATTATCCTGCGTAGGTAGCACTAATGCTGGTGCAACTGATCTGCATAGGGAGCACTAATGCTGATGCAACTGTTCTACGTAGGTAGCACTAATGCTGGTGCAACTGTTCTGTGTAGGTAGCACTAATGCTGGTGCAACTGTTCTACGTATGTAGCACTAATGCTGGTGCAACTGATCTGTGTAGGGAGCACTAATGCTGGTGCAACTGTTCTATGTAGGTAGCACTAATGCTGGTGCAACTGTTCTATGTAGTTAGCACGAATGCTGGTGCAACTGTTCTACATAGGTAGCATTAATGCTGGTGCAACTTTTCTACATAGGAAGCACTAATGCTGGTACAACTATTCTATGTAGGTAGCACTAATGGTGGTGCAAGTGTTTCACGTAGAAAGCACTAATGCTGGTGCAAGTGTTCTGTGCAGGTAGCACTAATGCTGGTGCAACTGATCTGCGTATGTAGCACTACTGCTGGTACAACTGTTCTATGTAGGTAGCACTAATGCTGGTGCAAGTGTTCTACGTAGGAAGCACTAATGCTGGTGCAAGTGCTCTGTGTAGGCAGCACTAATGCTGGTGCAACTGATCTGAGTAGGTAACACTAATGCCAGTGCAACTATTCTACATAGGTAGCACTAATGCTGGTGCAACTGTGCTGCGTAGGTAGCACCAATGCTGGTGCAAGTGTTCTGTGTAGGTAGCACTAATGCTGGTGCAACTGATCTGCGTATGTAGCACTAATGCTGATACAACTGTTCTACGTAGGTAGCACTAATGCTGGTGCAACTGTTCTACGTAGGTGGCACTAATGCTGGTGCAACTGATCTGAGTAGGTAACACTAATGCCGGTGCAACTGTTCTACATAGGTAGCACTAAAGCTGGTGCAACTGTTCTGTGTAGGTAGCCCTAATGCTGGTTCAACTGTTCTATGTAGGTAGCTGTAATGCCGTTGCAACTGTTTGATGTAGGTAGTACTAATGCCGGTGCAACTTTTCTATGTAGGTAGCACTAATGCTGGTGCAACTGTTCTATGTAGGTAGCACTAATGCCAGTGCAATTGTTCTGTGTAGGTAGCACTAATGCTGGTGCAACTGTCCTGCGTAGGTAGCACTAATGCTGATGCAACTGTTCTACTTAGGTAGCATTAATGCCACTGCAACTGTTCTACGTAGGTAGCACTAACGCTGGTGCAACTGTTCTGTGTAGGTAGCACTAATGCTGGTGCAACTGTTCTGTGTAGGTAGCACTAATGCTGGTGCAACTGTTCTATGTAGGTAGCACTGATGCTGGGTGCAAGTGATATACGTATGTAGCACTAATGCCAGTGCAACTGTTCTACCAAGTAGCACTAATGCTGTTGCAATTGTTCTGCATAGGTAGCACTAATGCTGGTGCAAATGTCCTGCGTAGGTAGCACTAATGCTGATGCAACTGTTCTACGTAGGTAGCCTTAATGCCACTGCAACTGTTCTACGTAGGTAGCACTAACGCTGGTGCAACTGTTCTGTGTAGGTAGCACTAATGCTGGTGCAACTGTTCTGTGTAGGTAGCACTAATGCTGGTGCAACTGTTCTATGTAGGTAGCACTGATGCTGGTGCAAGTGTTCTGTGTAGGCAGCACTAATGCTGGTGCAACTGATCTGAGTAGGTAACACAAATGCTGGTGCAACTGTTCTACATAGGTAGCACCAATGCTGGTGCAACTGTTCTGTGTAGGTAGCACTAATGCCGGTGCAACTGTTCTATGTAGGTAGCAGTAATGCCGGTGCAACTGTTCCATGTAGGTAGCACTAATGCCGGTGCAACTGTTCTACGTAGGTAGCACTAATGCTGGTGCAACTGTTCTGTGTAGGTAGCAATAATGCTGGTGCAACTGATCTGAGTAGGTAACACTAATGCCGGTGCAACTGTTCTACATAGGAAGCACTAATGCTGGTGCAACTGTTCTGTGTAGGTAGCACTAATGATGGTGCAACTGTTCTACGTAGGAAGCACTAATGCTGGTGCAACTGTTCTACAAAGTAGCATTAATGCTAGTGCAATTGTTCTACATAGGTAGCACTAATGCTAGTGCAATTGTCCTGCGTAGGTAGCACGAATGCTGGTGCAACTGTTCTACGTAGGTAGCACTAATGCTGGTGCAATTGTTCTGTGTAGGTAGCAGTAATGCTGGTGCAACTGTTCTATGTAGGTAGTAATTATGCTGGGTGCAAGTGATATAATTAGGTAGAACTAATGCTGGTGCAATAGTTCCGTGTAGGTAGCACTGATGCTGGGTGCAAGTGATATACGTAGGTAGCACTAATGCTGGTGCAATTGTTCTGTGCAGGTAGCACTAATGCCAGTGCAACTGTTCTACGTAGGAAGCACTAATGCTGGTGTAACTGTTCTGCGTAGGTAGCACTAATGCTGGTGCAACTGTTCTATGTAGGTAGCACTGGTGCTGGTGCAAGTGTTCTACGTAGGAAGCACTAATGCTGGTGCAAGTGTTCTGTGTAGGTAGCACTAATGCTGGTTCAACTGTTCTATGTAGGTAGCTGTAATGCCGTTGCAACTGTTTGATGTAGGTAGTACTAATGCCGGTGCAACTTTTCTATGTAGGTAGCACTAATGCTGGTGCAACTGTTCTATGTAGGTAGCACTAATGCTGGTGCAACTGTTCTATGTAGGTAGCACTAATGCCAGTGCAATTGTTCTGTGTAGGTAGCACTAATGCTGGTGCAACTGTTCTACGTAGGTAGCATTAATGCCACTGCAACTGTTCTACGTAGGTAGCACTAACGCTGGTGCAACTGTTCTGTGTAGGTAGCACTAATGCTGGTGCAACTGTTCTGTGTAGGTAGCACTAATGCTGGTGCAACTGATCTGAGTAGGTAACACTAATGCCGGTGCAACTGTTCTACATAGGTAGCACTAAAGCTGGTGCAACTGTTCTGTGTAGGTAGCACTAATGCTGGTTCAACTGTTCTATGTAGGTAGCTGTAATGCCGTTGCAACTGTTTGATGTAGGTAGTACTAATGCTGGTGCAACTTTTCTATGTAGGTAGTACTAATGCCGGTGCAACTTTTCTATGTAGGTAGCACTAATGCTGGTGCAACTGTTCTATGTAGGTAGCACTAATGCCAGTGCAATTGTTCTGTGTAGGTAGCACTAATGCTGGTGCAACTGTTCTACGTAGGTAGCATTAATGCCACTGCAACTGTTCTACATAGGTAGCACTAACGCTGGTGCAACTGTTCTGTGTAGGTAGCACTAATGCTGGTGCAACTGTTCTGTGTAGGTAGCACTAATGCTGGTGCAACTGTTCTATATAGGTAGCACTGATGCTGGGTGCAAGTGATATACGTATGTAGCACTAATGCCAGTGCAACTGTTCTACCAAGTAGCACTAATGCTGTTGCAATTGTTCTGCATAGGTAGCACTAATGCTGGTGCAAATGTCCTGCGTAGGTAGCACTAATGCTGATGCAACTGTTCTACGTAGGTAGCCTTAATGCCACTGCAACTGTTCTACGTAGGTTGCACTAACGCTGGTGCAACTGTTCTGTGTAGGTAGCACTAATGCTGGTGCAACTGTTCTGTGTAGGTAGCACTAATGCTGGTGCAACTGTTCTATGTAGGTAGCACTGATGCTGGTGCAAGTGTTCTACGTAGGAAGCACTAATGCTGGTGCAAGTGTTCTGTGTAGGTAGCACTAATGCTGGTGCAACTGATCTGAGTAGGTAACACAAATGCTGGTGCAACTGTTCTACATAGGTAGCACCAATGCTGGTGCAACTGTTCTGTGTAGGTAGCACTAATGCCGGTGCAACTGTTCTATGTAGGTAGCAGTAATGCCGGTGCAACTGTTCCACGTAGATAGCACTAATGCTGGTGCAACTGTTCTGTGTAGGTAGCAATAATGCTGGTGCAAGTGTTCTGTGTAGGTAGCACTAATGCTGGTGCAATTGTTCTACATAGGTAGCACTAATGCTGGTGCAACCGATCTGCATAGGGAGCACTAATGCTGTTGCAACTGTTCTATGTAGGTAGCACTAATGCTGGTGCAACTGTTCTACGTAGGAAGCACGAATGCTGGTGCAACTGTTCTACGTAGGTAGCACTAATGCTGGTGCTACTTTTCTACGTAGGTAGCACTAATGCTGGTGCAAGTGTTCTACATAGGAAGCACTAATGCTGGTGCAAGTGTTCTGTGGAGGTAGCTCTAATGCTGGTGCAACAGATCTGAGTAGGTAACACTAATGCCGGTGCAACTGTTCTACATAGGAAGCACTAATGCTGGTGCAACTGTTCTGTGTAGGTAGCACTAATGATGGTGCAACTGTTCTACGTAGGAAGCACTAATGCTGGTGCAACTGTTCAACAAAGTAGCATTAATGCTAGTGCAATTGTTCTACATAGGTAGCACTAATGCTAGTGCAATTGTCCTGCGTAGGTAGCACGAATGCTGGTGCAACTGTTCTACGTAGGTAGCACTAATGCTGGTGCAATTGTTCTGTGTAGGTAGCAGCAATGCTGGTGCAACTGTTCTATGTAGGTAGCAATTATGCTGGGTGCAAGTGATATAATTAGGTAGAACTAATGCTGGTGCAATTGTTCTGTGTAGGTAGCACTGATGCTGGGTGCAAGTGATATACGTAGGTAGCACTAATGCTGGTGCAATTGTTCTGTGCAGGTAGCACTAATGCCAGTGCAACTGTTCTACGTAGGAAGCACTAATGCTGGTGTAACTGTTCTGCGTAGGTAGCACTAATGCTGGTGCAACTGTTCTATGTAGGTAGCACTAATGCCGGTGCAACTGTTCTACCCAGTAGCACTAATGCTAGTGCAATTGTTCTACATAGGTAGCACTAATGCTAGTGCAATTGTCCTGCGTAGGTAGCACGAATGCTAGTGCAACTGTTACACGTAGGTAGAACTAATGCTGGTGCAAGTGGTTTACGTAGGAAGCACTAATGCAAGTGTTCTGTGTAGGTAGCACTAACGTTGGTGCAACTGTTCTGTGTAGGTAGCACTAATGCTGGTGCAACTGTTCTGTGTAGGCAGCACTAATGCTGGTGCAACTGTTCTATGTGGGTAGCACTGATGCTGGGTGCAAGTGATATACGTAGGTAGCACTAATGCTGGTGCAATTGTTCTGTGTAGGTAGCACTGATGCTGGGTGCAAGTGATGTATATAGGTAGCACTAATGCTGGTACAATTGTTCTGTGTAGGTAGCACTGATGCTGGGTGCAAGTGATATACATAGGTAGCACTAATGCTGGTGCAATTGGTCTGTGTAGGTAGCACTAATGCCAGTGCAACTGTTCTACGAAGGAAGCACTAATGCTGGTGTAACTGTTTCACGTAGGTTGCACTAATGCTGGTGCAACTGTTCTACGTAGGTAGCACTAATGCCGGTGCAACTGTTCTACCAAGTAGCACTAATGCTAGTGCAATTGTTCTACATAGGTAGCACTAATGCTAGTGCAATTATCCTGCGTAGGTAGCACTAATGCTGGTGCAACTGATCTGCATAGGGAGCACTAATGCTGATGCAACTGTTCTACGTAGGTAGCACTAATGCTGGTGCAACTGTTCTGTGTAGGTAGCACTAATGCTGGTGCAACTGTTCTACGTATGTAGCACTAATGCTGGTGCAACTGATCTGTGTAGGGAGCACTAATGCTGGTGCAACTGTTCTATGTAGGTAGCACTAATGCTGGTGCAACTGTTCTATGTAGGTAGCATGAATGCTGGTGCAACTGTTCTACATAGGTAGCATTAATGCTGGTGCAACTTTTCTACATAGGAAGCACTAAGCTGCTACAACTGTTCTATGTAGGTAGCACTAATGCTGCTGCAAGTGTTTCACGTAGGAAGCACTAATGCTGGTGCAAGTGTTCTGTGCTGGTAGCACTAATGCTGGTGCAACTGATCTGCGTATGTAGCACTAATGCTGGTACAACTGTTCTACGTAGGTAGCACTAATGCTGGTGCAAGTGTTCTACGTAGGAAGCACTAATGCTGGTGCAAGTGCTCTGTGTAGGCAGCACTAATGCTGGTGCAACTGATCTGAGTAGGTAACACTAATGCCAGTGCAACTATTCTACATAGGTAGCACTAATGCTGGTGCAACTGTGCTGCGTAGGTAGCACCAATGCTGGTGCAAGTGTTCTGTGTAGGTAGCACTAATGCTGGTGCAACTGATCTGCGTATGTAGCACTAATGCTGATACAACTGTTCTACGTAGGTAGCACTAATGCTGGTGCAACTGTTCTACGTAGGTAGCACTAATGCTGGTGCAACTGATCTGAGTAGGTAACACTATTGCCGGTGCAACTGTTCTACATAGGTATCACTAAAGCTGGTGCAACTGTTCTGTGTAGGTAGCACTAATGCTGGTTCAACTGTTCTATGTAGGTAGCTGTAATGCCGTTGCAACTGTTTGATGTAGGTAGTACTAATGCCGGTGCAACTTTTCTATGTAGGTAGCACTAATGCTGGTGCAACTGTTCTATGTAGGTAGCACTAATGCCAGTGCAATTGTTCTGTGTAGGTAGCACTAATGCTGGTGCAACTGTCTTGCGTAGGTAGCACTAATGCTGATGCAACTGTTCTACGTAGGTAGCATTAATGCCACTGCAACTGTTCTACGTATGTAGCACTAACGCTGGTGCAACTGTTCTGTGTAGGTAGCACTAATGCTGGTGCAACTGTTCTGTGTAGGTAGCACTAATGCTGGTGCAACTGTTCTATGTAGGTAGCACTGATGCTGGGTGCAAGTGATATACGTATGTAGCACTAATGCCAGTGCAACTGTTCTACCAAGTAGCACTAATACTGTTGCAATTGTTCTGCATAGGTAGCACTAATGCTGGTGCAAATGTCCTGTGTAGGTAGCACTAATGCTGATGCAACTGTTCTACGTAGGTAGCCTTAATGCCACTGCAACTGTTCTACGTAGGTAGCACTAACGCTGGTGCAACTGTTCTGTGTAGGTAGCACTAATGCTGGTGCAACTGTTCTGTGTAGGTAGCACTAATGCTGGTGCAACTGTTCTATGTAGGTAGCACTGATGCTGGTGCAACTGTTCTGTGTAGGTAGCACTAATGCTGGTGCAACTGATCTGAGTAGGTAACACAAATGCTGGTGCAACTGTTCTACATAGGTAGCACCAATGCTGGTGCAACTGTTCTGTGTAGGTAGCACTAATGCCTGTGCAACTGTTCTATGTAGGTAGCAGTAATGCCGGTGCAACTGTTCCATGTAGGTAGCACTAATGCCGGTGCAACTGTTCTACGTAGGTAGCACTAATGCTGGTGCAACTGTTCTGTGTAGGTAGCAATAATGCTGGTGCAACTGATCTGAGTAGGTAACACTAATGCCGGTGCAACTGTTCTACATAGGAAGCACTAATGCTGGTGCAACTGTTCTGTGTAGGTAGCACTAATGATGGTGCAACTGTTCTACGTAGGAAGCACTAATGCTGGTGCAAGTGCTCTGTGTAGGCAGCACTAATGCTGGTGCAACTGATCTGCGTATGTAGCACTAATGCTGATACAACTGTTCTACGTAGGTAGCACTAATGCTGGTGCAACTGTTCTACGTAGGTGGCACTAATGCTGGTGCAACTGATCTGAGTAGGTAACACTAATGCCGGTGCAACTGTTCTACATAGGTAGCACTAAAGCTGGTGCAACTGTTCTGTGTAGGTAGCACTAATGCTGGTTCAACTGTTCTATGTAGGTAGCTGTAATGCCGTTGCAACTGTTTGATGTAGGTAGTACTAATGCCGGTGCAACTTTTCTATGTAGGTAGCACTAATGCTGGTGCAACTGTTCTATGTAGGTAGCACTAATGCCAGTGCAATTGTTCTGTGTAGGTAGCACTAATGCTGGTGCAACTGTCCTGCGTAGGTAGCACTAATGCTGATGCAACTGTTCTACTTAGGTAGCATTAATACCACTGCAACTGTTCTACGTAGGTAGCACTAACGCTGGTGCAACTGTTCTGTGTAGGTAGCACTAATGCTGGTGCAACTGTTCTGTGTAGGTAGCACTAATGCTGGTGCAACTGTTCTATGTAGGTAGCACTGATGCTGGGTGCAAGTGATATACGTATGTAGCACTAATGCCAGTGCAACTGTTCTACCAAGTAGCACTAATGCTGTTGCAATTGTTCTGCATAGGTAGCACTAATGCTGGTGCAAATGTCCTGCGTAGGTAGCACTAATGCTGATGCAACTGTTCTACGTAGGTAGCCTTAATGCCACTGCAACTGTTCTACGTAGGTAGCACTAACGCTGGTGCAACTGTTCTGTGTAGGTAGCACTAATGCTGGTGCAACTGTTCTGTGTAGGTAGCACTAATGCTGGTGCAACTGTTCTATGTAGGTAGCACTGATGCTGGTGCAAGTGTTCTGTGTAGGCAGCACTAATGCTGGTGCAACTGATCTGAGTAGGTAACACAAATGCTGGTGCAACTGTTCTACATAGGTAGCAACAATGCTGGTGCAACTGTTCTGTGTAGGTAGCACTAATGCCTGTGCAACTGTTCTATGTAGGTAGCAGTAATGCCGGTGCAACTGTTCCATGTAGGTAGCACTAATGCCGGTGCAACTGTTCTACGTAGGTAGCACTAATGCTGGTGCAACTGTTCTGTGTAGGTAGCAATAATGCTGGTGCAACTGATCTGAGTAGGTAACACTAATGCCGGTGCAACTGTTCTACATAGGAAGCACTAATGCTGGTGCAACTGTTCTGTGTAGGTAGCACTAATGATGGTGCAACTGTTCTACGTAGGAAGCACTAATGCTGGTGCAACTGTTCTACAAAGTAGCATTAATGCTAGTGCAATTGTTCTACATAGGTAGCACTAATGCTAGTGCAATTGTCCTGCGTAGGTAGCACGAATGCTGGTGCAACTGTTCTACGTAGGTAGCACTAATGCTGGTGCAATTGTTCTGTGTAGGTAGCAGTAATGCTGGTGCAACTGTTCTATGTAGGTAGTAATTATGCTGGGTGCAAGTGATATAATTAGGTAGAACTAATGCTGGTGCAATAGTTCCGTGTAGGTAGCACTGATGCTGGGTGCAAGTGATATACGTAGGTAGCACTAATGCTGGTGCAATTGTTCTGTGCAGGTAGCACTAATGCCAGTGCAACTGTTCTACGTAGGAAGCACTAATGCTGGTGTAACTGTTCTGCGTAGGTAGCACTAATGCTGGTGCAACTGTTCTATGTAGGTAGCACTAATGCTGGTTCAACTGTTCTATGTAGGTAGCTGTAATGCCGTTGCAACTGTTTGATGTAGGTAGTACTAATGCCGGTGCAACTTTTCTATGTAGGTAGCACTAATGCTGGTGCAACTGTTCTATGTAGGTAGCACTAATGCTGGTGCAACTGTTCTATGTAGGTAGCACTAATGCCAGTGCAATTGTTCTGTGTAGGTAGCACTAATGCTGGTGCAACTGTTCTACGTAGGTAGCATTAATGCCACTGCAACTGTTCTACGTAGGTAGCACTAACGCTGGTGCAACTGTTCTGTGTAGGTAGCACTAATGCTGGTGCAACTGTTCTGTGTAGGTAGCACTAATGCTGGTGCAACTGATCTGAGTAGGTAACACTAATGCCGGTGCAACTGTTCTACATAGGTAGCACTAAAGCTGGTGCAACTGTTCTGTGTAGGTAGCACTAATGCTGGTTCAACTGTTCTATGTAGGTAGCTGTAATGCCGTTGCAACTGTTTGATGTAGGTAGTACTAATGCTGGTGCAACTTTTCTATGTAGGTAGTACTAATGCCGGTGCAACTTTTCTATGTAGGTAGCACTAATGCTGGTGCAACTGTTCTATGTAGGTAGCACTAATGCCAGTGCAATTGTTCTGTGTAGGTAGCACTAATGCTGGTGCAACTGTTCTACGTAGGTAGCATTAATGCCACTGCAACTGTTCTACATAGGTAGCACTAACGCTGGTGCAACTGTTCTGTGTAGGTAGCACTAATGCTGGTGCAACTGTTCTGTGTAGGTAGCACTAATGCTGGTGCAACTGTTCTATATAGGTAGCACTGATGCTGGGTGCAAGTGATATACGTATGTAGCACTAATGCCAGTGCAACTGTTCTACCAAGTAGCACTAATGCTGTTGCAATTGTTCTGCATAGGTAGCACTAATGCTGGTGCAAATGTCCTGCGTAGGTAGCACTAATGCTGATGCAACTGTTCTACGTAGGTAGCCTTAATGCCACTGCAACTGTTCTACGTAGGTTGCACTAACGCTGGTGCAACTGTTCTGTGTAGGTAGCACTAATGCTGGTGCAACTGTTCTGTGTAGGTAGCACTAATGCTGGTGCAACTGTTCTATGTAGGTAGCACTGATGCTGGTGCAAGTGTTCTACGTAGGAAGCACTAATGCTGGTGCAAGTGTTCTGTGTAGGTAGCACTAATGCTGGTGCAACTGATCTGAGTAGGTAACACAAATGCTGGTGCAACTGTTCTACATAGGTAGCACCAATGCTGGTGCAACTGTTCTGTGTAGGTAGCACTAATGCCGGTGCAACTGTTCTATGTAGGTAGCAGTAATGCCGGTGCAACTGTTCCATGTAGGTAGCACTAATGCCGGTGCAACTGTTCTACATAGATAGCACTAATGCTGGTGCAACTGTTCTGTGTAGGTAGCAATAATGCTGGTGCAAGTGTTCTGTGTAGGTAGCACTAATGCTGGTGCAATTGTTCTACATAGGTAGCACTAATGCTGGTGCAACCGATCTGCATAGGGAGCACTAATGCTGTTGCAACTGTTCTATGTAGGTAGCACTAATGCTGGTGCAACTGTTCTACGTAGGAAGCACGAATGCTGGTGCAACTGTTCTACGTAGGTAGCACTAATGCTGGTGCTACTTTTCTACGTAGGTAGCACTAATGCTGGTGCAAGTGTTCTACATAGGAAGCACTAATGCTGGTGCAAGTGTTCTGTGGAGGTAGCTCTAATGCTGGTGCAACAGATCTGAGTAGGTAACACTAATGCCGGTGCAACTGTTCTACATAGGAAGCACTAATGCTGGTGCAACTGTTCTGTGTAGGTAGCACTAATGATGGTGCAACTGTTCTACGTAGGAAGCACTAATGCTGGTGCAACTGTTCAACAAAGTAGCATTAATGCTAGTGCAATTGTTCTACATAGGTAGCACTAATGCTAGTGCAATTGTCCTGCGTAGGTAGCACGAATGCTGGTGCAACTGTTCTACGTAGGTAGCACTAATGCTGGTGCAATTGTTCTGTGTAGGTAGCAGCAATGCTGGTGCAACTGTTCTATGTAGGTAGCAATTATGCTGGGTGGAAGTGATATAATTAGGTAGAACTAATGCTGGTGCAATTGTTCTGTGTAGGTAGCACTGATGCTGGGTGCAAGTGATATACGTAGGTAGCACTAATGCTGGTGCAATTGTTCTGTGCAGGTAGCACTAATGCCAGTGCAACTGTTCTACGTAGGAAGCACTAATGCTGGTGTAACTGTTCTGCGTAGGTAGCACTAATGCTGGTGCAACTGTTCTATGTAGGTAGCACTGATGCCGGTGCAACTGTTCTACCCAGTAGCACTAATGCTAGTGCAATTGTTCTACATAGGTAGCACTAATGCTAGTGCAATTGTCCTGCGTAGGTAGCACGAATGCTAGTGCAACTGTTACACGTAGGTAGAACTAATGCTGGTGCAAGTGGTTTACGTAGGAAGCACTAATGCAAGTGTTCTGTGTAGGTAGCACTAACGTTGGTGCAACTGTTCTGTGTAGGTAGCACTAATGCTGGTGCAACTGTTCTGTGTAGGCAGCACTAATGCTGGTGCAACTGTTCTATGTGGGTAGCACTGATGCTGGGTGCAAGTGATATACGTAGGTAGCACTAATGCTGGTGCAATTGTTCTGTGTAGGTAGCACTGATGCTGGGTGCAAGTGATGTATATAGGTAGCACTAATGCTGGTACAATTGTTCTGTGTAGGTAGCACTGATGCTGGGTGCAAGTGATATACATAGGTAGCACTAATGCTGGTGCAATTGGTCTGTGTAGGTAGCACTAATGCCAGTGCAACTGTTCTACGAAGGAAGCACTAATGCTGGTGTAACTGTTTCACGTAGGTTGCACTAATGCTGGTGCAACTGTTCTACGTAGGTAGCACTAATGCCGGTGCAACTGTTCTACCAAGTAGCACTAATGCTAGTGCAATTGTTCTACATAGGTAGCACTAATGCTAGTGCAATTATCCTGCGTAGGTAGCACTAATGCTGGTGCAACTGATCTGCATAGGGAGCACTAATGCTGATGCAACTGTTCTACGTAGGTAGCACTAATGCTGGTGCAACTGTTCTGTGTAGGTAGCACTAATGCTGGTGCAACTGTTCTACGTATGTAGCACTAATGCTGGTGCAACTGATCTGTGTAGGGAGCACTAATGCTGGTGCAACTGTTCTATGTAGGTAGCACTAATGCTGGTGCAACTGTTCTATGTAGGTAGCATGAATGCTGGTGCAACTGTTCTACATAGGTAGCATTAATGCTGGTGCAACTTTTCTACATAGGAAGCACTAAGCTGCTACAACTGTTCTATGTAGGTAGCACTAATGCTGGTGCAAGTGTTTCACGTAGAAAGCACTAATGCTGGTGCAAGTGTTCTGTGCAGGTAGCACTAATGCTGGTGCAACTGATCTGCGTATGTAGCACTAATGCTGGTACAACTGTTCTACGTAGGTAGCACTAATGCTGGTGCAAGTGTTCTACGTAGGAAGCACTAATGCTGGTGCAAGTGCTCTGTGTAGGCAGCACTAATGCTGGTGCAACTGATCTGAGTAGGTAACACTAATGCCAGTGCAACTATTCTACATAGGTAGCACTAATGCTGGTGCAACTGTGCTGCATGGGTAGCACCAATGCTGGTGCAAGTGTTCTGTGTAGGTAGCACTAATGCTGGTGCAACTGATCTGCGTATGTAGCACTAATGCTGATACAACTGTTCTACGTAGGTAGCACTAATGCTGGTGCAACTGTTCTACATAGGTAGCACTAATGCTGGTGCAACTGATCTGAGTAGGTAACACTATTGCCGGTGCAACTGTTCTACATAGGTATCACTAAAGCTGGTGCAACTGTTCTGTGTAGGTAGCACTAATGCTGGTTCAACTGTTCTATGTAGGTAGCTGTAATGCCGTTGCAACTGTTTGATGTAGGTAGTACTAATGCCGGTGCAACTTTTCTATGTAGGTAGCACTAATGCTGGTGCAACTGTTCTATGTAGGTAGCACTAATGCCAGTGCAATTGTTCTGTGTAGGTAGCACTAATGCTGGTGCAACTGTCCTGCGTAGGTAGCACTAATGCTGATGCAACTGTTCTACGTAGGTAGCATTAATGCCACTGCAACTGTTCTACGTATGTAGCACTAACGCTGGTGCAACTGTTCTGTGTAGGTAGCACTAATGCTGGTGCAACTGTTCTGTGTAGGTAGCACTAATGCTGGTGCAACTGTTCTATGTAGGTAGCACTGATGCTGGGTGCAAGTGATATACGTATGTAGCACTAATGCCAGTGCAACTGTTCTACCAAGTAGCACTAATACTGTTGCAATTGTTCTGCATAGGTAGCACTAATGCTGGTGCAAATGTCCTGTGTAGGTAGCACTAATGCTGATGCAACTGTTCTACGTAGGTAGCCTTAATGCCACTGCAACTGTTCTACGTAGGTAGCACTAACGCTGGTGCAACTGTTCTGTGTAGGTAGCACTAATGCTGGTGCAACTGTTCTGTGTAGGTAGCACTAATGCTGGTGCAACTGTTCTATGTAGGTAGCACTGATGCTGGTGCAACTGTTCTGTGTAGGTAGCACTAATGCTGGTGCAACTGATCTGAGTAGGTAACACAAATGCTGGTGCAACTGTTCTACATAGGTAGCACCAATGCTGGTGCAACTGTTCTGTGTAGGTAGCACTAATGCCTGTGCAACTGTTCTATGTAGGTAGCAGTAATGCCGGTGCAACTGTTCCATGTAGGTAGCACTAATGCCGGTGCAACTGTTCTACGTAGGTAGCACTAATGCTGGTGCAACTGTTCTGTGTAGGTAGCAATAATGCTGGTGCAACTGATCTGAGTAGGTAACACTAATGCCGGTGCAACTGTTCTACATAGGAAGCACTAATGCTGGTGCAACTGTTCTGTGTAGGTAGCACTAATGATGGTGCAACTGTTCTACGTAGGAAGCACTAATGCTGGTGCAACTGTTCTACAAAGTAGCATTAATGCTAGTGCAATTGTTCTACATAGGTAGCACTAATGCTAGTGCAATTGTCCTGCGTAGGTAGCACGAATGCTGGTGCAACTGTTCTACGTAGGTAGCACTAATGCTGGTGCAATTGTTCTGTGTAGGTAGCAGTAATGCTGGTGCAACTGTTCTATGTAGGTAGTAATTATGCAGGGTGCAAGTGATATAATTAGGTAGAACTAATGCTGGTGCAATTGTTCTGTGTAGGTAGCACTGATGCTGGGTGCAAGTGATATACGTAGGTAGCACTAATGCTGGTGCAATTGTTCTGTGCAGGTAGCAGTAATGCTGGTGCAACTGTTCTATGTAGGTAGTAATTATGCTGGGTGCAAGTGATATAATTAGGTAGAACTAATGCTGGTGTAACTGTTCTGCGTAGGTAGCACTAATGCTGGTGCAACTGTACTATGTAGGTAGCACTAATGCCGGTGCAACTGTTCTACCCAGTAGCACTAATTCTAGTGCAATTGTTCTACATAGGTAGCACTAATGCTAGTGCAATTGTCCTGCGTAGGTAGCACGAATGCTAGTGCAACTGTTACACGTAGGTAGAACTAATGCTGGTGCAAGTGGTTTACGTAGGAAGCACTAATGCAAGTGTTCTGTGTAGGTAGCACTAACGTTGGTGCAACTGTTCTGTGTAGGTAGCACTAATGCTGGTGCAACTGTTCTGTGTAGGCAGCACTAATGCTGGTGCAACTGTTCTATGTGGGTAGCACTGATGCTGGGTGCAAGTGATATACGTAGGTAGCACTAATGCTGGTGCAATTGTTCTGTGTAGGTAGCACTGATGCTGGGTGCAAGTGATGTATATAGGTAGCACTAATGCTGGTACAATTGTTCTGTGTAGGTAGCACTGATGCTGGGTGCAAGTAATATACATAGGTAGCACTAATGCTGGTGCAATTGTTCTGTGTAGGTAGCACTAATGCTAGTGCAACTGTTCTACGAAGGAAGCACTAATGCTGGTGTAACTGTTTCACGTAGGTTGCACTAATGCTGGTGCAACTGTTCTACGTAGGTAGCACTAATGCCGGTGCAACTGTTCTACCAAGTAGCACTAATGCTAGTGCAATTGTTCTACATAGGTAACACTAATGCTAGTGCAATTATCCTGCATAGGTAGCACTAATGCTGGTGCAACTGATCTGCATAGGGAGCACTAATGCTGATGCAACTGTTCTACGTAGGTAGCACTAATGCTGGTGCAACTGTTCTGTGTAGGTAGCACTAATGCTGGTGCAACTGTTCTACGTATGTAGCACTAATGCTGGTGCAACTGATCTGTGTAGGGAGCACTAATTCTGGTGCAACTGTTCTATGTAGGTAGCACTAATGCTGGTGCAACTGTTCTACATAGGTAGCATTAATGCTGGTGCAACTTTTCTACATAGGAAGCACTAATGCTGGTACAACTGTTCTATGTAGGTAGCACTAATGGTGGTGCAAGTGTTTCACGTAGAAAGCACTAATGCTGGTGCAAGTGTTCTGTGCAGGTAGCACTAATGCTGGTGCAACTGATCTGCGTATGTAGCACTACTGCTGGTACAACTGTTCTACGTAGGTAGCACTAATGCTGGTGCAAGTGTTCTACGTAGGAAGCACTAATGCTGGTGCAAGTGCTCTGTGTAGGCAGCACTAATGCTGGTGCAACTGATCTGAGTAGGTAACACTAATGCCAGTGCAACTATTCTACATAGGTAGCACTAATGCTGGTGCAACTGTGCTGCGTAGGTAGCACCAATGCTGGTGCAAGTGTTCTGTGTAGGTAGCACTAATGCTGGTGCAACTGATCTGCGTATGTAGCACTAATGCTGATACAACTGTTCTACGTAGGTAGCACTAATGCTGGTGCAACTGTTCTACGTAGGTAGCACTAATGCTGGTGCAACTGATCTGAGTAGGTAACACTAATGCCGGTGCAACTGTTCTACATAGGAAGCACTAATGCTGGTGCAACTGTTCTGTGTAGGTAGCACTAATGCTGGTGCAACTGATCTGAGTAGGTAACACTAGTGCCAGTGCAACTATTCTACATAGGTAGCACTAATGCTGGTGCAAGTGTTCTGTGTAGGTAGCACTAATGCTGGTGCAACTGATCTGCGTATGTAGCACTAATGCTGATACAACTGTTCTACGTAGGTAGCACTAATGCTGGTGCAAGTGTTCTGTGGTGGTAGCTCTAATGCTGGTGTAACTGATCTGAGTAGGTAACACTAATGCCGGTGCAACTGTTCTACATAGAAAGCACTAATGCTGGTGCAACTGTTCTGTGTAGGTAGCACTAATGATGGTGCAACTGTTCTACGTAGGAAGCACTAATGCTGGTGCAACTGTTCTACAAAGTAGCATTAATGCTAGTGCAATTGTTCTACATAGGTAGCACTAATGCTAGTGCAATTGTCCTGCGTAGGTAGCACGAATGCTGGTGCAACTGTTCTACGTAGGTAGCACTAATGATGGTGCAATTGTTCTGTGTAGGTAGCAGTAATGCTGGTGCAACTGTTCTATGTAGGTAGTAATTATGATGGGTGCAAGTGATATAATTAGGTAGAACTAATGCTGGTGCAATTGTTCTGTGTAGGTAGCACTGATGCTGGGTGCAAGTGATATACGTAGGAAGCACTAATGCTGGTGCAATTGTTCTGTGCAGGTAGCACTAATGCCAGTGCAACTGTTCTACGTAGGAAGCACTAATGCTGGTGTAACTGTTCTGCGTAGGTAGCACTAATGCTGGTGCAACTGTACTATGTAGGTAGCACTAATGCCGGTGCAACTGTTCTACCCAGTAGCACTAATGCTAGTGCAATTGTTCTACCTAGGTAGCACTAATGCTAGTGCAATTGTCCTGCGTAGGTAGCACGAATGCTAGTGCAACTGTTACACGTAGGTAGAACTAATGCTGGTGCAAGTGGTTTACGTAGGAAGCACTAATGCAAGTGTTCTGTGTAGGTAGCACTAACGTTGGTGCAACTGTTCTGTGTAGGTAGCACTAATGCTGGTGCAACTGTTCTGTGTAGGCAGCACTAATGCTGGTGCAACTGTTCTATGTGGGTAGCACTGATGCTGGGTGCAAGTGATATACATAGGTAGCACTAATGCTGGTGCAATTGTTCTGTGTAGGTAGCACTGATGCTGGGTGCAAGTGATGTATATAGGTAGCACTAATGCTGGTACAATTGTTCTGTGTAGGTAGCACTGATGCTGGGTGCAAGTGATATACATGGGTAGCACTAATGCTGGTGCAATTGTTCTGTGTAGGTAGCACTAATGCCAGTGCAACTGTTCTACGAAGGAAGCACTAATGCTGGTGTAACTGTTTCACGTAGGTTGCACTAATGCTGGTGCAACTGTTCTACGTAGGTAGCACTAATGCCGGTGCAACTGTTCTACCAAGTAGCACTAAAGCTAGTGCAATTGTTCTACATAGGTAGCACTAATGCTAGTGCAATTATCCTGCGTAGGTAGCACTAATGCTGGTGCAACTGATCTGCATAGGGAGCACTAATGCTGATGCAACTGTTCTACGTAGGTAGCACTAATGCTGGTGCAACTGTTCTGTGTAGGTAGCACTAATGCTGGTGCAACTGTTCTACGTATGTAGCACTAATGCTGGTGCAACTGATCTGTGTAGGGAGCACTAATGCTGGTGCAACTGTTCTATGTAGGTAGCACTAATGCTGGTGCAACTGTTCTATGTAGGTAGCACGAATGCTGGTGCAACTGTTCTACATAGGTAGCATTAATGCTGGTGCAACTTTTCTACATAGGAAGCACTAATGCTGGTACAACTGTTCTATGTAGGTAGCACTAATGCTGGTGCAAGTGTTTCACGTAGAAAGCACTAATGCTGGTGCAAGTGTTCTGTGCAGGTAGCACTAATGCTGGTGCAACTGATCTGCGTATGTAGCACTAATGCTGGTACAACTGTTCTACGTAGGTAGCACTAATGCTGGTGCAAGTGTTCAACGTAGGAAGCACTAATGCTGGTGCAAGTGCTCTGTGTAGGCAGCACTAATGTTGGTGCAACTGATCTGAGTAGGTAACACTAATGCCAGTGCAACTATTCTACATAGGTAGCACTAATGCTGGTGCAACTGTCCTGCGTAGGTAGCACCAATGCTGGTGCAAGTGTTCTGTGTAGGTAGCACTAATGCTGGTGCAACTGATCTGCGTATGTAGCACTAATGCTGATACAACTGTTCTACGTAGGTAGCACTAATGCTGGTGCAACTGTTCTATGTAGGTAGCACTAATGCTGGTGCAAGTGTTCTACGTAGGAAGCACTAATGCTGGTGCAAGTGTTCTGTGTAGGCAGCACTAATGCTGGTGCAACTGATCTGAGTAGGTAACACTAATGCCGGTGCAACTGTTCTACATAGGTAGCACTAATGCTGGTGCAACTGTTCTGTGTAGGTAGCACTAATGCTGGTTCAACTGTTCTATGTAGGTAGCTGTAATGCCGGTGCAAGTGTTTGATGTAGGTTTTACTAATGCCAGTGCAACTGTTCTATTTAGGTAGCACTAACGCTGGTGCAACTGTTCTATGTAGGTAGCACTAATGCCGGTGCAACTGCTCTAAGTATGTAGCACTAATGCTAGTGCAACTGTTCTATGTAGGTAGCACTAATGCCAGTGCAATTGTTCTGTGTAGGTAGCACTAATGCTAGTGCAAGTGTACTGAGTAGGTAACACTAATCCTGGTGCAACTGTTCTGTGCAGGTAGCACTAATTCCACTGCAATTGTTCTCCGTAGGTAGCACTAATGCTGTTTCAAGTCTACTGAGTAGGTAACACTGATGCTGTTGCAATTGATCTGGTAGGTAACACTAATGCTGGTGCAACTGTTCTACATGGGTAGCACTAATGCCGGTGCAACTGTTCTACGTAGGTAGCATTAATGCCACTGAATCTGTTCTACGTAGGTAGCACTAATGCCTGTGCAACTGTTCTATGTAGGAAGCACTAGCACTGGTGCAACTGTTCTGTGTAGGTAGCACTAATGCTGGTGCAACTGTTCTGTGTAGGTAGCACTAATGCTGGTGCAACTGTTCTATGTTTAGCACTGATGCTGGGTGCAAGTGATATATGTAGGTAGCACTAATGCTGGTGCAATTGTTCTGTGTAGGTAGCACTAATGCCAGTGCAACTGTTCTACGTAGAAAGCACTAATGCTGGTGCAACTGTTCTACATAGGTAGCACTAATGCTGGTGCAATTGTTCTACGTAGGTAGCACTAACGCCGGTGCAACTGTTCTACCAAGTAGCACTAAAGCTAGTGCAATTGTTCTCCATAGGTAGCACTAATGCTAGTGAAATTGCCCTGCATATGTAGCACTAATGCTGGTGCAACTGATCTGCGTAGGGTCACTAATGCTTTTGCAACTGTTCTATGTAGGTAGCAGTAATGCCGGTGCAACTGTTCAACGTAGGTAGCACAAATGCCGGTGCAAGTCTACTGAGTAGGTAACACTAATGCTGGTGCAACTGTTCTATGTAGGAAGCACTAGCGCTGGTGCAACTGTTCTGTGTAGGTAGCACTAATGCTGGTGCAACTGTTCTGTGTAGGTAGCACTAATGCTGGTGCAAGTGTTCTATGTTTAGCACTGATGCTGGGTGCAAGTGATAAACGTAGGTAGCACTAATGCTGGTGCAATTGTTCTGTGTAGGTAGCACTAATGCCAGTGCAACTGTTCTACGTAGATAGCACTAATGCTGGTGCAACTGTTCTACATAGGTAGCACTAATGCTGGTGCAATTGTTCTATGTAGGTAGCATTAACGCCGGTGCAACTGTTCTACCAAGTAGCACTAAAGCTAGTGCAATTGTTCTTTCTACATAGGTAGCACTAATGCTAGTGAAATTGTCCTGCATATGTAGCACTAATGCTGGTGCAACTGATCTGCGTAGGGAGCACTAATGCTGGTGCAACTGTTCTATGTAGGAAGCACTAGCACTGGTGCAACTGTTCTGTGTAGGTAGCACTAATGCTGGTGCAACTGTTCTGTGTAGGTAGCACTAATGCTGGTGCAAGTGTTCTATGTTTAGCACTGATGCATTGTGCAAGTGATATACGTAGGTAGCACTAATGCTGGTGCAATTGTTCTGTGTAGGTAGCACTAATGCCAGTGCAACTGTTCTACGTAGAAAGCACTAATGCTGGTGCAACTGTTCTACATAGGTAGCACTAATGCTGGTGCAATTGTTCTACGTAGGTAGCACTAACGCCGGTGCAACTGTTCTACCAAGTAGCACTAAAGCTAGTGCAATTGTTCTCCATAGGTAGCACTAATGCTAGTGAAATTGCCCTGCATATGTAGCACTAATGCTGGTGCAACTGATCTGCGTAGGGTCACTAATGCTTTTGCAACTGTTCTATGTAGGTAGCAGTAATGCCGGTGCAACTGTTCAACGTAGGTAGCACAAATGCCGGTGCAAGTGTACTGAGTAGGTAACACTAATGCTGGTGCAACTGTTCTATGTAGGAAGCACTAGCGCTGGTGCAACTGTTCTGTGTAGGTAGCACTAATGCTGGTGCAACTGTTCTGTGTAGGTAGCACTAATGCTGGTGCAAGTGTTCTATGTTTAGCACTGATGCTGGGTGCAAGTGATAAACGTAGGTAGCACTAATGCTGGTGCAATTGTTCTGTGTAGGTAGCACTAATGCCAGTGCAACTGTTCTACGTAGATAGCACTAATGCTGGTGCAACTGTTCTACATAGGTAGCACTAATGCTGGTGCAATTGTTCTATGTAGGTAGCATTAACGCCGGTGCAACTGTTCTACCAAGTAGCACTAAAGCTAGTGCAATTGTTCTATCTACATAGGTAGCACTAATGCTAGTGAAATTGTCCTGCATATGTAGCACTAATGCTGGTGCAACTGATCTGCGTAGGGAGCACTAATGCTGGTGCAACTGTTCTATGTAGGAAGCACTAGCACTGGTGCAACTGTTCTGTGTAGGTAGCACTAATGCTGGTGCAACTGTTCTGTGTAGGTAGCACTAATGCTGGTGCAAGTGTTCTATGTTTAGCACTGATGCTGGGTGCAAGTGATATACGTAGGTAGCACTAATGCTGGTGCAATTGTTCTGTGTAGGTAGCACTAATGCCAGTGCAACTGTTCTACGTAGAAAGCACTAATGCTGGTGCAACTGTTCTACATAGGTAGCACTAATGCTGGTGCAATTGTTTTACATAGGTAGCACTAACGCCGGTGCAACTGTTCTACCAAGTAGCACTAAAGCTAGTGCAATTGTTCTACATAGGTAGCACTAATGCTAGTGAAATTGTCCTGCATATGTTGCACTAATGCTGGTGCAACTGATCTGCGTAGGGAGCACTAATGCTGGTGCAACTGTTCTATGTAGGTAGCATTAATGCCTGTGCAACTGTTCAATGTAGGTAGCACTAATGCCGGTGCAAGTGTACTGAGTAGGTAACACTAATGCTGGTGCAACTGTTCTATGTAGGAAGCACTAGCGCTGGTGCAACTGTTCTGTGTAGGTAGCACTAATGCTGGTGCAACTGTTCTGTGTAGGTAGCACTAATGCTGGTGCAACTGTTCTATGTTTAGCACTGATGCTGGGTGCAAGTGATATACGTAGGTAGCACTAATGCTGGTGCAATTGTTCTGTGTAGGTAGCACTAATGCCAGTGCAACTGTTCTACGTAGAAAGCACTAATGCTGGTGCAACTGTTCTACATAGGTAGCACTAATGCTGGTGCAATTGTTCTACGTAGGTAGCACTAACGCCGGTGCAACTGTTGTACCAAGTAGCACTAATGCTAGTGCAATTGTTCTACATAGGTAGCAATAATGCTAGTGCAATTGTCCTGCGTAGGTAGCACGAATGCTGGTGCAACTGTTCTACGTAGGTAGCACTAATGATGGTGCAATTGTTCTGTGTAGGTAGCAGTAATGCTGGTGCAACTGTTCTATGTAGGTAGTAATTATGATGGGTGCAAGTGATATAATTAGGTAGAACTAATGCTGGTGCAATTGTTCTGTGTAGTTAGCACTGATGCTGGGTGCAAGTGATATACGTAGGTAGCACTAATGCTGGTGCAATTGTTCTGTGCAGGTAGCACTAATGCCAGTGCAACTGTTCTACGTAGGAAGCACTAATGCTGGTGTAACTGTTCTGCGTAGGTAGCACTAATGCTGGTGCAACTGTACTATGTAGGTAGCACTAATGCCGGTGCAACTGTTCTACCCAGTAGCACTAATGCTAGTGCAATTGTTCTACCTAGGTAGCACTAATGCTAGTGCAATTGTCCTGCGTAGGTAGCACGAATGCTAGTGCAACTGTTACACGTAGGTAGAACTAATGCTGGTGCAAGTGGTTTACGTAGGAAGCACTAATGCAAGTGTTCTGTGTAGGTAGCACTAACGTTGGTGCAACTGTTCTGTGTAGGTAGCACTAATGCTGGTGCAACTGTTCTGTGTAGGCAGCACTAATGCTGGTGCAACTGTTCTATGTGGGTAGCACTGATGCTGGGTGCAAGTGATATACGTAGGTAGCACTAATGCTGGTGCAATTGTTCTGTGTAGGTAGCACTGATGCTGGGTGCAAGTGATGTATATAGGTAGCACTAATGCTGGTACAATTGTTCTGTGTAGGTAGCACTGATGCTGGGTGCAAGTGATATACATGGGTAGCACTAATGCTGGTGCAATTGTTCTGTGTAGGTAGCACTAATGCCAGTGCAACTGTTCTACGAAGGAAGCACTAATGCTGGTGTAACTGTTTCACGTAGGTTGCACTAATGCTGGTGCAACTGTTCTACGTAGGTAGCACTAATGCCGGTGCAACTGTTCTACCAAGTAGCACTAATGCTAGTGCAATTGTTCTACATAGGTAGCACTAATGCTAGTGCAATTATCCTGCGTAGGTAGCACTAATGCTGGTGCAACTGATCTGCATAGGGAGCACTAATGCTGATGCAACTGTTCTACGTAGGTAGCACTAATGCTGGTGCAACTGTTCTGTGTAGGTAGCACTAATGCTGGTGCAACTGTTCTACGTATGTAGCACTAATGCTGGTGCAACTGATCTGTGTAGGGAGCACTAATGCTGGTGCAACTGTTCTATGTAGGTAGCACTAATGCTGGTGCAACTGTTCTATGTAGGTAGCACGAATGCTGGTGCAACTGTTCTACATAGGTAGCATTAATGCTGGTGCAACTTTTCTACATAGGAAGCACTAATGCTGGTACAACTGTTCTATGTAGGTAGCACTAATGCTGGTGCAAGTGTTTCACGTAGAAAGCACTAATGCTGGTGCAAGTGTTCTGTGCAGTTAGCACTAATGCTGGTGCAACTGATCTGCGTATGTAGCACTAATGCTGGTACAACTGTTCTACGTAGGTAGCACTAATGCTGGTGCAAGTGTTCTACGTAGGAAGCACTAATGCTGGTGCAAGTGCTCTGTGTAGGCAGCACTAATGCTGGTGCAACTGATCTGAGTAGGTAACACTAATGCCAGTGCAACTATTCTACATAGGTAGCACTAATGCTGGTGCAACTGTCCTGCGTAGGTAGCACCAATGCTGGTGCAAGTGTTCTGTGTAGGTAGCACTAATGCTGGTGCAACTGATCTGCGTATGTACCACTAATGCTGATACAACTGTTCTACGTAGGTAGCACTAATGCTGGTGCAACTGTTCTACGTAGGTAGCACTAATGCTGGTACAAGTGTTCTACGTAGGAAGCACTAATGCTGGTGCAAGTGTTCTGTGTAGGCAGCACTAATGCTGGTGCAACTGATCTGAGTAGATAACACTAATGCCGGTGCAACTGTTCTACATAGGTAGCACTAATGCTGGTGCAACTGTTCTGTGTAGGTAGCACTAATGCTGGTTCAACTGTTCTATGTAGGTAGCTGTAATGCCGGTGCAAGTGTTTGATGTAGGTAGTACCAATGCCAGTGCAACTGTTCTATTTAGGTAGCACTAACGCTGGTGCAACTGTTCTATGTAGGTAGCACTAATGCCGGTGCAACTGCTCTAAGTATGTAGCACTAATGCTAGTGCAACTGTTCTACGTAGGTAGCACTAATGCCAGTGCAATTGTTCTGTGTAGGTAGCACTAATGCTAGTGCAAGTGTACTGAGTAGGTAACACTAATCCTGGTGCAACTGTTCTGTGCAGGTAGCACTAATTCCACTGCAATTGTTCTCCGTAGGTAGCACTAATGCTGTTGCAAGTGTACTGAGTAGGTAACACTGATGCTGTTGCAATTGATGTGCGTAGGTAACACTAATGCTGGTGCAACTGTTCCACATGGGTAGCACTAATGCCGGTGCAACTGTTCTACGTAGGTAGCATTAATGCCACTGAATCTGTTCTACGTAGGTAGCACTAATGCCGGTGCAACTGTTCTATGTAGGAAGCACTAGCACTGGTGCAACTGTTCTGTGTAGGTAGCACTAATGCTGGTGCAACTGTTCTGTGTAGGTAGCACTAATGCCAGTGCAACTGTTCTACGTAGAAAGCACTAATGCTGGTGCAACTGTTCTACATAGGTAGCACTAATGCTGGTGCAATTGTTCTACGTAGGTAGCACTAACGCCGGTGCAACTGTTCTACCAAGTAGCACTAAAGCTAGTGCAATTGTTCTCCATAGGTAGCACTAATGCTAGTGAAATTGCCCTTCATATGTAGCACTAATGCTGGTGCAACTGATCTGCGTAGGGTCACTAATGCTTTTGCAACTGTTCTATGTAGGTAGCAGTAGTGCCGGTGCAACTGTTCAACGTAGGTAGCACAAATGCTGGTGCAAGTGTACTGAGTAGGTAACACTAATGCTGGTGCAACTGTTCTATGTAGGAAGCACTAGCGCTGGTGCAACTGTTCTGTGTAGGTAGCACTAATGCTGGTGCAACTGTTCTGTGTAGGTAGCACTAATTATGGTGCAAGTGTTCTATGTTTAGCACTGATGCTGGGTGCAAGTGATAAACGTAGGTAGCACTAATGCTGGTGCAATTGTTCTGTGTAGGTAGCACTAATGCCAGTGCAACTGTTCTACGTAGAAAGCACTAATGCTGGTGCAACTGTTCTACATAGGTAGCACTAATGCTGGTGCAATTGTTCTACGTAGGTAGCACTAACACCGGTGCAACTGTTCTACCAAGTAGCACTAATGCTAGTGCAATTGTTCTACATAGGTAGCTCTAATGCTGGTGCAATTGTTCTACGTAGGTAGCATTAACGCCGGTGCAACTGTTCTACCAAGTAGCACTAAAGCTAGTGCAATTGTTCTATCTACATAGGTAGCACTAATGCTAGTGAAATTGTCCTGCATATGTAGCACTAATGCTGGTGCAACTGATCTGCGTAGGGAGCACTAATTCTGGTGCAACTGTTCTATGTAGGAAGCACTAGCACTGGTGCAACTGTTCTGTGTAGGTAGCACTAATGCTGGTGCAACTGTTCTGTGTAGGTAGCACTAATGCTGGTGCAAGTGTTCTATGTTTAGCACTGATGCTGGGTGCAAGTGATATACGTAGGTAGCACTAATGCTGGTGCAATTGTTCTGTGTAGGTAGCACTAATGCCAGTGCAACTGTTCTACGTAGAAAGCACTAATGCTGGTGCAACTGTTCTACATAGGTAGCACTAATGCTGGTGCAATTGTTTTACATAGGTAGCACTAACGCCGGTGCAACTGTTCTACCAAGTAGCACTAAAGCTAGTGCAATTGTTCTACATAGGTAGCACTAATGCTAGTGAAATTGTCCTGCATATGTAGCACTAATGCTGGTGCAACTGATCTGCGTGGGGAGCACTAATGCTGGTGCAACTGTTCTATGTAGGTAGCAGTAATGCCGGTGCAACTGTTCAATGTAGGTAGCACTAATGCCGGTGCAAGTGTACTGAGTAGGTAACACTAATGCTGGTGCAACTGTTCTATGTAGGAAGCACTAGCGCTGGTGCAACTGTTCTGTGTAGGTAGCACTAATGCTGGTGCAACTGTACTGTGTAGGTAGCACTAATGCTGGTGCAACTGTTCTATGTTTAGCACTGATGCTGGGTGCAAGTGATATACGTAGGTAGCACTAATGCTGGTGCAATTGTTCTGTGTAGGTAGCACTAATGCCAGTGCAACTGTTCTACGTAGAAAGCACTAATGCTGGTGCAACTGTTCTACATAGGTAGCACTAATGCTGGTGCAATTGTTCTACGTAGGTAGCACTAACGCCGGTGCAACTGTTCTACCAAGTAGCACTAATGCTAGTGCAATTGTTCTACATAGGTAGCACTAATGCTAGTGCAATTGTCCTGCATATGTAGCACTAATGCTGGCGTAACTGATCTGCGTAGGGAGCACTAATGCTAGTGCAACTGTTCTATGTAGGTAGCAGTAATGCTGGTGCAACTGTTCAATGTAGGTAGCACTAATGCTTGTGCAAGTGTACTGAGTATGTAACACTAATGCTGGTGCAACTGTTCTACGTAGGTAACACTAATGCCGGCGCAATTGTTCTCTGTAGGTAGTACTAATGCTGGTGCAAGTGTACTGAGTAGGTAACACTAATGCTATTGCAATTGTCCTTCGTAGGTAGCACGAATGCTGGTGCAACTGTTCTACGTAGGTAGCACTAATGCTGGTGCAAGTGTTTTACGTAGGAAGCACTAATGCTGGTGAAAGTGTTCTGTGTATGTAGCACTAATACTGGTGCAACTGATCTGCGTATGTAGCACTAATGCTGGTACAACTGTTCTACGTAGGTAGCACTAATGCTGGTGCAACTGTTCTACATAGGTAGCACTAATGCTAGTGCAACTGTTCTACGTAGGTAGCACTAATGCCAGTACAATTGTTCTGTGTAGGTAGCACTAATGCTATTGCAAGTGTACTGAGTAGGTAACACTAATGAAGGTGCAACTGTTCTACGTAGGTAGCACTAATGCCAGTGCAATTGTTCTCCGTAGGTAGCACTAATGCTGGTGCAAGTGTACTGAGTAGGTAACACTAATGCTGTTGCAATTGATCTGCATAGGTAGCACTAATGCTGGTGCAACTGTTCTACATTGGTAGCACTAATGCCGGTGCAACTGTTCTACGTAGGTAGTACTAATGCTGGTGCACCTGTTCTGTGTAGGTAGCACTAATCCTGGTGCAACTGTTCTATGTAGGTAGCACTGATGCTGGGTGCAAGTGATATACAAAGGTAGCACTAATGCCGGTGCAACTGTTCTACGTAGGTAGCACTAATGCTGGTGCAACTGTTCTACGTAGGTAGCACTAATGCCGGTGCAACTGCTCTACATAGGTAGCACTAATGCTAGTGCAACTGTTCTACGTAGGTAGCACTAATGCCAGTACAATTGTTCTGTGTAGGTAGCACTAATGCTATTGCAAGTGTACTGAGTAGGTAACACTAATGCTGTTGCAATTGATCTGCATAGGTAGCACTAATGCTGGTGCAACTGTTCTACATTGGTAGCACTAATGCCGGTGCAACTGTTCTACGTAGGTAGTACTAATGCCGGTGCAACTGTTCTATGTAGGAAGCACTAACGCAGGTGCAATTGTTCTGTGTAGGTAGCACTAATGCTGGTGCACCTGTTCTGTGTAGGTAGCACTAATCCTGGTGCAACTGTTCTATGTAGGTAGCACTGATGCTGGGTGCAAGTGATATACGAAGGTAGCACTAATGTTGGTGCAATTGTTCTGTGTAGGTAGCACTAATGCCAGTGCAACTGTACTATGTAGGAAGCACTAATGCTGGTGCAACTGTTCTACATAGGTAGCACTCATGCTGGTGCAACTGTTCTACCTAGGTAGCACTAACGGCAGTGCAACTGTTCTACCAAATAACACTAATGCTAGTGCAATTGTTCTACATAGATAGCACAAATGCTAGTGCGATTGTCCTGCGTAGGTAGCACTAATGCTGGTGCAAGAGTTCTATGTAGGAAGCATTAATTCTGGTGCAAGTGTTCTGTGTAGGCAGCACTAATGCTGGTGCAACTGATCTGAGTAGGTAACACTAATGCCGGTGCAACTGTTCTACATAGGTAGCACTAATGCTAGTGCAACTGTTCTACGTAGGTAGCAGTACTGCCGGTGCAACTGTTTGATGTAGGTAGCACTAATGCCGGTGCAACTGTTCTACGTAGGTAGCAGTAATGCCGGTGCAACTGTTCGATGTAGGTAGCACTAATGCCAGTGCAACTGTTCTACGTAGGTAGCACTAATGCTGGTGCAACTGTTCTACGTAGGTAGCACTAATTCCGGTGCAACTGCTCTACATAGGTAGCACTAATGCTAGTGCAACTGTTCTACGTAGGTAGCACTAATGCCAGTACAATTGTTCTGTGTAGGTAGCACTAATGCTATTGCAAGTGTACTGAGTAGGTAACACTAATGAAGGTGCAACTGTTCTACGTAGGTAGCACTAATGCCAGTGCAATTGTTCTCCATAGGTAGCAGTAATGCTGGTGAGAGTGTACTGAGTAGGTAACACTAATGCTGTTGCAATTGATCTGCATAGGTAGCACTAATGCTGGTGCAACTGTTCTACATTGGTCGCACTAATGCCGGTGCAACTGTTCTACATAGGTAGCACTAATGCTGGTGCAACTGTTCTACCTAGGTAGCACTAACGGCAGTGCAACTGTTCTACCAAGTAACACTAATGCTAGTGCAATTGTTCTACATAGATAGAACAAATGCTAGTGCAATTGTCCTGCGTAGGTAGCACTTATGCTGGTGCAACTGATCTGCGTAGGTGGCACTTATGCTGGTGCAACTGATATGAATAGTGAGCACTAATGCTGGTGCAACTGTTCTGTGTAGGTAGCACTAATGCTGGTGCAACTGTTCTGTGTAGGTAGCATTAATGCTGGCGCAACTGTTCTACGTAGGTAGCACGATTGCTAGTGCAACAGTTCTACGTAGGTAGCACTAATGCTAGTGCAACTGTTCTATGTAGGTAGCACTAATGCTGTTGAAAGTGTTCTATGTAGGAAGCACTAATGCTGGTGCAAGTGTTCTGTATAGGTAGCACTAATGCTGGTGCAACTGATCTGTGTAGGTAGCACTAATGCTGGTGCAACTGTTCTACATACGTAGCACTAATTCTGGTGTGACTGTTCAATGTAGGTGATACAAAAGGGGATGATGGACGGAACGCTTGAGCCAATCAAACACTCACCCCCAGTCAACTGATCTGGGTTTAATCCATCATCATTCTTTAGCTCACTCCACCACCCCAGTTCAGACATGGCCATATGCAAATCAGTCTGACCCTGTGCCTCATGGGAACAGTCCAGCCCGAACTGCCAAGCCATGTCTTCCCTGGACCGGAAACAAGCATCCTAGGACCGGTTTCTGGCATTCCAGCCGTCATCAGCCAGGCTTGCTTGAATCCAGTGGCAAAGTGAGCAAGGGACCCACGTCTGGGCATACCCCCGCCAACTTAGGGCGAACAAAGCGATACAAAAGGGGATGATGGACGGAACGCTTGAGCCACTTTGCCACTGGATTCAGGCAAGCCTGGCTGATGACGGCTGGAATGCCAGAAACCGGTCCTAGGATGCTTGTTTCCGGTCCAGGGAAGACATGGCTTGGCAGTTCGGGCTGGACTGTTCCCATGAGGCACAGGGTCAGACTGATTTGCATATGGCCATGTCGGAACTGGGGTGGTGGAGTGAGCTAAAGAATGATGATGGATTAAACCCAGATCAGTTGACTGGGGGTGAGTGTTTGATTGGCTCAAACGTTCCGTCCATCATCCCCTTTTGTATCGTTCAATGTAGGTAGCACTAAAGCTGGTGCAACTGTTCTACGCAGGTAGCACTAATGCTGGTGCAACTGTTCTACGTAAGTAGCACTAATGCCGGTGCAACTGTTCTACATAGGTAGCACTAATGCCAGTGCAAATGTTCTACATAGGTAGCACTAATGCCAGTGAAACAGTTCTATGTAGGTAGCACTAATGCCGGTGTAACTGTTCTACATAGGTAGCACTAATGCCGGTGCAACGGTTCTACGTAGGTAGCACTAATGCCAGTGCAACTGTTTTACGTAGGAAGCATTAATGCTGGTGTGACTGTTCTACGTAGGTAGCACTATTGCTGGTGCAACTGTTCTATGTAGGTAGCACTAATGCCGGTGCAACTGTTCTACCAAGTAGCACTAATGCTAGTGCAATTGTTCTACATGGGTAGCACTAATGTTATTGCAATTGTCCTGCGTAGGTAGCACTAATGCTGGTGCAACTGATCTGCGAGGGAGCACTAATGCTGGTTCAACTGTTCTATGTAGGTAGCACTAATGCTGGTGCAACTGTTCTGTGTAGGTAGCACTAATCCTGTTGCAACTGTTCTACATAGGTAGTACTAATGCTGGGGCAACTGATCTGTGTAGGGAGCACTAATGCTGGTGCAACTGTTCTATGTAGGTAGCACTAATGCTGGTGCAACTGTTCTACATAGGTAGCACGAATGCTGGTGAAACTGTTCTATGTAGGTAGCACTAATGCTTGTGCAACTGTTCTACGTAGGTAGCAATAATGCTGGTGCAAGTGTTTTACGTAGGAAGCACTAATGCTGGTGCAAGTGTTCTGTGTAGGTAGCACTAATGCTGGTGCAACTGATCTGCGTATGTAGCACTATTGCTGGTACAACTGTTCTACGTAGGTAGCACTAATGCTGGTGCAACTGTTCTACGTAGGTAGCACTAATGCTGGTGCAAATGTTCTACGTGGGAAGCACTAATGCTGGTGCAAGTGTTCTGTTTAGGCAGCACTAATGCTGGTGCAACTGATCTGAGTAGGTAACACTAATGCCGGTTCAACTGTTCTACATAGGTAGCACTAATGCTGGTGCAACTTCTCTGTGTAGGTAGCACTAATGCTGGTGCAACTGTTCTATGTAGGTAGCTGTAATGCTGGTGCAACTGTTTGATGTAGGTAGTAGTAATGCCGGTGCAACTGTTCTATGTAGGTAGCACTAATGCTGGTGCAACTGTTCTATGTAGGTAGCACTAATGCCGGTGCAACTGCTCTACGTAGGTAGCACTAATGCTAGTGCAACTGTTCTACGTAGGTAGCACTAATGCCAGTGCAATTGTTCTGTGTAGGTAGCACTAATGCTGGTGAAAGTGTACTGAGTAGGTAACACTAATGCTGGTGCAACTGTTCTATGCAGGTTGCACTAATGCCACTGCAATTGTTCTCCATAGGTAGCACTAATGCTGGTGCAAGTGTACTGAGTAGGTAACACTGATGCTGTTGCAATTGATCTGCGTAGGTAGCACTAATGCTGGTGCAACTGTTCTACATGGGTAGCACTAATGCCGGTGCAACTGTTCTACGTAGGTAGCATTAATGCCACTGAATCTGTTCTACGTAGGTAGCACTAATGCCGGTGCAACTGTTCTATATAGGAAGCACTAGCGCTGGTGCAACTGTTCTGTGTAGGCAGCACTAATGCTGGTGAAACTGTTCTGTGTAGGTAGCACTAATGCCAGTGCAACTGTTCTATGTAGAAAGCACTAATGCTGGTGCAACTGTTCTACATAGGTAGCACTAATGCTGGTGCAATTGTTCTATGTAGGTAGCACTAACGCCGGTGCAACTGTTCTACCAAGTAGCACTAATGCTAGTGCAATTGTTCTACATAGGTAGCACTAATGCTAGTGCAATTGTCCTGCATATGTAGCACTAATGCTGGTGCAACTGATCTGCGTAGGTAGCACTAATGCTGGTGCAACTGTTCTACGCAGGTAGAACTAATGCTGGTGCAACTGTTCTATGTAGGTAGCACTAATGCTGGTGCAACTGTTCTACATAGGTAGCACTAATGCCGGTGTAACTGTTCTACATAGGTAGCACTAATGCCGGTGCAACGGTTCTACGTAGGTAGCACTAATGCCAGTGCAACTGTTTTACCTAGGAAGCATTAATGCTGGTGTGACTGTTCTACGTAGGTAGCACTATTGCTGGTGCAACTGTTCTACGTAGGTAGCACTAATGCCGGTGCAACTGTTCTACCAAGTAGCACTAATGCTAGTGCAATTGTTCTACATGGGTACCACTAATGTTATTGCATCTGTCCTGCGTAGGTAGCACTAATGCTGGTGCAACTGATCTGCGAGGGAGCACTAATGGTGTTTCAACTGTTCTATGTAGGTAGCACTAATGCCGGTGCAACTGTTCTGTGTAGGTAGCACTAATGCTGGTGCAACTGTTCTACATAGGTAGCACTAATGCTGTTGCAACTGATCTGTGTAGGGAGCACTAATGCTGGTGCAACTGTTCTATGTAGGTAGCACTAATGCTGGTGCAACTGTTCTACGTAGGTAGCATGAATGCTGGTGCAACTGTTCTATGTAGGTAGCACTAATGCTTGTGCAACTGTTCTACGTAGGTAGCAATAATGCTGGTGCAAGTGTTTTACGTAGGAAGCGCTAATGCTGGTGCAAGTGTTCTGTGTAGGTAGCACTAATGCTGGTGCAACTGATCTGCGTATGGAGCACTAATTCTGGTACAACTGTTCTACATTGGTAGCACTAATGCTGGTGCAACTGTTCTACGTAGGTAGCACTAATGCTGGTGCAAATGTTCTACGTAGGAAGCACTAATGCTGGTGCAAGTGTTCTGTGTAGGCAGCACTAATGCTGGTGCAACTGATCTGAGTAGGTAACACTAATGCCGGTTCAACTGTTCTACATAGGTAGCACTAATGCTGGTGCAACTGTTCTGTGTAGGTAGCACTAATGCTGGTGCAACTGTTCTATGTAGGTAGCTGTAATGCCGGTGCAACTGTTTGATGTAGGCAGTACTAATGCCGGTGTAACTGTTCTGTGTAGGTAGCACTAATGCTGGTGCAACTGTTCTATGTAGGTAGCACTAATGCCGGTGCAACTGCTCTACGTAGGTAGCACTAATGCTAGTGCAACTGTTCTACGTAGGTAGCACTAATGCCAGTGCAATTGTTCTGTGTAGGTAGCACTAATGCTGGTGAAAGTGTACTGAGTAGGTAACACTAATGCTGGTGCAACTGTTCTATGCAGGTTGCACTAATGCCACTGCAATTGTTCTCCATAGGTAGCACTAATGCTGGTGCAAGTGTACTGAGTAGGTAACACTGATGCTGTTGCCATTGATCTGCGTAGGTAGCACTAATGCTGGTGCAACTGTTCTACATGGGTAGCACTAATGCCGGTGCAACTGTTCTACGTAGGTAGCATTAATGCCACTGAATCTGTTCTACGTAGGTAGCACTAATGCCGGTGCAACTGTTCTATGTAGGAAGCACTAGCGCTGGTGCAACTGTTCTGTGTAGGCAGCCCTAATGCTGGTGAAAGTGTTCTGTGTAGGTAGCACTAATGCTTGTGCAATTGTTCTACATAGGTAGCACTAATGCTAGTGCAATTGTCCTGCATATGTAGCACTAATGCTGGTGCAACTGATCTGCGTATGGAGCACTAATGCTGGTGCAACTGTTCTACGTAGGTAGCACTAATGCTGGTGCAACTGTTTTGTGTAGGTTGCACTTATGCTGGTGCAACTGTTCTACGTAGGTAGCACTAATGCTGGTGCAACTGATCTGCGTAGGGAGCACTAATGCTGGTGCAACTCTTCTATGTAGGTAGCACTAATGATGGTGCAACTGTTCTACGTAGGTAGCACGAATGCTGGTGCATCTGTTCTAAGTAGGTAGCACTAATGCTGGTTCAACTGTTCTACGTAGGTAGCACTAATGCTGGTGCAAGTGTTCTACGTAGGAAGCACCAATGCTGGTGCAAGTGTTCTGTGTAGGTAGCACTAATGCTGGTGAAACTGATCTGCGTGGGTAGCACTAATGCTGGTGCAACTGTTCTATGTAGGTAGCACTAATTCTGGTGTGACTGTTCTATGTAGGTAGCACTAATGCTGGTGCAACTGTTCTACGCAGGTAGCACTAATGCTGGTGCAACTGTTCTACGTAGGTCGCACTAATGCTGGTGAAACTGTTCTAGATAGTAAGCGCTAATGCTGGTGCAACTATTCTACATAGCTAGCACTAACGCCGGTGAAACTGTTCTATGTAGGTAGCACTAATGCCGGTGTAACTGTTCTGCGTAGGTAGCACAAATGCTGGTGGAACTCATCTGCATAGGCAGCACTAATTCTGGTGCAACTGTTCTATGTAGGTAGCACTAATGCTGGTGCAACTGTTCTACGTAGGTAGCACAAATGCTGGTGCAACTGTTCTACATAGGTAGCACTAATACTGGTGCAACTGTTCTATGTAGGTAACACTAATGCTGGTGCAGCAGTTCTTTGTAGGTAACACTAATGCTGGTGCAACTGTTATACATATGTAGCACTAATGCTGGTGCAACTGTTCTACATAGTTAGCACTAATGCTGGTGCAACTGTTCTATGTTTAGCACTGATGCTGGGTGCAAGTGATATACGTAGGTAGCACTAATGCTGGTGCAATTGTTCTGTGTAGGTAGCACTAATGCCAGTGCAACTGTTCTATGTAGAAAGCACTAATGCTGGTGCAACTGTTCTACATAGGTAGCACTAATGCTTGTGCAATTGTTCTATGTAGGTAGCACTAACGCCGGCGCAACTGTTCTACCAAGTAGCACTAATGCTAGTGCAATTGTTCTACTTAGGTAGCACTAATGCTAGTGCAATTGTCCTGCATATGTTGCACTAATGCTGGTGCAACTGATCTGCATAGGGAGCACTAATACTGGTGCTACTGTTCTACGTAGGTAGCACTAATGCTGGTGCAACTGTTTTGTGTAGGTAGCACTTATGCTGATGCAACTGTTCTACGTAGGTAGCACTAATGCTGGTGCAACTGATCTGCGTGGGAGCACTAATGCTGGTGCAACTCTTCTATGTAGGTAGCACTAATGATGGCGCAACTGTTCTACGTGAGGTAGCACGAATGCTGGTGCATCTGTTCTACGTAGGTAGCACTAATGCTGGTGCAAGTGTTCTATGTAGGAAGCACCATTGCTGGTGCAAGTGTTCTGTGTAGGTAGCACTAATGCTGGTGAAACTGATCTGCATGGGTAGCACTAATGCTGGTGCAACTGTTCTATGTAGGTAGCACTAATTCTGGTGTGACTGTTCTATGTAGGTAGCACTAATGCTGGTGCAACTGTTCTACGCAGGTAGCACTAATGCTGGTGCAACTGTTCTACGTAGGTCGCACTAATGCTGGTGAAACTGTTCTAGATAGTAAGCGCTAATGCTGGTGCAACTATTCTACATAGGTAGCGCTAATGCCGGTGTAACTGTTCTGCGTAGGTAGCACTGATGCTGGTGGAACTGTTCTACGTAGGAAGCAATAATGCTGGTGCAACTGTTCTACGTAGGTAGCACAAATGCTGGTGCAACTGTTCTCCATAGGTAGCATTAATGCTGGTGCAGCAGTTCTATGTAGGTAGCACTAATGCTGGTGCAACTGTTATACATACGTAGCACTAATGCTGGTGCAACTGTTCTTTGTAGGTAACACTAATGCTGGTGCAACTGTTCTACATAAGTAGCATTAATGCTGGTGCAGCAGTTCTATGTAGGTAGCACTAATGCTGGTGCAACTGTTATACATACTGTTGGAAAGTGGGTTATTGGTAGGGGCAAATGTAGGTCTGCCACTAGTAATAAGACCACAAACACTGGATAGGACTCAGCATAGGTCTAAGAAAATTATTCCTATGCTCAACCCCTGGTAACGTGGCTGCGAGCAGACAGGCTTAACTTCAAAGACAGGTATGTAAAGCATTTAAAAACACCAATTCAGTAAATAATTAAAACACAACACATAATAAAAATCCAACACCAATTTATAAAAATAGGAAATATTTTTATCTTTAAAATGACACCAAAACGACAAAAATCCAATGTAGGGAACCGGAGATGTGAATTTTCAAAGTTTAAATAAAATCTAGCACTTAGAAGCATATAGCACCATATTGGGACATAGCCTCGCGATAGACCGGGCCAAAGTCAAAGTTTAAGGCCGACCGCGATGGAGCCCTAAGCGGATACTCCACGCGGAAGGTCCCGGTCAATGTTTTTACCTTCGCACTTAGAAACTTTTCTGGAGCTTTTCTCCTCGAGGCCCCTCGACGCTCTCCGTCAGTCCGGATCCGGTGCGGCTCCGCCGGGCAGCCTTTCGACGATCTCCCGGTGAACTTCCCTGGAGCGGACTTAGAAACTTTTTCAAGATCGCTTAGCGGGGCAATCCAACAATCCAGGCCGACACGCGATGGAAGGCAGGCGGATTGGCGCCGCGGTTGATCCCGGTCGACTTTCTTACGAGCGGACTTAGAAGCTTTTCTGGAGCTTTTTCTCTTGGGGTCCCTCGATGCTCCTCATGTAGCCGGATCCGGTGAGGGTTCGCCGGCTTCAGATTTTCTCTAGTCCCGGTCAATCTCTGGAAGTCGATGCGATGGAGCTTTTAGCGGGACGAACCTGGTGGGCTTGGCCGGCTCGCGGTTGAAGGCAGGCGGCTTGGCTGACCAGGATGAGTCGGTCCCCTATGGAGCTTTTTTCCAAAGTTCCTCCAAAGTTCCCCAAACTTCCTGAACTTCTTCCTGAAGTTCCTCAAAGGGTCCCAAAGTGTCTCAAACTTACTCCAAGGGTCTGGAAGCTCCAAGATGGTCCTTGAAAGTTGAGGACTTCAATTCCCACAATGCACTGGACGTCACCCTTACAAATCCACTGGTAGTTCCCCAGGTTGGTGATTCTTGGTGGTGAGGGTCCAGATGAGCTCTGTTAACCTGTAGCTTGCAGGGAGTCCACTCTTGAGTTCTTTTACTCAGCACAGTTAGTCCACAAAGCTGTAGTTTCAGGGGGTGCAGTCTCCAGAGGTCAGGCCTTAGAAGTCTTTGCACAGCAGAAGTTCCAGCAGGGCCAGTCTTGCTTTCTTCAGTTTCAAGCAGCAGATCTGAGGGGCTGGGCCTCTCTCAGATACTTATTCCACAGTCTCTGGGTCATCCAGGAGGTCAAGCTTCACCAATAGGAGTAGGGTAACTGCCCACTTGAGTGACTACTTCCTGCAGAGTGTGGCATTATTTTATCCCAGAGTGCAACAAAGCTTCCAAATCCATAATGGCTGATTTTCCAGCAAGGAGGTAAGAGCTGGCTAAACACTTCCACTGAGTTGGCTAATTAACCTAGCCTCTCCTCCCTACATCTGCACATACCTTCCTTAATCCTGCCATCTGGCTGGGGTGGGGTTCAAAGCTGTTAATGACACTGCTCTGGGCTCTGCCCCTTTGAAGCTCATTGTTTACGACCCCTCCCCTGGCCTGGCATTCCTGCAGAACAGCTCACTGCCCTCCCAGTCCATCTGGCTGACCCCAGGGGATCTTTATCACCTCTTCAGGCAGGCTGGCTAATCCTCTTAACTCTGACCAATCAGGGCAGAGCACTGGCAGGCTGGATTTGGAACTACAACTAAGAAAGTGTTATAACTTCTTGTCTGTTCACTTTGGGAAAAATTCAATAACATCATATTGTAGGATTTATCCATACCATTCTAGTGAGTCTTTGAATGGAATCTTTATCCCTGTCCTGTTAATAGTTATTGTTTAATAACTTTCCCCCATGTTATCCTATGGGCCATGGGGTTTGCAATGGGAAAATGACGTGGGCCATTTTTCCAGCACCAGGACCTACAAAAACATATTTTATAAGTACTTGGCTTATTTTCACAGGACCCCCACCCCATAGGTCACCTAGGGAGACCCTAGGGGTGTTGAATCTGTAAAAATATTGCAGATCCTCCAGGCCCAGTGCCCCCAGCATCAAAGTCGAATTTGGGCAGCACTTTAAACAATGGGGAGAGTGAAATGTGAATTTCACTTAACCCAGGGCATTTATAAACTCATTTTATAAGGGTCTACCTTATAGATACCTGACCCCCACCCCTGGGATACCTAGGGGAGACCCTGGGGGTCATTATTATGCAAAAACATTTTAGGTTGACCAGTTTTAAGTGCCCCAAACCCCAAAGTCGAGTTTGGCCACAATTTGCATGTTTAAGAGCAGTCCTGGCACCCAGAGCTGCTTTTAAACTGACCACAGGCTTCAGCAGTGCACACATGCAAGTGCAAAAAGGCTGCTGGCCTCTAAACTGCCATGCCCCAGGATACTGGGGACTTCTAGGTAGTTTCAATCCCCTGCCCTATTATATACTAGGGGCTCATGGGGTAGGTCATGCCAATTACAGGGGTACCCCAACCCAAAGTGTACCCTAGTGTATGTAAGTGCTTTACTGTTATCTAAGTGTTTCAGCATGGCACTGGCCCTGGGCCTGGTTAAACAGAGCCCAGGGTCAGTCAGAGTCAGTTACCACCAGTTCCAGTCAGCAAAAGTTGGGGGTGCCCAGGGCACAGGATGACTTTCCAACACAGCCCCCCCAAACGAAAGGTGAGGGGTTACTAACCTATACCCTGGTAGTCCTCCTCAGCTAAGTGGAAAAACCTGGAAAGTCCATCGGCATTGGCATGGGCAACCCCAGGTCTGTGTTCCACTGTAAAGTCCATTCCCTGTAGGAAATGGACCACCTTAACAGCTTGGGATTCTCCCTCTCATCTGCATGAGCCATCTGAGAGGCCTGTGGTCAGTTTGAACACGGAAGTGAGTCCCAAACAAATATGGTCTCAACTTTTTCAGTGACCACACCACAGCAAAAGCCTCTCTCTCAATGGCACTCCATCTCTGCTCTCTGGGAAGAAGCCTCCTGCTAATAAAGGCAACTGGCTGATCAAGGCCCCCTTCATTTAGTTGTGCCAACACTGCCCCAATCCCTTGCTCTGAAGCATCGGTCTGAACTACAAATTCCTTTGTGTAGTCAGGGGCCAGTAACACTGGTGCTGAACACATAGCAGCTTTCAGAGTGTCAAAGCCTTCTGACACTCTGGGGTCCAAATCACCTTCTTGGGCCTCTTTTTAGAAGTCAGTTCTGTTAGGGGCCCCACAATGGTCCCATAATTTTGAACAAACCTTCTATAGTACCCTGTCAGTCCAAGGAAGGCCCTGACCTGAGTCTGGGTAACAGGTGCTGTCCAATCCAAAATAGTTTGGATTTTAGCTTGGAGAGGCTGTACATGGCCCCCACCTACCAGGTGGCCCAGGTACACTACAGAACTCTGCCCTATTTGGCACTTGCTTGCTTTAATAGTCAGGCCTGCCTGTTGCATGGCCTGAAGCACTTCCCTTAGGTGGCTTAAGTGATCTCCCCAGGTAGAACTATACACAGCTATGTCATCCAGGTAAGCTGCACTGAACTGTTCCAACCCAGACAAGACCCTGTTCACCAACCTTTGGAAGGTGGCAGGTGCATTCTTTAAACCAAAGGGCATTACCTTGAACTGATAATGTCCCTCTGGGGTGGAGAATGCTGACCTCTCCTTTGCTCCATCAGTGAGGGCAATCTGCCAGTAACCTGAAGTCAAATCAAAAGTACTCAGGTACTTAGCAGCTCCCTAACCTGTCAATGAGCTCATCAGCTCTAGGTATAGGGTGAGCGTCAGTCTTTGTGACTGCATTCAATCCTCTGTAGTCCACACAGAACCTTAACTCCTTGGGTCCCCCTCAGGATTAGGTTTAGGTACCAGCACCACTGGGCTGGCCCATGGACTCTCAGACGGTTCAATTACCCCCAAGTCCAGCATCTTAGCAACCTCAGCTTTAATGCTGGCTCTGACATGGTCAGATGTCCTGTACAGTTTATTTTTGACAGGTAGGCTGTCACCAGTGTCAATGTGATGCACACACCACTCAGTGATGCCTGGGGTCAAAGAGAACAGGCCAGCAAACTGCTCCAGCACTTGCTTACAGTCTCTGTGCTGCTGGTCTGTCAACTTGGGAGAGAGTATCACCCCTCCACTGACCCATCTTGCACATTATTGGAGAGGAGGTCGGGCACAGGCTCAGTTTCCTCCTCCACACCCTCATCAGTGACCAGTAACATGGTCATGTCTGCCCTGTCATGGTGGGGTTTCAATCTATTCACATGCAGGACCCTATGAGGGTTCCTGGGGGTGCCAAGGTCCACCAAATAGGTAACCTCACCCTTCTTTTCTAAGATTGGATAGGGCCCACTCCACTTGTCATGGAGGGCCCTGGGAGCCACAGGCTCCAACACCCACACCAATTGTCCTGGAGTATACTCAGGCATAGTAGCCTTCTGATCATACCAGTGCTTCATGAGCTCCTGGCTGGCCTCCAGTTTCCTGTTTGCCTTGTACATGTACTCGGCCATTCTAGATCTCAGGCCTAGCACATAGTCCAGCACATTGTCCTTTGCTTCTTTGAGAGGCTTCTCTAAAGACTCTCTCAGCAGGCTCAATGGTCCCTCACAGGGTGTCCAAACACCAACTCAAAGGGACTGAAACCAACCCCTTTCTGTGGCACCTCCCTGTAGGCAAACAGTAAGCATGGGAGGAGAACATCCCATCTCCTCCTGAGTTTCTCTGACAACCCATTTATCATGCCCTTCAGGGTTTTGTTGAATCGCTCAACAAGACCATTTGCTTGTGGGTGATAGGGGTGGTGAACTTGTAGTTGACACCACACTCATCCCACATAGCAGTCAGATAGCTGGACAGGAAGTTCGTGCCCCTATCTGACACCACCTCTTTTGGAAAACCCACTCTGGTAAACACACCAAGTAGTGCTCTAGCCACTGCAGGAGCATCAATGGTTCTAAGAGGTATGGCTTCAGGGTATCTAGTGGCATGGTCAACTACCACTAAGATATACCTATTCCCTGATGCAGTAGGGGGTCCAGGGGACCAACAATGTCCATCCCCACCCTTTCAAAAGGAACCCCAACCACTGGCAGTGGTACTAGGGGAGCCTTTGTCTTGCCCCCTGCCTTGCCACTGGCCTGACAGGTGACACAGGAGCTGCAAAACTCATTTACCTTTTCAGACATATGGGGCCAGTAGAAATGGTTCACCAACCGGTTCCATGTCTTTATCTGTCCCAAATGTCCTGCCAAGGGGATGTCATGACCCAAGGTCAGGATGAACTCTCTGTACCTCTGGGGCACCACCAACCTCCTGGTGGCCCCCTCCTTGAGGTTTCTGGCCTCAGTATAAAGCAGTCCATCTTCCCAGTAGATTCTATGAAACCCACTGTCATCCCCTTCCTCTTGCTTAGAAGCAATCCGCCTCAAGCCCTCAAGGGTGGGACAGTCACGCTGTCCCTGACTGAACTCCTCTCTGGAGGGTCCACCTGCTCCTGTCAGTTCTGCCAAATCTGACAGCTCTGGCAGGGATGGAGTCCCTCCCTCAGAGGCCAGATCCTCCCCATCAGGGTTAGATTCTGCCTGCACCTCTGGAGTTCCCTGGGCTGGCTCACCAGGCCCAGTACCCTTGTCCATGGATGCTTGGCCCTTTGTTCCAGGGTCCAAGTGTCCAGCCCCTCCCGTCTGGCTAGTCTGTGACCTAGTCACAGCACATACCCACTCAGGGAGCTCCAATATTTTCATATGGAGTCCTCTCTCCACCTCTGACCATGCAGAGGCTTCAAGGTCATTGCCCAGTAAACACTGGACTGGGAGCACCTTTGACACAGCTACCTTCATAGGGCCTGTCACACCTCCCCATTCCAAATCCACCACAGCCATTGGATGGAGTTTGGTGGTGCTGTCTGCATAAGTCACCTGGTGAAACTCACCAGGTAACAAACTCTCCGGGGGCCCCAGCTCATCCAGGACCATAGTTACACTAGCCCCAGTGTCTCTGATAGCCTCCACCTCAGTCCCATTCACTTTAGGCCTCTGCCTGTACTTATCCATGTTTGGAGGTAAGGCAGTAAGGGTTGCAATATTCACCCCACCCAGGGACACTAAGGTTGCTTGCCCCACCTGATTACCCTCCACTGGGGCACCACTCTCCACCCCTACACTGACACTGGCAATCCCTGTGGATGGCCCCTTAGGGGAGCTTTTTAGTGCAGACAGCATCTCCTGCTTGTGCCCTGGCATGTTACAGTCAAAGCACTTACCCACTTTTGAGGGATCAAAGAATTTACCATTCTTTCCCTGAATCCACCTCCCTTTGGATTTGGGTTGGCTCGGGCCCCCCTCCTTGTGCAGGTTTTTGTGGGTCTTTGGAGGACTCCTTAGGTTTTTGACCTTCATTTCCTGGGCTTTCCCCTGGGGAGGGACCTGTCCTCCTTTCTTCTGGTCACCCCCTGGTGCTGAATGGAAACCCGGGTTCTCACCCACTCATCAGCTGACTCCCCCAACTCTCTGGGGTCTGTCAGCTTAGAGTCCACTAGATACTGGCGTAACTTCTCTTCTGCACAATGAGTCAAAATGTGTTCTTTCAAAAACAAATTATACAATCCCTCATAAGTGCTCACTTTGTTACCACAAATCCAGCCTTCCAGTGCCTTCACTGAAACATCCACAAAGTCTATCCAAGACTTGGAATTCAATTTCTGGGTGTTCCTAAACTTCACCCTGTACTGCTCTGGAGTCAGACCAAACCTCTTGACTAAGCAGGCTTTCATCTGCTGGTATGATTCTGCATCCTCTCCCTTCAGGGTCAGGAGCCTATCCCTCCCAGCTACTGGAATCAACTCCCACAGGAGTGCACCCCAATACCTAGAGTGGACCCTACTCATCTTAAGGGCCCTCTCAAAAGCTGCAAGCCATTTGTCAATGTCATCCCCCTCAGTGTACTTGGGCACAATACCCTTTGGAAGTTTAGGTTCAAATCTGCCACCCCTGGACATCTCAGCATCTTCTTCGCTTTCGCTGCCACCATTTCTCTTCTCCTCCTTCTCCCACCTCTTCTCAGCCAAATCCAGTTTCCTTTGCTCTAAAGCTATCAAAGCTAATTGAGCCTGAAGCTGTCTCTCTGCAAGGGACCGTAGTGGTTCCTGGAGTAAGGGGCCCTGCCCCACTCCCACCATCAGGATTCTGTTGGCTTACACTAGTTATAATGGAAGAGGCATCATCCTCAACCTCCTCCCCTCTGGGAGGAGGTAGGGGGAAACCCTCTATCCCCCTTGATTCTCCTCAGCTGCCTGGTCATGGGCTTGTATAAACTGAAACAACCCTGCCTTCCTATACCTCTTGGAAGCAGGCAGCCCCCTAAGCCTACACTGTTCCCTAAGCTCAGCCAACTTACACTGGGACAGTTTAGCCAGGTCCAACTCCATGGTTCCCTAGTTTTGGGTCACAACACTAGGCACAATAGACTTAGAACAATTTGGAAAAATCAAAACAATGGATTAAAAACAGTTTAGTCCAAATTCCAAAAATCAAACTCAAAAGTTTTGTTCTAAGGCAATTTAGAGGATTTTTATAATCTTAATTCATTCACTGAAAGGTGTATTTTTAAACACAAGTCCACATCCACACCGCTGAGCACCAAATGTTGGAAAGTGGGTTATTGGTAGGGGCAAATGTAGGTCTGCCACTAGTAATAAGACCACAAACACTGGATAGGACTCAGCATAGGTCTAAGAAAATTATTCCTATGCTCAACCCCTGGTAACGTGGCTGCGAGCAGACAGGCTTAACTTCAAAGACAGGTATGTAAAGCATTTAAAAACACCAATTCAGTAAATAATTAAAACACAACACATAATAAAAATCCAACACCAATTTATAAAAATAGGAAATATTTTTATCTTTAAAATGACACCAAAACGACAAAAATCCAATGTAGGGAACCGGAGATGTGAATTTTCAAAGTTTAAATAAAATCTAGCACTTAGAAGCATATAGCACCATATTGGGACATAGCCTCGCGATAGACCGGGCCAAAGTCAAAGTTTAAGGCCGACCGCGATGGAGCCCTAAGCGGATACTCCACGCGGAAGGTCCCGGTCAATGTTTTTACCTTCGCACTTAGAAACTTTTCTGGAGCTTTTCTCCTCGAGGCCCCTCGACGCTCTCCGTCAGTCCGGATCCGGTGCGGCTCCGCCGGGCAGCCTTTCGACGATCTCCCGGTGAACTTCCCTGGAGCGGACTTAGAAACTTTTTCAAGATCGCTTTAGCGGGGCAATCCAACAATCCAGGCCGACACGCGATGGAAGGCAGGCGGATTGGCGCTCGCGGTTGATCCCGGTCGACTTTCTTACGAGCGGACTTAGAAGCTTTTCTGGAGCTTTTCTCTTGGGGTCCCTCGATGCTCCTCATGTAGCCGGATCCGGTGAGGGTTCGCCGGCTTCAGATTTTCTCTAGTCCCGGTCAATCTCTGGAAGTCGATGCGATGGAGCTTTTAGCGGGACGAACCTGGTGGGCTTGGCCGGCTCGCGGTTGAAGGCAGGCGGCTTGGCTGACCAGGATGAGTCGGTCCCCCTATGGAGCTTTTTTCCAAAGTTCCTCCAAAGTTCCCCAAACTTCCTGAACTTCTTCCTGAAGTTCCTCAAAGGGTCCCAAAGTGTCTCAAACTTACTCCAAGGGTCTGGAAGCTCCAAGATGGTCCTTGAAAGTTGAGGACTTCAATTCCCACAATGCACTGGACGTCACCCTTACAAATCCACTGGTAGTTCCCCAGGTTGGTGATTCTTGGTGGTGAGGGTCCAGATGAGCTCTGTTAACCTGTAGCTTGCAGGGAGTCCACTCTTGAGTTCTTTTACTCAGCACAGTTAGTCCACAAAGCTGTAGTTTCAGGGGTGCAGTCTCCAGAGGTCAGGCCTTAGAAGTCTTTGCACAGCAGAAGTTCCAGCAGGGCCAGTCTTGCTTTCTTCAGTTTCAAGCAGCAGATCTGAGGGGCTGGGCCTCTCTCAGATACTTATTCCACAGTCTCTGGGTCATCCAGGAGGTCAAGCTTCACCAATAGGAGTAGGGTAACTGCCCACTTGAGTGACTACTTCCTGCAGAGTGTGGCATTATTTTATCCCAGAGTGCAACAAAGCTTCCAAATCCATAATGGCTGATTTTCCAGCAAGGAGGTAAGAGCTGGCTAAACACTTCCACTGAGTTGGCTAATTAACCTAGCCTCTCCTCCCTACATCTGCACATACCTTCCTTAATCCTGCCATCTGGCTGGGGTGGGGGTTCAAAGCTGTTAATGACACTGCTCTGGGCTCTGCCCCTTTGAAGCTCATTGTTTACGACCCCTCCCCTGGCCTGGCATTCCTGCAGAACAGCTCACTGCCCTCCCAGTCCATCTGGCTGACCCCAGGGGATCTTTATCACCTCTTCAGGCAGGCTGGCTAATCCTCTTAACTCTGACCAATCAGGGCAGAGCACTGGCAGGCTGGATTTGGAACTACAACTAAGAAAGTGTTATAACTTCTTGTCTGTTCACTTTGGGAAAAATTCAATAACATCATATTGTAGGATTTATCCATACCATTCTAGTGAGTCTTTGAATGGAATCTTTATCCCTGTCCTGTTAATAGTTATTGTTTAATAACTTTCCCCCATGTTATCCTATGGGCCATGGGGTTTGCAATGGGAAAAATGACGTGGGCCATTTTTCCAGCACCAGGACCTACAAAAACATATTTTATAAGTACTTGGCTTATTTTCACAGGACCCCCACCCCATAGGTCACCTAGGGGAGACCCTAGGGGTGTTGAATCTGTAAAAATATTGCAGATCCTCCAGGCCCAGTGCCCCCAGCATCAAAGTCGAATTTGGGCAGCACTTTAAACAATGGGGAGAGTGAAATGTGAATTTCACTTAACCCAGGGCATTTATAAACTCATTTTATAAGGGTCTACCTTATAGATACCTGACCCCCACCCCTGGGATACCTAGGGGAGACCCTGAGGGTCATTATTATGCAAAAACATTTTAGGTTGACCAGTTTTAAGTGCCCCAAACCCCAAAGTCGAGTTTGGCCACAATTTGCATGTTTAAGAGCAGTCCTGGCACCCAGAGCTGCTTTTAAACTGACCACAGGCTTCAGCAGTGCACACATGCAAGTGCAAAAAGGCTGCTGGCCTCTAAACTGCCATGCCCCAGGATACTGGGGACTTCTAGGTAGTTTCAATCCCCTGCCCTATTATATACTAGGGGCTCATGGGGTAGGTCATGCCAATTACAGGGGTACCCCAACCCAAAGTGTACCCTAGTGTATGTAAGTGCTTTACTGTTATCTAAGTGTTTCAGCATGGCACTGGCCCTGGGCCTGGTTAAACAGAGCCCAGGGTCAGTCAGAGTCAGTTACCACCAGTTCCAGTCAGCAAAAAGTTGGGGGGTGCCCAGGGCACAGGATGACTTTCCAACACATACGTAGCACTAATGCTGGTGCAACTGTTCTACGTAGGAAGCACTAATGCTGGTGCAACTGTTCTACATAGTTAGCACTAATGCTGGTGCAACTGTTCTACATAGGTAGCACTAATGCTGGTGCAACTGATCTGTGTAGGGAGCACTAATGCTGGTGCAACTGTTCTATGTAGGTAGCACTAATGCTGGTGCAACTGTTCTACATAGGTAGCACGAATGCTGGTGCAACTGTTCTATGTAGGTAGCAGTAATGCTTTTGCAACTGTTCTACGTAGGTAGCAATAATGCTGGTGCAAGTGTTTTACGTAGGAAGCACTAATGCTGGTGCAAGTGTTCTGTGTAGGTAGCACTAATGCTGGTGCAACTGATCTGCGTATGTAGCACTAATGCTGGTACAACTGTTCTACGTAGGTAGCACTAATGCTGGTGCAACTGTTCTACGTAGGTAGCACTAATGCTGGTGCAAATGTTCTACGTAGGAAGCACTAATGCTGGTGCAAGTGTTCTGTGTAGGCAGCACTAATGCTGGTGCAACTGATCTGAGTAGGTAACACTAATGCCGGTTCAACTGTTCTACATAGGTAGCACTAATGCTGGTGCAACTTCTCTGTGTAGGTAGCACTAATGCTGGTGCAACTGTTCTATGTAGGTAGCTGTAATGCCGGTGCAACTGTTTGATGTAGGTAGTACTAATGCCGGTGCAACTGTTCTGTGTAGGTAGCACTAATGCTGGTGCAACTGTTCTATGTAGGTAGCACTAATGCCGGTGCAACTGCTCTAAGTAGGTAGCACTAATGCTAGTGCAACTGTTCTACGTAGGTAGCACTAATGCCAGTGCAATTGTTCTGTGTAGGTTGCACTAATGCTGGTGAAAGTGTACTGAGTAGGTAACACTGATGCTGTTGCAATTGATCTGCGTAGGTAGCACTAATGCTGGTGCAACTGTTCTACATGGGTAGCACTAATGCTGGTGCAACTGTTCTACGTAGGTAGCATTAATGCCACTGAATCTGTTCTACGTAGGTAGCACTAATGCCGGTGCAACTGTTCTATGTTTAGAACTGATGCTGGGTGCAAGTGATATACGTAGGTAGCACGAATGCTGGTGCAATTGTTCTGTGTAGGTAGCACTAACGCCGGCGCAACTGTTCTACCAAGTAGCACTAATGCTAGTGCAATTGTTCTACATAGGTAGCACTAATGCTAGTGCAATTGTCCTGCAAATGTAGCACTAATGCTGGTGCAACTGATCTGCGTAGGGAGCACTAATGCTGGTGCAACTGTTCTATGTAGAAAGCACTAATGCTGGTGCAACTGTTCTACATAGGTAGCACTAATGCTTGTGCAATTGTTCTATGTAGGTAGCACTAACGCCGGCGCAACTGTTCTACCAAGTAGCACTAATGCTAGTGCAATTGTTCTACATAGGTAGCACTAATGCTAGTGCAATTGTCCTGCATATGTAGCACTAATGCTGGTGCAACTGATCTGCGTAGGGAGCACTAATGCTGGTGCAACTGTTCTACGTAGGTAGCACTAATGCTGGTGCAACTGTTTTGTGTAGGTAGCACTTATGCTGGTGCAACTGTTCTACGTAGGTAGCACTAATGCTGGTGCAACTGATCTGCGTAGGGAGCACTAATGCTGGTGCAACTCTTCTATGTAGGTAGCACTAATGATGGCGCAACTGTTCTACGTAGGTAGCACGAATGCTGGTGCATCTGTTCTAAGTAGGTAGCACTAATGCTGGTTCAACTGTTCTACGTAGGTAGCACTAATGCTGGTGCAAGTGTTCTACGTAGGAAGCACCAATGCTGGTGCAAGTGTTCTGTGTAGGTAGCACTAATGCTGGTGAAACTGATCTGCATGGGTAGCACTAATGCTGGTGCAACTGTTCTATGTAGGTAGCACTAATTCTGGTGTGACTGTTCTATGTAGGTAGCACTAATGCTGGTGCAACTGTTCTACGCAGGTAGCACTAATGCTGGTGCAACTGTTCTACGTAGGTTGCACTAATGCTGGTGAAACTGTTCTAGATAGTAAGCGCTAATGCTGGTGCAAGTATTCTACATAGGTAGCACTAACGCCGGTGAAACTGTTCTATGTAGGTAGCACTAATGCCGGTGTAACTGTTCTGCGTAGGTAGCACTAATGCTGGTGGAACTCATCTGCATAGGCAGCACTAATTCTGGTGCAACTGTTCTACTTAGGTAGCACTAATGCTGGTGCAACTGTTCTACGTAGGTAGCACAAATGCTGGTGCAACTGTTCTACATAGGTAGCACTAATACTGGTGCAACTGTTCTATGTAGGTAACACTAATGCTGGTGCATCAGTTTTTTGTAGGTAACACTAATGCTGGTGCAACTGTTCTACATACGTAGCATTAATGCTGGTGCAGCAGTTCTATGTAGGTAGCACTAATGCTGGTGCAACTGTTATACATACGTAGCACTAATGCTGGTGCAACTGTTCTACGTATGAAGCACTAATGCTGGTGCAACTGTTCTACATAGTTAGCACTAATGCTGGAGCAACTGTTCTATGTAGGTAGCATAAATGCTGGTGCAACTTTTTTACGTAGGTAGCACTAATGCTGGTGCAATTGTTCTACGTAGGTAGCACTAATGCTGGTGCAAGTGTTATGAGTAGGTAAAACTAATGCTGGTGCAACTGTTCTACATACATAGCATTAATGCTGGTGCAGCAATTCTTTGTAGGTAGCACTAATGCTGGTGCAACTGTTCTACATACGTAGCACTAATGCTGGTGCAACTGTTTTACGTAGGAAGCACTAATGCTGGTGCAACTGTTCTACATAGGTTGCACTAATGCTAGAGCAACTATTCTATGTAGGTAGCACTAATGCTGGTACAACTTTTCTACGTAGGTAGCACTAATGCTGGTGCAATTGTTCTACGTAGGTAGCACTAATGCTGGTGAAACTGTTCTATGTAGGTAGCACTAATACTGGTGCAACTGTTCTACGTAGGTAACACTAATGCTGGTGCAACAGTTCTTTGTAGGTAGCACTAATGCTGGTGCAATTGTTATACATACGTAGCACTAATGCTGGTGCAACTGTTCTACATAGTTAGCACTAATGCTGGAGCAACTGTTCTATGTAGGTAGCACTAACACTGGTGCAACTTTTTTACGTAGGTAGCACTAATGCTGGTGCAATTGTTCTACGTAGGTAGCACTAATGCTGGTGCAAATGTTATGAGTAGGTAAAACTAATGCTGGTGCAACTGTTCTACATATGTAGCATTAATGCTGGTGCAGCAATTCTTTGTAGGTAGCACTACTGCTGGTGGAACTGTTCTACATACGTAGCACTAATGCTGGTGCAACTGTTATACGTAGGAAGCACTAATGCTGGAGCAACTATTCTAGGTAGGTAGCAGTAATGCTGGTGCAACTTTTCTATGTAGGGAGCACTAATGCTGGTGCAATTGTTCTACGTAGGTAGCACTAATGCTGGTGCAAGTGTTATGAGTAGGTAACACTAATGCTGGTGCAACTGTTCTGCCTAGGTAGCCCTAATGCTGGTGCAGTTCTGCATAGGTAACACCAATGCTGGTGCAATTGTTTGCCGAATATGCAACCCCTGGCAGATATTGAAATATTATTTCCAACCATTGACCAAAGCAAAAATGCCTTTGTGCATTGATCACTCTGCTTAAATGTTAGTGCAAACTTAACTGGCGCTTGTGCAATCTAAGCATCTGAAAATGTATGAGTAATAGGGCACCAACATCAGTGCAACCTATGCAGTATTAAACTGTGCGAGCAATATTACACCAGTATCACTGAAATCTGTATATTATGGAAATGTGTGAAGAATATTGCATCACAATCACTGCAATCTTTATAACATTGAGATGTACAAGCAGTATTGTACCAGGATCACTGCAATCTTTATAACGTGGAAATGTGTGAGCATTATTGCACCAGGATTACTGCAATCTTTATAATATGAAAATGTGTGAACAGTATTGCACCACAATCACTACAATCTTTATAACATGGAAATGTAGAAGCAGTATTGCACCAGGATCACTGCAATCTTTATAATATGGAAATGTGTGAGCAAATTGCACAAGGATCACTGCAATCTTTATAATATGGAAATGTGTGAGTACTATTGCACAAGGTTCAGTGCAATGTATGCACTCTGGAAATGTAAGAGTAGTACTGCAGAAGTGTCCTCATTGAAAGCCAGTGTTGCAGGTGTAATATTATCCCCACACCAGTGAAATCTATGAATTCCAGAAATAGTGCAATAGTGCTCTGGCTATGTTGCAATCTACAAATTCCAAAAAAATAGGTGTGAAGTTGTGAACAGCATCTAGAAATGCAGCAGCAGAGCTGAAGTCTAGGAAACCAATAAAAGTAGATGCAATCGTGCACTAACAATGGTCTATCCTGTGTGAAATGTAGGTGTGATAGTGCAAAATCACCAGTGACATATATGTAATCAGGAAATGTTGAGGCAATATCACAGTGGCATCAGTGCTTAATTTGAACCAGTGGTTGCCGGTTAGGGCCACCTGCCCTCCTTGTTGGGGACCAGCACTTATTTTTCCTCAGCAGACACTTCCAGAGAGCAAGAAAGGGAAGACACACAAAGGGGAAAGGAGGAGGAAGAGAAAGACAGAAACCCATCACAAAGGAAGAAAGCAGGAACTTGCAAGAGTGAGTTAAAAGAGCAGGGAGTGTCTGGAGGGGGATGAGAGAGGCATGAAACATTGCACTGTTACAATCTACACAATCACTAATTATTATTGGAAGGTTGTAGTGTTGTGATCTATGTAACCCAGAAATGTAAGTGTGATATGGCGGTGTCAGTGGTGCTCACTATGAATTAAAGCTGCTGTAGGTCTGTGTTTGCACCGACACCAGTTCACTATATGAGCTTCAGAAGTGTAGATGTGATATTCCAGCAGCCAGGGTACAATCTGTGTAATCCAGTAATGTAGGTGTAATATAGCAGCACTGGTGCAGTCTATGTAATTCATAAATGTAGGTGTAATATAGCAGCACTGGTGCAGTCTATGTAATTCATAAATGTAGGTGTAATATAGGCCTGGGTGAAGTACTACGCTACGCTCGCGTAGTTTGCAAAGTTTGCGCTACTTCGCACTACGCGAATTGCACGTAGCACAGTGCAAACACGCGTAGCGTAGCGGTCATTTTTTGCTTGCTCGCGGTCCTCAACGTCAAGTTGGCGACCGCGAGCAAGCAAAATGACATCCCGGCGAGACTTTTTCCTCGTTCGCGATCAGCAACATCAAGTTGGTGATCGCGAGCGTGGAAAATAAACCTCCGGCGAGATTCTCAACGCGGGGAGGTCAGGTTTCTCATTGCGAGTGGTCGCATATGCTCGCGACCGCTCGCGATGAGAAACTACCAGTCCGCGTTGAGAAGCTGCCGCTCGAGTAGAAATCTACTCGAGCGGCAGAAAACGTACCGCTTGCACTGTGCAAGAAGCCGTTTGCAATGATTGCACAGTGCGGACAAGCATCCGGAACTGTGCAATCAGTGCGAACAGCATTTTGCACAGTGCACTACGCAGTTCGCGTAGCTATGCGTAGCTCGCGTAGTGCAACGTGCACTTCGCGTAGCTTCGCGTAGCGCTACTACGCGAACTACGCCCAGCCTGAGTGTAATATAGCAGCACTGGTGCAGTCTATGTAATTCATAAATGTAGGTGTAATATAGCAGCACTGGTGCAGTCTATGAAATTCATAAATGTAGGTGTAATATAGCAGCACTGGTGCAGTCTATGAAATTCATAAATGGAGGTGTAATATAGCAGCACGGGTGCAGTCTATGTAATCCAGAAATGTAGGTGCACTAGTGCAAAGACAGTGATGCAATCTATATAATCCACAAACATTGGTGCAGCATTGCACCGGCACAAGTGAAGTCTACGTAAACCAGATCTACAGACGCAACAATGCAGTAACACAGCTGCAATCTGTGTAAATATGAAATTTAGCTGTGATTTGCCAGCACCAGCACAATCTGTATGACCTGCAGACGTCAGTGCCACTTGCACCAGCATGGGTGCAATCTATGTCGTTTGAAAATGCGGGTTCAGGATTTACCCAGTGCAATCTACGTAATTCACTGCAAAATTGTGTCATTGCAAATCTAAGTGTAAAACCAGAAATGTAAGTGCCAGTTTGTACCATAATTGGTGTCATCTTTATAATCTAGATATGTAAATGCACTTACACACCAGTGCAATATATGTAATTTGTAGGAGTGTGCGAAGTTTGCATAATTTGCTTTGCGCAATTGCACAAAATTCGGCAGAATTACCCAATATTACATGAAATGCAAAACCGTCATTTAGCGCTATATTTTAGTGTGAAATGCACCATCAACTCTATTTCCATGCAGGGATGCATTTCGGATTAAAACGTAGCACAAAAAAACCAAAAGATCCACGAACAAGAGGCGCTGGGGAACCAGGTTAATTCTTGGTGTCGGCTCAACATCTTGTGATTCTGGGCAAATCACTTAGGGCCAGATGTACGACCCAATTTTGCATGCGCAAACGGGTTTGCAACCCGTTTGCGCATGCAAAATGTGAAAGGGCTATGTACAATTCCTAAATAGCGAGTCGCAATTTATTTGCGACTCGCTATTTAGGAATTGCGAGTCGCTATTTAGGAATTGCGAGTCGCTATTTAGGAATTGCGAGTCGCTATTAGGAAGGGGTGTTCCCTTCCTAATAGCAACCGCAACCCCATGTATGAATGTTTTGCAACCGCAATTCCGGTCGCAAAACACTCGCAAATTACCACCCTCTTCAAGAGGGTGGTAATGCAGTGGCAATTCGGAAGGGGTCCCCAGGGGACCCCTTCCACTTTGTGACTGTCTCTAAAAATATTTTTTTAAGGGCAGGTACATGAAACGAAAACGTTTCATTTTTTTTCTAATGCATCCCGTTTTCCTTTAAGGAAAATGGGCTGCATTTTACAAAACAAAACTGCTTTATTTAAAAGCAGTCCCAGACATGGTGGTCTGCTGAGTCCAGCAGGCCACCATCCCTGGGAGGGCCTGTCACTCCCAATGGGCTCGCAAATTGCGAGAGGCTCATTAATATTCATGAGCCTCGCAATTTGGACCCCATTGGAAATTGCAAACCGTGTTAAACACACTGTGGTACATGCCAAATAGCGCCTCGCAAATTGCGAGTCGCAATTTGCGAGGCGCTATTTTGCACATCGTACATCTGGCCCTTAATCTCTCTGAGCCTACCAAAAATGAATGTGTCCTTATTTAATGTAACTGGTGCTCATGTAAAGCACTCCAATACCTTTGGGTCGAGTTCGCCTATATAAAACTGCAACAACAAAAAAAAGAACAGGAGGGGGTGGATGGATGGGAGTAAAATGCAGTGAGCAGAAGAGGACAGGGAAGGTGATGGTGGACAAATGCACATGACAAGAGCAGGGCAAATAAAGATGGTGACGTACACAAGAAGATATGGGGTACACGTGTGAATGTCAAGGAGCAAAACATTAAGTGAAGATGTTGCTCTCTAGTGTATTATTTTCTTGGTACAGCCTCACACTGAGGTCAGAAAGTGCCTGTAATAAGAAAATGAGACACCTAGTCACTTGTAACATATTATTACAGACAAATAGTCACACCACCTTGCACTCGTCACTCTGAATGCTGTCTAACTCAAACTCAACTCAGACAAAACCAAAGTCCTCAACCCGGGCTCCACTCCCTCTGCCAGGGATATCAGAATAAGGTGCCAAGGGGTGTGTGATGATGTCACTTCCGCTGCAGCTTGTATCGAGTCAACGCCCATGCTGCTGCAGGCAGGAAAGAAGGTTCTCCCAGTCTCTGAAGAAGTAATGGGAAGAGAGTGGTTTTTTATACAAGGGTTGGACCCCTGGAAGAGGGGCAGAAATACTAGATGAGATTAGGGCAAATGACCCCACGAACAGGGCTTTGTTGGAGATCTATGTAGCAATAGCTATGTACCAGTGATTACTGGTTATTGCCACGCGGGGAGTGTGGTGGGAGTTTACTGTGGGTTAGTGGCTGGTGGCAGCCTTAGCATTCCTCATGAAGGTTCTAGTGACACTCCACTTAGGAGGTTGTGGAAGCTCTCCCGTGTTGTTTGAATATGATTTTACCTTGAAAAAACAAAGACAAGAGGCTTTTGGCAAAACAGGAACAGTTGTTTTAATCAAACGCTGCAGCCGGTAGCACAGTTATAGAGTCGGACTATGAGGGCTGTCTCAAAGTACAATCATTTTAAGCGTCAATATATACATTTCTGGAAGCGTCATAAAACAATTCATACATCCTGTTTGGGGAGAGGAATGTAGGCCGAGGCATGGATCCATAAATTACTCCCACCAGATGAGAAATGCAGGCGAGTCTCAACCTTGTGTGGACACTATGAGGGCCAATGGGTAACACGTCCAGATGTCCGGCATGGGGAGCACGTAATCACTGTGTGTGCTGTGTTCTGATTGGCTGAGTGTTCCTAACTTCATGTGGCCTCTAACTTTGTGGTGTTTTGGGAATGCGCACCCCTCTGGCTATGTGCCTGTTATTGGGGCCAATCTCTCCGGACCATTGTGGTGTTGCTGCCAATCTGTGGAACTAATCTGGGTTTTTCCTGTTTGCACATTTGTCCTGCTGGTTATGTGCCACCCCACCTGTGATGTGTCAATCAGTAGCCTCAGGCTTAGGTCGTAGGGCCTGCCTGACTACAGATTTCTGACTCGGGTTGATGGATGGGTCATATTAGGAGATTTTGACAACAGTGATTCAATTTCGTTTTTATACATACATGTATCATTGCGTATATCAACATCAATATTAAAATTCCCCCTCTAGTTGAGTTTTCAACTACATCATTTAACCCATACTGCATGACAGTCACACTATTAGGGGGTTGTGGTGTTTCAGTTTTAACTATTACCACTACCCTAGTTACTTGATTTCTACCCAATTTGAGGACTGCGTTTTTACAGCAGGAAACCCCCACTTGCAGGAAACCACACAAAAACAGTACGAAAATGAGAATCGGCAGCAATGATGTGCACAGTCCTGTCAACCACCAGGGGAGCCAGGAAAACCAATTGATGTACCAGTCCTGCTTAGGAGCACCTTCCTCCCTACGCATGTCGGTTTGTAAACAATTCAGTGCTTGGATGGCAAGAGTCAGAGTCCCATTGTCCATGACATTTCCTGGGATGAACGTGCAACAGGACACACTGATTTTGTCACACAACCCTCCCTCCCTCCATTGTGGTCATTAAGTTCAACACATATCGAGGTTGCATCACCATGAGGTGGATGGCTCTTAGTTCTTCCTTGATTGCATTAAGGCCGAGCTCAGTACTGTTCATCATTTTCCATCTAATTATTTGCAACCAGAGGGCGTTGGCTTTCGTCTGCACAGCGAAGAAGGGTGTGGACCCTCCGGCATTGGCTTGTGTGACAGAAAATAATCTGAATTCTTCTGGAATGTCCTTCAACTGAGGCCAGCCAAAATAATCAGCAGTTATTTTTTCTAGAGCCTGATGCAATAGAGTTGTTTTCTTCTGTAGCGGATGTTGGTACAACTCTGACAGATCTTCTCCAGGAATGACCAGGGCAGGGGTATGTATGGTGACCAGGGAGCACAGGCCCGCCCTCCCGGGGCAAGCTAGGTGTAGGCAAATTCATTGCACTGCCAGTAAGTATCCATCAGAAAGGAGGTACCCCATTGCATGTCTGGTATGTGTAGTATTGCACCAGAGTTCTCCTTTCTGTTAAGCGGAATTGTTCCTTTACCTCTGAAACACTAGGAATAGAGTGTATGTTTCTGTACAATTAGGGGTTGCCCCTTCCTTTCCAACCACGTGTACCTATCTATCTCGGTGTCCCATATTTCCTGACGTGGGTTATCGATGCTGGTGTTTAATCCTCCTCTACGAGACTCATTTCTCTTCATATCATCAGGTTGGATGGCCCTACACTGCAACTCCATGTTTGGCATCCATTTGTTATTAAAGAAGACTACACCAGACACGCTGAGGGCCATCCTGGGACATCAGACAGAAGTGGGAGCGGACGTGTTTGTGCACTAGTGTGGTGGCTTTGCTATCTCCTAGAATCTCTTTTCTGGAAAGTCTTGGGCCAAACAGTATCCTCCCCTATGGTGCCCCACTTGCACATCCTATCTAGCTCTGTTTGAATCTCGCTAGATTCGGTGAAGAGGGACAGTGCTGTGAGATTGGTCTAGTAAAGGGTCACATTCACTACTACTCTATGGGATTCTACTCTGTTGTGTTGTATCTTGGCCCTAATCCTACATAGGTAAAGGTGGAGAAGACATTTCACTTTTTCGGAGACTATATTTTGGGACAAGTAAAGCCTGTCTGCATCTTCTGCATGTGGTATCAGTGAACAGATGTAACATGACATGGTTGATGCCTGGGCGCCCACGGCGGTCATGTGCTGATATCATGTGTTGTGTAAGAGTGCGCTGTGTAGAGCATGTGGAATACTAGTGTTGGGTTCAGTGTAATTATAAGTGATATGGGAGAGGTCCCTAGGCAAGCGCTTTGCAAATGTCCGGGTGGACTCCATTTGACAGATCTTTGGCAACATATGGATGCGGCCACACCCATAGTAAACAGAGAGTATTCAAATGAACAACAATACATAACTTATGGAACATTGTAGCTCTTGGGGATGGATCCAGGAAAGATGTCTGTAGTCCTCTGGTGATCAGGGGATTTTTTTACTTTGGAAAGGTTCAAAAGAGTTCAGTGGAAAAGTTTGTGATAATACTTCATGGGGTGGTTTGCTGTGGAAGGTTTCAGCCGCACGCCGGACAGGTGGACTTATGCCTCTCTTCCCTCCACATTGAGGGCGGTAGGTGTTGCAAAAGTCACTTGGTAGGGTCCCTCAAACTTGGCCTGTTTCTATTCCTTACAAAATTGCAGATATTGTCTTCTAGCCCAGGTTGAGGTGTCTGATACGGTAGCTTGACGGTGGTGCACTTAGAGTTCCGATGGCTGACCTGTTTAGATGGGAACTTAATGGTCTTGGTTAATTCAGAGAGATAGAAAAAAGAGAAGGGACTTATCCCAGTTTTGAATGTTAAGTACGTTGGTTTTTAGCAAATATATACTGCAATTTGACCCCAGTTCGATGTGAAGACCATAGGGGACTGACTGATTTCTTAGCGCCAAAAGCTTTTGATGATTGTGATACCCCCAGTTGGTTGGTTTTAATCTTTTATTATATGTATGTTTTCTTGTAGACATTCAGTAAATTATCATTTTTAATCTGAGGTAGGTTCATACCCAGATACATTGTCCAGAAGAAGGTGGTTGATGTCCATTTTAAGTCCACTGAAACGCATCAACGTATTTTGCACACTGAATCTGACTACAATGAGAGACCGCAGATGAAGAATATTTACTTCATCAGGACTCGTGTTTGAAAAGAAATCACAGATCAGCACTTGAAACAGATCGATTAACACTGGTTTTTAGGGGGTGCTCTCATTTGATTTTTTGCTTTGTATTATATTATGTTCTAAGTCAGGTATTTAAATGTAGTTTTCATGATATTAAAGCTTTATGTACATTTCTTTCTTGGTGGTATGTATTAAAAAAAAGCTGGACCCCAATTGGATGTTGGAAGAATTGACTGACTGAGCGGTGTGATTGAGTGTTTGATCGTATCTATTGTGTGACAAATTGGCTCCAAGGGGAGTTTTTTTTATTCTACTAATTCAGGGAAATAAACATGAAATTCATCCCCGAGTGAATGTGAGCTTGTCTCAGAGCTTAATTTGGTCCGTGTTTTTAGGATGGGGTTTCCCATCAGTCTAACGGTTACAATTTGGTGTGGTGTAAGGTGGTGATCACTGCTGGGTTTATTCCGTAGCGTGAACAAGACTAGTGGCAGACAGCGGAGCCATTTCTTATTGAGGTTGGCACAGATTTTACTTAATTTATCCTTTCTCATTGACGCCGTTGAGTTGGAGGTGATATACTGAGTCTAGTTTGAGTGTTACAGATGTGACTGAACATGGAGTTGACAAAGTGCCTTCCATTGTCTGATTCGATGACGTCTGGTATCCCCCACCTAGGTATTACTTCCCTGATAAGGAATGTCTCAGCTGACTTGGTGTCACAGTTTACACAAGGGCTGGCTCCGATCCACCTGGAATACATACAGACCGCTACAATTATGCATAAATTGTTGGCACATTGATTGATCATATCGATAAAGTCAATGTGTACCCCTTTAAAAGGTCCAGTCGGTCGTGGGATAGCTGATGACACAACCTTGAGTGTAGGTTTGGGTGAGTTCAAATGGTTAGATGGTACATCCATTTAAATACATGGTTACTGCTTCGGTAAGGTTAGGGATGAACCAGTTGCTCTGGAGTTCCGCTATCATGTCTTTTGCTGTGTGTGCTGGTTGGTGCAATTGGGGTAAGGCTATGTTAACTAAGCTCTGTGGCATGACGGGTTTCCCTGTGGGTGTGTGTCGGTATATAAGTTCATATGTGGTCTGTGTGCAGACCCTGGCTAAACATCACTCTCTTTCGTAGGGCAAGGCTGTTTCCTGTAACTCCCTCAAGTATAGCCCTGCTGTCTCTGTGTATGGCTTGTCTTGTGGTACTTCAGTTTCTGGTGCTTGCTGTTAAGGGAGTATCTGTGTTTTTTGATCATGCAATAAGCTGCCCTTTTTGCAGTTTGGTCCGCCAGTACATTCCTCCTAGATACGAAGTGTTTTCCCCCAGTGTGGGCGGCACATTTTACCACGGCCAGGCATTCAGGCAGCGTCAGGGCATCGATCAGTAACTCTAGGAAGTCCCTGTGGGTGATGGGGGTGCAGTCTGATTTGAGAACCTCCTGCCTTTTCCACCTCCCTATGCTAGAGTGCACCGTGGTGGTGACATAAGCTGCATCAAAGTAGATGGTTACTGTCTTTCCCGAGCTTTGGTTGAGGGCTTCAATTAATGCTGACAGCTCCACCGCCTGCATGGAGAGGTGTGAAAGGAGAATTAGCTACGCTGTTATTTGTAGTGTCTCTGAGGATGTGTGGCTATGAGCTATTATTACTGCTTCCCCAGTGTGTCTTACGCCCATCTCTTGGTTTATGGTGGAGGATCCGTCGATGAACAATGCTTCACTATCTAAGATGGGATCCTTCTCTGCCATCCCCTTCAGGGGTGTATGTGGTGCAGTCATGGATCTTCTCCCCCTTCTTGATCTCATGGGCTAGGAAGGTGACTGGTTTCACTAGGTGGCAGTGTACTATTTTTAGAGAAGGTCTGGAGAACATTAGCTTGTACCCTGAAACCCGTTGTATAGTCAGTGTGCTCTTGCTCCTTTGGATGCTCGGCATACAGTGTCAGCGGTGCCTTCATCACAATGGAGGTGCTTTTGTCGATGGCAAAGGCCGCTGTGGCTAGTGCCTGTTTGCATGGGAAATTACCCTGCATGACTGAGTCCAAGAGCCCACTGTAGTGTGCAAGAGGTTTTTGCCCCAGGGGATTTTTTTGTGTTAGAATGGCTGACATGTCTTGTCCTTCGCTGTGGCTGAATAAGGAGAATTCCTTCGGGTGTTCCTAACCCGTGCTTAATTTGAGCCGGTGCTTTCCGGTGCTCAGCACCGGCACCTAATCCTCAGCACCGGGCCTTATAGCACAAGTTAAGGACACACTCATTCAGAGTCCATGTGATTTTCCCCAGAATCACAGGATTTTGAGCCATGCCGAGACTCGAACCTTGTTCCCCAGCTCCGAAATCGGCAGTTCTAGCCTTAGGTCAAGTCCTCTTCAGAATAATAAGTGCTGGGGTTCTAGTCAGGAGGCAGTTTGCACCAGCACATTTCTCTTGTTAGCGCTGCCTCTTGAGGAGAGCCCAGGCCCTTTTTATTTTACAAATTAACCACTGTTCCTAACACAGGTGCATGTGTTATTTCTGTTTTGAGCTTGTTGAAAGCCTCATGCATTTCAGGCATTCACGCTAGTTCCTCTTGGCCGGTTTTAGCATTTTTCATTGCTTCGAGCAATAAGCTCACAATAACCAAAGACGCACTGCTGAACATAGTTGCATAGCCCAAAATACTTTTGCATACCCTTTTTCGATTTTGGTGGTGGCATAGCCCCGATAGAATCTGCGCATTCTGCTGTGATCTGCCAACTGGCCACTGAGATTAGTTGGCCCAAATAGCTAACCTCCTCTTGTACATATTGCAACTTCCCTTTCTCTACCTTGTATCCTCTCTCAGCAAGTGCAGTCAGGAGGGCTATTGTGCCCTCACAACATAGGTCCTCAGAGGGACTGCATATCAAGATGTCATCAGCGTACTGAATCTGTGTTCTGTTCAATTGGAAGCTGGCAAGCAAGATCCTTCATAAGTATTCTATTGAAGTTACTGGGGGACTCACAGTACCCTTACGGAAGTCTCCAGTATAGCGGCCGTACCCCTCGAAAGGTGAACGCAGTCAAGTACTGACTGTTGAGGTGTAGCAAAATGTGACAGAACACGTTCTTGATGTCCATCACTGAAAAATAGCGGTTGTCTGCGGGTCTGTTGTCATTATGATGGAGGGGTCTGGCACTACACGGAATTCTGGGACCACAATGTTATTGAGGGGGGCAAGTCCTGCATGAGGCGCCAGGTCTCTCCCTTACTCTTTTTGACTGGAAATATCTGTGTATTACAGGGGGAGACCCCCACATGGAGGACCTCCTGATCAATTAGTGCTATAATTGTTGGTGCTATGCCCTCATCAGCTTCTTTGGAGTGTGGGTAATTGCGTACCCTTCTTGCAGGGTTATCTTTACTGGTTCAATGGTATTTATGAGCCTCACATCATAGGGTCCTCCAGCCCATAGCTGTGGTGGTACTGCTGACAGGTCATGCTCCTTCCACGTTGCTAATTCTATCATGTACAATGGCGCCCTATTCTACAGTTCCACCCTAACCATAATGGGTCAGCGAAGATGATTTTTGAAGTCCTGGCACACTCACTGAGCAGCTGGTCATCAGTTACCTTCCATATGCTGAGACCTGGCGTAACGAAGATGATACATGCCCACTTTGTGGCCAGCAGTACCCCATATTTGGGCTGTAACTCGATGGCTTCCAAGCAAAACAGCGCCAACTTGTGGGGTTCCATATCATGGTGACCCATCCAGCGGAACACAACTTCGTAGGGCAGCCGTACCATTCGACTCACCAGTTCTGATGCATTGGCAATGATTGTAAGTATGGCGTTAGTGAAGGCCATCAGGCCGGTGGGTGTCGCTTATATCTGCCTGTCTGGGCGCTGTGGGCGGGTTAAAGACATGAGTCTTGACTGGGTGACCCCAGGGGTTGAGCAGGTCATTGTCTCATCTTCTGAGAAATGAACAGTCATATTTAGTTTGGCCACTAAATCTATACATAGGAGATTAGTCAGGGATGAGGGGTGATATAATAGCTGCCCTTTTACATGGCTGCCTCCCACATCTATCTGCAGGGGTTTTGTGAAGGAGACCCTCATAACCTTTCCCGAGAACCCCTGTGTGTTCATGGAGTCTTTGGTTAGGGGAATGAGCCCTTCCCTTAAATACGATTTTGTCACCCCTGTGTCAATTAAGAAGCTTTAAGGTGTGTTTTTCACCCACACTGTTACAGTGGGTTCTTCCTCAGACCGTTGGGTCACTGACAGGACGGGGCATGTGGGTGTGGGGGTGTTTGCGTCACCCACCGAATGAGGGACTGGCCTGTATCAATCCCGGGGCTTGTCTGGTTCTGGGAGAGGAGGGGGGGTTGCAGCCGGTCCCAACCTTGGGCATTCTCTGTACTACTTCCTTGAACCCTGCTACTACATGCTAAATCCTTCCTGAATTTTTGTGGTGGTACATCCATTGGTGCCATCGCCTTCTGCGCCTCTACGGCCACAGCTATTCTGACCAGGATTGCCTGTTCCCATCTAAGTGACTTTGTGGCTACGTCCTGGTTCTGTCCCAATTTTTTCCTGGTCTCTCGCTCCTCCCTTCCTTCCTGGCCTTGCCTTCTTTCCCGTCTTACGAGGCATTGCTGCATGTAGGGGAAGTTCGGGTCAGGATTTCCTCTCTCGTATCTCATGAAATTCTCAGCCATAGCCATGTTCTCTGGCTCAAATTACCCTCCCCTAGGCCAGGACCGGCCAAATCGGTTCCCCTCCTTATGCCAGTCTGCTAGTAGATCGCAGAATGGATGGGTGAAGCCTTCTCCTTAGTCTCTTGCTATTCTCTGCCTTGGGGTCAGACCATGATTGGTATGTGCTTAGGCCTGGCACCCCCCCTCTTGCCGCCAGTTCCTGGAGGTCTGGGACCTTTTTCATCACCCCCACTAGTTGTGTCACTGTCCAGAACTGCTTTGAATCTCCCGGTCACCCGAGTGTGCTCACCTGAACTAGTGGGAGCGCATTCATCCTGCATCGCTGGGGTTCGATGGGTTGAATGCAACGGACAGGGGGGTTGAGCTTCGGGGAGCTCTAGCACTGGACTGGGGAGATGCTTAGTTTGCCTGGGCCCCTGGTGGCCTGTTCGTCTCCCTCATCTGGCTCAAGTAGTTTGTTGTTCCTTGGGGTGCTCTCCGGCTCCCTTGACCGGTGGATTGGTATAACCTAATACAAGGATGACAGGCATTGGAGAAAGCAGTTCCATTCCTACATACGGCGTGGGTTCTAGGATAGGATTGTTGGTCTCTGCCTCCTCAAAGATGGCCCATAGTTCTAACAGTGCCTCTCTTCTGGTCTTCTGTTGCCCTACGTATAAGGTCTGAATGTTTATTCTCTGTGTTGAATTATGTTAGTGTCGAAGGTACGCCCCTCTGGCCAGGGGAACGTCTGTGTCTTAGTTTGTGCGTGCCATGCGTTGCAATACTTGCTACGTTTTTTAATCTGTGTTTGAATGTGCTTTAGTGGCGACTCCATGTTAAGCTGGGAACTTTTTACGGGACTGATACACTCTAGCTTCTCTGGATCAATTTATATTAGATTCTACTGTAATCGTTGGGGAAATAAATACGCAGGGATTACTGGTTACAACTACTTCTACGAGCTCAATACTATTTATATGCATCAGAATAGACATTTCACAAACACAAACAAAAAAAACATATGAAGGGTCACAACCTGAAAGGAAGTGCATCATTTATTCAAAACGTGTGAATTCAGCAGAAATCAGCAGATATGGAAAAACCATTGTAAGAATTAGTGGCGCCTTCATAAGCACATTGAGTCATTAACAGAACACATTACTCAAGACAAGACGTGCAATTTCAACAATTTACCAGCACCACAACATCAAGAATGCATCGATTAATAATCATAATGAAGAAAAAGAGAGAAAAAATTGACAGAGAAAAAATGATGACTTTGTTAAAAAATACTTTAGCCCGCTCCTTAGTGCATGCTACCCAATGACGAGGGGAGGCTTTGCGCGGTACACAGGACTAAGTGAGCCTGATAGTCTGTTAATATCGGCTCCGGGACAAAGATAACAATTTATGCGGAAACGAGAAACAACTTGGCAACCACAGGCTCTCCTTGCCCAAGCACAAGCTACACCTAATCTTCGAGGTCAAAATTGTCCCTAATGTCCAAATTACACCCTATATCACACCCAGGGGTCATGCATACAATCCGTATCACATCCAGCGGTCCAAGTGAATAATATCTCTCACTTCTTTCAGATACCAACAGTGTTAAGAAACCAATAGAACTGAGAAAACCCTTTTATATTAAAAAATAAGATCAAGGTGCTGGCCCCATATCACACCCAGGGCCAATGCGTATCATCTGTATCACGCCCAGCGGTCTGTATGGTGAGGCCTCACCCCTGTATCACACCCAGGGGACAAGCGTACCATCTGTTTACCTGGGGCACAAGCTGGGTGTGTACGGAAGTGCTGGTGATTTTATACCTCTAGCTGTTTTTTGAACATTTTATGTGTTTTACAAAATTGAATTTGAAACTGTCCTTTTAAATATCCACGTCGCTATCTTGGTTCAAAGCCTTTTTATTATTTCACGCTGTCTGACGGGTCGGTGAGCTGCACGAGGCACTCCCCTACCGGTCTAGTGCTCGCAGGAGCAGGGCAGCCATTGGAGGTCAGCGGGCTAGGCTTCCTGCTGTACCTACAAAACACACGCTGACGCGACCGCGCAGCACTGTTTACCTGGGGCACAAGCTGGGTGTGTACGTGAAGTGCTGGTGATTTTATACCTCTAGCTTTGTTTTTTGAACATTTTATGTGTTTTACAAAATTGAATTTGAAACTGTCCTTTTAAATACCATCGTCTCATCTTGGTTCAAAGCCTTTTTATTATTTCACGCTGTCTGACGGGTCGGTGAGTTGCACGAGGCACTCCCCTACCGGTCTAGTGCTCGCAGGAGCAGGGCAGCCATTGGAGGTCAGCGGGCTAGGCTTCCTGCTGTACCTACAAAACACACGCTGACGCGACCGCGCAGCGCTGTTTACCTGGGGCACAAGCTGGGTGTGTACGTGAAGTGCTGGTGATTTTATACCTTCTTAGCTGTTTTTTGAACATATTATGTGTTTTACAAAATTGAATTTGAAACTGTCCTTTTAAATACCATCGTCTCTATCTTGGTTCAAAGCCTTTTATTATTTCACGCTGTCTGACGGGTCGGTGAGTTGCACGAGGCACTCCCCCTACCGGTCTAGTGCTCGCAGGAGCAGGGCAGCCATTGGAGGTCAGCGGGCTAGGCTTCCTGCTGTACCTACAAAACACACGCTGACGCGACCGCGCAGCACTGTTTACCTGGGGTACAAGCTGGGTGTGTACGTGAAGTGCTGGTGATTTTATACCTTCTAGCTTTGTTTTTTGATCATATCATGTGTTTTACAAAATTGAATTTGAAACTGTCCTTTTAAATCTATTCGTCTCTATCTTGGTTCAAAGCTCTTTTATTATTTCACGCTGTCTGACGGGTCGGTGAGCTGCACGAGGCACTCCCCTACCGGTCTAGTGCTCGCAGGAGCAGGGCAGCCATTGGAGGTCAGCGGGCTAGGCTTCCTGCTGTACCTACAAAACACACGCTGACGCGACCGCGCAGCGGACGCGCGCAGCAGGCGCGCCGCCGGCGCGCCGAAGGCGCGCCTAAGGCAAGCCTGTCTGCGCCCGTCCGCGCTCGGCCCGGGCTTAGGGCATGCCCCCTGGCTCCACGAAGCCCTATCTACAGACATATTCGAGGGAGTCTCTTCTAAGGTGGGATCCGAGAGGTGGCAAGGTGAGCTGTCCCAAACTGTGGCCTGACATCATGTCGGTGGATCACGCTGCGCTATGCTCCAACTGCTCCCTACCCCTCCCCTGCATCACTGACTATCCTATTAAATGTCTGGACAACCCGCCAGGTAGTTCACTACTACTAACTGAACTGGCTCCTATAAAATGTTTACTTCTCAATGCCAGGTCTTTAATTAAGCACAGCATGGAATGCTCACTGCTTATTGAGCAGTATGATATCAAGTTGGCATTTATCACTGAGTCATGGACTGATGATACTTCAGGACCTGATATTGTTAAAGCATCTCCCCCAGATTTTCTCTGCCATACCCTGGATAGACCACACAGGAAGGGCGGAGGTCTGGCTGTGCTATATCATAATACTTTAGCGCCCTCTTTTTCTATAGCCTCCAATGCAGCTTGTGAAGCTCTGTCGGTTAGTGTACGTCTTTCTCCCCACGACACTTTTAAGGCTATCCTTCTCTATCGCCCTCCTGGTCCCAGAGGCGCGTTCCTAGATGCCATTGGTTCGCTCCTGGAGGAAGGACTTTGTGCTAAGTCCTTTACAGTGTTGGGGGATTTTAATTTTCACTTGGAAGAACCCACTGATCCTGACAATATGAGGCTGAAACTGGTTATGAGTGGGGGGGATCTTGAGCAGCTGGTGGTCGGACCTACACATGTAGCAGGTCATACATTGGATGGAATCTTTACCAATAACTCATGTCTTTCCTTCTCTGAGACCATGCCTCTTACCTGGACTGATCATGCTGCTATCTTATTTGCTCTATCTCGGACGCCTCATTATCAATTTAAACCAGAGTCCAGGGCCAAACTAACTGTCAGGGCATGGAATACCGCCAACAATCCCGCGTTAGGGAATCTCTTGAAAGACACAGCTCCCCTCCTTCCGGCTGGAGCAGAGGAGGCTGCGGCTGTTTACGCCGGATGGATTGACGCTGCGTGCAGTAAATTTGTCCCGACTAAACAGTATTCCCCCAAGCGGGTTTCCCCTCAGCCCCTTGGTTCTCTGACAACCTTCAAGAGCAAAAAACTGACTGTAAGAGGTTGGAACGAGCCTGGAGAAAAGGCTATAGTGCCAGTGACAAAGTGGCCTATAAAACCAGTCTCTCAGGGTACAAAAAATTACTCGTGGAAACTAAGAGGATTTATTTCTCTGAGCAGATTAATAAGGCAAAATCCTCCTCTAAAGAGTTATTTAAAACAATAAACTTACTTACTAATCCCACTAGGCCAAATGTACATACTAGCCCTGAGCTATGTGAAAATCTTGCCTCTTTCTTTCGGCAAAAGGTCGATGTGTATTTTTCCTCCTTCAGTCCCCAGCAATTAGAGGCTAATGAGGCTTTAGACGAGGCGAAGTCCAATGCAAGCAAAGCTATATCTACTCTAGCTGAGTTTACACCACTAGAAACTCAAGAGGTTATTAAGGGGCTCATTACGATGGCGGGCGGAAGCACAACCGCCGTGCTGGCGGATGCAAAAACCACCAGTTACCGCCGGCACGCAGCAGTCCACACGCCCGTCCAATTACGATGCGTAAAGTAGGCCAAACACCGCCGGCAAGCCAGCAACACCGTCCGCCATCAAAGTGCGCCCGTACACGTAGCGGCGCAGCACAACTGACACACACCGTCCGACGAAACACGCCCCGCCCGGCGTATAAATTACGATGCCGCAAACAAACGGCTCCCACGGCTAAGAGACACCGCACGTGAAAGAGAGGCGGTAACACGGACGCAGAGCACGGAAAACGAAGAAGCGGCATCCCGAGCATGAATCCAGCACTGCAGGCCCTTCCCATGCTCCTGCTGATGCACCACCAAGGACGCAACGTACCGCGGAGACGCAGGTAGGCACACACACAACAAGTGCACGCAAACAGCGCACACAGTGCAAGGGCGGAAAAAGCGGACAACCCCCCACCAGCGCGTGTACACTACACATCCACCATTGCATCCACATATGACACACAGGCCAAATCCTAACATCGCGGAACACATGTGTACACACCACCTGGGACTAGGAACCAACCACCCCGTCACGGCCACAAAGCGCCGATGACGCCGCCACACATGCGCACAACGCAGAGGCCAACCGCAGCGCCATGCATGCGTCGCACACAGACACAGGGACACAACCAAGCAGCACACACATCAGCCCCACCCCGAACGCACATGACACGTGACAGGCCTGCCACAGACATGTCCCCAACGCCAAATTCACGGACAACACCCAACGCCACACAACCGACGCACACATGTCAGTGAAGTCACGCAACAGCAGGACACACCCCAGTGTAACAAACATGGCGAAGCACACAGCGGCGGCAACACCAACTAGGAGAAGCAGGGCTCCCTTCGGGAAGAGGAACGCCAGTACCACACTGAAAAACCCATACCACCCTGCACATATGAACAAGACACATGAAACGGAACACCAAAGAGCCCGGTGACCGACAACAGGTGGCCCAAGAATTACATCCACACACAAGGCCCAACGCAGAGCGGAAAGGCAGGCTGCCGCCCACACAAGGGAGAGCAGACAGCACTGAATGACCTTCCATTCCAACACCGAAACCACAGCCCTACGACAGAAGCCGGTGAATACAGCCATTGTCCAAGAATAGACCAACACAGGCATGCCGAGGAGACCGACCACAGGGCAGATAGCGCATATCACAGAAGCACACAACGGACGGGGAAGAAAGAAGAAAACACTCCCCATGTCGGCCACATGCAAGTTAATTGGAAGGAGTCACACAGCACCGACCTTGAACTGTCTGAGAAGCATGTGGGAAGAGGGCCCGTGTCCTCCAAACAAGCCAACAGAACACAAGTCCTGTCTCCCCACGACTACACAGAGCTCACAGCAACCCCGGAGCGTGCACATTGCAGACTGCACACACAGCCGGAGCACGCCACCTCTACTGAACCGCTGCGAAATGGCAACCGCAACACACCTACCCAACTACGCCGAAGAGCTCAAGCTGTACAAAACCAACCTGTGCCATACATTGGGATGCGATCTCCTGTCCCTGCTGAACGTAAGTTACCGACTGACTTACCGCATCACATTGTTCAGCTGCGTCATGCCCGTCTTCTACTGTCGGAGGTGTCCCTACCAGCATCCCGTCGAGATATGCCTCTCCAACCCGGCATGTCTGAAGGCGGACCTGCTACCACTACTCCTCCCTCTGGACGCACACGACAGGGCCTGCTCTGCCTATGGGGGCATGGCGTATGTGGCCAACATCGCACGCGCACTGAAATGGAACCACTGTGCCTCCACACGACGGATCATCGAGAACAGCTACATCGAATGTCACCCAGCATGCCCCATCATGGTCCTCCAAGGGACAACCTACGAACAACACCTTGACAGCCACCATCCGCTTCATTGGCTGGCAAACATGTACACCACCAATGACATGGAAGCCCTGCTGGACGGCATCGCATACCTGACAACCTGTAAATACGTCGGACCACAACGCAGGTTCCCCGAGTGACCTATGAAGTCCAACCCCGCACCCATGCTTAGCTTCCGCACGGACTGGCCAGTCACCACCACAACAGCCATACCAAACGACCGGCAACTGTAACCACACCATCAACGACATCGCCATGACATCGGATATGACCGGGACATGCACACTGTTCCCCATCACATCCAGGAACACCGCATGCATCGTGGGAGGCAGTGGCATGGGCTCTGTGCATCGCACCCACATGGACGGAACTGCACGAACAACCAGGACACGACATGGATCCAGCGCACATGGACACACGCACCGCTCAGTGGACATGAATAGGTCGCCTGGAGTCTGTGGGTGCTGCACCCCTCCCACCCCCGCCCCTGGAATCCCATACCAGGACCTTTGCATGGACGACAAGTGCATACATCAACAACACGACCCCAGTGACTGTGACATGTCCAGTAACCACCACAGTGCAACAACAAGTGGCACGCCGCTGCATGCACGCAAGCACATGCCCTGATGTCATCTCACATGCACGCGTGCATGAGGAACAACCGCAGCAAACCTGTCACATGGAACTGAGATGGACTGTGCCCATGATGCCGAGCGGTCTGGTAGGCTACATGTATACCGTCTGTGTCAAAGTCCGCAGCTCCGCAGCTATACGTAAATGTACATTAGCACAGCCTTGGCCAAGCAGATGTAACCCCACACCCTATCCCATTTGTTATCATGCTCAGTATATCCTCAACATGTATTCCGCTGCCAGTAGTGTCCACTATACTGCATCACAGAGGACAGAAGACTCAATATAATGTTTGAAACCAAAACTGTCTCCGCTGACTCATTTCACAAGTACGAATGAGAGAGGATGAGAGTATGTGAAGTACACGGCAGTCGTGACATGACCATGTAGTCCACTGGTATTGGATGTCAACGCAAATGAGTAGCACTACTGTGGAAGACACACATGTGTCGTGTGAAGTCGTATGGACGCAGTGCTCAGGTGGGTGGGTGCGACGGGTAGATGCGCACATGCCAAGTTGGAGCACGCCGTGTTGGGAGGGCTCATGAACAGTACACCACCGCTTCCCTGGGCATTGTGAGAGGACACCTGTCGGGGGAGGAACACGTGTGTGCACAGCAGCCGGGCACACGTACAAAGCAGTACCAGGCGCACCTCAGCCCACCCTCTGTGGACAAGCTGGATCCTGTTGTGCGCCCGCCATGCCCCTTGACAAGGCACACACAGCCCCAGTCGACCAGGTGTAACCCCAACATAGTCAATCCGCACAGGCGATACAGGGCACGGGATGGCAGTGGAGCATGGTGTGTGAGAGGTCTCCTCGCGCTCCTCCTGGTCATATCACGCAGGCAATAGAACCTCAACGTCTAGCATGGCACAAGTCACATGGAAGTGTAGGGGGACGCACCACAGCACGAGCAGCACTGACGCCACGGGAGGTGGCTCGCACCATCCCATCCATTGCCCATCATACCAACCACGCCACATGCCATTGCGACTAAGTGCAAGCGCGTGCGCCACCACCCCCGAGCCCTCCCCAGAGAGGCCAAAGAGTGAATGTGTGGGCCATCAGCCACAGACGGACGCGGCATGGCCGCAAGGGCAGCCACAGCCACTGGGTGTCGCAGGTGGCGGATCCGGAAGGCGAAGACTGTGATGCATAGTCCATGCAGGCCGGGTCTCCATTTGGGGCACCACGCAGGTGGACGGCGTCCCGCCACACATCATACCCTGGACCCACACATACACTCCTTGCCCTCTCTGGTGCGAGCTTGGGGCTGCCTGTGCAAGCGCTAGCCTCGCAGGTGAGCATGCATATTGGGGGGCGAGGGGAGGACATGAGGGCTGGGGCGAAGATGACTGTATCACTGTCAGTTAGTACAAGGGATGACCCAGATGTGGAAAGGAAGAGACGTGTCCCGTGTGTACTGCAACTAGTCGCCAATCCGACTACCCCCCATGTCCGGAATGTAAGCCCGCACCTAGGCCCGCCCATCCGCCACATCGAACATACCACCAGCACGACAACCTTCCCATTCGAAACACTGACTGGGGGTGGCGACCAGTGAACAATCATGTGTAGCCTACCCACGCGTACATGTGGGCCCTCCATGATCCATGTCACCTGCGGCAAAGACATGACATGCGCAATGAGGGAAGTGAGGAGAGCTGTCCGCCCCACGCGCAGAAGGTGCATCAGCTCCACAGACCCAGCAGCGAGTCCAGCAGGGGTCACATGTGCAGGGGCAGCTGTGCCTGGTGTGAAGGCACATGCATATAGACAGCACATCGACCAATGTGTAGTCTGCCCACATCCACAGTCCATCATCATGGGACATAGGAATTGAACACAGGGCAACACATCTTAGTTGGTGCACCCACCGTGACCAACAATGCGCAATCATCGACGTACCCGCCCTGTGCATGGCCCCCCACCCAACGGAGGCACATCCAGTGCCACCATCCCACACACACAAGCCTTCCACGGAACATGCTGTGTCCAATGGTCAGTACAGAGTCAGCGCCCATCTGGTGGATCCTGAACAGGAGACACATGCACACACATGCCAGCTCCCACTATGTACGTCTGCCACCTGGCACGTGCAATGTAACCTCTCACCTGTGACGTGTGACTGCAAGCACACAGCCGTCTTGGCATGGGGCTGTCAATGTGGACACCAGTCAATGTTTCGGGAGCTGTGATCCGTACAGTGCTGTACATAGGGTGCAGTGCTGACACCTACTACTGTCTCATATCCCCTCGTGCCACAGGTCCCACTTGTATTGGCCGCTCAGCCCGTGCCCACATCGTCGTCGTGCCGTGTGCCATACTCATCCAGCCTCGGAAGCAGTTCCATGCTCAGCAGACACTCATGTTGCCGTGGCGTTGCCGCTTGACGAATATGCAGTCAGTCCCCATCAGCACGCCCGCAAGTCATTGGGGCCTAGATCCCCATGTGCATGCACATGGCAGTGGTATGTCTCACTTGCCATTGCCATTGTCGGGAGACCTGTGTAAGTGTATTGTGGTCGTGCCGTCCCAGCTTGACAGCTGGGCTGTGGCTCATGTGCTTGCTCAGTCATGTCAGTGATGTGTATGCGAAATTGCTATGTGTCGTGTTGCTTTGACATGTGTCCTCTGCCATTTTCCCCAGGCGGAGACCGAACATTGACCGCCCATACCAATTGCTGGCGGACATGGACGATACAGAGGTGATCAGGAAGTATCGGCTGGACAGGCCAACTCTGCATCGACTGTGTGCCATGTTAGAGCCCCATCTCCGTCCCCGCAGGGTGTATCCGACTGCTGTCACCCCCATGGCTAAGGTGATGGCCGCCATGCATTTCTTCGCCACTGGGTCATTCCAGCACACAGTGGGCAGTGGAGGAGGGATGTCCCAGCCCATGTTCAGCAAGGTGCTGAGGGATGTACTGGCAGCCATGATGCTGTACCGGAACAGGTACATCCGCTTCCCCAGGGCTCGTGAACTGGCGGCAGTGAAGGGTGCATTCTATGCCCTTGGCAGAATCCCACACGTCGTGGGAGCCATTGACTGCACTCATGTTGGCCTTGTTCCACCACAGGCCACTGAGCACCTGTACCGCAACAGGAAGCACACGCACTCCCTGAATGTGCAAGTGGTGTGCCTTGCAGACATGGTGATCACCCACGTGTGTGCCAAGTTTCCAGGCTCGGCCCATGACGCACACATAATGCGCAACAGCATCTTGCCACGACTGATGGCCAATCTGCAACAGGATCGTGCCTGTATTGTCGGTGAGTATGTGGAGTGGTGTAGCGTGCTGGTTGTGCGATGCTGTCCCCTGTCCAGTTGGAATTGCAACGGTTCTCTGTGTCCCTCACACCCAGGTGACTCTGCGTATCCGAATGGGGCATGGCTGCTCAGTCCATTGAGGAATCCTCGCACCCCAGCAGATGATCGATACAATGAGGCACATGGGAGGACCAGACGTGTGGTCGAGCGTACCTTTGGCCTCCTCAAGTCCAGGTTCAGGTGCCTGGACCGCACCGGGGGTGCACTGGCGTACTCCCCACAGAAGGTGTGCCAGATAGTGGTGGCGTGCTGCATGCTGCACAATCTGGCCATTCGGAAGCAGATCCCCCTCATTGTGGATGACGGAGATCAACCAGGGCCCCAGCCCGCAGACCAGGACAGCTCGAGTGAGGTGGACAGCGGAGAGGAGGAAGCTGGGAATGTGCGCCAGCAGCTCATCGCCCGCTACTCACTTGGACGGTGAGTGTCCATGCACGACTGGATGATGTGTCTGTATCTGTGCAGGTGTGTGTGTGCTGTGTCAGGGTGGCCGTATGTTCACTGCGTGCAGTGTGTCAACGCTCCATGGCCAGGGTAGTATGCCACTGTTGGTGACTGTGGCATTGTGCCCTATTGCTCTGTGCGATGTGTGTACATTGCTTGTAGTTGTTGACATGTACTGTGTGATGGGTGTGTGACACACTCATTGAATGTGCTCCTGTTCTGTCTCCCACCCCTAGGTCCCTACAGGCCCTCCGGATTCCATTGCCATGCCACGCATCAGGTGCCTTTCCGCCCAAGGTGGCCGTTGTATTCCGTACAAATAAAACACAGGGCACAAACAGCAGTTAGTGAAAAAGGTGCATTTATTACAAACTGTGACATGTGATTGTGTGTAAGGTGATGACAAAAGTGGTGCGTGCAGTGACAATGAGCTGTCGGTCATGGCTGCGTGAAGCGCAGGGTGTACCCACTGGTTCTATGTCCATAGTCCAACACACACATGCCATCCAGCTGGCTGTGTGGAGTGGGATCGTAGAGCAAGTCAATGCAGTGGCTGGTCAAGGAAGGCTGGCGGAAGGCTGGCTGGCTGCCTCACTTGCGACTGGAGCGTGCGAAGTCCTCCCGGGAGACCTGTTTCCTCTTCGGACGGCCCCTTCCACGTTTGGGAGGGGGGGTGTGTGGTGGCGACCTGCTGGTGGTGGGTGAGGTGTGCTCACTGGCTGTGGACGCAGGGGAAGTGGACACTGCTGGCCGACCCTGCGCCCTAGCAGGTGGTGGCGGAGGTGGTGTTGCTGGCCTTGCCTGTGACCCCACCGCCACCACCAGCTGGCCCATGAGGTCCACGAGTTGGTCCATACGGGACACGAATTGGCCCATATGGGCGTCCATGGACCTCAGCACCCCCAGCACCTCCCGCGTGTCTGTAGCAGACCTGACCCATTGTTCTTGGGCCTCCTCATAGGCCCCAAGGACTCTGGCCATTTGAGGCAGGGCATGGCTCCCAGGGGAGGCTGGCGTTTCCCTGACCCTGCTCCTCCTACCAGTCCTGCTGCCACCGGCCTGCCCACTAGCCACATTGCACACCACGGTCCTCGCTGTGGCTCCCAGGGTGGATCCAGTCGGCCGGGCCACCACCTGCGCTGGGGCTGGTGCCAGCGAAGACGTGGTGGTGGTGGTGGCGGTGGTGGTCGGTGCGGCGATGGTGGCGGTTGCGGCAGTGGTAGTGGCCGCAATGACCGTGGGTGTGGCCGCAATGACCGTGGGTGTGGCCGCAACGACAGTGGCAGCAGGGGGCTGGGAATGTTCAGCAGCCCTGGATGATGGGTTGGTGGGTAGGAGGGGTCCTGGGAGCGGCTGGGCCCTGCCACACCAGATGTGCCTGCTTGGTGGTCCGTGTCCGAAGAGGAGGACAGATCCTCCAGATCCGTGTGTCCTCGTTGGGGGCTTGTGGGCTGGCTGTGCTGGCTGCTGTCTCCATCCCCAGCATCCGGCAGTTCGTCACCTGTGGAGAGAATGAGATTTGTTATTGTGTTGCACCTGGCGAAGTATGTATTTGTCGTCTGACATTGGCAGTTCGTGCACTCTCGTACATGGGTTTCCCGGAGGCGAGTGTGTGGCTGTGGCATCTGTAGTTGTGTGTGCTAGGCAATGGGACTGTGTGCTGTGCACATGTGGCATGGGACGGATTGGCCATGCCGATGGGTGTGTTGCTGTGCCCCTACTCATTGTGACTCTGGTGTATGCGGGCTCCTGGCCCATCCTGGGTCTGGTTTGTACTTTGCTTTTGGGGTTCATATGGAACGCTTAGGAACGCATATGGCAACATGGGGGCCATGCCCCAGATTCACATTTGGGAGGGAAGATGCTTTTGGGGTTCAAATGGAACGCTTAGGAACGCATATGGCAACATGGGGGCCATGCCCCAGATTCACATTTGGGAGGGAAGATGCTTTTGGGGTACATGCTGTAAGCCATGGGTGCCGAACGTGACATGTGTTGTGGCAGCATGACAGTGCATGGTCTGAGGTGTGTGCATGCCTGACTTGGCCTGCATATTTGCTGTCTGTTGTGATTACTGGACATGGCATTGGACGCATCGTTATGAGTGAGTGTTGGTTGTGTGCCAGCCAACGTATTGCAGTTGTCCCATCTCCTTGGTGTGCGTGCTGCCCTGTGCCATGTGCATCACTGCAGTGCTCGGGGGGGTGTCCCATGTTGTGTGTTGTTGCTCACAGTGTGTCGTGCGCTTAATTGACTTCTGGCACATGGTTGGTCATGGGCATGTGTCTTAGCGTGACTGCTGTATGTGTGGCAGCTGTGCGGATGACATGCCTTTCATGGGACTGGGGCTGACGGATGGGATGGATGGTATGTTGTATGTGCATGGTGTGTCTGTGTGTTTGATGGGTTCAGTGGTGTTCGTGTGCATTTCTGTTGTTCCGCTCTGTTGCGTCTAGTGTTGTTTGTCTTACATAGGCGTAGTTGTGGGGTGTATGGTTGACAGGCAGTAGGGGCTACATGAACTGGACTTCAATGGTGTTTCGGTTGTGTGTGATGGGTTGCACAGTGGCTGCCGTGTGGGACTATATTCAGTGTGGCTTGTGCATGCAGACGTGGCTCCTTGGGTGTTACTATGTCTGTGATGGGTCATGTGGGGTGTGAGTCTGTTGTTCATGTCCGTGTGCACATTGTTCACTTGTTCGTGACGGTGGGCGGTGCTGCGTGTTCGTCTGCTACGTGACATGTCCCATGTGTTGGTCGTGTTACGGTCCTATGCCTCCAGTAATCCGGCCCTGTCCAGTTTCCCACCTGCAAGTTGTTCGTGCGTGCACTGTACTGGATGCCACATGGCTCTAAGCGGGGGGTGCTCCATGTTGCAGGTCTGTGGGGGTGGGAGGGTGTTGTGGGTCGTGGGGTGGCTGGATACCCACTGACACCGATTGCTGTGGACCGTGATGTCTGCCTTTCGGCTGTCGTTGTGCACTGCGGTGGCTGACATGTGGGTGTGGGGTGTGGGGGATGCTCCTCCTTGCTGTGCTGTGGGACTGGGGCCTGGTGTGTGTTGTACTTGGGCTGTCCACCCTCCCACCCACTGCACTTTGTGTTCCTGCCACTTACCTGTTACTTGTCGGTTAGTGCAGCTATGGCGGACACATGGGTGTGGTGGGTGCTCGTTGTGGCGCTTCTGGCATACTTGGGGACCTGTTGGTGGTTACGTGGCTGGCTGAGTGTACACATGTCCCCACGCATCTTGCAGTTGTTCTGTTTGGGCTGTGTGTGGTGGTGTCTGTTGCATGTGTGTGTGATGTGTTGTGTATTGTGTGCTGGACATGGGGGTGTTTGTCCCTGGGAGCTGTGGCATGGTGGTAGTGCATGTGAGTACATAGCGGTGTGCTGGTATACATTAGTTTGTACTTACCAGCCTCCACTCCCCCTGCTAATCCGGCGAGGATCTCCGGATGGATTACGACTCGCACCTTCTCCTCCCACGCTTTGAAGGTCTTAAAGAGCGCGGGATTCCCTCCGCCAGTGACGGCAGCCAGCTCTCTGTTTTTGCCCTCCTTCTTCTTGACCAGGCTCTTGACGTCATTCCACCGTTTGTTTATTTCTCCTCTGTTCCTGGGCAGGGTCCCGACTGCATTGACCTGGTCTACGATCCGGTTCCACATTCTGTTTCTGGTGGCTAGTGGTGTGTGCTGGACCATGTTCCCATAGATTTGTGGGTGCACCTTGATGATCTCGTCGACCATGACCGTCAGCTCCATGGGCGTGAACTTGGGCATTCTATGTGGTGCCATGGTGTTTGTGGTGCTGGTGCGGTGTGTGTTGTGTAATGTGCAGGGGGTTTGTGGTGCCGGTGTTTGGTGATGGTGGTGGTTGTGATGTGTGCGTTTCTGTGGTGTGCTGCTGTCCTTGCTGTGTCACTGTGTCCTCTCCTCTCCTCTCTGGTTTGCAATGTGGCAAGGGGTTGTGGTCTGTGGGAGTGCTGCTTTTGTACTCACCTATGTGGGTGTGTCCTCATGGTCTGTTGTTTTCAGGTGTGTTGTGTCTGGGGTTCTGGCCTTTGTATTTTTTGTTTGTCCGGGGGGTGTTTTCGGGATGTGTACTGTGCTTGTGTATTTGTGCGTGCCTTGCTGTGTGGAGTTATTAGCCATGTTGTGTGCTATTGGTTTTGTGAGCGGATGGTTTCTGTGCAGGGACGTGGGCGCCATGGTTTCTGCCGTGTCGATTGCGCATCGGCGTTGTTTGCGCTGGCGGGCGGTTTATTTGTGGTTTTCCCGCGCTCATGGCGGTGCGATCGTAATTCCACGTGCGGTGTGTCGGCCGTGAGGGCGGGCGGTTTTGTGTTGTCGGGCGTGTTTCCGTCCGTGGCGGGCGGTTTGACTCCGACTCGGACGATGGCGGGCGGTATTTAGTGTGGTTTTTCCGCCGATGGCGGTTTTCGGTTTGTGTTATCGTAATGGCGTGGTCGGTGTTCAGACGGTGTATGCGGGCGGTATTTTGCCGATTCCATGCCTGGCGGATTTATTTACGCCGGGTATCGTAATGGGCCCCTAAGCTCTTGATGGCGAGTAGATCTGGATCTCCCTTGGACCCTTGTCCAGTTTCGGTGATTAAACTCTTTCCTGAGATCATTGGCCCGGTTCTGACCTCTATGATCAACTCTATTTTTGAGTCAGGCCACTTTCCCATAATGTGGAAACAAGCCTCCATTCTTCCTCTTATAAAAAAGCCTAAACTGGACCCTAATGATATGAACAGCTACAGACCTATTTCACGTCTCACACTGTCAGCTAAAATTATTGAAAAGGCCATGAACACCCAGCTTAGCACGTTCTTTCGCATTAACTGTTCATTGGATCCTACGCAGTTTGGCTTTCGTGCTGAACATAGCACAGAGCTAGCCTTGATTAAAGCAACGGAGGAAATAAGAGAGGCCTTGGACCAAGGAGGTGCTGCGATTCTGATCATGTTGGACCTTTCGGCAGCCTTTGATACGGTCCATCATGAAGTATTGATGGACCGGCTATCTACAGCAGGGGTTCAGGGCAGGGCCTGGAACATTTTACAATCATTTCTGTCAGATAGAACCCAAACGGTGGACATAGGCAAGAATAAGTCCAAGCCGTTCTCCTTTCCGTGCGGGGTGCCACAGGGTTCATCCCTTAGTCCCACACTTTTTAATATATATGTGGCCCCGTTGGCGGCCCTGATTGGATCCTTTGGGCTTCAGGTGACGTCTTATGCAGACGACACTCAAATTGTGTTGTCCCTTCAGCCGGGCAAAGAAGCTGAGACTAGCCTGAGATGTCATGATTGCATGAAATCTGTTGCAGGCTGGATGGCATCTAATTGCCTAAAGCTTCAATGCCGGCAAAACGGAGGTTTTGCTATTTGGGAATAAGGCTAACCTCTGGTCACCTGATTGGTGGCCAGAGGAAATGGGCACACCTCCAGCGCCTTCCGCGAAAGTAAAGAACCTGGGTGTGGTGATGGATGACAAACTCACCTTTGGTGATCATGTTAGCGGGGTGGTATCCACCAGTTTCGTTCTTCTCAGAAAGCTGAGAAAATAAAAACATTTCTGTTTAAAGATACCTTTAGGACAGCAGTCACGGCGCTCGTCTTGTCACGACTGGACTATTGTAACGGTCTGTACCTGAGTTTACAAAAGAAACTTTTTAACAGACTCCAGATTGTGCAAAATGCGGCAGCAAGACTGCTCATGGGCATTCCTAGGTTCGTCTCAGTGGGAAAGGGTCTTCGAGATCTCCACTGGCTTCCAGTGAAACAACGGACACGGTTTAAGGCACTGTGTATGGTTTTCAAAGCCTTGATGGGCAGTGGCCCAGTCTACCTGAGAAACCGACTACTCTGGTATGTTCCTGGAAGATTGCTACGTTCCTCGGAAGCAAAGCTAGTGACTATTCCCCGAGTTAAGAAAGCCAGTTGGGGTGGCAGGAGTTTCGTTTACTGTGCCGCCAGGGCTTGGAATGATCTTCCTGTGCATCTAAGAAAGGCCACGGATCTCCTTTCCTTCAGGAAGGAGTTGAAAACCTGGCTTTTCTCTGTATAATTCTCCGTCAGGTCACCCACCAGGTAGTGCTTAGCGCCAGGACGCCTTTGGGCAGCAGCTGCGCTTTACAAGTTTCATTAACATTAACATAACATTAACATCTGAACCATGCCCAGAGGTCCAAGTGGTGAGGCTTCACCCCTGTATCACACCCAGGGGACAAGCGTATCATCTGTACCAGGCCCAGCGGTCCAAGTGGTGAGGCATCACCCCTGTATCACACCCAGGGGACAAGCGTATCATCTGTACAACGCCCAGAGGTCCAAGCGACTAACAACCTTCACCTTTCCCAGCGTGGTGGCCATGGAAAAAAGGGTGACCTCCGTGAGATCGCCTCCTAGGCCGCCTTGCAACTACTCAGTTCGGACACATAAAATAGACAATATGGCAGATTTCTGTCAGTGGCAGGGCGCTCGGGTTAAATTTTTGCACTGCTTCCTAGTTTGCCGTACGCCAAATGCTGGGACTAAGGATCAGATGTAGTCTCTTACCCACTGACGGCAGCTTCAGGATGGACCTCCGCCCAGCAGATTCAGCAGGACTTTCAGTCAATTGTGCCGTCTGCTCACCTTCCTTACTGTGCTGATGTGAATCTGTCAGAGCGGGGTCCTTTCCTTCAGCTGCTGTCGGGTTAAAAGCACCAATCTCTCCTGGCTGACTCGCCAAAATGTTACTCGAATATGATTTTACCTTGAACAAACAAAAACAAGAGGCATTTGGCAAAACAGGAACAGTCGGTTTCGTCAAACACTACAGCCGGAAGCACAGTTACAGAGTCGGGGTCTAAGGACTGTCTCAAAGTACATTTGTTTTGAGCGTCTTTATAGACGTTTCTTGAAGCATCATAAAACAATTCATATATCCTGTTTAGGAAGAGAAATGTAGGTCTAGTCATGGAGCCATAAATTACTCCCACCTGATGACAAATGCAGGTGGATCTCGACCATGTGTGTACCGAATGAGGGCCCGTGGGTAATGTGTCCCGATGTCCGGCATGTGGAGCGCATGATCACTGCATGTTCTGTGTGTGCTGTGTTCTGATTGGCTGAGTGTTCCCAATTTAATGTGGCATCTAACTTTATGGTGTTTAGGGAATGTGCGACCCTCCGTCCATGTACGTTTTATTGGGGCCAGTCTCCCTGAACCATTGTGGTGTCGCTGCCTATCTGTGGGATCGATCTGGGTATTTCCTGTTCGTGCGTTTGTCCTGCTGGTTACGTGCCACCCCACATGTGTTCTGTCAATCAGTTGCCTCAGGCCTACGTTGCAGGGCGTGCCTGACCGCGTATTTCTGACTCGGGGTTTGATGGAGAGCTCATATATGGAGATTTCGACAACAGTGATTCGATTTTGTTTTTATACATACATGTATCATTGCATACATCGACATCAATATTAACACCCAGAAAGATAGTCAAGTGTTTCTTCCCCTCTATCGGAAGTAGGATCCTGGACGGGATACCGGTATCCTGAGCTGCAGAGATACATTTTAGATCCAGCCCTTGTGATCTCTCCGACAAAGATTAACACCGCTGGGTAGTTGTTGCCCATTGAGATCCCTTGAGTTCTAGGGGCAACAAACAATTCTCCTCCTGCTTCCAAATATGAACGTGGTACAGCCCCCACTTTTCCTTGTGATAATTGACTTATATAGCAGGCTCCCTTACACTGCCTTACGCTGCCTTACACTGCCTTACGCTGCCCTACTCTCCCTTAAACTGCCTTACGCTGCCCTACACTCCCTTACACTGCCTTACGCTGCCCTATTTGTATTTTTTGGTATTTGTAGAGCGCGACATTCATCCCGAAAGAAATGCAGTGCAGGGTGGGCAGTCAAAATATCGAAAAATAAATATCGACCTACACTAATATCGAGGTGACAATATCGAAGGGCCAGAATATCGATGTTAAGAATATCGATGGACAGAATATCGACCTCTAAGGTAAGTAATATCGAATTTTTTTATATCGATGTAAGTAATATCGAAGTTAGTAATATAGATATCAAATATATCGATGTTACTAATATCGATGTTACTAATATCCATATTTATATTATTGTTATGTATTTTGTTATGTATTTAATATGTATGTGTTATATGTGTTTTTGTTAAGTGTTCTACTTGTCTAAAAATATATGTATACAATTTGTATATGTTAATAATGTTTTTATAAGTTATTTTTGTTTTTTAGTACTGTAGCGGGTAGTGGGTTTATAGGGGAATAGGGCTGGGAAGTAATTTAATTATACTAAATTAATTATTAATTTTGAGGAATTATAGATTAATTTTAATTATTTTTTGCGTTTAAGTTCTGTAGCGGGTTGTGGGTTTATAGGGGAATAGGGTGGGAAGTAATTTAATTGTAATTAAGTCATAATTTATTTTAATTAATTGGTATTGATAATTATATTATTGTTAATTAATTAATAATTGGTAATTATTTTGTATTAATTGGTTATTAATTTTTATTAATTGATTAATTGATCATTATGTTAAGTGTATTATTTTATTATTGGAGTGTGTTGTGCGTTTATAGGGGAATAGTGTTGGAAGTAATTGAAATCTAATTAAGTAATTATTAAATTTATTGTTGGGTATTGATAATTAATTTATTGGACATTAATTATTAATTGGTAATTTTTGTAAATTATAATATTTTTGTTAAATGAAAATTAATTTATTGTTGTTTTATCATTCATTGGTAATTAAATATTATTAAATATTATTTATTGATAAATTTAATTAATATATTAATAAGTAATTATTAATTGGTAATTAATGTTTACTAATTATTATTATTGGTATAAAGAAGCATTTAATTGTTCAATATTTGTTAATTGGTAATTAAGTTTTAATAATTAATATGTGTTTTGTTATTAAAACTATTTTATTGTTCAATATTTATTATTTGGTAATTAATATTAATTAATTATTATTTATTGGTATTTATTATTAATTTATTGTTAATAAATTTTTCATTGGTAATTATGTTTTTAATAATTATTTATTGGTATTTGTAAATAGTTATTTAATAATTAATTCATTAATTATTTTTAAAAATTATTTTATTTATAAGTATGTTATTTTTAACTTCTACGCTATCCAACACTTTCCCTACTGTTGTACTCTGGAGTTGGAATAGTAATTTTTACCCCTACGCTATCCAACACTTTCCCTACTGTTGCACTCTCTGGAGTTGGAATAGTAATTTTTACCCCTACGCTATCCAACACTTTCCCTACTGTTGCACTCTCTGGAGTTGGAATAGTAATTTTTACCCCTACGCTATCCAACACTTTCCCTACTGTTGCACTCTCTGGAGTGGGAATAGTAATTTTTACCCACCCGCTATCCAACGCTTTCCCTACTATTGCACTCCCTGGAGTGGGAATAGTAATTTTTACCCCTACGCTATCCAACACTTTCTCTACTGTTGCACTCTCTGGAGTGGGAATAGTAATTTTAAGTTCTACGCTATCCAATATTTTTTTACTGTTGTTTTTTTGGGGTAGTAGTTTTATTTCCTCCGCTATTTAATATTTTTTGTATTATTTTAGTTAATGTAGTATATAATTAATTTTAAAAATATTAAAAGTAAATTTAATTTTTTTAATTTGTTATACATAATTATTTCATTTTTATTTATGTTATTGTTTTATGTGTATAGATGTATTTGTAATTTATAATATTTTTTAATAATTTATCATTTATGAAAATAATTATTAAAACTGATTATTAAGTAAGTATATATATTATATATTAGATGTATATGTTTAATTAATGTTTTATTAAATTATATATATTACTTATTAATTTTAAACATTATAAAATATTTTTAACTATGTTTATTTTATTTATAAGTATTATTTAGTTTATTTTACATATTTTTTTAACAAAAAAACCCGATATTTTTAATAACGATATTTTTGACATCGATATTTTTTTTCTCGATATTTTTGTACTTACCATGTTGTAGATAGCATATCGATATTCTTGACATCGATATTCTTGCTCCGATATTTTTGTAGGTCGATTTTTTGACCTTCGATATTTTGTCAGTGATCCGCAGTGCAGGTTATTCTAAGATTATTATTTGGTAGGGTCAGTATCTAGGGAACAGGAAGGTTTTCAACTTCTTTCTGAACACCAGATAGTCATCTGTCAGGCGTAGGTCGAATGGGAGGTTGTTCCAGAGGACCGCCGCTGATTTAGAGAAGGATCGGTCACCCATCCTGACTTTGGTCGTGCGTTTGACTGTTGCCAAGGCCTGATGACGCGATCTCAGGTTGCGCGATGGGACATGGAATTCTATTTTGCCTCGCAAAATGTGTGGACCTTTCTTATGTAAGGTTCTGTGTGCGTAGCACATGAGCTTGAAACTGGCTCGTTGGCGTACTGGTAGCCAGTGTAGCTCATTCATGCAGAGAGATGCTGAGCTATATTTACTTTTATTACAGATCAATTGAGCAGCGGCGTTTTGGACCACCTGGAGTCAAGTGAAAAGATAATCGGCCATGCCAACATAAAGTGCATTGCCATAGTCCAGCCTGCTCAGAAAAAGTGCCTGTGTCACCGTTTTTCTGCAATTCAGAGGGATCCAAGGAAAGAGTCTTCTAACGAGTTTCAGTGTGGCGAAACCTTTTCCGCACAGTGTGCATACTTGATCCTGCATGGATAAGGTATCATCGAAGATGATGCCCAAATTCTTTGCAGCCCGCTTTGATTCAGGGGCGGTGCCTAACGCCTGGGGCCACTAGCTACTGTCCCAAATTGCATGTGCACCACCGAAAAGCAAGATCTCAGATTTTCCGGCATTTCATTTTAGGCAGTGCCCGGACATCCAGCCTGAGGCAGTTGATTAGGTTGCTCTTAGTATCAGCATTGGTCAGCCTGTCAGACAGGGGGATCATTAATTGTGTATCGTCGGCGTATGAGCAGATGTCAAAACCCCATTTCCTGCTGATGTCCGCCAGGGAGGAGACATATACATTAAAAAGAGCGGGGCTCAGAGTAGCTCCCTGTGGAACTCCATATTTAATGCTTTTTGCGGTGGAGGAGCAAGATCCCATTTGGATTGTTTGGGTTCGATCTTTTAGGAAAGATGCGAACCATGTTAGGGCTTTTGAGCAGAGCCCTTTTTCGTGGAGGATTCGTAGTAGGTTATTGTGAGATACGGTGCCGAAAGCCGCAGTAAGGTCCAAAAGGATCAGTGCTACGGCTCTCCCTTGATCCACTAGTGATCTGATATTGTCAGACACAGCAAGTAAGGTGGCCTCAGTGCTGTTGTTGGCCCTAAAGCCAGTTTGTGAGGGGTCTAGTAAGTTATTAGTTTCAATGAAAGTGGTACGTTGTCTATTGACCAATCTCTCCAGGACCTTGGACAAATATGGTAATTGAGAGATTGGCCGGTAGTTTGCTGGATCATAGATTTCAAAACCTGATTTCTTTAGTAGGGGAAAGACCACTGTTTTCTTCCATATATCTGGGAAAGATGCTAGCTCTAAGGATTGGTTGAGGACTTTAGTGACATGGGGGCATAGAACTGACACTAGTCGAGAAAAAATGAAGTGTGGGCAGGGATCTAGTGGCGATCCTGCCTTGACCTCAATAGTAGCTTTAGCTACTTGTTCTTCTGAGAAAGGCGGCACAGTGTCGAGGTGGACATGTGCTGAGGGATGGGGTGCCAAATTTTCCCAGTCTATATTATCATCGTCATTGGGAATATTAAAGGATGCGTTGATTTTTGTCACCTTGTCTGTAAAGAAATTATTAAGTAGCTCACAATTCTCAGTCGTGGGTGCCATAGATTGTGATAGAATAGTGGGCTTGCAAAGTTCTCGAATTACTTTGTAGAGTTCTTTGGATGAACTGCCATTATCTTCAATCCTTTTTGTGTAGTAATTTGTTTTAGCATTTTTTAGGGCACAGTGATAGATTTTCAGTTCAGCTAGGTAGTTTTGTCTGTCTATGCTGTCTTGTGACTGTCTCCATTTATGCTCCGGGTTCGGCACTTCCTTTTCATTAGTTTTAGTTCTAATGTGAACCACTTTTCAGATTGGTTTTTATTAGTAGATTTACTATTAAGTTTCGGGGTGCACTGATCAAGTGTTTTTTCAATATCTTGTTGTAAATGTGCAGCTAATATATGTGCAGAGTTGGAGTAGGGTATGATGGAGTCGTGGGGGAAAGAAGCAGTGAACGATTCCTGGGTGATTTGGTTCCAGGCCCTTTTTCCTGACTGATATATTGTTTCAGCCTTAGATGGTTTATTGGGTAGGCTGAAAGAGAAAGAGATTAGGAAGTGGTCCGTCCAGGGTAGAGGTTTAATCTTGTGTCTATTCATAGTTTTTATATTGGAGAACAATAGATCTAGAGTATGTCCAGCCGCACTGCCTTACGCTGCCCTATGCTCCCTTACGCTGCCTTATGTTGCCCTACGCTCCCTTACACTGCCTTATGCTGCCCTATGCTCCCTTACGCTGCCCTACGCTCCCTTACACTGCCTTACGCTGCCCTATGCTCCCTTATGCTGCTTTATGCTGCCATACGCCCCCTTACACTGCCTTACGCTGCCCTATGCTCTCTTACACTGCCTTACCCTGCCCTACGCTGCTTTACACTGCCTTACCCTGCCCTACGCTCCCTTACACTGCCTTATGCTGCCCTTACACTGCCCTATGCTCCCTTACGCTGCCTTACGCTGCCCTACGCTCCCTTACACTGCCTTACACTGCCCTGTGCTGCCTTACACTGCCCTGTGCTGCCTTACACTGCCCTACGCTGCCTTACACTGTCGAACGCTGCCTTACACTGCACTACTCTGCCTTATACTGCCCTACGCTGCCTTACACTGCACTACTTTGCCTTACACTGCCCTCCGCTGCCACTGCCTCACACTGTCTTATGCTGCCTTACACTGTCTTATACTGCCCTACGCTCCCTTACACTGCCTTACGCTGCTCTACACTCTCTTACACTGCCTTACACTGTCTTACACTGCCCTATGTTCCCTTACACTGACTTACACTGCCCTACGCTGCCTTACGCCCCCTTACACTCTCTTACACGGCCGTACACTGCCCTACGCTCCCTTACACTGACTTACACTGACCGACGCTGCCTTACACTGCCTTACACTGCTTTACACTGCCTTATGCTGCTTTACACTGCCCTACGCTGCCTTATGCTACTTTACACTGCCTTACGCTGCTTTATACTGCCCTACGCTGCCTTACGCTGCCCAATGCTCCCTTACGCTGCCTTACACTGCCCTACGCTCCCTTACACTGCTTTATGCTGCCCTACGCTGTCTTACGCTGCTATATGCTGTCTTACGCTGCTTTACGCTGCCCTACGCTGCCTTATGCTGCCTTACACTCCCTTACACTGCCCTACACTACTCTACGCTGCCTTGCACTGCCCTACGCTGCCTTACACTGCCCTATGCTGCCCTATGCTGCCTTACACTGCCCTACACTTCCCTACACCGCCTTACACTGCCCTTAGCTGCCTTACACTGCGCTACACTTCCTTACACTGTACTACGCTGCCCTACGCTGACTTACACTGCCCTACGCTGCTTTACACTTCCCTATGCTGCCTAATACTGCCCTACACTGCCCTACACTTCCTTACACTGCACTACACTACCCTACGCTGCCTTACACTGCACTACGTTGCCTTACACTGACTTCTGCTGCTGCCTTACACTATCCTATACTGCCTTATGCTGCCTTACGCTACCCTAAGCTGCCTTCCACTGCCCTACACTACCATACACTCTTACACTGCCCTACGCTGCCTTACACTGCCTTAAAATTCCCTATGTTGCAGTACACTGCCTTACACTGCCCTATGCTGCCTTGCACTGCTCCACGCTTACTTACTCTGCACTACGCTACCTGCAGCCTTACACCATCCTACACTGTCTTACACTGCCCTATGAAGCCTTACACTGCCTTACCCTGTTTTACGCTACCCTGCACTGCCCTGCGCTGCCTTACACTGCCCTACGCTGTTTTACGCTGCCCTACGCATCCTTATGTTGCCTTAGGCTACCCTGCGCTGCCTTATGCTGCCTTACACTGCCCTATGCTGCCTTAAGCAGCCGTATGCCTCCAGCTGCACAGGTTAAACCCAGAAGCTGAAGCCAACCCGACTGACCTCCTGAGACTGACTGTACCCCAGACATACTGGCCTTCCAGAGATTGACTCTACCCCAACCCTACTGACCTTCCAGAGACTGACTCTACCCCAACCTTACTGACCTTCCAGAGACTGACTCTACCCCAGCCCTACTGACCTTCCAGAGACTGACTCTACTCCAGCCTACTGCCCTCCAGCAACTGCCTCTACACCAGCCCTACTGATCTCCAGAGACTGACTGTACCCCAGCCCTACTTACCTTCCAGATACTGACTCTACCCCAGCCCTTCTGACCTTCCAGAGACTGACTCTACCCCAGCCCTACTACCCTCCAGATATTGACTCTACCCCAGCCTTACTGACCTCCAGAGACAGACTATACCCCAGCCCTACTGACCTCCAGAGATTGACTCTACCCCAACCCTACTGGCCTTCCAGAGACTGACTCTATCCCAGCTCTACTGACCTTCCAGAGACTGATTCTAGCCCAGCACTACTGACCTTCCAGAGACTGGCTGTACCCCAGCCCTACTGACTTTCCAGAGACTGACTCTACCACAGCCCCACTGACCTCCCAGAGACAGACTCTACACCAGCCCTACTGACCTCCAGAAACTGACTCTACCCCAACCCTACTGACCTCGGTAGACTGACTCTACCCCAACCCTACTGACTTCCAGGGACTGACTCTAACCCAAACCTACTGACCTCCAGAGTCTGAATCTACCCCAGCCCTACTGCCCTTTCAGAGACTGACTCTACCACAGCCATACTGCCCTTCCAGAGACTGACTCTACCCCAGTCCTACTGACCTCCAGAGACCGACTCAACTCCAACCCTACTGATCTCCCAGACACTGACTCTACCCAGCCCTACTGACCTTTCAGAGACTCCACCTGTTGGAATATCAGCCCCTGTACAAGGAACAGACTGTGCCCTGATGAGATGGAAGAGTCCTGAGCACAGTCCTGAAACTGACTCTACACCAGCCCTACTGACCTCCAGAGACTGACTCTACAGCAGCCCTACTGGCCTCCAGAGACTGATTCTACCCCAGCCCTTCTGACCTCCAGAGACTGACTCAACACCAGCCCTACTGGCCTCTAGAGACAGAGGGGTCGATTCCGATTCGGGCCGGAAATCTCTCCGACCGAGCCGGACCCGGAGAGATTTCCGACCGAATCGGACCCGTGCAGTCCGACCGAACGAGTACGATGCGTCCGTATGTTATCGGACACGAGTCGGTCGGACTCCCATTGAACTCAATGGGAGCCGGTCGTACAACGCGTACGCGGGCTCCCATTGCCTCAATGGGTGCGAGGCGGACAAGGGCGCCTCTACAGCGAGTACGCCGCGAGCGCTTCGCGGCGTACACGCACAGGTAGGGGGGACCCATGGGTCCCCCTGTGTGCGCCTCGCACGGGTACGCGTGACAGGGGGTCCGACACGGACCCCAAAGTACGGCTCCGACAGCGAGTTCGAGTCGGACGGCGCGAGTCGGTCGGAGCGGTCGAGGTGCGCATCGTACTTACCCGGCCGGAAAACGTCTCCATTGCGCGGTGCGAATCGGGTCCGAGCGAGTCGGTCGGAGCGGTACGATCCGGGTACGAGTCGGTCGGAGCGGTCGGGTCGCCCGGACGAGTCGGTCGGGCGACTCGCATCGTACTCGCTCGGCCGGACCCGCGTACGGTTCGGTCGGGAAACAGGCTTTCGCATGGCTTTTTTCCCGACCGAATGGTATTGGGTGCGCCTCCGACCGAGATCGGAATCGGCCCCAGATTCTAATCCAGCCCTACTGGCCTCCAGAGACAGACTCTACCCAGCCCTACTGACCTCCAGACACTGACTCTACACCAGCCCTACTGACCTTTCAGAGGCGCCGGCCCGTTTGGTAATCTCCTGATGGCTACATATTTCAATGTGCCCTGCACCCCTGACACAATGCACCGACTGTGCCCTGCTGAGATGGAAGGGCCCCGTGGAACAGTCATAAGACGGATGACGTGGGGCATGGCAAGGAGGGCACGGCGATTAATCAGGGAGCTTTGCTATTAAGCTTTATATTTTAATGTGCTTTATACAAACACAAACGGGGACTTTTTTAAATTAAAATGCTCTGTAAACAGACAGTGCATGCAGCCCCGTCTGCGCTGTTCACACGTTGCTAAGACACCGCAGGCGTCTCTTGGGCTCCAGGGCTCACCTTTGGACTGTGTCAGAAAAATGAAAAGTATATTAAAGTGCTGCGAAGCTGATCTTACAGTGCGCACTGCTTGATGGGGCTCGAGTGAACCAGGGCGCAACGCGCAATGACGGGGCCCCCTGCGCTGCGGGGGCTGCAGGGGCCTGTGTTACACCCCTGGACTGAGCTACCAAAAGCATGTCAGTCCTTGTCTGAAAGTGCTGGGGCTGCGCCCCCACCTGTGGCCACCCCTCTGCAGGGGCCTGTGTTACACCCCTGGACTGAGCGTCCCACCTGTGGCCGCCCCTCTGCAGGGGCCTGTGTTACACCCCTGGACTGAGCGCTCCACCTGTGGCCGCCCCTCTGCAGGGGCCTGTGTTACACCCCTGGACTGAGCGCCCCACCTGTGGCCGCCCCTCTGCAGGGGCCTGTGTTACACCCCTGGACTGGACGCCCCACCTGTCCCCGCCCCTCTGCAGGGGCCTGTGTTACACCCCTGGACTGAGCGCCCCACCTGTGGCCGCCCCTCTGCAGGGGCCTGTGTTACACCCCTGGACTGAGCGCCCCACCTGTGGCCGCCCCTCTGCAGGGGACTGTGTTACACCCCTGGACTGAGCACCCCACCTGTGGCCGCCCCTCTGCAGGGGCCTGTGTTACACCCCTGGACTAAGCGCCCCACCTGTCCCCGCCCCTCTGCAGGGGCCTGCGTTACACCCCTGGACTGAGCTACCAAAAGCATGTCAGCCCTAGTCTGACGGTGCAGATTCTGTCCCTGTCCTAGCGCCCCACCTGTGGCCGCCCCTCTGCAGGGGCCTGGTTACACCGCTGGACTGAACTACCCAAAGCAAGTCAGTCCTTGTCTGAAAGTGCTGGGGCTGCGCCCCCACCTGTGGCCGCCCCTCTGCAGGGGCCTGTGTTACACCCCTGGACTGGACGCCCCACCTGTGGCCGCCCCTCTGCAGGGGCCTGGTTACACCGCTGGACTGAACTACCCAAAGCAAGTCAGTCCTTGTCTGAAAGTGCTGGGGCTGCGCCCCCACCTGTGGCCACCCCTCTGCAGGGGCCTATGTTACACCCCTGGACTAAGCGCCCCACCTGTCCCCGCCCCTCTGCAGGGGCCTGTGTTACACCCCTGGACTGAGCGCCCACCTCTCCCCGCCCTTCTGCAGAAAGCCATGACACCAAGGCCCTCAATACGAGGATCGCAGACTTTTTTCCGAGATACCGGGGCCCGAATCTATGATTTCAGACGGTTTCCCTGCACCAAACTCCATTTGTTACAAGTCCCCAGAATGAGGAATAACAGCTTGGATCTAGTAATAAATACCATGGCCTCTTCTGAGTAGTTTTCACAAATAAAATGGGAAAAGACGCCGACATTTTCGCCTGCTCTCAGTAGGTGGAAAGTCAGTACTTAATTTGTAAAATCATAACTGCCAAAGCAGTGGTCGAAGTGGGAGGAAAAAAGTAGCGGAACTGTGGGCGGAGTCAGAGGTGTGGCCAGAATGCGCAAAATATCCCGATTTTTAGTATTTGTTTGGCATTTCACTGACCAGTTACAGCTATTGTTATTTAATTCAATCAATGGATACACATGATTATTTAAGGTTTAATATGAGTTATTGACATTAAAATACATTCACAAAGTGGGATATCTTTCCAATCACAGAATGTCCCCAATACGCTTATAAGTGGAATCACAAGCTATTTGTCTCCGAGCCATGCAGTTTCTGTCATCAGCACTTCTCCTCCCTTTTTCCACAAGAGCAGTTCAAACATCAATGGCAAAATATCCTAGTTTGCAAATGCTTTCTATATAATTATGTCTCTGCCACATTTGCCACGTAATACAACATCTGCTGCATAATCTGACAATTATAGCTAATAAATTGTCTGTAGCTCAAACAGATCAAAAGTTACTAAAAATGTGACTTGCGTTGCTGCAAAGTGGACGGCCCTTTGCAAAGGTTGACTGGTCACCTTTCTCACTGCTGCATTTGTATGTTACACTGGTACTAATGAGGCAAAATCTTTCCAGAGATTGTTAGCATGTGTAAAAATTTCAAAATAATAAAGTGTCAGAAAATATACTGCATTATGTTGCCGCCTTTTTTTTGCTGCATAATTTAGTTAACACTACGGCATAGTTTTGTCCTCCTTTGCTGCATAATTCTAGTGGTCCCAAAGCAGGCAGCACATGTTAAAAGTGCTTGTGCATGAAGCAGAGAGAATGTGAAGTTTCCGAACTTAGTTTGGTGTGCGTGCAAATCCTGCATTGCCGATCCCTGGTGAGTTGCAGCTACTACTGCTGAAACAAGACCAATGGAGGTACCAATGGGTGAGGCGCACTGGCCTCAAGGGCAGGGCCGGCTTTAGCACTGGTGGAGCCCTGTGCGACAATATTTGTTGGTGCCCCGCAATGACTCCCTCCGCCACGGATTCCATCACTACCACCCTTTAACAGTGCTACTCAAGTCTCCATAACCACACTCTCTCTCTTAGATGCTTTTAATTTGTTTTACAGCGCCACTCATACCAGTGTAGGTTGTCAGAGCACTTTATATCACATACATTACACAGAGACAATCAATCATACGTGTGTAAATCACTATATAGGAAATGTTACATAAGATAAAGGACTACAAGGTGTAGGAGTCACATGACAACCATACTAGTAGGAAGTATAGTTTAACACTGATTGGCCTGGAGTAACACACACTCAGAATGTAAAATGTAATACCATGGTTGGGGGTTCTCTTTAGTAATCAGAATTGATTTCTATCCAAATGAACACTTTTTGCAACATTAGGATAATGAAAGACTGGGGGGGAAAACCACAACGCTCTAATCTATACCTTGCAGTTTGCATGCAGCTCTTTGATAACAGTTAATAGCTTACTGTTTTATGTTAGGATTTTAACTTATAAACTGCAAGTAACAAAAGGAGCTCTCTGAGAAAAGCAGCAACCCACTGACCTATTTACAATATGTGATCTGCATGGGACATGTTCTTTGCAGCAGGCACATTAACCCTCTGCGCTACCTTTCCATGAGTCAACACTTCCACTAGACAAAGTTCCAATCTCTCTATAAGAAGAACATTAATCACCGGAGTTATCATGACATTTTTATTGTTGCCAAAAATTGCTTTTGAAACCATAATATACTTGCAAACACGTCACCCCCCACAAAGTCAGCGTACGGTGCGGTCACACCGGCCGCACTGCCCTAGAGCTGGCCCTTCTCAAGGGTCCTGTGATCTCAGTGACAGTCACTGTTGCTCTAGGGTGTGCTGCTTCATAGGCCTGCACGCAAGACTGGGGGTGAACTTCATGGATCGTGGAGGACAGACATCAAAGTTAACCCACACTTGTCACCTCTAGGGTCCACCTTCTGGTGCTAAGACACCAGTGCTTCTAAGGTCTTGCGGGGCCTTCTAAGGTCTAGCATGGGAATGTACTCCCTCGGGAGAGTGGTCTGGGGAACTGGTCATGAAGGCTGAACCTGTTTCCTCAGTTCCAAATTCGGCAGCTCTGACCATAGTGCCACATCCTCCCCCCACCACCAATGCACACTATACTGTCCCACTGAGAGAAGCTCACACTGCCTTCAACTACAACCCAATTGTGCCCCGCTATAAACACCTGGATGCAACTAAATTCAAATTACGAACTAGATAAGAGCAATATGCTGCCTAAAATAAAAGTACCAACATCCTGGAAAAAGCAAACACTCGTAGGGAATGCAAGATTAAGTAAAGCACGTGAAATGTAAGCAGGAACAACATGGTTACCTTAACACTTTTGCACTCATTATTCAGAAATCAATGAGTGTTTTTGCCTGAAAAGTTAAGGACATGACTACAGGGCTCAGAAAGGACCCGTTTCAATGTCCATTGCTTATATCCTTACAAAACGCAAGCAGTTTGGTTTAAAAAGGCCAGATCCCTGAACACAGAGCGTGGTACACACTTTGTATTCCAATCCACCCATCAATCGGGCGTTGTAGTACCTCCAGGATTGGTGCACTTCCCCACCCGGGAAAAACAATGCTGTTCTAAGAAAGACAAGAAAAGAAAAGTAGCGCTTCACTGACAAACTCTGTAAAGTGGCGCTAATGTGTTTGGGTGTGCATAAAACCAATCTGGCCACTTTGCGAACACTCGGTCTTGCTTTATTTAGTTCATTATTTTTCATATTTTGAACCTTTTATTCCCGAGGTTGCATTTTTTGGAATAGATAAATGTCAGAAAAAGACGACATTTCTAGCAAAAGTGTTTTTCTTTTTTGGATCCATTTCACAGGGGAACAAATAAACGAAAGGAGGAAAGAAGAGGGTGAGAACCGTTTCTTGAATCGCGGTTTTTAGTAAGTGAGGAGGAGTGAGACAGAAAGAGAGAGAATAAGAGGAAGAAACAGAAAGGGGGCAGCTGCCAACGGCAGCGAAGAAGTGGACACTGTCCTTGTCTTCTCTGGGCAGGAAGGAAAAGACAGAGTCCTTTTTTCTTCACTGACCTCCCCACCCGTCCTTGAACGGCCTCCAACGCCGAGCCTTATCTGTAGGCCTTAGCTATTTCTGCCAGCCTGGGATGCATGTTTAAAATAAAAAAGTAGGGGAACGGAATCTATTTATTTAAAGAAGTAGGGACACGCTGTGCCTTGCCAATCCCGCCCACTTCGACCACTGTGCCGAAGTGGCAGACTGTTTAAGTGCTAGTGTTGAAAATGAATTGCTGGTGCTAAGCACCGGAAATCACCGGCTCAAATTAAGCACCCCCAAAGGTTTCATCAGGTAGGCTGGTGGATCAAACCTGAGCAGTATTGCCCGCTCCCCGATTACTGCTGCAGGTTTCAGGCCAAGCTGTAGCAAGGACCTGTGTTTCATGTCCCAGAATTACTGGGTCCAGAGTTTGCAAACTGGATAATACAGGCATAGATTCATAAAATTGTGAGATGGTGATTCCCACCCAGAGGTGTCACTCTGTACCAGATGCCATACCTGGCAATGAGGGTTTAACCTTCATACGGTTATTACCTGCTGTTCTCCGCAGTCTCGCCCCATAAAGAGCTGCACATTCATTCTCTGACTGAGGTCTGCAAATTGCAAACAAAATCTGTTCCTCTAATGTGTGAGAGCCCGAAACACCTGTGCACAGCTTCCTCGCAGCTCCACCAACCTTTGCAATTAGCACTGGATAAACCCAGCTGTATCTCCCACAGCGACCGCCAGCTTTCCAGAAGAAACTGTACTGGTAATTTAGAGTCGTACATGTAAAGCAGGGGTCTGCAACCTTTACAATAAAGATGAGAGCATGACCTCTGGGGATGTGTGAACATGTGTGTGAATGAATGGGATATATGTGTATGGGTGACTGAGAGCCAGTGCGGTATGTACTTGAGGCACAGGACATACCTTTCACCATATGTGGCACCATCGCATGTGCAACACAAACATACAACCATTTTTTTTTTTTTTAAATGGGAGAAATTTAAAATGCAGAAAAATGTTCTGCAAAAATGTTCCCAATAAGGAACATTTTTCTGCACTTAATGGAACAATTTTCTGCACTTTAAATTTCTCACATTTTAAAAAACATGGCTGTATTTTTCAGTTATAAATATGACTATGTGTCTAACGTGTAAACAAATGGAGAGAGCGAGGATTGGGATGGGGTTCGTCCCTATTCCCAAAGGTAAAGTACAGAAAACACAGTGGGAAAGACCCACTAGCATCTGCGACTCATAAGTATTTTATTTTGATGAGTGCCAGAAACCCATTAGGTTTAATTAAAACACCCCTCACCCACCAACCTAGTTGGTGGCATGCTTCATCATTGGGGTCCCAACTGGGTAGCCGAATGCCACCCAGTTGTGCTACGACGCCTGATTACAGCGGAGCTAGAGTTGTGTGGTTGTGAAGGTAGTGGTGCAAGCTAAAATTGTCTCGGAATCCTTACTGAATAGACCTCTATTCCCAGCGGCCCAGGACAAGGTTAAAAAAGGAAAAAGGACAACTTTAGAGATAAATTGATCTAGGTTGTCACAGAAGATGTATGTGTCTAACAGCCACTGGGAGCAAGATGCCTGCTGTGTGTAAATGCAACACTTTAAAATGGGTGAAAATTCAACTGAAGAGTAAACTTTATGTTTATATGCATTACATGAAACTCATCATTTAATTTTATCCCATGTCAAAGTTTTTTTACACACAGCAGGCATTTTACTCCCAGTGCCCTGTAGACATGGTGCCATATTTACCACAGGAACATACAGTCATTTGTTTAAATGTGAGGAATTTAAAGTGATAAAACATGCTTCATAAACATTAGGACTTAATTGTCTTAATTTAAAGTAAAGAAAAACATTAAGACACGTTTCATAGAAACATTTTTCTTCACTTTAAATTTCTCTGATTTAAAAGAAAATGTCTGTATTTTTTAGTTATAAATGTGGCACTCTGTCTACCAGCCACTGGGGGCAAGATGCCTGCTGTTTGTAAATGTGACACTTTGAAAAGGGAGAAAATTAAACAGAAGGGTTAACTTAATCATTAAGTTAACTCTTCATTTAAATTTTCTCTCATTTAAAGCATTCAGAAACAAGATTTTTTCTCATGCTCCAATATTCAGTTGAGAATGACTTTTATTTAAGAGCTAAATACCTCAGGGCTTCAGTTCTGAACCTCTTTGGCACACCTAGGTCATAAATCTGAGTGGAGCACTGCTGATTGTCAGGCTCTGCTATTTGTAGCCTGATAATGTAAAATAAACACAGCCTTTACTTACCTTTAAACGAAAAACACAACACTTATTTATTGCAGTTCTTAGTTCAAAATGAACTCAAGGCTGGGAGCTACTCTGAAGGCTTCTGCACGCTACTGGCTTGCTGAAAATATTCAAAGAGTGGACTTTGGGTCCTCCCCTTCAACCATTGGCTTTCTTCGACCAGCCTGTTTCAGCCATTGATTTGAGACTTTGTCAATCACGAATTGGCTCAGCCTAGTGGAGTAATCATGCCTCATCTAATGCTATTGGCTGTTTGAGTGTATCCTTTCTCTCCCCTCGAGTGCTTCAGTTAAACCACATGAAGAACATCTTTACATCTGTAGCCATCTCTGTCAGCCTTGGCTGGTTTCCTCCCTACAGGCTGCTAAAGATATTTTGAGTAAAGTGAAGCATGCAAATCTCAAAAATAATAGATATATGGTAAAAATGCACTTTGATATTTGTGAGTGAAACAGTGTTAAAAAATTAGGTAATAGTCATCACATAAACTGATTTTCAAGCAACTGAAAACATTGGCAGTCTCTATTTAATTTCGAGCCAGCAGAAAACTTAGGCCAGCCAACACGTGTTTCGCCCCTTAATGGTGTGCAGGCCTGGGGCTTTTTCAAGGCTAAAGCATTTTGCACGTCAATGTTGGCGTTATAGTTGGTCCCCTGGAACTGTGAATGCCCTGTTTTAGTCCGTCTTGCAGCCCTAAGCATTTCAGCGGTCCGTAGGTACTAGTAATTGCACAATATTTTTAATTTAGTAAGCAGCAAGTACCTTTTGTTAGTGAGGGTCCGATCACACTCTGTGGTCCAGTAGATAGCGTGTGGAAGTGGTGTCACTTCCTCTTACTAAATTTAAAATATTGTGGCGGTCACTGCTGTGGAGGCTCATGTGCAGTTCCCTGTTATACAATTACTAGTACCTACCGACCGCTGAAACACTTAGGACCGCAAGGACAGGCTAAAACAAGCCATTCGCAACTCCTGGGACCAATTATAATGCTAACCGTGACGAGAGGACACAATTCTTGAAGTCAAAACAAGTTGGTCATAGCACGGTCTCCTCTGTGATCTGAACACAGCCTCTGTCCACTGGTTCTCTTCCTGGTTTCATGTTTATGCAAACTTCATGTTATATAATCTCTTGTCTTTTCATTGTGCAATAATAACACTTTGATGAAGGCTCTGGCAATAATAAAAAGGTTTTTCAAAACCAAAGTACTCTATGTCTTAAAGAAAAGGGCACATATTTCCTGAAAAGCTCAACTGTAATAATCAATTGAATAGTTTTAAAATTGCTCACCAGTCTGTAACCAGCACATAGCAGTATGTCATTCTCACATACTCATCAAAACAATATTGTGTTCATAACCATGCTCCTTTATTACCGAATATATAATTAGGGAGCGTTTTATCAACTCCTCTCGCAACGATTCACCTCTTACAGCCCAGTCATAATCACACATTGCTATAGTCTCGGAGTGGCTCTAAACAAGGTAAAAAACACACCTACAAATTCAAAAACAAATACAAACAGCATTTGTGACACTAGAAAACAAATAAAAATACTCACAACGATGTGTCGGCAGGTCTGAAAACAAAGCATCGGCCTGCACCAGATCATCAGAGCATACATTAAATACAGAAATGTTCAAATAGGTAACTGATCTAGAAATTCTAAAAGACAATGAGTTTGCATTACTACAAAGAAAAAAACAGCAATAGTAACGAAGAGTTTAAAAATCAAGAGCAAGTGTGCCAAATACTTTTAGTAACTGAACATGACTTATTTATGACAAAAGTGTACCCCAAATTGTACACGGTGTCAGTGCATGCATACTCTTAGATTAAGTTATTTTATGTTACATTATACATATTTGGAGAGCGCACTGTTGCCCAGGAGAGTATCCTGGCGCTGAGCAGGTGCGAGTCTAGGCACACACAGGGCCTAGTAGGACTACTTGAAAAGCCAGGCTTTCAGCTTCTGGTAATTGAAGAGGCGAGGTGGAGGCTCTCATGTGTAGCGGCAGATCGTTCCATGATTTTGGAGCAATGTGGGAGAAGGCTCGATCACTGGATCCGATTTTCGGTATGCATGGGATGTGTGCAAGTAGGACTCCCGACGAGTGGGAGTTTGTGTAACCAGAGTCACGTATGCTGGGCCACTGTTATGTGCTTCCTAGAAAGTGTGGATGAGGAGTTTAAATGGTGCTCGTTTGTGCGTGGGGAGCCAATGGAGTTCCTCCAGGTGTGGCGTGCTGCGAGTGCAGCGCAGGAGGTAGAGGGTGATTCTAGCTGCCTTGTTCTGAATGGTCTGCAGCCTCCTGGGGAGATTTTTGTTGATCCCGGCATAGAGGGTGTTCTCATAGTCCAGCTTGCTTATGAAAAGGGCATGCGTGATGGTTTTCCGGATGCTGGGTGGGAGCCATTTGAAAATCTTCCTCAGCATCTTCAGGGTATGGAAGCATGAGACGGTGACAATGTTGACTTGGGCAGTCTTGCCGAGTTTGCTGTTGATGACGATCCTGAGCTTCTTGGCATGGGTGGTGGGGGTGGGGGTGGGTGTCAGTCCTACCTCTGTTGGAATCACCAAGGGGATGAAGACGGTCTGAAGGTGAACACCGACAAGACCAAAATCGTGATTTTTGAGAAGAGGACTTCACCGTGGGACTACAACGGGCGTTCTAGAAACCAATCGGCACACTTCCCCCGGTACACCTGGATTGTTTCAATTTGTCTATTTTTTTTCTTTTTTAAATCTGCCCTTATTTGAGAAAAAGTGCATGGAACATTTAACAGTCGTTTGACAGACGTTGAGGAAATTCAAATTCTGTTCTCTTTGTAGTTTTAATTCTCTCTGCACAGACCGGTCGATTATATAATTGCTGTTAATTTCCTTTTTGTATCTTCTCTTGTTGCCCATCCCTGCTGCAATGGTAGCAGAACGTATCCCTAAGGGGGCAGCAGTGAGGAACATACTTGGGTGCAGGGAGGTGGGGGTGATGGGAGTGTAAGGGGGTGGAAAGGGATGCTTGACTGCTGCTTTTGAGGGGTTCCAAGATAGCTAGAAGCATCAGCTGATGATGACAATGATAATGATAATAATAACAACACAATAGTGAGAATTTGCATACTAATAACTATAGCGCTACTAACAACATAACAGTAATCACGATAATAACAAAAAAGTGGTATATAACTTCACCTACCGTACGTTATAGGTCATTTCAAGTCACTGGAGAGATCTGTGATAAATTAAGGAACATGAGCCAAGGCGCCTTGACAAGGTCCGTAAACATTTTGATTTGCAAAATCCTTTTAATCTACAGTAGGGGGAATTTAATTATTTACAGTACATAGCCACCAGATCTAGCACAACACTACATCCCATGTTTTGGGCCATGGTCTTTCGCTTTTTCAGATGAAAAGTTCTGGGAGATGCAGATAATGTGAACTAAGTTTGAATGGGTGCCTCGTAGAAGAACACGTGTGTGTTCATGCAAATACTTTCTAAACAGTCACTGTCAAAGCTAATTTTGTATTTTGGAAAGCATGGTAATATGTAAAAATGTTTCGGCTCTCTTGGACTGGCCTTCAGTAGTACAATATTCAATACCCCCAGGACGGACCACTCCACTCAAGACTTGCACCTCACCGTTCCCTCCTAAAAGAAGGCAATTTAGCAACATTGTTGCCAGTACCTTCAGCAAAACCTTTTCCCCCTGTAATTTACAAAGCATAAAAGGTCACCTTACGGGTTGTGTCTTGGAATATCTTTAGCAAAAACTATCTTCTGACAGATGTATTGTGTTCTAAATATCTTTCACAAAAACTACTGCTCTGTTGGGAGTATATTTTCTATTAAAGCCAATAGGCATGTATTTTTGTAAACAATATTTAGGACAGGATATTGATGAGAGAGGATATTCCTGTTCTGCTCCAAAGAAGCGCAAGTACACGCAGCTCCACCCACCAGACAAGGTATCTTCACCTTCCAGACCACGCTTCAGCGATTGGAACAGCCCTCCAACTTCAGCCCTTGGGCACCAAAGTCATCCTCCCCTGCTGAATGATTAAGACACAGCCACCGAACCAAGAATCGGACCAGAACTGGGGAGAGGAAGCGGCGTAACTGCCAGAGCTTGCGACTTTGGAACTGGGAAACCAGGTTTGAATCTCGGCGTCGGCTCAGCATCCTGTGATTCTGGGCAAATCACTTGATCTTCCCTTGCCTACAAAAATGAATGAGTCCTTGTGTAATGTAACTGATGCTCATGTAAAGCGCACCAATTCCTTCGGGTTGAATTCACTCTATAATCTATATAAAACTGGAGAAAAAAAAATTGCCTGTAACACATCTCACAAGCTGACTGAGACTCCGGTCTGAGACGCATCTTGGAAACCCACACAGACTGCTGACAAGTGCCCCGAAGCCATAGCAATATACTTGGCACAGCGCTATGAACTCAACTGCACTCTCCGCTCCACACTGACATATATATTAGAAGCATTCAGATAATATTTGCTTAAACATAGCACACGCTCCCACGTTCATGGCATCAATGCGCTTTAATCACCTTGTAATGCCCTCTAGAAACACCCCCTGCACAGGCCGGGCACAGGACCAAGAAGGACCAGGCTCATTGACACACCACAGACACCTTCAGCAGAATCCTAACGAATTTTACTTATGTTCTTACATAGTATAACATAACAGGAATGTAAAAAAGCCAAAAATGACTTTGATGGTAACAGCAACAGGAATAAAAACATTAGTTATAGACCTACTGAGTAATACAAATAGAAACAATAACACATTCCAATAACATGATGTTAAGACAATAACATGAGTCAGATTAACAGTATTGATGCTGGCTAGAGTTTCAGAAGGAGGTGAGACCCCCCTCAGGCCCGCTCGCAGCCCCTCCCCTCCCTGGACATCTCCTGCGTCGCTCTCCCCTGCTGCCCCGTCCCCCGCTGCCCTCCCAGCCCCCGGGGAGGGAGACACAGTGAAAGCCTCTTTCAGCAGAACCCCCCCGGGGGCACTTCGCATCTCTTGTTTATGTTTCCACGCTGGCTCCCTGGGCCTCCCCAGGGGTTGGTTCATTCGGTGTCGTCTGTGTTTACCTGTTAACCCTGCAAGCGCCATCCGCTCCCAACCACAGTGCAGCGCGCCGGGACCCTGTGCTTCCTACAGCAAAGACGAGCGCTTCGAAGCCTCTTCTGGGGAATGGGGCGCTTTAGGAGGAATCTAATTCATGCGTTCATTGTCAATTGCAAAATGACATTTATTTCATTGGTAGCATTAAATTAAGGGCAATATTTTTTAAACAAGAATTGGATGAGGGCTTCTATTTACCAGCCAATGTACCAATTGCGATTTTTCAAAAGTGCACTTTCATATTTTGTTTTATCATCGTCTCTGTTGCTATTTAATCCTGTTTTGTATGGTTATGTTGCACGTGCTTGGTGGACTTTTACAGAGGCTGGAATTGGCACAAATGTGGGCCTGTATTAAATGTGTGGTTCAGTGACTAACTCAGCACTGTTAATTATTTGCTTATATATTGGGGTGGGAAACCTTTGCAACACGGAGAACTGCTTGACTTCAGGCATTTCGAACGATTGCTCCCTTCCACCTTCTAACTGAAGTGACTATTAAGGTAGTTTATAGATTTCACATAGCGCTATACAAGCGCTATAGAGCAGCACCTTTCTGTGTGTCTTTGCCTTTCCAAAATGCAGACTGCAGTGGTCTGTGTCGTGTTTACCATTTTCATCCAGTCCTGGTTTTTCAACCAGCACTTTGCGTTCTGAGATTCTAGGCCTACGTATCAAACACAAAACTACAAGTCCCAGCATGCTGAGTGTGGTTGGTAAAAAGAAAGCCGGCTCTTAGTGGGAGTGTAGAAGGTGACATGGGTCTGGTAAACATCGTTTACAACGATGTGATACATCGCATGCCATTACAACGCAAGCCATTACAACAACTGCGTTGTTACATCGCATGCCATTACAACGCAAGCCATTACAACAACTTGCTGTAGGGAGCAGAAGGTGTTGGGTTTTAAACCCAACACCTTCCTTACTGTTGCACAGACTGGAGTTGGAATAGTAAATTATACCATTCCAACATCCAGCGCCCCCCTACAGCAAGTCGTTCTAATAACTTGCGTTGTAATGATATGCGGTGTAACACCGCAGTTGTTGTAATGACCGTGTTGTAATGGCATGCGTTGTAAACGCCAGGGCCGGACTGGCTACCGGGCGTTTTGGTGTGCTGCCAAGCTGGGGGCAGATTTCACTGCGGTGGGGGCTGATTTCGTTGATGGGGACCTGCGTGTGCTTCTAAATAAACAAAGCAAAACAAATGGTTTTAAGCACACACAGGTCCCCATCAACGAAATCAGCCCCCAGCTTGGCAGCACACCAAAACGCCCGGTAGCCAGTCCGGCCCTGGTAAACGCATGCGTTGTAATAACTGTGTTGTAATGGCATGCGTTGTAAACGCATGCGTTGTAACGTGGCCTATTCCATGGGTCTACTTGACAGCTAAGAGAAAAATAAAATGGGACAAAAAATAATTCCTGTGATGTCACAGTGTGATGTAGAGCAATATACACTAATGTGAGGTTCCTCTGATGTTAGCATCCTCTTCCAACATGAGCCTTACATTGAAGTGGCTGAACTGAATGTGTTTCTCTCCAGGTGCACGGTGTACTATCAGAAAGCTAGCACAGGGGGATAAGACACTTGCTGTGGTGGTTAAAGGAGGCAGGTTCCAAACTCAATAATATGGCTCGCCTTTGGGACCTATTGACTTTGCCAATGGTTTTTAGCCATGTTGTATGGCAACCCGATGCTGTGCAGCATGGCTAAAGTAAACAATCTGGCGTAGTGATGTGAAAGTCGCATCGTTTTGTAGGCCCGTGCAACACGTATGTGCACATCTACAAAAGGACGAGAGCAATTTTTTGGGGGGTTTACAGAGTTGGAGCGTTAATTTTTTTTTAAAGTAGCGAAAAAGTGTTTTTAAGTATGGGTGGAGGTGACCTACACAGGGGGTGTGGGTGGGGAAGCAACACAGAAGGCGCAGGTTGGGGGTGGACGGGAAGCAACTTAAAGGGAACGGTTATGAGAAGCAGCACGGGGAAATGGATGCAACACGGAGGGTGGAAGTGGGGTGGAGAGGAGAAGCAACAGGCGAGACAGTGATATCTCGAATATGAGCCAAAATGAAATAATATGGTTCAACCTTTCAATTGCCATCGCTTACAGGGTCAAGCCCCGTTCCCACGCTGGATTCTACTCGCCTCAGGTGACGGATCTTTGCCACCGTAATTTGATTCAAAGAGCTATTTTTGGCATCACAAGTATAATTTCCAATACAATTCCAAGTTCAGTCAACGATGAGAGTTTGGATTCGTTTTAAAAGCTTTATTCTTGTTAAGAGATTAGTACGTTTCTTTTTATTCTTTTTATTCAAATTAGTCAATAAAGCTTTAGTAGGTTTACAGAAATCTCATAAAAAAATCATGGTTAGAACAAATTAGCAAATTATGCATTTAGCGTGTTCCATAAAGGAATAAAACCCTATTCCAAAAACAGGATCGTAATTTCTAAATTAATAGAACTCATGAAGAGTTGAAGTTCAAAGGAAAAGAGTGAGATCAAAGGAGCACAAAGCTCAAAGCCAAACGAAAGCAGCAGTACTTCCTATAAAGAGTAGCTCATGAAACTCAGCCGAGTCTTAGTAATACGAACAACAGTTGCAGTACCAATCTGTAAACTAAAGCATCAATTACAAGGCAAGGGATGATCAGCAGCAGCAGTAGCCACAGCCGTCAAGGGAAAAGCATTGAAACTGACTAGGAACGCGAACTAAAATAAAAGACATGAGGGCATGTTGCAGATACTATAGCAGACTTCTTTATCTCTGGACCAATCGGATGGCAGCACTCGTCTGTGAGCAGGTTCAGCACTTTCCTTCGCAACGAAATAACATGCGGCTTGCAAAGCTTGTGTAACTAAGTCCTGGAAACATAAGTCTCAGTTCCCATGGGCATCGAGCGCAGGTTGGCTTTCTAAACATTAAATGTTTCAGTGAGTGAACAATGAACTATACTAAAGACGAGAAACATTAGCTTGAAAAGTCACTGTCAGTAATGCATTTCATTTAACATGAACATGAATTATTGTTTAAAATGTACAACCATTCTATTCAAGCATTTTGTGAGATATGAGAAAATAGGAAATTCTTGTAATTTGCAAATATAATTTATAAAAAGTAATACATTTGTTAAACTGGGACGTTTTGCGGTCCAGATGAATATTTCTAAGCATGTCACTTTAAGGTCAAGCTTCGAAGTTACATTATGCACTTTTCGGCAATATTAGGTTCACTTCTAGTTAAAGGAAACTTGTTTCTTAACATTTTTTTGGCCTATACAAACAGCTATGACTGCCTATTGCAGTTTGCACATTTTAAATGTGTGTCATTTCAGCTTTGAATTTTACATTAATCATTGCACATTTAGCTGCTAATGTGAATAATTTTCATTTTAATTAGTGAACCTTATCAAGAGAAAGAGGAGCAGGTGAGAAGAAAGCCACATGAAGGGCGGGGTGGGGAGGAGAAACAACAGGTGAGAAAGCAACAGGTGGATGTATACGAGGGTGAGCGCCACAATGAGGGAGGTTGGGAGAAGGACATGAGTGACAGAGAGAAACACAGAATGCAGGAGGAGAGAAGAACACAAGGGAGTCACCTGAAAAACACATGCATTCTTGTGGAGTGCTTAGTTAAAAAGAAAATGTAGTGCTTAAAAAGCAAGCAGTGAAAGCATAGAAGACAGACAATCAAAAGAGATGATAAAGAGGCTAAGCCCCCTGGCATGGACCAAAAACAAGATTGACAAGCTGGGACACAAATAATAATCAGGCAAATGAGAGAGACAGGAAGGATAGCCAATGGTAAGCAATGGGCGGGCTCCAAGTCCCTGTATACTGTTAGTAATCCCACAATATGTCTCTCAGAACCAGACAGCTGCACTGTCCTGGTAGGCAATGTTACTAACTTAATTAGTTTTATAAGGAATAATTTGTCACTAAACCCCAACACCACCCCATTTCTTGATGGTGGACACCAAAAGACCCCTCCAAAGTGGCGTTCAAAAAGGAAATCCTACCCTATCTGATCACGGCTTGTTGCCTAAAACGTGTTTATCAATGTATCAATTACCACTACATTTTGCAAAGATTCTTTGAAAATAATTCTCTGAGAATGATGTTATTTTTTTAACATGTATAAAATTGCACCTTTTAAGTGATACTAAATTTCCCAGGGTTGCAGACCCTTTAGTCCCCCAGTAACATGGTCTTTAAACCCAACCAATCTTATTGGTCTAACTTCCAGGAGTGGCCCGTGCAGGTAAGAGCGGTGGGGCGGGGTGGGGGGGTCGACAGACGACGGTGAGCTAAACTTAAATTTAAAAATGTAAGTTTACCTCGTCGTCATCTGTCGACTCCACCCCACCGGTTTTACCTGCACGTGCCGCGCCTGCTAATTTCTTAAATAACACATCTTTAGCCATTGACCATTCCAAAAAAATCCTTGGAGAGAGCCACCTTCAAGTCCTATCCAGTTTTGACCAATGTTACTGGCTTTATGTGGTTGCAGATGCACCATTTGAGCTGCATTAACCCTGGGTCCTGCTGCTCCGTTTTGCCGGGAGAATGTCTCACTCTGCGCAAAGAGCTGGAGAGAATGTTAGAAAGTTACCCCTACATGCAGCATGCAGGAGGAAATATTTGTAGGCAAATTTGCACCATTTTTACTGGTGCAACGTTTATGCAATCTGGCCCCTCATTTTCTGACTTGTGTTAAAGTTGACATCACTCACTAGGTGTGAGCCATGCTCTGCCTGATGGGGAGGGGGTTGGCATCGCAGCCTTGCACAGGTTCAGTGTGCACATTGTGCTGGAACAATTTTCAAAGTGGGGGTGCTGGCCAGTGGTGATACCTCACTAAAGTGAATTATCTGTTGCTGGACAGAGACAGGGCACATTACTTCCTCAGGGAGAGGGATGACCCCACGACCCTTGTGCCCTTCTTTCCCCATGACCATTTAAAAAACAAAATGAGTTACAATGGGCCTTTTAGCAGATTTTCCTCAAAACAAGAACACCATATGACCCCTTGAGTCTTGATGCTGTGAAATTAGCACAAACTACTGCTGAAAGCCTCCTCAAAGGTTTACTGAGATTAGGATCAGTTCATATTAATTTATTACAGTTTGCAGTATGATGGGTTCCTTCAAATACAGATCTTAATGCGAATTATCAAAAAATATGTGCCCATATGGAACACTAGATGCGCAACACAGATTCACTCATGACTCTGCACTTGATACCTGGATTCTGTCCTAAAATTCAAGGTTCACTCACAAATGTGGGTCCTGTAATAGCCGACATGGCTAGGAACTGGCGTAACAGCCAGAGCTGCCAACCTTGGAACTGGGGAACCAGGTTCGAGTCTCGGCATCGGCTCAACATCCTGTGATTATCGGCAGATCACTTAATTTCCCCGCGCCTACCAAAAATGAACATGTGCTTGTGAAATGTAACTGGTGACATGTAAAGCACTCCACCTTTGGGTCGAGTTTGCGCCATTCACTCTTGTTAATACTCAAAACATGCACAGAGCTCTTTTAATAACAGAATTATTCATTCACCAATTAATTTGTTCTTGATAATGCATATACTCATTCAGAGGTGAAATAGGAACCTTGTGTTGGTGGACTGATCTCATACTTTCCAGTTGCACAGACTGCAGGCACCAGATGCATGTATGTGGTGTTTGTATAGTGAGTACGTAAATGCACCAGTATGCACTCCAATTTTAGTGTTAAGATGAGTCTTTTCAGCAGGTTTATACGCTCTGGACTGGTGAGGCTTCCGTCCTAGTGGTCTTGTAATCCTGGTGGGTATGCTATATGTCAAATAACAAATATAGTTCCAATCCACACTGTAGTATATGGTGTATGATGACACTTTCACAAACTTGTATCTTCACTTCTTGTCAATCCATGAACTTTATTCAACAGTTGTGTTGTTCTTCACACAATGCCACGTTTTATAATAAATACATAAATAGCGTATGCGTCTTATACGCTTATTCATCCAGTATGTTCAATCAGAACCCCAATTCATTTCGGGCAAACATCTATCATCTGCGAAATGTTCTATAGTACATGTTCATTCACTCTTTGGAATACCACGTTCTTAGACGATGATGAGATATGTCAGTAATGATTGTGAGGTTGGCTGAGTGAGAATTTCTGAGATTTGGAGGCCATTCTTGTCAGAGAATACTTTGTAAAAAAGAAATCTGCAGTCTCTGTTAAAAGATTGTATAGCATTACAACAAATCCCTTTACCACGCATGCCTTTTCCACGCAGCCTTTACCACCCATGCCTTTACCATGCAGACATTTTTGCAATGTATGCCTTTATAGCGATTGGTAAGTATATTTAAGTTAATTAAAATTCATACATATATTCACTAAACAAACAAAGGTTACAGGGACGTTATAGTTAGGTTCAGCTTTACACACATAAAACTATAGAAATTCAGCAATTATAGTTATGGTTATCACCAAAACTATAACTCGAGCCCTAAGGTAACTATAACTTGCGCCCTCGCCATGCGCAGTTTTCTCCTCAATAATTTTATTGCAAAACTCTCAGTGATATTATCAATGATGTTATAGAAGATGTCATGACTGATATAATATGTGGGTAATTAGCAGTGCATGGTGGGGGTGTGAGTTATAGTTACATTTGGGCACGAGTTATAGTTTATTGAGATAAGAATAACTGTTGAATTCCTATGGTTTTATGTGTGTAAAATTAGAACCTAACTATAACGTCCCAGTAATCTTTGATCTTTTAGTGAATTTCTACGTTTTTTTCCCTGTAATCTTAGCACTGTCAGTAAATTTCGATGGTTTTTAATGCTATTTCCTAACTATAATGTCCCTGTAACCTTTGTTTTTTAAGCAAATTTCCAGTGTTTTTTTTAACGTAAAGTAATATTTAATTACCATGCATTAATCCAACTGGCATCATGTACAGCCTTCGGCCAACACCCCCATTTGCAGCCAACCCCATGCTGTGCATGGCCTTTGGCACAGTGGTGGGTTGTCCTTGTAGTCAACCCCCCAAAGGTAGCTAACCAACCGGCCCCTGGGTGTGTAAATGGCTGTGGAGGTTTGGGAGTGGGTGTGTCACTTGCTGTATGATATGTAAATGGATGTGTGAGTGTCTGAGAGGGTGTGTCAGTGCTTGGGCTGGTCTGTGAGTGGATGTATGAGTGGTTTTCTGGGTCTGCAAATGGGTGTGTCAGTGGCTGTATGAGTGTGCAAATGGGTGTGGGAGTGGTTTATGGGCCTCCAAATGGGTGTCTGAATGGCTTTACGGATGTTTGAGTGAATGTGTGAGTGGTTTTCTGGGTCTTTGAGTGGGTGTGTGTTTGGCTGTATTGGCATGTGAGTGGGTGTGTGATTGGTTGTGTGGGTGTGTACTTGGGTGTGTGAGTGTGTGAGTGTGGGAGTGGGTGTGTGAGTGCCTGTGTGGGTCTGTGACTGGGTGTGTGAGTGGTTCTCTGGGTCTCTGAGTGGATGTATCAGTGACTGTATTGGTGTGAGAGTGGGTGTGTGAGTGGCTGTATGGATGTGTGCCTGGGTGTGCAAGTGGCTGTATGAGTATGCAAATGGGTCTGCGAGTGGTTTTCTGGGTCTCTAACTGGGTGTGTGAGTGCCTGTGTGAGTGTGTGAGTGGTTCTGTGGGTCTCTGAGTGAATGTATCAGTAACTATATGAGGGTGTTAGGGTGTGTGAGTAGCTATATGGATGTGTGACTAGGTGTGTGAGTGTCTTTATGGGTGTGTGGGTAGTTTTCTGGGGCTCTGAGTGGATGTGTGAGTGTCTGTAAGGGTGTGTGAGTTGGTTTGTCAGTGGTTTTGCAGTATGAGTGTGTGAGTGGGTGTGTAAGTAGCTGTGTGGGTCTGTGAGTGGGTGTGTAAGTGGCTGTATGGGTGTGTACATGGCTATGTAAGTGCCTGTGTGGGTCTGTGAGTGGGTGTGTGTGTGTTTCTCTGGGTCTGTGAGTGGATGTGTTAGTGGGTGTGTCAGTGGGTGCATTTTTTTAATTGGGGTCTGGATCCACGGATCCACCGCATATTCACACAGGGGGGCGCACTGAGCATCACAATGTATCTGGGGAAGCTCGCGTGCACACGAAAAAAGTTTTCCCACAATTTCCTCTCCATGAAGAGTCCCTCACAGTCCACTCCATCAGTCCCATAGTGTCAGATATCTCTATTCTGACCCCTTATGTCCTATTTAAACTTTATTTAGCCCCCACCCCCCGGGAACCGTGTTCCAAATGGCAAAATACCTGCTGCAACTTTTCTCTCAGGTTGTGGTTAGCCAATCACGGCATTGCTGTTGGCACGTGAATCCGCGTCTCTAGGTATACATAAATCTTTTCCCTTTAATAACTCCAAAACTACTGAACAGATTTACTCCAAATTACAAACAAGCATTGGCATAGCCAATAGGTCTCGCTTTTGGGACCTTATAAGTATTTAGTTATGCAGCACAATATCCTAGGTGCAACAACATCAACTGTTGCATGGCTAAGCACTTATAAGGTCCCAAAGGCGAGACCTATTGGCTATGCCAATGCTTGTTGTCATTGGTGATGGGCGTGACATCATCACAGACATCATCGCACTTTTACGCTCCTAAAATGTGCTCACAACCTACCAAATATTTCTATATTGTAACTTAGCATTTTTCATGTACTCCGTGCAGTGGCATTAAAAATAAGTCTTGTATATATGCCACATACCACTACACTGCAGGGCATTGTTTTTCATGACCGAAACTGAGTTTCACTCAAAGCCAGGGTCTCACACCACATGCATAAGCCAGACATAATGTCTTTGCGAACACTGGAAAAACAAAAAAAGCATCAAAAAAGGATTGCGTTTTCTATAGAATATGGGTAATAAGGAATTGATTGTAAAAAAAAGTGTGATGATGGAAAGCATTTTTTTCAGATTTAAAATAGTCCCTCATTCACGAAGCACTCCGTAGAAGGAGGACTGATACACCAAACAGCCAATAGCATCAGTTAAGAGACTGACTGAGCCAAAGTGCACTCTGAGTTAATTTTTTTAAATAGTAAGAGCAGGTTGACACGGCTGCACTGATAAGCCAGACCGAATAAAAAAAAATGCTAAAAATATGAGCATCCATATCTACTTGAGGAAGCTTTTAACTTGTTGCCTGGTTTCTGCCTATAGGCGTTCTCTGTCTGCCTTCTGTCTCTCTTTGATTAGAAGAAAGTGGCTTCATGTAGTCTGCAGAATTATTGGCTTAATGCGACAAGCAATAGATGGGTGAATGGTTGGATGGATGGACAGAGACATGAGAAGGAGGAGGAAAGGTTTGGATTCGTGGATGGGTGATTGGTCTGCAGCAACATATCTGCGGATGACTGTCATACAAACGTGGGTGAATGATGAATGAATGGCTAGATGGACAGTAATTATAAAACAGTGTTGACGTCACATAGATGACAGGAGCTGTTTCATGCACTAGTCTGTACTCTTTGGTTTCACTTTAAGTCAACAAACCTACATTAAACCTCATATATATATTTTATCTCACTTGTCACACATTTCACTTTTATCCTCGTGAAAAAAAGTAGTGACTTTTCTTAAAGTTTGCGTGACAATGTCAGGACTTCCACGACTGGGGATTGTCTCTGTAGTCACAAGCTGTGTGCAAGGACCAGACCTCCCGCCCAGGATGAATGCTGCAACAGGTTGTTTTCGAAAGGCGAACCTTCGCCCTTCCCCATCTGCAGATAATCTTTGGGCGTGCTGCTGACGTACGGCTGTGTCTTCTGGCAGTCAGATAGACTTCCTTTCGTTTCCTTAATTCCTTGTAGGGACATCTGATTCCAGGGCATTCGGACTTCTAAATCCTGCTTTGCACTGCCTCGGGGCCCTGGTGTTTAAGGAAAAGCTTCTAAAGGGACCAAGAGCCAAGGGCGGGAAAGGGTTGGCTCGGCTACTGTCCTTGCGACAGTAGCCGAGCCAACCCTTTCCCGCCCTTGGCTCCTGGTCAACTTGAGGCCTCTCTGCTGGGGTCAAGCTCAACCGTTAAGCGACAGGCTGTGATAAGTGGGAGGCATTTTTCATCTTTGCCCAGTTGCGCACCGCTTGTAAGGGACGTTTACTGTCTCACACTCCAGTATGCACTGTGCACACTCACGTACATTGTGGAAGGGTGCAAGATCACACACTGGGGCGCAGTTCTTTCCACAAGGCAAACTACCAACCTCCAGACACAAATCTGTGAGCCAACACTCACGAGCACACTGACAAAATGTAAATCCTGAACTCTGCACTGCACTAAAATTGTATGACGTGACATCTGAATGGTCTTGGGCAAAAACTGCTGTGAAAGGAGTCCCGTCTCGACTCTGCAAACACAGACAGCAGGAAACAAAACACATCCAGGAGACAGGGCTGGGGAGCAGGCCCCGGGGGCAGCGTGAAACCAGAGGCGGGGAGGTCTCCTGAGCTCCAGGGAGGCATAGAGAATCAGAGGTGGTAAGGAGTAATAAATGGGGGCACGGAGGAGGTGGGGGAGGGGGAGAAAGAGAGAGAAAGAAGGTTGTGAAGGCTTGGGTATGAGAGAGTAAGGGGTAAAGGGACGAAGGGAGAGACGGACGGGATATTGAGGAGGAAACATGGAAAGGAGTCCTTGTGTAACGTAACCGGTGCTACCGTAAAGCGCTCCAATACCTTCGGGTCGAGTTCGCGCTATATAAATCTGCAAAAAAAAAGGGAGTAGAGCATGAAGAGAAGGGGAAACGTGAAAACATCAACAGGATGGGGAGAATGAGCGCGGCGATTGGGGCATGGAGCTGAAATGGCTGCCCGAGCAGGAGAGGCGCGTGCGAATTAAGGAACCTACTGGCTCTGCCAAATGCTTTTGGTGGTGCTGTACAGCATCGGGACCCTCTGCAACATCGTCAAAAGACGTGCGGCCGCGACCGGGAGCTGTGTGCGCACGCGCGAGCATAAAGAAAATAAAATGAGCGGTGCGCGCGCGAGAGAGTGCACCATGGCCTATTGCTTGCGGTTACCCGCACTGCCGCTGGGCGCGATAATTGAAAACACATGGCGGCCGTGCAGGTAACCGCACGGAAAAGGCCATTGTGCACGAGCGTGTGGTCAGCTTTTGGAAGCCCCTTACATAAAGTCTCGCAGAGCAGCGCATGCGCACTACTCTAGGCTCGACCTAAAAAGATGAAGGTAGACTGGCAGAGTGTAAAGAAAGTGGCATACTTCAGCACAGAGCCTGAGTCCAGCTGCCCTGTGTACAAATATGAGGCACTTTGCTTGTCAGAGACTGCAGAGAGCAGAGACTGCATTCGTTCTACAACCGGAATGAGATTGTGACACAGGGTGAACTGTGGGACATGTTGAGATAGTGAAGATGCTTCTGGATTGAACTGCTTGTGGGAAGCATGTTGCCTGGTGCCTTTTTCCCTCTGTTTCCCCTCATCGTCTATTTGTCACCTTTGGGTTGGCAGGTCTATGACCCCTCTGCAGCCACTACACCGTTTCCCTGGTTGTTGTGCTGATCCTATGTGTGAGGGCCCACTGAGATTTCACACCTGCAGATGCCTTCCCAATCCTTGGTCGGTGGTGCAGAGGGCTCATGAGTTCTCCTCAGCATCTGGCTCAAATCCAGAGTCTGGCCGCCCAAAACATGAGTGTTCTGAACTGCCAGTCCTGCATGCAGATCACCACTCCAAAATACACAACTTCAACTGTGAGAGTCTGTGTCTCTCAGAACGGCTCACTAAAGCAGTGAATCACCTGTCCGCGAGCATGGCAAGAGACTGCTGCCTGGCACAGCCAGGTGTGTGAGCAGCATGGTCCCAGTCTGCAACCTCCAAACGATCTGTGTATATTCATCAAACCTCTATGTAACATCATACATGCAAGAGTTTATGCCCCTATGAAAACCAGATGATGTGCTTTGATTAAACCCCTATGCAAGAATGTATCCGAACTGTACATACCGCAGGGGAAGCCTGAAACCTTTCACCATCTCAGTCGTGTTCTGTCTGCAGAGCAGAGGGGATTTTCGGACATTTACACCCAAGTCATGGCACAGGGAGCCAGGGCCTCTAGGAACTGCTGGAGCTAAGTAAGGGCACAGGCAGCGAGGGCTTCCAGGCACGCGCACTGTTAGAACCGAGTTCGGGTACCAGAATGATAGCAAATAAACAGAAAAAGCTAAGAGAAACAACCACAGGCAGGGCTGTATCTGCAGCCGGTCTGATTCTCGCCTGTAGAGCGGCTGACATTCCTTAAGGTACAAGAGCACTTTAACTATTTTCATTTGTTTAAGCGTGCATTGACAATACAATACATTACTATTTTAAAATATCTTCAACATTGTTATCCAGATCTGTAGTGCTACTTTTTAAATAAAAAGATGATGTTTTATTTGATTATTGTATTTAACATCGCATCTCTGCTTATAACATTCTAGTTAGTAGTCGCCATATATGACTGAGCAACACGTTTGCATTCTTGAACCTGAGCATGTAGTGTATTCAGAAGTTCTATGTCTGTGAAGGGAGATTATTCTAAGTATATGCTATTTTAATAGCACAAACCAAGGCAAGTGGAGAAAGGCACAAGTACAGTCAGCGAGTGATGGGAGAGGTACCTGGGTTCTTTGAGGAGACATGTAATATTACTACATTGTGCTGTCATGTTCTTTAAAAAGGTGCGTCTACAACTCTTTCCTCAGTTGCAGCAGTGTTGAGGCAGTCCTGATGGATACAGGGATATTTTTCCAGACGGATGGAGAAAGTCAATTGCCTGTTTTATCACTTTTTAGAGTTTTTGGTCACCAGTCTGGTCTACACCCTTTTAGCTTAACTACGTGTGTTTAAACACATGATCCTAAAGACCATCTCATTGCTCAAATAGATGTAATTACTCATATTTATATGTTTCCCTCGTCTTCATTGCTTGATTTTGCTCGCGAGGAAGTGTCACTCATAGTCGTTGAAATGTCACTCATAATTACACTGAAATTATGAAATTGTCACACATAGCAATCTGAAACCTTGGCAGCTATGCTTAATACTCCTATATGTGGCGCCACTGAAGTGCTTGACCACATGAGAAGCATGCTACACCATATAGAGTGTGCAGTTGGAAGGCTGTTGTCTTTGTTTTGATCCTAGGTAGGAAGTTTTTCTATGTCGTGTTTGATGACTACCAAGGTGTAGTTATTGTGTAATGGTATGCAGCTCTTAGCAGTGTGTTGGATGATGAAGCGTGAGGAACAGATGGGCAGCGTTATGGTTTTTAGTACACTGGTACCTTTGAACAGCTCTGCAGGTACCTTTGTGGTGATTCATAAATTGTCGGCTTAAATGGTTATGCATTGGATTGTTGGAAGACGTGTCACACTTAAAGCGTCCACAGTGTGATCCTTTATCAGAAATGGTGTGTGAAAAGGCACATGCAAACAACACGTGCGCTAGTCCATTGCTAAGCTGCTCCCCAGGCAAACATGGGCTCTCAGTGTCACATCTCGTCCAGTCCAGGGCTCTCCTGGGTTTCCTGATTGTCAGTACTGCGTCTGTAGGTACACACACAGACTAACACTCGCACATTTACTAATGAGCGAGGCACTGGACTCTGCTATAGATAGAGTTACACACTCGCGTACTATTCGAAGCGGGCTTCTCTGCGCTTCCAAACTGGAAGTCCTAAGGCACGCGCGCACACGTGTACGCCGCGTGATAAACAGTCCAGTGCGTGGCTCTCTGAGAGGAAGTCCTGCTGTGCAGTGGTAGGAAACGCACGGGCGCGTGCGTACTACGCCAGCGCTGGGCTCTCGTGTACTTCCTGAGTCCTGCGAGGCCTGCTTGCACTGCCCCCACAGGTTTAGGACGCACGGACGCACTCACCTGTTCGCACCGGCGGCCTCCCACCAACACTGTGGACTCCGGTCCACGGCACGAAGCGGGCCAAGCAGAGCCACACCAGGGTCCAAAGGAAAGCACACCCCCTCCTCTGCATTGGGGGCAATGTAGGGCAAGGGCAGTGCAAGGAGAGGCAAGGTAACACAGAGTGAGGGGGCCAACCTGCCGCCGGGGTGGGGAAGAGGGCAAGGTACAACAACTGCACGGGATGGGAGGGGTGAATACCACAGAGGGGGCGGGAGGAGAAATGGGAAGCACGCGAAATGGAAAGTGGGAGAGAGAAACTGGAGAAGTAGGAGGAAAGAGGAAGGACTGCGGAGGGAAAAGGGGAGAAATTTGAGAAGACCGTATGAACTGGATGGGTGAGGGGGAAACAGGAGAGGGACGAGGAATAATTGTAGAGGAGAACGAGCGAGCGCGGCAGCCTGGGCTTTTGAAAGATGACCAGACGCTCGTGCGTCATGGCCTTTTCCCCACACGGCCAGCATGTGTTTCCAATTATCGCGCCCACGTCTGGGCACGATAATTGGAAACAGATGTCTGCTGTGCGCGTAACCGCAGGGAAAAGGCCATGACGCACGAGCGTCTGGTCAGCTTTCAAAAGCCCTAACTTAAAGTCTCGCAGAGCAGCGCTTGCGCGCTACTCGAGGCTCGACCTAAAAACTATCTTTCTGGACCAAGATCTAGCTTTCTACCAAATTTGGGGTAATTCAGTTCAACCGTTTGGGCAGTAGTCGTGTCTAAATTTTCAATGGGAAATTGCATAGGGAAAATGCTTTTTGGGACCCCCCTTTTTCTTGGCCCCCACTTCACGGATCACCCCGAAACTTTCCATACAGCACCTGAAGCGAGTGGCAAACTAGTTTTGAATATTTTGTTAAGATTCGTCAAACAGCAGCAACGTTATTAGTAAACCAAAAAATGCCTTTTCTATGGAAACAAGGTCCTAACTATAACTACTATATGTATATATTTCTTTTGGAAAATGTCCCAAACCCCACTTTTTCTAAATTATTCCTAAGGTTCCCCACCCCTAAACCCTAAATGTACCCCTACCACCCTTTACCACCACCCAACCCCTCTGAGGAAAGACGAGAAGGTTCTGAATGGCCGACATACGGTTATAGTCTGTCTTTAGTTTTCTTGATTGTTGTCGTCTCCACTCCTGCAGTGTCGGTGCTGTTGACACTGATGGCAGCCCCAGAAAGCCCTCCAGCAGCCACGAATAAACGGTACCATCTGTTTAAACTACATTTGCTCATTGACTTGCGGAGCCGTATTACCACCTGCAAGTGGTAAATATGGTTTGTTGTGCTATGAATTATTTATATATAATACAGTTGAGGATTGCAATCGCCTAATATTTGTGCGACTGACCTTCCTTCAGAGTACAGCTCTAAAAACAGGTTGCTGAATTTTCTCCAAGTATGCAGACATGTATTTGCTTTTGCTTACCTAAAAATGTGCAGCTAGCTATAGGGCCTTTATTTCCGACACCCCATACATAACAGAGCCCTCTTGATGCAATGGAACAGACAAGGGCTGTTCTACTAGCCAGCAGGGGAGCACCGATTCATGTTTTAAGTGGTAAGGTACTTCAGTGGGGTCGGGCACCTGCTGCGGAGACTGCACCATCTCTGGAAGCCTACTTTACAATCATGAGTACCCGAAGCTACGGAGACAGAAGCTCGCCCTTTAAGAAAACATTTAATTAAACGCATAAAGTAGATCACGGGTTATATAAGGTGTCTTATTAATTTCTTTTAATTATGATGCCACGAAAAATTAAGTTGCTGTGGAGTTTGTATCAATTTTGACGACAAAACAGGGCTTAGGAGAGAACGCCAGAAGCATAAAGTCGGTTTAAATTGTTTCATCCAACAAAGTTGAAGTGGGGAATGTTGTCCTTGTTAAAATTATTTGTTCCCATCATAAATCATAATTAAATAGCAAGTGGAGTGATCGCGCGCAGTCTTTTTAGAATATGTGTAGGGTCGTTTTTACCATCTCCTGTGCCCCAGGCGGAGTGCTGTGAGTTTTATGTAAACAAGACATATGCTGACATTTTCATCTTAGACCCGTAAAAAGGGCAGTAGTTCATTAGAATAGTTCTATGTTTAAGGGTTGTTCGCTTTTGACCACTAGCTTTCCGAAATAATTCTTTGAATGTAAATAAATTAAAAGGCAACGTAATGACCCTTTTCCATCAGACTTTCTTCCCTGTTATCAGGGGTCCTCCTGCCCCCCTCACCGCACCCCACTTTCAGCGCCGCCGTGTCCTGCGTGTGAAGACGGCACCTGTTCGACGCCCGCATTGTGAAAGGGCAGCGCCGATTCTGCGTGAACTCTGACCAAAGTTCAAGGCAAAAACACATTTGAAAATAATAGAACGAAGTAAAGTGTAAAAATTACATAGTCTCGCTGGACTTTTAACAGTAGTTTCCAGAAGTAGCACGAAAGCAGTGCAAAATAACACGCTGACTTTTTCTATCGCGTGTGCAATTGTACCATTTTATAGCTTAAAATGTACAGCTGTGATAATTTATCGTTAAATGATATCAGATTTATGAAGCAGTGAAATTGACCTGTCATGAGTCAGTGCTTTGCCCTGCGAAGGCCTCTGCAGCGCGTGCTCCACCTTCTCAGCTGGTTTCAGAGTCACATGGAAAGGGGAACTGAGCAGCAAAAGGCTATTTTGTCTGGAGTGTGGAAAATCCTAAAAGCCTGCCTGCTTGGTGGGGTGCACAAGAGTGTGGGTGCAGCGCCCCTTCACATAAGGGGGGGCACTGTTTACAGCCCTCTAAGGGGGCAGCACTGTTTACAGCGCTCTAAGGGGGCAGCACTGTTTACAGCGCTTTCTTGTCTACTGTAACAATGTGCTCAGCCAGTTAATTGTTATTTTTGGCTTGTCCCAGAAGGGAGGCCCGCGGGACCGCTGCGGCAGAGACATGGAAACTTTCCCTGCCTCGCTAACAGCCGCCGAGCTCGTCTCCACAACAGATGAAGGCGAGTCTTTCCACCGATGAGTCCCTCAGGTGGGTATGGGCTCCAGGGCGCCTCTTCAGCTGCTCGGAGGAGTGTCCTCAAAACTTGTGGGGGGCTCTCACTGTCCAGGGAGGAGGGCCATGAGCGCCGAGTCTTCAACACTGAATACATGCCCTAGCGGAAGTGACGTGATGTGCCCTTTAACACCCGGATGACGTCACAGTGCTGATCCATTCCCTCAGTCACCTAGTTGATGTCAAGCAAACCCCAGATAAGGGCAAGTAGTGGAAACTACAGAAAGTAAACAAGGCTCCTTAAATCATGGGTACGTTGTGTTCCTTTGGCAGCCTTTCATGAACCCCGAGACCAGGGATAACAAAGGCAGCACCAGGGTACCAAAGGGCAAGTCTCTACCCCTACTTGCAGTGCTTTATTTGTAAAATAATAAGTGCCGGGACCCAAAGTTTTGCTCAGAAACCTGCGATCAGCGCTAATGAAAGTCAGGGGCGCCAAATACCTGGAGGGTGTAGTTATGAATCCACCTCATGCCTCTTTAATGCTTTACCAGACGCTCCCGGCCTCTTTTCTTCACTCTTCCATTTTCCTGCTTCCTTCCTTTGTCTCTGTGTTTACATCTTTCTCTTCCTTCTGTCCCACTTTTCTGTTTCTCTCTCCCTCTTGCTCTGGATCAATAACCACAGTCCTATAAAGTGAAAGGGTAATATACACAAAGCATTTCATTCATTTTTCATTTGTGGTTGGGTATCAATAGACTAAACACGATACATAATTGCAGACAGACAGTGTTTGCTATTAGAGAGCTGCAGTTAACAAGGGTAGACCTTTTGTAAATGGTGACACCATATCAAACAAGTACTAGGAGTGGGCGGCGAATTCCGTTCCGCTGGTGGAGTTTGCAGAGTTTTTCCCACTCTGAGCTCACAGAGTTCCGAAAAACTCTGCAAAGTGGAGTTTTTCCTCTCGCACGGCTTGCCTACATTACGTTGGCGAACACAAGCAAGGAAAATTATACACCAGACCACCTCTTGGCAAGATTTCTCAATGCGGGAGGTTGCGGCAGGTCGCTAACACTCATGTTGAGAAATCTGCCACTCGCATTGAGGAAGCTGACGCTCTAGTAGAATATGTACTTGAGTGGCAGAAAGAAGCAGCGCCCTCTTGCACTGCGCATGGTGCTGTTTACGCTTATTTTACAGCACAAGACTAACTCCCAGCACTAAAAATCATTGTGAGCAACTCAACTTACTGCACTCTGCCGCTTGCGGAACTCCGTGGAGCGCGGCAGAGATTTTTCGGCAGTTCCCAGAGTTCCGAGTAGCAGAACTCCGCAAACACCACCCAAGCCTAACCTAACAAGTTCACGTCCCATACCTCTGCATAGTAAGAGGGCTGATGAGCTGTCGAGAGGATCTCAATGCAGAAATAAAGGTCTAAGGCACCGTGGGCCAGGAGTACAAGGTCCACCATTGATGAGCTATCGACCCCTGAGTTGGAGTGGTAACTGATTCGCAAAGGAGAAGTTGGCCCCATGGGACACCTTCTGCTTTGTGAATTGGGGAGATCGGCACTTACTTACAGAGATTTCCTCTAATTGTATACCCTGAGATAGACAGTCCTTGCAAGTTCCAATTGCAGATGCAATAAATTATTCTTTATGAATAGTCATTATCCAGATCACACCGCTTTAAATCAAATGTGCAGAAGTGCGTTGTTAGTTGAAAAACTCTTTATTCATGTCAATCATAAAATCTTCAGCCAATGTAGCCAACACATTTCGTCCCTTTCTGGAGACTTCTTCAGGGCTTGGTCCTTCCTTGCTTGGTTTTCATATGTAATTGGTATATGTGCATGGTGCCAAAACCGGGTATTGGCCTTGGTCTCGGAGCTCGTAGTTTCTTTAAGAGAAGGTTGTATTCCTGATCGTCAGTTTTGGAGAGTGACCGTATTACTTCAAAGGTAAGTTCTAGCCTATGTCGGCAACTGGACCTGGCCGACGCAAATGGCACATATGGCTGCTTCTTGTGACCTGGCCGGGGGTGTGCATTCGTAGACCGTCTCTCGACCTGGAGTAGAAGTGGTAACTGATTCGCAAAGGCGAAGCTGGCCCCTTGGGACACCTTCTGCTTTGTGAATGGTGTCGGGCAACCTTTGGGGGTGTAGGCAATTGTCTGATCACTCCAACCACTGACCCCCAATGTGTTCACAAATGGGAAACGTTTTTTTTTTTGCAACAGCTCCTTTAAGGATTATAGACTATTTAAAAAAAAATGTTTCCCATTTAGGAATGCAAACAAAGGGATGGCGGACTACTTTACATCGCCAGTCACCATCCCTGTGTTTGTAGCTAATCACAGGTGGTTGTAGATAGTGAAACACATGATTAATAATCATTAGGCAGGTCGTGCCGCTATCATCCTGAGGGCAGAGATTTTGCAGTGCAATATGTTAGTGCCTAAATCCATCGCAAAATCAGAGGCAGGGCACAAATAATTTACGTGCACTTTTCTAGCACTATTTTATGGTCTGCCTCTTGGTAAATCTGGCTCAATGATCTTATATGTCTGTAATATGGAACAAAAACCATTTCGGGGTGAATAATTCAACTGCATTCAAAGTGTAGGTGCATGCCTTTTCCTAGTGGGGGCGCTAATTATATTTATCTTCTTATCCCAAAATCAGCAATTGTAGATGTGTGAATTTGAATTACGGTGAACATGGTTCATTTGGATTGAAAAGTCAAGGGACCTGTGCAGAGATGTGGGGCTGAATTACAGCTCTTCTCAGTAATTCAGGGATAGTGAGTGCCTGCACTTCTTTAATTTGAAAACCTGCACTTCTCAGCAGGAGTGCAATACTTTAATGGTAGAGTACCGGCACTTCTCAGAAGCAAACAGACACTCTTTGATAGAGTACCTGCACTTTTATATTTCCATTTCAGGCACTGCTGAAATCTATCTTGCGTTCCCCTGGAATGACCTTACCTATGCCTCTACAATTAGAATTTGGTTCATAGCACATCTGGACCTTCTCGCATAAAGTGCCCTGTGGACGCAAATGGCACATATGGTTGCTTCTTGTGTTCTCAGGTCACTTTTGTATTATAGAAGGCGCCACAGACACTTGTGCGGCCCATGTTGTAATATAAATTGTGCAGAGCGCAATCTGCACCGTGTGAGCCCAAGGGCACATTCTCATTTACATTGGTGCATAGCCTGTTGCACAAGAGGGATCTCCTTAGCCCCTGTTCCCGTGCCGTATTACAGAAGCGGGTGCATTAGCAATCACTTTGTGGGGATGTGCACTAATTTTGTGTCACATAGGAGATGGCCCAGGTCAGTGAGCCCCCCAGGTGCTCCTTGGAGGAAAGCACAGGGGCCCCTGGCAGGGACCCCTAGGCTTCTACACACAGACACTCCACCCAGCTAAGCAATGGATCCCTCTCAACATCTTGATGTTCAGACCAAGTCTGCTATCAGTGAGAGACAGAACCGCTGTTCAAAGTGATCCAGTCTCACTGCTGTGCTCTCCACAGTCCCGGCACAAAGCAATGGGTTTGAACTTTCAGTACGGAGCCTTCTGATCTGTTGCATGATCATGGTCTAAGCCCAGAGCAGCACATGACCGTGCAACACATTAGTCAGTTGCCATGAAAAGAGCTGTTGGTACCAGAAAGGGTGTATCCTGGATGACTCCCCAAGATCCAAAACAAGAGGCTCAAAAGTAGAAGTGTTGAGTTTTAACGGGGTAACCCACGTAAAACTACCCGACCTGGGTCAGTATTACAGTACAATAAAGCGGTGGTCGGGGTAGCAACTTTCTTTAACAGAAGAAAATATTAAAACATTCACCACTCCTGCTTAAATATGATGATCAAATCAAATTTTTAATCCAAAAATGGAAGGCATCAAATGCAATATAACGTCAAAGCATTTCATAGAGGCAACACAGTTGCTCAAAATACGCAGCAGTGCGATAAATATTTACAGTGCTCTAAATGTGAAGGAACAAGAAAAAAAGGGGTAAGGTAAATGGTGGTGGATCTGTGAATAAAGGACAGGATAAAGGTATAGTGACATATATACATCATATCTACATGAGGTTAGACCTTTCCAGCCTAACATAGGTCAAATGTTCCTGAATATAAACATAGCTCAAATGTACATGTTATTCGTAATAATCAATCCTTTGAGCTTGTGATTAGATTGTCAGAATGTTTTAATATTTTTCTTCTGTTAAAGAAAGTTGCTACCCCGACCACCGCTTTATTGTACTGCAAAAGTAGAAGTGGGCGGAACTTGCAGAGTTTCACTCTGGTACATGAAAACTCCGCGAGATTCCACAGACGGAAATCGGAACGTCGCTCTCTGCATGCTGATTTTTAGTGCCTTGTTCCATGCTGCAAAATCAGCGCAAACTGAACCACGTGGAGCCCCCAAGAGCGCTGCTTTATTGCTGCCGGTCGAGTGGATTTTCCACTTGAGCAGCAGCTTTCTTACTGTGAAGAGTCGTGATTGGCCGCAACCTCCCACGTTGAGAAAATCTCGCCCGGTGCCCTCGTGGTGCCCGATAATCACACTAGGGGAGGCCCAAATCTTGCTTGCGATCGGCAACTTACCATTGGTGAACTGTGTGTGACAAAAAACTCTGCCACATTGCGGTTGGTGTAGTTTGGACAGAACTTTGCGTTACAAGCTTAATGTGAAGTGGTCAAAACTCCAAGAACTCCGCTGATGGAGCAGAATTTATCGCCCACCCCTACTCAAGAGTCCCCAGTTTTCCATCTGCACCTGGTGTGCCTGGTGAGAAACATCTGAGCCCGTTCCAATGGTCTTTGCGTGAGATTCGGTTTTGTGCAGGGCCAGAGTGGGTGTAATCTGTCCAAAGGTTATCGCAGTTCTTTTCCCTCTTGTAGATGTGCTTCTCTCCAGAAATATGGGTAACTCAACCTGCCACTGAGAACATGACTCAACGTTATTGGAAGGAGACTTGGGTCCTGGTTTGTGTAAAACCAGGAGAAGCACTAAAGATGGTTTTGGCTGTGCTCTTCTACCCAAGGGGCACAGACAGAACCACACACACAGTAAACACACTCCCTATATCCACTATCAGGCTCTGTGAACACAGAGCGGCTGTGATCTGTCATATGTAATTGTGGTGAAGATTATGAACGCGTCCCGATACACGTCAGGAACAACACTGACTTAGAACAAGCCTCATTCCACCCGTAAAGAGCGAAGAAAAAGAGTAAAAGCTCGAGATTCAGAGATATATTTCCTGAATGGGAAGAACATTGTATATTGTTTGAACCCCGTACGTTAAGAATGATTTCACTGACCAAGTGATAAAATAACAGAAGAAACATTACCGGTCCACAGTAACATGGGACCACATGCGAACTTAAAGGCATGAAAAATGTTTGAGCTTCAATTATATTGAAAAATAAAAAAGTTTTTAATTTTGGGAGACATCTACTTATCCTGAAGAAGGTGGTTGTGAATAGTGGGAATCCACCGAAACGCTGTTAATGCAATTTTAAATACTAAATCGAACATTACCGGTCCACAGTAACATGGGACCACATGTGAACTTAAAGGAATGAAAAATGTTTGAGCTTCAATTATATTGAAAAATAAAAAAAGTTTTTAATTTTGGGAGACATCTATTTATCCTGAAGAAGGTGGTTGCGAATAGTGGGAATCCACCGAAATGCGCCGATGCAATTTTAAATACTAAATCGAACAGGCATTGAGTGACACAGTAGATATCAACGATTCAAAATTACTCGGCACTTTGAGCAATGACCATAATTGATTAGTGGCCAGAAAGACATATGTGATTGTCATTTTTATTCTCCCTGTTTATGTTTTTATTTATGTGTTTTTTTTATGTATTCGATCTATGAATTGCCCATGTATCGTTGCTTAGAATTCTTGTTTCGTGTGATTGAGAAAAAAGAAAATGAAGGGAAAAGAGATCTTCCTTTCACTGTAGAGGAACGTGGTGGTTTTATTACTATTGTTTTGATGTAAAGAAATCTTTTTAAATGAAGGTAGCTTTGACCTTACAATCATTTGCACGTATGGATTGATTTGCAGAACAGATGCAATGTTTTTTATGAATAAAGCACAGTAGTGTTTCGAAATATATGTTTTTGAGGTCCTATTTTAGTGATACTGGGGGTGTATTTCAAGCGATGAGTGATACTGTGAGAAGAGTATGAAAGAGGTGTGAGAATCATTTAGAAACCCAAAGGGAATGTTTTTATGACTAGTCTCTTATGGTGCCCTGTCCCTTTGGTTAGAAGAGCCCCTCTTTGTCGTTACTGACAATCTCTGCTCACACCAGGGCAAGTGCTTTCATAAGGCTTCTACCTTGGAGCTGAGCCACTAGGTCAGACTGTCCCAAGAAATGATTTGGCAAATCCCCTTATTCTCTGTGACTGGGAGCTTCAAGGGCACAATATTTGTTTCTGGACCCCACAAAATCATGGTACAATTTCTCAGTCTTGCCTACTGGGACACAGACTTACGTCCTACCCCGTGGACATCACTCCACTCATTACCGCAGTAGAATTTGAAGTTACCACAAGACCCACACACAAATCTGAAAATGTGTCAGGCAGGTTACTTAGCTGAGGTCAGATGGGACAGGTCACCTCTGGGTGTATTCTGTGTCCCGACAGCCTTGATTCACCCCCCTAGTTTGCAGAGTTGACTTCTCCCTTTCTATCCCTTTCTCTTTTTCCCACTACTCAGAATTGTTATAGGCATTCATTCTCCTCTACAGCATTTCCACCCGCATGTTCTTCCATAGTGTCTGCTCTGTTAGAGCCCCAAGCCCCTCCCACATGGAGCTCTAACTCCTTTCCCATTCTAAGCTCATCCCACGTTGGGCTTCCACTCTCTTCCCATCTCAAGCCCTACTGCGTGCTGGTCACCCAGTTTCTTCCCATCTCAGGCCTGTCCCATATTAGGCTGCCACTGTATTCCATCTCAAGCCTATTCTATGTTGAGCTCCCACTCTCTTCCTATTCCAATCCCATCTCATGTAAGGCGGTCACACCCTTCCCATCTTGCTCCCATGCCCTGTTGGGCTCCCACTCTCTTCCCATGTCAAGCCCATGCCACGTTGGGCTCCACTCTCTTCTCATCTCAAGACCACCCCATGTTGGGCTCCCAATCTCTTCCCATCTGAAGCCCATGCCACTGTGGGCTCTCACTCTCTTCCCATCTCAAGCCCACCCCATGTTCGGCTCCCACTCTCTTCCCATGTCAAGCCCACCCCATGTTCGGCTCCCACTCTCTTCCCATGTCAAGCCCATGCCACGTTGGGCTCCCACTCTCTTCCCATGTCAAGCCTGTGCCACGTTGGGCTCCCACTTTCTTCCCATCTCAAGCCCATCCCCCATTGGGCTCTCACTCTCTTCCCAGCTGAAGCCCATCCCACATTGGGCTCTCACTCTCTTCCCAGCTGAAGCCCATCCCACATTGGGCTCTCACTCTCTTTCCATCTCAAGCCGACCCCATGTTGGGCTCCCAAACACTTCCCATCTCAAGCCCACCCCATGTTGGGCTCCCACTCCCTTCCCATTTCAAGCCCATCCCCTGTTGACCTCCCACTCTCTTCCCATCTCAAGCTCACCCCATGTTGGTCTCCCAATTTCCTCCCATCTGAAGCCCATCCCACATTGGGCTCTCACTCCCTTCCCATCTCAAGCCCATCCCACACTGGGCTCTCAATCTCTTCTCATCTCAAGCCCAGCCCATGTTGGTCTCCCATTGTCCTGTCTTCCATCTCAAGCCTATTCTACGTTGACCTCCCACTCTCTTCCTATCTCAAGCCCATCCCAGATTGGTCACCCACTTTCTCCCCCTCCCAAGCCCATCCTGTGTTCACCTTTGAGGCCATCCATTATCCTTCTCAGACTCACCACCCTACCCTTCAATCAAGCCCATCCCTCTCCCCCTCCTGCCCCTAAGCACAGGTCCATATTCCCACGAGTTAAAGGTCCATCATTCCCACTTCATCTCCTATTTTGATTCATGAATGTATGAGTCATGTAAATCGCTTATTTTTACTTTAGTCCTTTTGGCGCGTAGAGAGTTGTGTATCAAATGGATTTTACCTATTCCTCCTCTTGAATGTGAGTGGGTAAACTCGGTACAAAGAATAGCTAAAATGGATAGGGTAACCCAGAACTCGAAAAGAACAACATTTTGGAGTTTGTGGGATAACTGGTTTAAGGTAACCTATTCCTAAATTAGATGATATCTTAGAGATTATTTTTTTTCTTTCTTTCTTTTTTCTTTTCCTTTCTTGTTTGTTTTTTCTCTCTCTTTTTTATCTTCTATTGTGGTTTACATTAAGTCCAATGATTACTAATCAGAAATACAGGTTGTTTGAGATTACACGGGAGTGACCGAGATTGATGGACATTCCTGTTGGGGTAAATCTGTAAGTACCTGTATAACCGGAGTAAAAGGATGGGCGGTAAGAAGTTGGCAACCCGAGATGTGATTCATCCCCTCCTTTATTGGAGTGATCGGTATCCCCATTTATGGAACTGAGAGAGCCCGAATCCTTTCTTATCTCCAATTATATACTGATTTGACAAATGAGGAAAAAAAAAAAAAAAAATGAATGTATGAGTCAATGAGGAACCTCAATGCGCAGAACCCCTCCTCAAGGTGCTTCTAGAAAGAAGGAGTGGTGGCTCCCTAGTAACTAGGAGCTACAGTAAAAAAGAATATGGAAATCCAAAGAGACTGCAAATCGCAACACATTTTCATCTTTCCTGCTAACTGTTTTTATTATTCTTGTTTTATCGCACAATGCCACATTTTTCGCAATGGGGGAAGATTCCCCTCCAAATAAAAGTAATCATCCTATTCCTCTGTCCTCATTCTCTCTCTGTCCATGTCTTCCACCCTCTCTTCATGTTTGCACTCTGGGAGACCAATCTCTGGGACCTTGTTTTTTAGGTCTCGCGCCTAGCGTTGCAGTGCGCAACACTGCTCGCGCAGCGCGAGACCTCTAGAAAGGGCTTCTGAAAGCGACCCACACGCTCGTGCGTGTGGTTTTGCTTTCAGAAGCCCTCATTGACTGTAGCGTGCGTTTTAGAAAAAACGGCACGCGATTGGGTAAGGCGGGCGCATGTCCCGCCTTCGCTCCTCCCATTCCCGACGGTGGCCAGAACGCGCAGCAGCGCGCGCGTTCGTCTCGCTGCCGCTGCTGCGCTCCATCCCCTCGCTCCTCTGTGGTGCGCGCGCACCACTGGTTTATGTCAGCTGCTGTTTTAAGCAGCTCGGGTCTTCCGTCGCCCCCTCCCTCGTGCCAGTAATGTTTTAAGAGCTCTGGGCTACAACTTGTCTGTCTTTGTTGCTGAAAGTGTTCTTTCGCTCTAGGCAGGGGGTCCACATAAGTGGAGTGGAAGGAGGCACTCCGGGGGGCTGAGGCGGAGGGGCTGCGAGGAGTTCAAGGCAAAACCAAGGAGGGTTTTGAAACCAAACAAAAGAAAAGTGCAAACTTAAGAGAGGTGAACCGTTTGCGTATTTCTTTTCGCGGACTGGATATGGAAGTGCACTGGGTCAGGTGGAGCCTGGTGCTGTGTGCCTGTCTCCCGGCGGGCAGCCTGACCTCGGCCGGGGGCCGGCAGGGTGCGGAGGTTCTCCTATGTGGTGCAGCAGCACCGGGGCCAGGCCGGCCTCAGCGGCCGGCGCGCCGCTCTGGGGAGGGCACCAGAGGACTTACAGCGTGGAGCTCAGCGGCCGCCACCGCAGCGGTGGCACCGGGGGCACCCAGGAGCGGACTCCGCCGCATGAGCCCGCTCGGCCCCGGTCTGCAGCTCCGCCAGCACGTCCAGCTCGGGCCCGGCATGCAGCTGCACCAGCAGGCACCCGGAGGAGGAGGTGGCAGCCAGGTGGCGGTGCGGTACAACAGCCAGCAGCAGAGCGGGGGGCACAGCTCCTCACACAGCAAAGTGCAGCAAGTGACCCGCAGCAGCCCCCAGCAAGTGCACCAGAAACACCAGCTGCAGGGGTAAGCAGGAGTAAAGGTGCTGCTGCTACATGTACAGTAGTACATTGTGGCTAATGACATGTAAATGGTTACTTTATATGTGCAATATTTGGCTCATCAATTAACATGTTAAATAGTGTGCCAAGTGAAGCCCGCATAGTGTAATACACATAATGTAAATACACCGCTCGCGTCTAGTATTACACGAGAATAATATATTGCACATGCAACGCACTGCTGCTTATCTAACCTGCCCCCCCATAATATTGCAGAACCTCAGCAAACCCGGCCTCCAGTAATAAATCCGGCCCCACCGCTCCAAAACGCCCCAGCCTCCCAGGGAAATACCCGATTCTGGCTAGGGCCAATCTGGCCCTGTATATGGGTGTTAAACTGATGCTATCAAGGTGCAACCAATGCCTAGACAGTGTTAACAAGTGTAATAAAAATGAGAAAATAATTAAGTAAAACCATCACAAAATGTGCCGCACTCATGCCACAAAATTGGCCTTTTCTTGCTGCGTAATTTTGTCACCTTCCGCATAATTTGCCCCTTTTCTGCCACATAATTCCAGTGGCCCTGACTATAATATTTGAAATATCCGCCAGTGATAAACACATTGCAGAAACAGCTGTTACTCTGTATCAAACACGTCACTGTAACATCTTGGTATGTTGTGTTTGAGTAACAGATGTCAATATGCCCCTTCCTACTTCAAAGGTGAACTTCTTCACCCGAGAAGAGGTAAGCTTGGGAACTTTTTCACGTTCTCTTTGCACCACACAACGCTTGTGGATACACACACTTGTAATAGGCATAATGAGCTCACTCAGTACATGGCACAGTTGCCTCATCCACGCGCTGCCACATACAACCCCCACTTCCCGCTACCCGACCTCTCCAGTGTGCTGCTGCGTCACGCGCCGGAGCGGAAGTGGCCCGATGCAACCCCTCACCTCCAAAAACATAATATCCCCCACCCAGAGAAGTACACATAACATTGTAACCTAAATCAACAAGTCCTGACCACTTAAAATTCCTCCTGCTCAGAAATATACTTACCCATATCTATCTTAGCTGCTATGACTGCATTTCATCCCTTCACAGATCCCCTCGCTTACCACTCCACACCTCGGATGTAGGATATCCCAATAAAAAATAAAAAAACTCAATTAACTCCAACTGCGTCCCTAACACAACTCTCACATCACCCTTACAGACAACAGCACAACTAAACACGGTAACACAATTTGTCATCAGGCAAACATACATAGCGGGCCACTCACCTACTGTAGCTTCTCAGTCTCCATCATATCTCCACTGTGTAGCTCTGTAACTCTCACACTCTTTCGAAGCCGATCCTTCTCAGTTATTAGAAGTAAGTAAAATGCCCAACCTAAAAATACCTGCATCAATAAATGCCCATCTGGGAACTCCCCACACCAAGGAGGACGTACAGAGCTAGCAGAGAATCCAACACCCCCATCACTCACAGAGCATGACTGTGAAACTTGGTTATCCAACCGCACCTATGTCATGCTCAACAACATGCTAACTCATGAGTCTCCCAGGGTCTCAAATGCCTGCAACTCTGAACACAATATATCTATAAAATCTCAAACTGAAAAGACCAGAGGATAGAAATAGAAGATTTAAAAACTGGGGACAAGGAAACATGTGAACCAGGGAAAGTGGATAAGACCCAACTACAGTAGGGTAATATTAGGTAGTCAGGATCTATAATTAAATATAGAAATAGCTAACAAATGAAATTAAAGGTGTATAAATGCAAGACCATTCTTATAGCCAGGATCATTGCATCCGAGGCTAGTTTTGATTAGGCGGCGAGTGTATCGCTAGCAGTGCAACAGGAAGTGACCGGCTGGGAAGAGTTCATTTCCGGTGGCTTGCACTAGCAATGGGTTCTCCTCTGGTGCGCTCGCTGTTCCGGCAGCAGAGTCGCCTCTTCGCTCCTCAGAGGGGCTTCCCACGGGGGCTCGTAGCCCTGCCGGCCGCACTCGCCCTCATGGCTGCACACACCCCAACCTATCGCACTGAAGGCTGCTCCCCCTAGGTAACCACCCCTTCTCAGATCTTGTCCCAGGTATGTTGGCTTCCCCAGTACTTGTGTACCCTCGCTGGGGGGTGGGTGGGGTTGAAGTCCTTATGGAGGGAGAGGTTAGAGGGGGCTCAGACTAGTATTATTTTTCAGGAGGTCACAGGGGTTGGTGCATGGGAGGTGTGTTGGTTGCTAATGGGCAGTGGTTTCTTTGGTGCAGCTTAAAGGTCCGGCGTCGAGTCCTGCAGTTGCAGGGCAAAGAGCCGAGATTTGATTTTCAGGGCGCTGGGTTTTGTTTGTAAGTAGCACAAGCTCTGTTTTCGGGGGCTCAGCTTCCAGAAACACGTGGCACCCTAGTTTCATGCCCCCACAAGCCATCCCTGCAAAGGGACCTTAGCACTAGTGAAAATGAGTGAATAGAAGGATTCGTGTTCGGGAACAGTCTTACTTCTGGCCTCTCTGGTTACAGCTTTTGTTCTTTTGTCCCACTCTTTTCAAATGCTTTAAAACTAATTTGAGGACTACAATGTAAGATACATTTTTGCTTTCGCCTTAAAGCTGCTTTTGTAGCATTCTGTTACTTATCAGTTTAGTGGTTTATCTATCTGTCTGTCTGTCCACTCTTCCGGTCTGATAGTCGGTTCCTCCATTTGTGTGTCTGTGTGTTGACTGTTTGAGTTTATGTATATGCGGGTGCCTGTGTATGTGTTTTTGTTTATGTGCGTGAGTGTACATAGGTTATTAGTTTGCTGCTGTTCTGTGTGCTTGGGGTATACACGTGTATGCCTTTTGATCTTTGCTTACGTACATCGTGTGTGTATGTGTGTGTGTGTGTAGCAGAATATCTGCATGTGTATTGTTCTTCTGTGTCCATGCTGTACATAAACTCTAGACCTCTTTGCTTTATCAGTGCAAGCTTACTTGGTCACTTCCTTTCCCGCAAATCAGAACCAACCCCTGTAGAAATGGCCATGTATGCACCTGGTCTTCAGAGAGCTGCTGGTGACATTCCTGCAGGGCTGGCACTGTCTGTTAACCTTCCCAGGCGGATTAGCAAAGTTCACTAATGCTGTTCATGAGTTCTTTGAACTACTTAAAACAAGCATTTGCAATGCAACATGTCTCACATTTGTGTGAGAGTTTGAGCTATTGGCATTGTAAAGGACAATGCCTTTTATTTATGTGATTTGAAAACCTGCAAGTGATGCTTAAACACACCTCTTTGTATTAATAGTCCTTGCTACTGAGAAGCCAAGGCTGGCAGTAAAACAGGAGCAGTTACTGTCATCCTTGCTTCTCGTAAGCAACGACAAAGTACAAAATGCGTGTTTACGCACGGCTTGCAGGTTTTCAAAACACATCAATAAAAGGCATTGTCATTTACAATGCCAATAGCTCAAACTCTTGTAAATGCGAGACCTATTGCATTGGAAATGCTTGTTTATGTTTGTAGCGGATTGACTATCTTCCCCAAAATGGTGGGAGAATTCTGACGGTATTAATGACTAAATTTCGTCTTGTGCTCCCACACGAACACTTAGTTCACTCTCTCATGGACTTCTGAAAGTCCCCATGATCAGAAGAGCAAGATACGGGGGCCGTTCTTTTTCTTGTTGTGCACCTAAACTGTGGAATGGCTTCCCTATAGCCCTGAAATTTGAACAGACAGGAGTAAAGTTCAGGAAACTATTGAAAACATGTCTGTTCTAGATAGGACGCTTGAGCTGTCTTGGTGTGAGTTGTTGAGTTAGCGCTGAGAAGCCTTGACAAGATAGCCATGCGCTCTGCCAAAGGCAAGTAGAATAGGATAGAATAGTGCTTTGAACTTGAAGACATTAAACAATCAGTAATTTAAGGTAAACCTTTCCTCCTACTTGGCCGTATATTTTATTTTGAAAAACATCAGCATTTTGCCGTGTGTAGGCTCCTCTCTTGTGATGTATCGGGGACTCGAGACATATAGATGGACAGGAGGCTTTAAATCCTTTTCCTTCACTTTAGCACACACAGCTTTGCTGAGGCGGAGGATTGCTAGATAGAACATCACTTCTGTTTACCTACTTCTGGAAAGATCTCTTGAGAGTCTCTTTTCCCTTCCTGATAAGGGGTACCTTGGAGGCAAAATTCTGATATCCATCGCCTTTGACTTTTTTAGAGAAAATTGATGACATTTGGCTTTTAATTAGTTTTTTTGTGTGCAACTGTATTAACGACCTAGATTGTACATTTGGGATTAAATCGCACCTTTGATGCTTTCAATGTATATCAAAGTATGATCTTGTGTTACATTCTCCTTTACTTTATCTAAAACTTTCTGAAAACAAGTTTCAAAAATCAGATTCTTGCCAAGAACAATTTGTCTAAGATACTCAGCTTTTGAGAAATCTTTAATGCGGCTTAGAATATCCGAAATAAGCTCTTATAAAGCTGCTTTTAGCCGAAAGACAGGATAACACCCTCTGGCCTCCTGAAGTAGGCAGAAGGCCCAAAGGCCCAGTGGGCCGAACTCCAATCTCCCTGAAACATTACATTTTTCTGAGCTTATCAAAGTGCGAACTTTTAAGAAGTTTGTGTTGTGATGTTACTGATAGTTGGAAAGCTTTATTAATAAACATGGAAACGTCACAGCAGGACCTGGCCGCATATAGGATGGGAAACAGTGTCCCTTTCATTTAGCATTGTTAACGAAGTTGCATGTTAATTCCATTTTTTACCAGCAGACGTGACAAGTATTCCTCAGTGACTTGGTGCAGTGAGCACATCCTCTAGAGGTTCATGTGTGATCTCTGGGCCACAGGTTCGAGTCGCTTGTGATGTACAAAGCTGTTAGGGCTTTGCTCCATATTGTGCACATCCGCTTCAGAAGGATGTGAGGCTGAGTCGTCACTGCCTGGATTAGAATCTCCCCCTGAGCTTTACCCACAGATCTCTGCTGCAGGTTTAGTGCCCCCCCCTGGCACTTACCTCTCTTACTTGAATTGTAGTTATGGGCTGACCAGACGATTCAGTGTCTCACTGGGATTAGAACCTTTAACCGCAAGATTGGAACCTATCTCTGCAGTCTAAGAGTGAACCCACTGAGTAGTTTTACAGGAATTAAACTCAGTCACCTGCAAGTGAGACCAAGCACCCTGCAGCATACTCATTCACCCCTGGAGGTATCTCAGTGCTGTACACACTCTGCTGAGTGACCTCTCATTTGAAGCAGCTCTTCCGCCTCACCTGTCCTCACCGCAGGGTCTCTCCATCTCTGCAGTCAGTCCTAACTTCTTGGCTGTGTTTTAAAGACTTTTTGGGGCATATTTACAAGGGCATAGCGCCACCAGAGCTTCACTTTTTGCGATGCTCTGGTGGCACAATGTCCTTCTCCATATTTACAAAACAAGGCTAAGCCACTTTGCGTAGCTTAATGTTGCTTTGTAAATATGGTACCCTTTCACACAGGTATCTGCGTGAAAGGGGCGTGCAGTGGGTGTTGCTCTGGGCATTCCACTGCAAAACCCATTGCTTGTTGACGCTGCCCCAGATTTACAAGGATCTGTAAATCCGAGGCAGTGGCAGGAACTAATGCCATTGAAAAGCAGGTGTTAGAGTGGTGCAAGGAGGAGAAATACTTTTATTTCTCCCCGGTTTTGCTATTTCTATGCTTGCAGCACACATAGAAGGAGCAGATTACCTTTAATGATTGTTTATGTGCAGGAAGGGGCTCCTTCCTGCAGATAAACAATCATCCCTGCATCGCAGTCACCCTTGCACCCTGGTGCAAGGGTGTCTGGGTTGGCACTAGCCAGCTTTTTTAGTGCCGGCACAAGGGAAAACACACAGGTTAGCCATATTCTTGTGAATACGGTGCATCCCTGCATTTTTGAAATGGCGTGGCGCTGCTAAATTGCTTGAAGTGCCGTGTGGCGTCATTTCTTTGTGAATATGCTCCTTGGTTTGGAAGCCTGGTTACCATGAATCCAAACTTGACTTGTCAACCACCCTGCCACCGAGGCAGTTCAGCAAAGACCCCTCAGTCAATTTTTAAAGATTCAATCAGAAAGGATAAGACCCAGAAATATTTTTGGAATCACTGAATCCCAAATACCAATAGAACTGATTGTTATGAATGTGATCCTTAGTGAATCCTTATTCCATATGGGTTGGGAATCCTCCTCTCTGCTGCTGGCGAGAATCGGTTCCCGCAGAGGAGTGCAGCGAGCAGCTTCTAGGCGTGAGTCATGGCTCTTTGTTGTATGTGCGTAAACTGCTGGTTGAGCTGGATTTTCTGCCATGCCTTTGGCTGAATGGACCCGGTAATTTGTGGGTGTCTGTCTGCCTTATTGGCCAATCTCTTATCAGCTTGCCTTTAATTAGTCAATGACAAAGGATTGCTCATCTTGTCTGCTTTGCACTCAATCACCTGGGAGGTGATGTGATCCGAGTTCTTGGTTGCACTTGCCAACTAGGCCATTGGTAGATATTATCTCATTCAATCAGAGAACAAGCGCCACAGTTGTGACACAGCCGCATTGCCACATATTCAATGATTCTTAAGGAACAGTGCCCCGCGTGCGGAAGCCGTTTGAGTTTGCCGTGTCTGCCATACGAGAACTAGGGCTAGAAGATCATTGTGTGGGCTATTTCTTTTCCAGGTGGACTATTTGTTTCTTGTTTTTTCCACACACAGTTTGCACATTTTCAACACCCTTGTCAGTACAGTGTGGGTTCACCAATTTTGTGTGAAGAGACAAATGGGAAGCTGGGAAGGAGATAGGGCAGAAATATTTATTTCAATCCTTGTGACTCCTTGGTGTAGGGTGCATCGTCCTTGTAGCGAGACGCCTCATGTGGTGGCACCGTAACGCACAACTGATGAGCCGGGGTGTCTATTTGGAGGGGAAACTTGTATGGCAGTCAGGTATAATTATTGGTGGTACATGTCCCATATTTTGATGACTGTGACTCCGTCACTAGGATTATTGGTTGTGTAAACATTTATCATAATAGCCTCCTGGAATGGGGATTTAAATTAAATGTTCGTCTCCGTTCTAGACTGTTCTTCTCAGTTCTGAAGAAAGACCATGGGGAAATTTTTGTTGGATGATGCCTCTTACAAATATGAACTCTTGAGGCCTGACTACATAGGTATTCCAAGGGGGTCCTATTTCTGATTATTCCTATGGGATCCTCTACGCGAGTGTTCCTATAGTTCACATGCCCATACATCCTCTGCGGTTTGTTCTGGGGTATTGGAAACAGTACCCTGGTGCTAACTGACCTTGCCTCCATCTGGAGGGAGGTCCATACAGAGCCTGAGAGTGGTGTTTGCACTGCCTCTTACGTCTCTTCATTTACTGTGGCTTTCTTTGGGGTGATTCAGGATAAAATCCAGGTCTACTATGATAGGTCTGTCTCTGACCAGCCCTATATGGACTTGAAAGTCACTGGCTAGAACCTCGTTTGTCCTCATGGCGTGGAGACTGGGTAAGAAGGTCCAGTAAAACCTCCTCCATCAAAAGACAGACAGGAAACAATCACTTGCGAGCGGGAGGGGGTGTTGTACCACTGTTAGTATCACTTATAGCATTTCTTTGTATAATTATAATAAGCAGAGGGTTAACATACATCTTGAATGGAGTAAGATGTGTAGGGCCAGGGCCGTCTGAAGAAACTCTGGCAACATAGGTGGGGAACGTTATTTACCCCCTTTGTCCCAGCACAAATCATGCACTGGTCCCAACCCCACTTTTAACGTACCCTAAAAGGCGCACACAAATAGTTTGTGGCAATTAATTACAGACACCTTTTTTATGCTAGTGATAAAAATGAAACTAAAGCATTTGAATCTGCCGCATGTCAATGGGGAAAAGTTTGGTGAGGTGGAGTCTACGCCACCCAGCTGTCAACTGCGACCCCTAAGACACCCGCTGCAACCCATGCCACCTTGCTTGCGACCCCTGGCTGTTTGTCAGTCTTGGCAGCGCTTGAATGCTGCTGTTCTGAAGCTCTGCCTGCAGGAACATCATAATGGCCTGCAAGTTGGGCCTGGGTGGGGGAAAGAACACGTCTCACTCCTCGTTGCTATGGTGACCCAGGGCCGGACGACACATTCCTTGATTTGATGCATTGTATGTATCTGCTGCGGGCCCGGGCCAGGTGTTGTAGGCAATGTTGATGAATGTATCCCCCTGTCAGTATCCCATGATATAAGTTGAGTGAATGAGCATGAACCGTGCAGCATGGCTAGGCGTGATTGGACAATGACTTACTACACATGCTGCAGCTAGCAGTACATGTGTGTAAGTGCAAGCGTGCACCTGATGCACACCTGCTGCACACCCTAGCCTAGCTGAGGATGTCATTATTGCGCCTGGAGCTGTATCTGTACCACTGTGTTTGGGACCGGATCCCAGGTCGTCAATCTGGTAGCGTGAAAATGCTACCAATGATGACGGCCCTGTAAAAAAAATTTGGCCAGGCCCCTCTGCAGTAATAAAGCCGAGCTGACGGCGCTGCCTCGGAGTCGAGTCGGACTCGTGCCTGCTGCGTGGGTGTTGGGTGTCACTAGTCTCTAGAGTGACTGACTTCAACGCAAGTTTGGGAACAGACTCCCAGTCACAATCGGGCTGTGAGTGACTTGCTTCAGTTAATTGTCACGCTCTGACTGAGTTGGGCGGTTGGACCAGCGGACCTCGGACGGGCAGCGGTCAGGTAGTGTGAGAGTGAGACTGGCTGAGTCATCACACCAGCTCGACTAGAGTCTCGACTCTCTGACCCCCTTATGGTGGTGCCGGTCGTTGTGACTCCTATGAGCTGCAGGCCCTGGGCAAACCTCTAAAAGAAACAACAAGTAAAGTAAGATAAGATTATCTGTTTTTGTAGTTGACACAAGATTTTCAAATGCCCTGCAAAACTTCAGAAATTATTGTTACAGAGTACACATTTCAGGTTCAACCCTTCTAGCGGTCTAGCCATCGTTTAGGTAATGTGAATAACACATTAATTGCCATTGTTTTATGTTGAACACTGCATCTGAGTGGCCACAGCAGGTGTACGATGGTCAGTGAGTGCCGGAGACTGGCCAACAAGACATTGCCTGTTTTGAACATCACCAAGGCAGGAGCGGCCGTATCGGGCATTGGTTATTGAATGGGCATTTCCCCGGGAGGCTGGAAGGGTGGGGGGCACGTTTTGTTAGTGGGGCCAGTTTTGTAGCATTACAGCAGTTTTAAAAGCACTGCAAAGTTCCTTATATATTCAGCAGTTTTCAGGCAACAATAAAAGTGTCAAGTTAACTCTAGTGATTAATGTACCTGCTGCAGAGAGATCAGAGTTTTGTCTAGTGGCAGTTTTCACTTATTTAAGTTAGCGCAGAGGGTTAATATGCTTGCTGCAAAGAACATGTACCATGCATATCAAAGAACAATATTTTATGTGGATAGCTCAGTGGGTTACTGTTTTTGTCACAGAGATTATGTTGTTACTGCGCAGTTCATAAGTTACATTCGTAATCTAGCACAATAAGCTGTGAACTGCCATCTAAGAGCTGCAAGCAAGCTGCTTGGTACAGGTTAGAAAGTTATGTTTTTCCCAGTCTTTCGATCCAGATGTTGCTAAGAAAGGTTTGTTTGGGTAGAAATAAATTCTTATTATTAAAGTCAACCCTAACCATTGTGTTATGTTCTGAACCCTGAGTTTGTGCTTCTCCAGCCCACGCACCCTTAAGAAGTGCCTACCAGTATGGATGACATATGAAGCCTACACCTTGTAGTCTCCTCTGCCTTATGTAACATTTTCTATACACTGATTTGCTCATATATGATTCATTGTCTCTGTATGTGTGTGATATGAATTTTGACAATGTGGAAAGTTTTGCTTTAGGAGCAGTGATTAATGGAGCTATTCTTGAATGCGGACTGTAACATCTGCACGTGCAAAGCAAGCATTTGTGCCTTTGGGCATTCTGGCTGTTAGATAAGATGTTTGTTGCTGGTAAGGCCTGTTCCACACAAGAGTCCCTATGAGGCAAACTATGTTACACTGCCTTTAATTCTGAGCTGCTTTTGAGGTACGATGTTTGTTGAAGAGACTAAGGATGATGGGACAACATATACAAAGAAGGTGGGGCAGTGTCCGGCAAAGGGTAGGGTGTTGAAAATGGGATGGAGAGAGTTTAATAACATGCATTTTGAAGGAATTTATGATGCAGAAAGCGCAATATTGTATGAAATGCATGAAATCCTAGAGGGTTGATGCTCAATGGACTATCTCTGGAATGTTAAGTGGATGCATGTTGACAGCTTGCTAAATATTAAAGTGAGATGCTGTACTTTCACTGAAAAGGAATGTGTATCATGCAACAAAAGGGTGTACACTTCTTTTGAATACAATTTTATTTTCTAGTATTAATGGTTTAACAACTTCCAGAGTATAAAAAAACTCTTTAATCTGCCTTATTGTGGTTGTATTTTCCATGCTTAGGCTGGGATTCATGTTGTGGTCTGTATCGGATAAAAAAAAAAGTGCATTGAGATGGCAGGATGGCGGATCAACAGATGCGCTGCACCAACAAAGGAGAAAAGTGCAAGGATGTATTTTTGTGCAGGGCCCTGTGACCCCCGAAGTCAGGGCAGAGGTAGCCGACTAATACAGGTGTACGGGTAATGAGTGCCTCAGTACGGCTAGAGGAGGCAGGGCATTGAGACTGGCAGGCTGGTCTGCCGCCCTTTTACTGCAATGTCTTGAAAGTAGAACAGCAGTAGAACTTACCACAAGTAAACATTGGCAATGCTAGACGGCTACTTGCGATTCACTTTTATCTAGCAAGCACGGTGAGTGTGCATCTGAAAGGCAGTAGAAAGAGCAGGCGGTGCTGTGAATGCATTCGGTAGGGCTGCTGGATATCGGAGGTTGATGATGGAGCTAATTCAGCAAATGTTATCTTTGCATGTTGGTACTGACATTACATTGGGATTAACAGGACTTGGTCTGCTTCCCACAAACATGAGCCCTGCAGGAAAAGCTGAGGAAGTACGAGGGATAGTCCATTAACATATATTCATATAAAAACAGTTTGAAAGCCAGAGCGTTCCTTTTAATTCACCCTGAATACAAGGGAGTCGCACCCTTTGGCTCCTCCTCCTTTTCAAAACATGACAAATCCCACTGAAAGACTCAATTGTGTCCGCCCTGAAAAAAGTACTGGGCCCAGCTCAGAGTCAACAGCAGTTTGTATCTACATTAATTTCACTAGTTTTGTGCCCCAAAATAAGGAAATGACACTCAAAAAGTAGAGGTATGCAGTGGCGGCTCCACTGTTAATGGCTGTTAAAAAGAAAATCACTGTCATGCGTGTGAAAGGTTGTCTGTGTTTCCTCACTGTTATGTGTAGAGTCCATGCCATGCCCTAACCCTCTTTTCTGTATTTTTGACATTTTAGCAGTAGAATTGCTGAGTTCAGCTGCAAACGAGGGAACAAAGAAAAATATGTCTTTCCATACTAGAAAACCCAAATATCCAAAACAAAGATCAATATTGGATTTGCTCACTAAAAAAGGATTCCCGAAGACCCTCCTACAGGTTCTAATGGAAGCAAGAGAATAAGAGTCGTCTGATGCTGCTCTGTCTACAGTGACGGCATAGGCTCACTTCCATTTGACATCTCTGAAACATAATCTGCTGCAGCTGCTTCTCCCTGTGCTGATGATAGTTCTGCCATTGTTGACATTAGTGATATTTCTTCACATGCTGACAGTGCTGAGTGTTCATTTCACACGGAGGTTGAAGATTCATCTCATTTTGTTGGCAGCTTAGACAGTACTCCCCTGGATGCCCTTGTTGACTTTTCATCATCCTGTGATGACAATACAGCAAGCTCTTTTTTGGGGAGTGACATAATAGAGGCACCTCGAATCAGAGAAACTAGTCAGACACCAACATCAAACTCCCACATGGCAAGCGGATTCTTGGTCACATGATATCACTTACTGTGATGTCAACAGGTCAAATGCTTTGTGATGTCACTTCTTGTTACATCGTCGGGGTGGGTCAAAGGGCAGGTGATATCACTTCTGGTGATGTCACCAGGTCAAAGTTTGTGTGATATCACTTCCTGTGCATCAGGCAGGGTTCACATGACTTGTGATGTCACTTTCGCTACCCCTGTCATTTTGATGAATCAACGTCCATGCCAGCAGTGCGAAAAAATATGTATTTTTCAGGATCACCTCCGGAATATTCTGGCATCAAAACTAACCCACAAATGTTGCCCAAGACTAAAACATATTAACCATATAAAGGCATAGGATGTTATAAATATTGGTTTTGGGTGCCTTGGCAGTATTTGCTCCTGGAAGGTTATTTATAGAATCATATCTTTCTGTAGGCTAGGGCTATATCACTGACTTCGGTTGAGCCCCCTCAAGGGTGATTCCAGAGGTCCTTACAAACCATGAGCTCTCTACTGGGTAATGCAGCCTTCAGGAGGTTGACGTGGGGTCAAGAGAGATCATCGTCTTGATGTGAGCTGGAACTGAGGAAAACATCTCTGGTCTAGATCCACCTGCAGAAGAGATGGTAAAAGAACCCCAAGTGTGCCAGTCGGCGATGCTGCGAGCGCAAAGTAAGTGCTTTTGTTTATTTATTTATTTACTCTCAACGTTCCCGTCGTATGTCACACTCCACTATACCCCCACCCAGCCCCGCCCCGCCTCACCGCCCCACAGCGTTACCTGTGCGAGCCGCCACTACCCATCTGAGCGCCGGACTACGGCGCTTAGACCAATCACAACGCTGCTGTCATGGTGACAGCAGTGTCTTGATTGGCTTAGGGGAGCCTGTGTGCTTCTGGGAAGAGAAGCGAGAACAGACGACAGAGGAAGACGGCAGCTGTGGAAAAGTAAGTGATTTCTTTTTTTTACTACCCCCCCGCCCGCCACTACTATTATGTATCAGCCACCACTGATGATTTACATGAAAACATTTTCAGAGCTCATCTCGTGCACAGGCTCTGAGAACCAAGCCAGAGTCTTGGGTTGGCTTCTGGCTCAGCTCTTCTCGTTGATGTGTTGGCTCATCCACCTCTACAATCAGGTTTATAAATTAAGTGCAAATAGCGCACACCTGAAATTGGCGGGAAAGCAAAAAAGTGGTTGAAAAGAGGGAAGACACCCATTGAGAACAGGAGCTCTGATAGCGCATATGTTATGCCTCATTCCGAGCAGGAAACCTGTGAATAATACACAAATGGTGTACCCAGTAAACACCACGGGCCTTATTTACAAGAAAGTGCCGCAGTGCAGCACTGCAAGCCCTTTGGCTGCGCCATGCTGCTGCACTTTCAAAACATAGGGAGATGTCTTATTTACAAACAATATGATACATCCCTGTGCGTTCACATGCACTGGCGCACAATCGGCTGCCATGCGCCATGCAGGCAGCCTTGCGCCATGGTGCAATGGTGCTTGCGTTGCGGGGAGATGGTTTCAATGAGGGTACCTTCCTGCACAAAAACAATAAAACAAAGTGATTTCCTCTTACTATGTGTGCTGCAGAATGCAGCACCCCTAGAAAGAGGAAAAATTAGGAGAAATGAAACATTTTTCCTCGTTGAGCCTCGCTACGCCACCCCTGTGGTGGCGTAGCATTCTGACGCATTTCCAGGTTTACGTATTCTCATAAATCTGGAAAGCTGCAGGATACATGGGTGTTGCGTGGGAACACCCACAGCAACACCCATGTCATGCCCCTTTCATGCAAAGTGTTGCATGAGAAGGGGCCATATTTACAAGGACAGAAAAAGACACCCAGAGTGGCTTTACGTGTCATTGTAAATATGGGGGCAGGAGGTTATGCCAGCAGTGCATCACAAAAGTGACGCACCGGTGGTGTAAGGGGCTTGTAAATAAGCCCCTACATTGCTATTTACCAGGTGTACTTTCACCATTCAGGAGTTTTGGCGTCAGGGCCTAGGTATAGTTTGGTTATTACCCACCGAAGAAGGGTAAACGCCAGTGACAGGATCCCTCAGGGGTTGGCCTGATGCTGGTCACAGATGTACCAAGGCATCACCATGTCCAGCTTGCCCAGATTGAGGGAGACACCCCACACCTAAGGAGGAGATGTGTGGAAGCTCGGGGCAGAGAGCGCCTCCTAGCTGCATCTGTGTGACCTCACATGGGAAGGAGGGTAGGTTGTCTTCACCTGAAGACATGAGCACAGAATGGACGAGAGGGAGAGCACTTAGCTTGGAGGTGCAGGGTGCTCGTGATGTGTAAGCTGCGTAGGGTAAACGACAGACACTCAGAGACACAGAGGAGGAAGTGGCTGAGGGTTGGGCCATGTGGCTTGTTGTCTTGCCTAGTAGGAAATGAGGGAATAAAGGCTGCCACGTGCACCAAACAGATCAAGATGAAGGTCAAACATGACCCTGCAGACGTCTCACCGCCTCTTCATCACCTGCCATTTTTGAGGAAACGGGCACCTCTGTCATTCATGGATACTGTGTGTTGTTTTCTAGCCGGATGTGAGTGAAATGTTTATGAAAGATGATTGGGCAACACTTTCGTCTCTGGGAGGGATTTAGTGAGTGACCGGAAACATGGCCAGTGACCTGTTACTGTGAATATATGTTAAGTTTAAAGGGGTCAACAGTTACCCCCATGCCCCGGCGCAGGTGGGTGGGGTGGGTCACTGACCAGGCTAACAGAAGGGACCCCTAAGGCCAGAAGAGGGCGTGCGCGAGTCGCAGGAGACTTTGGGGGCTCTTTGGTGCCAGCATGTGTACTACCAGCCGGCGGGTAGCCCTGGGGCTCACACTCTGTATGAAAACAGACATTGCCACTTAGGACTTGGGGTTCTTTTTCACCGAAGCAGCTCACTTAGCTTCAAACACCCACAGCACTGGGCTCTGACTACCAGCCGATGCTTTATAGCCCGATCAATGGCAGCGGATAAATTGTTATAGATAAAAGCTAACTCCTCTTCCGGATTCTCAATAACACTGTCCAGGTTTCTAGCAATGCCCTTTATTTATCTCCTTTTAGTCGATGCTGGCATTTGCAGCTTCATTAATTAGCATTCCTGCTGACAACATGGAAGGCGGCTAGTAGGCCGCCCGCGGGTGGTGTGCCCGCGCGGCTTGGCCTGAAGAAGACTCAATGTTCTACAGGCTTCATTTGCAAACCACATCCAAGAGTCAACAACCACTCTGAGCTTTTTAACCCTTCGTGCTCCTGGCACCCAACCTCCTCTTGGACTATTGCCAGCGTGATGGTGACGTGGCAGTGCAAACAAGAAAGTGCCAGAGAAGGACGGTGCTTGCAAGCTGAGTGCCTAGAAGGGAATGTTGGACTGGAGGTGAAGGTGAGCTGTCTGCAGCAGGTTATTTCTCCCATGGTCCATTGACTCCAACCCAGCCAGCCCTAAGCTCCTCTCCCACAAAACCCTACCTCACACCAAGCCTAGGAGTGGTTTTAAAATCAGCCTACTTGTAAGAAGAGCAGCTTGCCTGGGAGACCATCCACATACTTTTGCTATAAAAGGGTGTGCAAGCTCCCCCCTCTTCTCTGGTGGCACACACAAGAATCCCTAGCAACAGAGTGAGTGTGCAGGTGAGTGAGTGCAGTGGCTGGGTCACTACTGGAAGGGAGAGTCTCACCCCGTAGGTGGCTTCCATGTCATGTGGTCCCCTTTAGTGGTAGTGTTGACATGGCCTAGAGGAGTGGGAAAGCTGAAGATTCCTATAGCTGTAAGATTGAAGATTTATGCAATGCATGTGAAAGGCCTGACTGCAGTGTGCAGGGGCCACCCCGCGGATGCTTGGCCAGGAGGATGGAGGGTTTACTTGAAGTCTGCCTTGGTCTGAAGGTTCTGGAAGTTCGTGAAATGTTTGTGTTGGAGCACCTGAAGAGAGGGGAAAGCTCCTAGAAGCTGGTGCTCTACATCCTTTAGGATTTACCCTGGAAAACATATTCACTGGGAGAGTCCCAGGAGCATTGGACAAGCCACAAGGTCAAGGCAACAGTTGTAGGAGTGAGAACTAGGCCCAACCCAAAAAATTGGTGTGTGTTGTCCTGGTCATCCTGTTACCTGGTTCACTCAGAAGGATGGAGCAGGACCTTGGAGTTCAGGTGGAAGATGTGAAGTGGGAAGACATGTAGGGACATCACAAATCTTCACTGTCGGGGAGGGCCTTGTGTGTGTGTGCGCGCATGTGTGCCTGTGTGTGTTTGTGCTGACATTCCTTATCTAAACTGTGAGAGGGTGCTGGTTCCAACCCTAATGGTCAGCCAGGCATCCCACATGCACAAGATTCAGACCTAGGCATCCTACGCAGTCCCATATGCTGTAGGCTCCTTGGGGTGAGGCAGAGGGGGCCACCCTCTTATTGTCTACTAACACCCCACTCTCTCCACCCACACCCCCTGCTCTCTCTGCTCACAGCAGTTCCCAGCGTTTCCACTGCAGCGCGACAGTGGTGCTCCTGCCTAGCGAAGCTGCAGTGACCAGGACACGGCACAGTCTGTTGGGCACTCTGATCGTAACATGGGGAAGCAAGGTGTTGTGCGCTGTGATGTTTCTATTTCCAAGCGCTTGTGAGTCAGTAGGGATGCACGCATGTGAGCCCCCTGTTGATATGTTTGTGTAGTGCCAGTGCTTTAAATGGAAATAAACAGCTGCAGGTACTCACTATGTAGAGTACCTGTTTGCTCGTTAGAAGTGCCGGCACTCTCCCAAAAATGCACTGCAGCAGCCCTGAGAAGAGCAGGTACTCTCCTTTCCAAATTAAAGAAATAAAGGTTGTGTTGTAAGTTCTCTTTGTATTTTTATCTAACTGTTTTGACTGTGAATATCATTTTTAGTATAGTTGGTACCTTCCTAGTCCCCCCCACCTTTTTCCCTTTGTTCTGTCTTCCATGGAAATCCTGGAACCCCTGGGAGTTCAAGTTAGAATGTCGGAGTCCTGTCGGCATAGATACTTGAGAGACTGTGGTTGCTGTCTTTGGGTTTACCATATTGTATTAAATAAAAACTTTGTACCTACCTCGTATCCTGGATTTTGTCAGGCGACATCACCTCAGGTACTCAGTACAAGACAGTGCCTGCCCATTTAAAGCACTGTGTAGTATGATCACAGATTGTGTCCAGAAGCTCATCGTACGCTCCTACGCCTGTAAGGGACCCCTGGGATATTGTGAGAATAATCTGTGCCAATTGATGCTGCCTCTGAAATGTAGGGGTGGGCGGAACTCTGTAAAGTCACATAAAAACTCTGCGAGATTCCATGGAGTTCAGCGAGTGGGCGGAATTCGGCATGTCGTGCTGATTTTTAGCACCATGAGCTTGTCCCACGCTGTAAATCAGCGAGAATGGCACTACGAGGCACGCCAGAGGGCGCTGCTTCTTTCTGCCACTCCAGTGGACTTTCAATTCGAGTGACATCTTTCTCAACGTGAATAGTCACAAACTGCTGCGACCGCTCGCTGTGAGAAAATCGTGCTAGGGGACACAAATTCTCACTACTGTTTGCCAACTTAATGTTGACGAGCCACACGCAAGAAAAACTCAGCCACATGGCTGTTGCCGTAGTTTTGCTGGAACTGCACATTACGAGCATACCGTGTAGTGGGCAAACCTCTGAAAACTCAGCCGGCGAAGCAGAGTTTATCACTCACCCCTACTAAAAACGACTTTAAGAAAAGAAGGAGAGTATTTAAGAATTGACATGCTGCCTTTCTGATCTCTGGGTTAGCGGAAGTCATGCATCCGCTGCTCCGTGGGAGAACTAGCCGCCATCTTTAAAGATCTCTGTCATGTCGCTAGGAATTGTTTTGCTGAAAGTGCTTCCATAAATACCAACCGCTGGCCATGTTCTGGTAGTCGGCCATCGTTATTTTTTTCATATTTGCAGAAACAACCTCCCAAAGCAGGTTGTTATTTCTGCAGAACAATCAATGTCCTGGACACACTGGCATTTTGCCCCTGCACATGGTTGGGGACATTGATGACTGTCCCAGCCCAGTCCTGCTGTGATTCTCATGCAAGACTGGTAGGCAAAATCTATGTTGGTAGCCCCTGTCTAAAGAGATGCCGTCTGAGGCTCCCCAGTGCCCAATCAGCGGTCTCCCCACCTTTAAATAGACCAGGCAAGTTTATAGCAGGGCAATGCCCTACCCCATAGAACATATATCCATTGTCATGGGGAGGGTGATATTCCTTTCCAGCAGTGGCGGCCTTCAGGGATCGGGGGCGGGGGAGAGGAGGTAAAAATAAAAAAATAAACGTACCTGATTACCGGATCTCTCCTCTGCCGTCCCTCCGTTGTCTCTCCAGCTGGAACAGGGAAACAGGAAGCACCCGGCACCCAGGCTCACCTGAGCCAATCACAACTTCATAATGCAGCATTGTGATTGGTCTGAGTGTGGAAATCTGAAATAATTTCCGTTAGCATAAGCTGAAGCCATCTTGGTTGTGGCATCCATTTTGTTGGCTTTATAATTCTCCCGTCCTCTGCTGCTCGTCTTTTTCCCTGCCTGTGCTGTCTATTTTAGTTGACTTCCTGACTCAGCTAAAAGCAATGTACTAAGAGTTTGTAGCTGCCAGAACACCTGATCTCAGACTCAACTGTCAATCATTTACCACTGCCATAAGCATTTCTGCTTCCCCCTCCCACTTTGCTGACCAAGTGGTTATTCATCTGCCCTTGTTTGTTGATAGCTATTTCTAAGCTTGTTTCTTCCAATTCTGTCCATATGCTTGCACTGCAAAAAGGCAGTATATAAGGATGCTGGTTTGTGAGTTCAGGGTGCCACCTCCTGCAACACTTGAGAGTGTTGTTGGACGTGGTTCCACTCATGAGTGATTAAATAAAGTTGCTATTTATTTCCAACTCCAGTGCTGATCTCTATTTTGTTGGTTTTTGAACCCGTGGACAAGAGGGTGACCCTGCACCAGTGTACCCCTAAAAAGGTACATTTCCACATGAGTGCCGTGGATCGGTGTTCAGCCAGGGAATGGGGGACTGGGCATGTTCTCAATGCAGGCTGTAATGCAGCCTGCATTGAGAACAGGGACAGTGCGCATGAATGTTTGGCCAGCCTGAGAGGGCCGGCCAAACATTCATGCGCAGGTTGGGAGTCCAAACCACTCCTCCCCTCCCCTGCTCTGTAGGGAGAGCAGCTCAGCCCACCCACAAAGCTGCCTCAGCAGGGAAACATAAAATGATAATAACAGCGAGTTATTGTCATTTTATGTTTTCTTTATTTCACTGCTTTCTAGCTCCTAGATGATAACAGAACTAAGTGAAGGTGCTATGTTGGTTTATGACCTTGAACAAACACTGACTGTGGGATAGTCATTGGCTCTCGGAGTAAGAGACCATCTCCAGTTCAACATCACATTTAGCCACGACTTCAGTAGCCAAGTGGGCCGGCCAAACAGTCATGTGCACTTAGAGAGTGTGCAAACCACTCCTCCCCCTGTGCCGTCAGCCCCGCCCGTGCTAACCCAGCCCCGCAGCTACAAAAAATAAAATGATAATAACAACGTTGTTATCATTTTATTTTTGCTGCTCTGCTCAGAGAGAGGTGGGGCGACACTCCTCCGCCCTAGCGGAGGAACCGCCCCTGCTTCCTCCTCGTTCCCATTTCAGTGTTCCAAATGCAGTGCGTAAATATTTCAGAAGCTCACCATCTGGAGAAAGTACTTATAAACACAAGCCATATACTCAGATCATGTGCTATGAGACGGTCCTTTATTCCCCGTCTCCTGGAGCTTCATGTGAAAAAATCACAAGGTTAGTTTAGACCAAATGCATAAACATGATGTAAATGTACATCCAAGTATTTTTGCACCTTTGTAGAAGTGTTGGAGCCTGAACCCCGACCTACCTGCGGGGTTCACAAGTTGTGCGGCTGGGAAGACTCCTACAGGGAGCGTCTCACACTGGGGCTGGGCTCGGACTGGTACTGTAGCCTGATCAGTGTTAGACAACACCCTGCAGTATGTACAGATTGCACAATGATCTCTGTGGTTCAACGTCCATCGGGGGCCTTCCTTCACTGCACAACAGGGGCTGGACTCGGAATGAACTCCATCAAATCAAAAGCCACACATGATTCGACTGCAATTATGTTTTTTATTTGTAATATACAGTTTGTTACAAAACATACAGTTGGAAAACAATATGTGCAGCTGTAAAAAAGTAGAGGTAGGTCGGCACTGGTAAACTACACTACGCGGCTGTGGGAGGCGGAGTTTTTGACAAACTCCGTGCTCCAAGCGGAGCGTGGTGTTGCAAATTCTTCGCAAGTTTTGCCGGCGGAGCGAAGTTCACTGCCCACCTCTACCCAGAGCAAGCATAATGAGGGGAAATATTTTAATTTCTCCTCGTTTTTTCCTCTTTCTATGTGTGCTACATTCTGCAGCACACTTAGAAAGAGGAAAATGCCTCTTGGGATTGTTTTTGTGCAGGAAGTTGCCCCTTCCTGCACAAAAACAATACTGCTTGCAACGGAGGCACCCTTGCACCATGGTGCAAGGGTGCCTACGTTGGCGCTAGGCAGCAAATTGGTGCCAGCACAGGGGGAAAGGACAGGAATGCATCATATTTCATGAATACAGTGCATTCTTGCTGCCCTTTCGCATTGGCGTAGGGCAGCACAGCAAGAAGACTTCCAGCGCTGCCCTACGCCTGTTCCTCATAAATGAGGCCCTGAGGCACTTATCACCTGATATATTTCAGGAACCCCCCAGCTGTATCTCACAAACTCAAATCTTTCTTCTTCTGCACCATTTTTTCACTCTCCTGCACATATTTCCTTGTATCTCCTTCGTCTCACCTCACCTCCCCACACAAACAACGCTCCCACTCGTCTATAAGCTCTGATGGTCATTTATTCTGAGCCCCTTCATGATCCACTGACGGGCACTGTGAGAAATACACACTGTGGTCTGCCTGAATTCCACAGCTTTTAATCAATGCCCATTATAAACACCCACCCACAACCTGAACTCAAACAGGTACATACAGGTGACTCTTCGAAGTATGCACTGTACATGAGTAATATGCTGCATGAGAAAAACTACGGAAACACATCCTGGAAAAATCAAATATGCTTAAAGAACTAGAGAGCAAATAAAACGTGAAATGCAAACAGGAACAACCTTGCTCTTTCCAGGCTGAAGTCAGTGTCTGGTTTTGCTGGCTGCAGCAGTCACCCGATGGCGGGCACAAGGGGGGATGAGGAGCAGGACAGTGTACAAAGCGAGACCACACGAATAGAAGTAATTGTTATCTTAATGAGAGCATGCAATCCAGCTTCCTCACGCCTCCAGTCCTCCTTCTAACTTCCAACCCTCGCTTCCCGTCATCATCATTCTAGAACAGGTATCATCTTGTTACCTAGCTACAGGTGACATAGATAACTAAGATACCACATCTCTTCTTCTTAATCCCCCTACAATAGATTCACAAAGTAGAACAAAACTAATTGTAATGTATGTAGAAGTATCGACCCATTACAGAATGCATAGTACAGAAGGAAAGTTGCATACTACAGAAGTCCAGCATGGGAGAAATGTCGCATCACAACTAATATCACAGCACCCAAAGGAGTAAGCCATGATTCTAAAAAGGTACAACTATCCCAGCTACCCAATCCCTTCTCTTTGTAACGTTACATCAGAGAATCAGCAAATCTTTTCGGCAACACCACAGACCTGCCCACATGTGTCGCTGTAGTGCCACCATTCGACTCGGCGGTTTTAGTACCCCCACTAGCATCCTCAGACAGGGTGGTATTCTACCCCTGTTCCCCTGCAATTCCAGTATCATCCAACATCCATTCCATGGATTGTGCAGTTACAATTTGGTGCCTTTTTGCAGGTTGCCAGTTCAGTACTTTATTTCATCTTGACATTCTGCTAAAATGCCACACTTTTTCGTCATTCATGTCTTGCAAGGGTTCCGAAAATTTGCTACTGCCCTTCCTTGTTTTGTGGCCCATTTTGACCCTTACCCAATCTCCAGCTGCTAAATACACCTCTTTTACACCATGTATTTCTTGTCATAATACGTTTTGTACAGCTTTGCATTTTCACCAAATTACTCTTCACCACAGAGGGAGACCATTTGCTATAAATTTTCAAATTCAACCAAGCCCTGCTATCTTTTGTAAAAAGCTGTCTTCCCCTCAGAATTTTAAAGGGACTGTAACCAGTTACTTTGGGTGCAATTCTGTGTGCCCATATCATGTTGTACAATTCCTTCACCCAAACCAACACAGCATTGATGGCTGCCTGTACACTACCCATCACCACTCTGTTGAAGCATTCCACAGCGCCATTCCCCTCAGGATGGTAAACCAGAGTCTTCCTCCCAGAAATCCCATTCCTGCTCAAGAAGTTATCATACTTTTCTGAAACAAATTGTGGGCCATTGTCACTTAGGATAGTGTTTGGAATGCCCTCCCTTTTAAATGTCTTTTCCAAAAAAGGAAGTGATTGCTTTCGCATCTGTAACCTCCGACACCTCAATCTCGGGCCATTTGAAGTAACGATCCATGATGACAATGACATCCTTGGAAATGCCCCAATCATCTAGAATGGGTTCCAGAATGTCCACACTCAGATCTTCCCAAGGGCCCCCTGGATCCCCCAGAGATGGTCGAAACACAGACTGCGCCTTGTCGGAATTGACGCTTATCTGATAACCCCTCACAAACCTTTCAGTGTCAACATCTATGTCTGACCACCAATAAAATGATTTGATCTCCTTTTTAGTTTGACTATGCTGAGGTGTCCCTCACAGTTTATTTTCAAATCCTCAATCTTAGGCCTGTAGGAGCTATTAATCTGTCCCCCCTTAGGACATATCCATTATCACTAAGGGACAATTCATCCTTAATTTCCCACAACTGCCTGCAATCACTACTCAAACCCCCCTTATTTGTCCAACCCTTTACAATACATTGTTTGACCAGCACCAAGGTCTCATCTTCCTCATATTTGGTTTTCCACTCCTCATCCAAAATCTCTGCCATCCATAGCTACACTGTACTCTCCACATGCTTCTTCTTTCATGGGCAAGGGAGAGCAGCTCAAATAATCAGTCAACTTGTTCCTTATACCAGGTAAATATTCTACATTGTACCCAAAATCCAGTACCCTCAAGGTCATCCTACCAATGTGACGCATTGCCCTAATAATACCATTGGATGCAAGGACCTTCACCAGTGGTTTGTGGTCTGTGTTGAGCACAAATCGGGAATCACACAAATACTGCCTGAACTTTTCCATGGCCCAAACTGCATTTCCTTCTCAATTACTGAGAATTTTTCCTCAGCTGGGGACAATGACCGGGAAGCATATGCCACAGTGTGTTCCTCCCCCACACTAGATGCCTGTGTTAAAGCTGCTCCAAGTCCCTTACCACTGGTGTCAGTGGTAACAATGCTGTTTGCTCATTCTTCAGATCCTTGCAAGGGAACCTCTGTGACAATGTCTTGCTTAATCCTCACCTTTAACCCTCACCTTCAACAATTGTTTCAACGCATGAGTCTTCATTGCAAAATTTTGTACAAACTTTCAGTAGAATTCGGCAAGGCCAAGAAATTACCAAACCTCTTCTTTGGATGTAGGCGCTAGGGCATTCCTGACTACCTCGATAATATCTCTTTTTGGGGCAATTCCAACTCTGCCTACCTCATGACCCAGGAGTGTTACTGAATTCAATGCTAATTTGCATTTTCTTAACTCAGACATGAGACCGTTGTCAGCCAACTTCCATAACACCATAATTAGCCTTGTGTCATGTTCAAGTCTAACTTGGCCCATCACCAGTATGTCATCCTGGAAGTACATCACTCCTTCGATGTCTTTGAAAAGTTTGTGCAAAAGACGCTGAAACACTGCAGCCGCTGACGCAAGGCCAAATTGCATGTGTATGAATCTTTAACACCGACAGGAGTGACAAACACAGTAAGATTGCTACTAGATGTATGCAGCTGAACCTGGTGATAAACCGAGGTCAAATCTATTGTTGAAAACCATTTTATACCCTTGTATTTCGACAGGAGCTCATCAATTCTAGGTAAGGGGAACTTATCAATCACTATATTCTTGTTCAAGTCGCTGAGATTAATGCATAGGTGCAACTGGCCATCAGACTTCCGAGCTATGACTAAGGGTGCCAACCATTCTGCACTTTCTACAGGGTGAATTATCCCCTTACTCTCCAGAAGGCCAACTCTTTGATTGCACTCTACTTACAACCCGTAGGTATATTACTGACCTTGTGACTAACTGGTGTTGCATTCTCCTTCGACACAATTTTATGAACAAACCCACTCAGAGTCCCACTTTTCCCCGAAAACACATCTGGAAAATGTTCCTTGACCTCATTAACCATGGGTTCAACATGCTCATTCATTAGCATCACTTGGTCTACATTAAGAGCCAGGGTAATACCTAAATTTCCTTGGTCAACGCAGCCAAGTACAGACAGCCCTTTTCCTGCTATGTACAATTTTCGTTGAGCAGTTCTACCTTTGAATTCAAATTTATGTTCCCTAAAGCCCAACATAGGAATTTTTTCACCCGTTAAGGTGACTGGGTGATTGTCAGTGGGATTTAACTGGTCCCCCAGAACCTTTGCAAATTTGTCCTCCCACACAGAACTTTGCACAATGGTGTATGGTGACCCAGAGTCTGCCACGATCTGTATGTGTACTTCCCCAATAACCATGTTACACATAGGTTACTTCCTGGTGCCAAGCCAATATTCATCTGTGTAAAACAAGACCAAAACGATAAAAATCCAACATACAGTTACCAATATACGAATAATGCTAAAATAGACTTGAAATACAGTTCCTTGAAGTCGATAGGTCCGTCTGGGGCTATCACGGAGTCTTGAATAAACAAATCCAATGATTCAGACCTGTCGTGGCATCGCGGACCAGCTATGGTGTCAGGAAGACCCGCAAACAATACCGTTAGAAATGCAGGTTGTCGGGGACCCCGCGATGTGCTCTGAAGAGCCGGCGTCGGCAGGCGTCAGTTCCGGAGGCCATTGCAGGAGTTGGATGGCCGTTGCAGGTTGAATTCTGTGAGGTTGAAGTCAGTAGCGCCGGAGTCAATAGGCATTGAGGGGTTTGTGTGAAGTGGAGCTGTGCGGTGTGCGGTGCCCTCAGGTCGCGGTACAGACATCGGCTCGGTGACGGTCATCCAGCGGCGTTAGTTAGACAAGGGCTTTGGTGCGCAGTAGGGCGAGCGGCGGTGTGAAGTAAGGAGGTGCGAAGTGGGGCGGTGCTGGCAGGTTACGTGCAAGCAGTGGGGTTATCGTTGCTGAAGCGCTGTCGTCGGTATACCCAAGGCTGCGGTGTGAGATGGGGCAATGCGGTGTGCGGGCCCATAGGTCACAGTGCAAGCATAGGCACCGGTTGACGATCTGGAGTCAATGGTGCTGGTGTTGGTGGGCCAAGACTGCGGTGTAGGACGGGGCTATGTATATGTATGTACACATAAAACAATTCTCTTTTAAAATAAGGCCTCCATCAAATTGATGTATACATGTATGTACAAAATATATGTACAAAGCAGATAGGATTCATAACTGTCTATGAATTAACTTAAATGATTTCCTTCATTAATGCTTCCTACGAATCTAGTATGACATTTTAGCTACACCTGATTGCCCAGCTTTCTCTACACTCAGACCCACTTGTCAGTTTCTACAGGTTCAGAGATAATTAGCAACAAAGGTAGTTGTGTGTAAGTCTGGTGAAGTCACAAGACCACAAGCCAGAGATCCACCCGTTGCATCGGTAGTGGTCTCCCACGCTGGAAGACTTTGTCGTCTCAGTCCCTGTTTCTCAATAATGGGTGAAACCCCTGAAGGATGGCGTTTGAGATCGTCTTTACATGTTAGCTGTTGCTACAGATACCATTATGAAGTGTGGGCAGTGACTCTGGTGTAACACAAGATTTTATTTATTTATGGCGTGTATAAACCGTGTACTGTCACCTTACAGGTATCCTGGCGCTGAGAGCTTGCATCTGAACATACTGGCCGTAAAAGTGAGTACAAGAAGACCACAGGGTCACTTAGGGAAGAGCCCGGTCTTCAAGGCCTTCATAATGTGCAGCAGATCAGTTGATGATCTGGGAGTGACTGGGATCTTGTTCCAGAACTGGCCTGCTTTAACCGTAAAGACTCAACCACCTTGTCTGGTCTTACGGAATCGGGTTACACATAGGAGGTTCGCTGATGCTGAACGGAGGCATCTTTCTGGAGTATATCTCTTTAGGCTCCGTTATAAGGGAACCGGCCCATGCCTTGAAGGGTCTTGAAGACGATACACATAGACTTAAAGGCTATTCTCCTTTTCAGAGGAAGCCAGTGCAGTTCCTTCATCGCATCACATGAAGATTCCCAGTCACTGTTGTCTTCTCTGCCCACAGCTCACTCCTCCATTTTGTGGCAGCTCAGGGCAATAATGAACCTACTGCACTGTATTTTGGAATGGAACAGGACTCCCTGATAGTGGTACAAGATGATAGTCATGAGGCTAAGGCTTGCGTAGATTGTGAAGCGTAACCAGGTGGCAGTGGATGGCAGATCAGGCTCAAATGTCCTTTTGTGGACAGAGGGGCCACGACATGTCATCGACAGCCCTGCATTTGCCAATGTTACAGAATTTCCGCTCATGCAGCAATCACAGTTTGAAAGGATTGATTATGAAAAGAAAAATAAATCATCTGTGATTCATTCGGCCAGGGACGTCCCATGGAAAACGTAAAACCAGCTCGACAAGCAAAGGCAATGCAAACATTTATAAAAGTGTACACAAGGGTTTGCAATGCAGGCATGGGATAGACTGAAACAAAGGGAGCGTACAGGTGTCGAAGGGAGATCATGAGAGCCAAAGAAAATGACCTTTATGATGCAACAAGTCTGTAAACATTGTGGCTGAGTGAGTTACTCATCATTTACTTGTCTCTGAGGACAAGATGTGAAAGAGAGACTGAAACGTCAGAGGAGCGTACTTTCCTAAAGCATTTATTAGCATAAGCAGAAAACAAGGGCGGAGCGAGTGGCAATCACTCGAATGAGAATAATGCTCTACAGTCTACACCAGGAAAGGGCAATGAAAGAGTAGAGATACTCAATGGGCCAATATCCTTCAACCCTTGAGAAGTATCTTCATCTGTAGTCTTCTGACAAGTGGTCAGGTGGGTCAGAGATGATCACCATGCAAGGACATGTTCAAAACTAATACCCCTGCCAATCTGTGGCTCGCAAATCCACCTTTGCAAGGCTGCTAAGCCGATTCCTTGTCATGCTTCCCCACAAGGCTGGTCTATGCTTTCTCCTGATAACATAGTTCCATCTGTTGCAGGTGAAGCTATGGAAGAACAGGTATGCAGTTCTTCTGGTGACATCAGGTTTGCACTCATAATGCACTTCACACTGGACCGATCAACCAGACCGTCTTAGGAGTTTCAAGATCCTTCCATTTCACATCCACTTTTTCTCCTTCTGAAAGCAAGCAACACATTTTGCAGTGCTTTGCCTGTCGCCGTTGAAATCTAATCATTAACATTAATATGAAGGATGTCCATGATAGGTGGGCTTGAAAATTCGGTGGTCATGAAGACCTTATATTATGATGTTTTTTCAAAGCACTGAGGCACTTTTGATATTTGGCCTTAATGCTGGGTTGTGCCCCATATTCAAAGTCTAAGGTTTTATAAAAGACAGATTCCTGTTGGCGCCGGCTATGGAACTCCTATGTTGTCATTGGGCCGCCATAAGGGCATTGGACGGAGGGGTAGATCTCTCAACTACTGAAGTCCTGGTTTATTGTTTATTACAGGAGTTCGAGAACCAGGCAATGGTGGGACCTTTGTCTAATGGTAAAGATTTGAAACTGATCCCCTTCTCAGCCATTTATGATTTTGTCTACCAAATAGTTTTTCTAGTGTCATTTACTTCAGTAGGATGGAAGAAGGAATTTGGGGCATTCACTTTACTTGATATCAAATTCCTTTCAAACAAATTTGTTCTGCCCCCATGTCCTCTGTTTGCTCTGAAAGCTGTTTCACATTTTTGATTGTGGCCAAGGCATTGTTCTGCATTATATCTTCCCTAAATCTTAATCTTAGGATACAACTTTAATCATTACTTGGATATCCATAGTACTCTCTGAAACTATTTTTGTCTGAAAAATCATTTTTTGTGATTTTACTTCCCTTACTTATGGGCTTGATCTTAGGTGACCTTTGATTGCTAATTTGGCCCAAGTGATTTCAGAGTATTAGCTCCATGTTTAGAAGCATAGATCAAGCCCCAGAGAGATCAGAATCTCTCCACTAGAGCTACATCCGTGCTTGGGGTGAGTTCAGCGCAGCTGTAATTTGATGACAGGACCAGCAGCCAATGCTTCCGTGCAGTATCACAAGTCAGTGTCAGGGATCCTGGTGGAATCCTAAATGATGAATGTCTTTTAGTCAATTTTTGTATAAGATGATTTAATTGCTTGTAAAATAAAGTACATGTGATATTGGTTTTTGCAAAGTCCCTATTACTGGTTTTGGTATGCCCTCAGAGAAGTAATGATTGTTAAGAAGAAGAGGGTTGAAGTGGAAATGCATCAATTACTTCCTGAACCGACCCTCATCATGAAGAGACCTACTCTTCTTCATCAGAAGTGGTGAGCTCCATTCTCAACACACGTTGGGTGGAGTCCTGCAACCAGTTTCAAATGTTGGCTTTGTTAGTATAGAAGGGGGGGGGGGGGATTGACCAATATGTTTTTTTTTTTTTTAATCAAATATTTTTATTATATTTTTGGAAAATAAAGCAAACTTCAAACAAAGCATGAACACATGATACACCATTATTGACAAATCACAGTGGCAACAAAGGCAGTTGTAGAAACAAAATGTTCGTTTCAGTTGAATCCACGGAGGGGTCCGAATCACCTGGACATATAAAAATAAGGGGTCATGGGCACACTGGTCATGAATACAAATAATAGGAACCATCATTACATCTTTCAATGCTCTTTTCCCACTTCTCCAGACTGCATTCTTTCTCCCTCTGCCTCCCCCCCTACCTCCAGGCCATAATACTTGATCCATGGTGCCCATATCTTCCGGAATTTCCGAGGACAGCCCCTAGCCTTGTATGTCACTTGTTCCGCCACCATATACAAATCTAGACATGTTTTCCACTCTTTCAATGTTGGTATTTGAGGGCCCCCCCAGTATTTCACTATGTCCCGTTTTGCCACCACTTGTCCCAAATTGGCCTGTACAAGTTTACGTCGTGGGATATCCACATCGGTCGGAATTCCCAAAAGGATAAACCTTGGTTCCAAGTCTATTTGGACTTCTAATATGGCATTTAGCTCTCTCACAATCTTATCCCAGTAGATCTGAATCTCAGTGCATTCCCAAAGGGTATGGATGAATGTACCACATTCTGTACGACATCTAAGACAATCTGGGCTTTCAGCTCTCCCTATTGTATGTAATTTTGCTCTGGCAAAATAAACTCGGTGTAGGATTTTGTATTGAATAAGACGCAGCCGTAATTTGATTGCCACTTCGCGAGGGTGCATAAGAGCGGCCTCCCAATCTATATCCTCCAGTACACCAGTGGTCTTTTCCCATTGCGTCGGTAGTGGACCCAATTTATCAGGCATGTTATTGAGTATTGTTTTATAGGTGTACGAAATGGCTTTAGCAGGGATCTCTTCTTGGAGGAGTCGGCCTTCTAGTGGGGCATACTCCGGTAGCGTCTCTTTATCTAACCCCTCAGCTGCCTATGCATGTTTCAAACGGAGATATGTGTATGCCTGTGTGTCGTGGAGTTGGTATGTAGCTTGGAGTGTGTCAAATGAAGCCAGCACACCATGGTCCAGGACATCACCTAGTTTAGAGATGCCAATTAAGTCCCATTGCCTAAAACCTCTCAGTTTCCCTATCTCAATTAGCCGTGTCCCCTCCCACAAAGGGGTCTCCCTGGTACATTTGTGATCCCACCCCATCTGTCTCTCAGCCCCTTTCCATGCCTCAAGCGTCCTCTGGGTTGCCTGGAATAATCGGCTATATCCCCTACCTCCATAAATATAATGAAGATATGTATGGTTCCTAAATTGTAGCCTTTCCAATCTATATGCCGGGTGATCTCCTGGTGCATGAATCCATTCATTAATGGCAATGAGGTGAGAAGCCCTATAATATGCCCTAATGTCTGGAAGAGCCAAGCCTCCGTTATATGGATTTCTCTGTAGAGTTGGGAGTGCAATACGCGGGTGAGTTCCATCCCATATGAGTAAACGTAGTTTGTTATCAATATCCTTGAACATTGTATCTGGAATCTTAGTGTAAGTATTTTGCAACACATAGAGCAATTGGGGAAGAGTAACCATTTTATACATGGCGGCTCTTCCCATTAGGGTTAGGGGGAGTCTCCTCCACTTCTTAACATCTGCCTGAAAGTTAAGGAATACCCGCTTAATATTATGAGCTAAGCTAGTGGCCACTTCCGTAGTAATGTAAAGACCAAGATAGGTGAAACCCTCTATCGACCAGCGCAAACAACCAGGGTATCTCTGGGGCTCCACCATTCCCCCCACTGGGTATAAGGTAGATTTGGTCCAGTTGATTCTATATCCCGCGTGACTCCCATAGTCTTCAACAACCTGTAGAATTCGGGGAAGCGTCTCCACCGGGTTCGTTACATATAACAGAATATCATCTGCATACAAAGATATGCGTTCTGCGTCTAATAGCTGGGAGTCGTCCACAAAACCACCCAACCCTGGGAGGTCTCTGATCACACAAGCCAATGGCTCCAGGATAATAGCGAACAGTAAGGGGGAAAGGGGACAGCCCCGTCTAGTCCCCCTTTGGATCGGCCAGGTCTCGGAGAGAACTCCATTGACCCTAACCCTCGCCTCAGGTCTTTTGTAAAGTAACTCTACCCAGTCTCTAAACCCCGGGCCAAATCCAAATTTCTCCAGAACATATCTCATAAAGGGCCAGTGGACGGTATCGAACGCTTTTTCAGTGTCTAGCGAGAGGAGCAAATGGGCCTCCTCCCTGTCACGAACTACATCCATCCAATTGGCCAATCTGCGTAAGTTATAACGCGTGGCCCGTTTCAGCATGAAACCAGACTGGTCCCCGTGGATCAGTGAGGTAATAACAGTTACTAGACGTGTCGCAAGAACAGTGGCCAGAATTTTAGTTTCAATATTCAATAAAGAGATGGGGCGGTATGACCCACAGTCTTCCGGGGCTTTCCCTGCTTTTGGAATCACCACAACCGTTGCCGTTCTAAGGTCTGTCGGGAGTATCCCCTCACTTTTAGCTGCCACAAACATCTTAAGCAGATGTGGAGCCAGTAGGGCACTGTACGTTTTAAAAAATTCCCCTGGGAGGACATTAGGGCCCGGGGTTTTCCCCGCTTTCAGTTTACCAACAGCCTCCGTCACTTCCGCTAGAGTGATATCTTCCTCCAGCCGGTCCCGATCATCTTGGGCGAGGCAGGGGAGTTTAACCCCAGCAAGGTACTGAGTTATTTGCACCTCACTTGTCTGCGTCTGGTTTGCATAAAGTGCGGAATAATGTCAGGCAAAAGCTCCCACTATGTCCTGTGGCATGGTGTAAGTCCGGCCCTGTTCCGTAATGGATGCAACCCACCGCAACTCTTGTTCCTTTCTGCCCAACCATGCCAACAATTTACCCGTTCGATCCCCTGTCTCATATAGCCTATGCTGTGTTGCAAGTTGGTGTGCCCGCGTCTCTTTAGTGACCAATGCTTGATATTCCCGCCTAGTAATGTCGATTTGACGTAAAAGATGTGTATTAGATGGAGAAACATTCCCCATTTCAAGAATCACAAGTCTACGTTCCAGATCTAAAATCTCCTGAAGTTCCCGCCTCTTTTTATAGGCAATGATGTTTTGGGCTCTGTCCCGTATCACAGTTTTAAAGGCCTCCCATAGTACTGCAGGTGATTGCACTGAACAATCATTTTCTCTAAAATAGAGCTTGATATCTACCCGAAGTTCATTGGACACCGAATCATCTTTCAGTGCCCAAGCATTCAGTCTCCATGTCATGCCAGAACCTTTTCGTCTCTCCCCCACCCGTAAGTAAAGCGGCGAATGGTCTGAGATACCTCTAGCCAAGTATTCCAACTCCTCCACCTGTTCGACCTCGCCAGCTGGGGCAAAGATATAATCCAACCTTGAAAACACCCTGTGGGCCCCGGAAAAGTATGAATATGTACGTGTAGATGGGTGATGACGTCTCCAGAGATCCGTACGGCATAAGGTGTCCTGAAACCTCGCTAGTGCAGTCACTTCATACCGTCCTGGTCTCATCACTGTACGATCTAGGGAGGGATCAATCACATCATTGAAGTCGCCCCCAATAATATGTGTAGCGGGGCCAGATTGCAAAAGAAGGTCTGTCAATTTATCTAGTGTGCGTTGTTGGAGGCGAGGGGGCGCATAAACACTACATATAAACCAAGGTGTGTGATTCCAGGTGCCCTGGACTGCTACATATGTACCATCTGGATCGTCCCATCGTCGAGTGACTCGGAAGGGGGGAGATTTTTTAATAAGGATTGCCACCCCCCTTGAACCTCGGGTAAATCCTGCGTGTGCCAGGGTGGTGTATTGCCCCCTACCTAGGAAAGAGCAGTGTGGACCCATCAAGTGTGTTTCCTGTAACAGGATAATATCTGGTTTAAGCCTTTTAAGATAGCCCGAGACTAAACCTCTTTTGATTTTGTTCCCTAACCCATTTACGTTCCATGTCATCACAGTGTATCCGCCCATAGCCATTGCAAAGGAAGAACTAAAATACTCTGTGTCCTCCCAGGACCCCATCCATCGTGTAGACAGTGCCATTGTGTCTCAGTGTCAGTATTCATGCATGTCAACTGAACAAAAAACATCTGGACAAAATTACCCTCCCCTCACCCAGAAAACAGAAAATCGGACATTGAATCGTATCCATTGTATCCCCCACCCCACACTCTGCAGGCACCCCCACCACCCCAATTTCGTCAACGTGACAACACTGGTGTAGGTAAACCACTCAGAGGTCTGTAACCCTCCCCCCGTCCCTTACTCCCTTAACGCAAAACAAGAGTAACAACCCACTGTATACTTCCCTTTCACGCGTCAAAAGTTCCGAATGTCTATCAACTCACAGGAATCGTACAGTGTCTCGGGGAGGGCGTCTGGCCCCAAGTCATCATTCCTCCTCGCTATTGTTCAAAGGCTGCCGGAGGGGAAGGTTCTCGCCCGGAGGGGTCGAGCCCGAGGCCTCCAAATGCTGAATTTGCTCCAGAAGCGGATGTGCATCATCTTCCACCATGGACTCCGGCATTTCTGACTGATCAGAGTCTCCATTACCACTCGATCTCTGTGAGGTTTTCGACGTACATTCCAGTGCCGTAACATCGTCCGACTCCGATATAGTAGTCTTCTGGTCCCGGAGCCTCAGGGATCTCGCCGGTGTAGCCCTGACGGAGGCCCGACGTCGAGGCACCCGTCTCTTTCGCTTCTCCTTAGGCTGTTCCCAACTGGGACCTGGCAACCTAGCAATAGGTAGGGGAGCAGAGGAAGGCGACCCACGCCGCAAGCGAGGCCGTTCTTCGATCCAGGACCAAGCATCTTCTGGAGTCTGGAAGAAATGTGTGGTATTCTGAAAAAGAACTTTAAGTTTGGCAGGAAACAACAGCATATATTGGATCCCAAGAGCACGCAATTTCACTTTTACAGAATCAAAGGTGCGCCGCTGTTTTTGGACGTCTCGAGAATAATCAGGGAACACCATCACTTTTGAGTTTTCATATTGGAGCTCACCTTTCTTCCGCAGTTCCCTGAGTATTAAGTCTCTATCCTGGAAATTCAAGAATCGAGCTATCAGCGGTCGAGGAGGAGCCCCCGGCGGCGGTCGGACCACAGGCATTCTATGTGCTCTTTCTATAACAAAGCATGACAAGAACTGTGTCTCCGGAAGAGCATCCTTGAGAAAAGTCAGTAGGAAATGTCCCGGATCAGCGCGCTCCGCATTCTCTGGAAAGCCTATAAAACGCAGGTTATTCCGGCGGGCTCTGTTTTCGGCATCATCAACTCTGCAGGCCACATCCTTGACCGTTGCCATACGTCCGGCCACTTCTTTACTTGTGTTCCGTGAGGTGTCTTCGAGCTCCGAAACCCGCTGCTCAACCTCCGTCACTCTTTCAGAGACCTTACGCAGGTCCTGACGCAGAAAGGAAACCTCCGTCCGTACCTCCGCCAACTTGCCTTCCAAGCTTTCTCGTGACACATGGATCGCCTGCAGAATCGCATCTGTATCCGGTCGAGAGGGTACACCACCCTCCGCCCCTGCAGGTGCCGAGACGACCTTCGCAAATCGATCCAGTTTGCCTTGCTTAGTAGTTTTGGGCTCCTTATCTTTTGCCATCTTGGCTGAACTAATGACAGGCCCTCGAAAGTATAGGCTAGCGGGTCGATAGCGCCCCCCCCCCCAAAGTGGGACAGAGTCACACATGCATTCCAACTGCTTAAGCAGCCTGTAAAACCAAAACCAAAATCCGCTCCGATCTTTCTGCAATGTGTGGCGTCAGAACAGCAGCAACGAGAACTTCCCTGAAAACGACGCCTCTACACGACTGGTCCAGTTCCAAAGTACACCTCTGATCCGGGGATATTCAGCCCTGTACTGCCATTCACTAGGGGAGGTCCAATTACATACGACTGGGGGCACCCCTTTCGTTTATAGCACTACAGAGGCCCAGACTTAAGTGATTAGGCACTCCAGGTACTAGCAAGGTAAGTCCAGAGGTGAGTCCCTGTCATTCATCCCTACGTTGCAGCAGGAGACGCAGGGAGCCGAGCGTCCGCAGCGACAGCACCACCACGCCAGCTGAGGGAGTCCACAATGCAGTTACCTCACCACAGTAGAAGAGTAGGGCAACACTAGATGAAAGGCCTTGGAGGGGGGGGGTAGAACAGGAGTCACAAGGAACCAAGCGTCACACCCTGTATGTGCCCCTTTTACGTCGCTCAGCGGTCGCAGGGTCCCATATTGTAACTGCCGGCCGTCTGCCGTATCACTACAATAGGTGAATAGAGTAATGTTCAGCCACAATCTCCCGCACCCCAGCCAAGGCGGTGTGAGTCTCAAAAAGAAATAGTATTTCTGTGGCAGTACCTCAAGTCACTTAAAGGCAGGAAGCACAGGGAGCTGGCTGTCCCATCTTACAGGCCGCCGCATCCGTCACCACATCCAGCCACACAGCCTCAGGTCTCTGTGTGTAGCACCACAGCAGAGGGCCCGGCCAGGCCGCGGCGCGGAACGCCTTCACCGCAGCCCGCACTTAACCAGGCCCACCACCGGCTGGTATAATCAGGGCTCTTCGGGGCTCCCTCTTCCTCACCAGCGGCACCCGCAGGTCACAGCAGCGGAGTCCGCGGCCACAGATCTCCACCACGGTTCAGCGGGGGGGCGCTCACTCCGTCCTGAGCACCCCGCAGGTCTCAGCACCGCTGCGCAGACCCCGCAATCCGCACTCCCTCGGACTCACCTCCGGGCAGCAGAACAGAAGCTCAGCGGGGCCCCCCTCCTTCAACAAGCGGCCCTGCAGCGGGCGCCTCAGCAGGGGGGGGGCTCCCACTTCACAAGCGGCCTCTTGCCCGTCTCTACGTCGCCGCCCGATCCCTTAGGGCAGCCACAAATCTCCCGCCACACCACCACAGCGGAGGGCCCGGTCGGATCACGGCGGCGTCCCCCTTCACCGAAGCGGGCACCAGTCCAGCGTTGCTACCAGCACGGCCAACAGCTCCGGCCCTCAGCTGCGATCAGTCCGCCCCAGCCGCCATGTTGTGAGACTGCGCTCCCGGCAGCCGCGCCGAAGAAGTCTCAGCCTCGGGCAAAAGAACACCCCCGGACTCTCCACCAGGCTCGTTTCAGCTCACGGATACCCTCCGTCCACCAGCCCAGGTAAAAGAAAGCCAGGAGGAACAGGATGAAAACAGGATTTTGTATGGGGCCAGCGGAGCTCGCGACAAACTCAGCTACCCGGCCATGTTGCTGGCCACGCCCCCGACCAATATGGTTTTTATACCCCATTGAAGGTGAGGAGTATGTTTGATCCTCTATAAACTGTTTCAAAAGCCTGTCTTGAATGGTTGACCATCCATCTCAGAAGGACTATGTGAAGAGGAAGAGAAGGACTTGGTGTAATGAAGATTGCTGGTAAGAGATTGAGCCACTACCGCCCCTTGAATTTAATAGTATGACAGACTGAATGACTAACGAAACTCAACACATTGCTTTGCGACAGGAGCAGAGAGAGCTTCATCTCACAAGAGCCAAGCTGGAAAGGCTTTCAACAAACAACTATTTCTCCAGCAGAGAACACAAGGGTGCGCGTGCCCTGCCAGTTCTGTGCTCCCAGCCAGCAATGTTTTCATGTGTTTGTGTTCCTCGTAGTGCAGTACACAAACTGAGCAGCTTCAGATCTCAGAGGCATTCATTTAATAAAGACATATGGACCCCACCGCGGCATGAAGAGCGCGGCTGTTCACTACGAAATGAGCAGAATCATGGATGACGCCATCGCCGAGCAGAGTATGCGATTTCCTGATTCAGACTGCTGCTCTGTCAACAACACTGATTTTTAGGTCTGGCATTGGCCAAGATCTTTTTATTTCAACAGAATTGTATGTATTATATATTTTCTTACAGTGACTTTCAGCCCGCCCTATTTATCCATTGGTCTGTTATTGTGTCATTCACGTTTTCTTCCACCCGCTACAGCACGGGTTGTGGGTCAGCCCACTTCAGCTATCGGCTAATATCAATGTGAGTGACAGCATCCTGCTCTTTTTCACACCCAAAGTAGTTCTCTTAGGTGTGAGGTAATACTATGGCAATGTGCGTTATTTGAGACCAAAAAAATATCTTTCTTTTTAACCAATGTTTTTTAGATTGACAAGGGCCTGGCAGCTTCCCCAACAATAACGTTTTGCAGAAGCCGTGAAAAAAAAAAAAAAATGTTGTCAAAGCCAACACCAGACCTATTGGCTTTGCCAAAGCTTGTTTTAAAGTCACTATTTTGGACCCAGACTGGAGGTGAAGCTGTCAGGGCAGCCATTTTGAAAACCAAGCCAAGATCCGTGTGTAATAAAGGGTCGTCGGTATAGTCCATGGTTGGCCTGCAACGTCCCCTCATTGGTAAGCCATGCTTCTCCTGCGCATTCCCGTGGTGCAACGCGGGAACATTTACATAACATTCTAAAGCCGACGTGGCACCAAGGAGTTTTACTGTTTTTCTAGTGGTAAATGAGTGCCAATGTGGGAGACTATAGTGCCAAAAACACATTTTATTGGTGCATACAAGAAAAAGAAGAATACAAAGTATTTTAATGAATCATAAGGCATTCATCAAACGCAGAATGGGTTTTTGTTGTTGATAAACTGTACACAGTGTGTAATTGTTTGGCAGGAAATCTGTTGTTAAAATAATGTTACGTAGTACTTTACACTTAGAAATGCTTTTTTATTTATCATCTTGAGTTGTGTTCATGATGGCTTCAGGCTCTTTGCTCTTTGTCTCTAGCTAGGATAAACCTAGATTTGTGGCTGTCGGTTTTTGCCCCCCAGCATAACCACTCTTGCGCAATCCTGTCCTCGCCGCCTCCTGTGTATCACGAGTTGCGCTCATTTTTATGCCATGACACAATAGCATACACTAGGTTGTGAGAGCAAGGACAAAAATATGTGAATCTTTGAAGGTCGCTCGAATTACTTTTTATCATGATCTCTTTTATAACTTTTTTGGACAGATTTTAAAGAGATTACATCACATGGAGGAGGAACTGGCTGTCCGACTTTGATGCTCCGTTGCTTACAGTTCCTGTGAGCTGGTGTTAATGTTAAACATAAGAGCTCGCGTTAAGGTTCAACGCAAGAGCTTGGGTTAAGGTTGAACGTAAGAGCTTGTGTTAAGGTTCAACATAAGAGCTCACATTAAGGTTCAACGTAAGAGCTCACGTTAAGGTTCAACGCAAGAGCTTGTGTTAAGGTTCAACGCAAGAGCTTGTGTTAAGGTTCAACGCAAGAGCTTGTGTTAAGGTTCAACGCAAGAGCTTGTGTTAAGGTTCAACGCAAGAGCTTGTGTTAAGGTTGAACGTAAGAGCTTGTGTTAAGGTAAGAGTTTGTGTTAAGGTTGAATGTAAGAGCTCACGTTAAGGTTCAACGCAAGAGCTTGTGTTAAGGTTCAACGCAAGAGCTTGTGTTAAGGTTCAACGCAAGAGCTCACATTAAGGTTCAACGCAAGAGCTTGTGTTAAGGTTCAACGCAAGAGCTTGTGTTAAGGTTCAACGCAAGAGCTTGTGTTAAGGTTCAACGCAAGAGCTTGTGTTAAGGTTCAACGCAAGAGCTTGTGTTAAGGTTCAACGCAAGAGCTTGTGTTAAGGTTCAACGCAAGAGCTTGTGTTAAGGTTCAACGCAAGAGCTTGTGTTAAGGTTCAATGCAAGAGCTTGTGTTAAGGTAAGAGTTTGTGTTAAGGTTGAATGTAAGAGCTCACGTTAAGGTTCAACGTAAGAGCTCACTTTAAGGTTCAACGTAAGAGCTCGCGTTAAGGTTCAACGTAAGAGCTCGCGTTAAGGTTCAACGTAAGAGCTCGTGTTAAGGTTCAACGTAAGAGCTTGTGTTAAGGTTCAACGCAAGAGCTTGGGTTAAGGTTCAACGCAAGAGCTTGGGTTAAGGTTGAACGTAAGAGCTCACATTAAGGTTCAACGTAAGAGCTCACATTAAGGTTCAACGTAAGAGCTCACATTAAGGTTCAACGTAAGAGCTCACGTTAAGGTTCAACGTAAGAGCTCACGTTAAGGTTCAACGTAAGAGCTCACGTTAAGGTTCAACATAAAAAGCTCGCGTTAAGGTTCAACGTAAGAGCTCGCGTTAAGGTTCAACGTAAGAGCTCGCGTTAAGGTTCAACGTAAGAGCTCGCGTTAAGGTTCAACATAAGAGCTCACGTTAAGGTTCAACATAAGAGCTCACGTTAAGGTTCAACATAACAACTCGCGTTAAGGTTCAACATAACAACTCGCGTTAAGGTTGAGCATAAGAGCTTGTGTTAAGGTTGAAAGTAAAAGCTCACGTTAATGTTCAACGAAAGAGCTTGCGTTAATGTTAAATATAAGAGCTCGCGTTAAGGTTGAGCTCGTGTTAAGGTTGAACGTAAGAGCTCGCGTTAAGGTTCAACGTAAGAGCTTGTGTTAAGGTTGAACGTAAGAGCTCACGTTAAGGTTCAACGTAAGAGCTTTGTTAAGGTTGAACATAAGAGCTCACGTTAAGGTTGAGTGTAAGAGCTCGCGTTAAGATTCAAGGTAAGAGCTCGCGTTAAGGTTGAGCGTAAGAGCTCGCGTTAAGGTTGAGCGTAAGAGCTCGCGTTAAGGTTCAACGTAAGAGCTCGCGTTAAGGTTCAACGTAAGAGCTTTGTTAAGGTTCAACGTAAGAGCTCACGTTAAGGTTGAGTGTAAGAGCTCGCGTTAAGATTGAAGGTAAGAGCTCGCGTTAAGGTTGAGCGTAAGAGCTCGCGTTAAGGTTCAACGTAAGAGCTCGCGTTAAGGTTCAACGTAAGAGCTTGCGTTAAGGTTGAGCGTAAGAGCTCACGTTAAGGTTGAGCGTACGAGCTCGCGTTAAGGTTCAACGTAAGAGCTCACGTTAAGGTTCAACGTAAGAGCTCGCGTTAAGGTTCAACGTAAGAGCTCGCGTTAAGGTTCAACGTTAGGTCTCTGGCTCACATTAGACGCCACAGATAAAGGTGTCCATAAAATCCCTTGGTCTACCAAAGATCCTGCCCCTTAGAACAGTGAGCAAACCTGGCCCTCCGCAGAGTGTTCTGTATGTGGGGGGAGGGAAGGATGAGGACCCCCCCCCCCTCCAAAAGAATGTTTTTAGAAAATATGGGTCGAAATTTAAAGCTCAGTTTTTCATATATATATATATATATTTTTTTTTCTGGATTGGATTACGACAGCCCCCCAGCCCCGAAGCGATCCTTACCTTGGAGCCCTCCAGGGAAATGCCAGGGTGACCAGAGGGCCAGTCCGGGCCTGCTGCTGTCTGCCCGCTCGTGCCCCCTGCTTGCACAGGTGTACATGCTAGGACACTGGCTGTAGAGGTAACGACAGCGCAGATTGGCGTCAGTCCTTATACCCTCAGCGGATCACTATCACGATGTATTGTGTCTCGCGACTTCAATCACTTAGAGTTGCACGGCGTGTTGTTATAATTGTTGTAAGTGGGCCTTGTGAGCCAATGTTACATCAACAAACAGCCTGAGTGTGCACCACACCAGAGAGCTCGACTGCACACATCCCGGCGGTAGTCACACGTCTAGCCTGGTGGGTTAGAGCACCTGCACCACCTGCAGCCCCGAGGGTCACACGTCACATTGTACCTCGGTCCCTACCGCCCACCTCCCCCACCCACCGTCCTAGAGGATGGATTTATTTGAGAGATACCCTTCGTGCCAGCCTTAAAATAACCCTGGCATAACCTCCAGATGCCGCGCTGGCTGACATTAACGAAGGAATATTCCGCGTGATTTATGACGGAGGTGGTTTCATCAGCAGCTGGAGCGGCGCGCGAGCGCTCTGGTGTCCTGTGCAGACTACTTTATGTGGTCTAATGTCCTCTGTAATGTTTTATGTGTAATCTTCGGATTTTACAAGAACAAGAGAGGCTGCTTAGGATGTGGGAGTGCCCTGGGAGTGACTGCAGGTTATCAGTGTCAGAGGAGAGGCCTGTCTCATCCGAGACCCCCTGCAGAGCGTTCTGTGAAATACGGATGCTCTCAAAACAAGCCAGCCATAGGGGTGAGTGGGACAGGTGCAGTATCACACGGGGCCACCTGGCAACAAGGTCTGGTGACTGAGATGTTTGGAAGTACTGGCCCCTCCCAGGGTCGCCGACCCCCATCTGTGCCAAGTGAGCCCATTTCCAAGCTAGTCTTACAGGCTCACGAAGTGCAAACTCTAGAGCCTGGTGTACTTTTAGGCTGGGGGCTGTGCTCGGGGACCCCTAGGCACCCCAGGTCTCCGCTAGAGCGGTCCTGCCCCCATTCCAGAGTCTTGGGGTCTAGAACGTGCAAGAATAGAGTTAAACTCAGCTCCATTTACCAGCCGAGCCCAGGCCTTTTTGAGACCACCCCCCTGAAGCACACCGACTCCAGAGTCCGAGGCAAAATGATATATCGCTGTTCGGGTGCTCGCCCTCTTCTGCCAACAATACAATTTTGAGGCCTTTTGTTGGCCAAAAACTCACCACACTACACTAGTGTGCTAGAATTTCCACCACACAAAAAAGAGATTTGGTATCGACAGCAGATACAAGCAGGGTCGAAAGAGACAGCCAGCGGTGCCAGCAGAAACGAGCAGGCTCGAAAGAGACAGCCAGTGGTGCCAGCAGATACAAGCAGGCTCGAAAGAGACAGCCAGCGGTGCCAGCAGAGAAAAGCAGGCTCGAAAGAGACAGCCAGTGGTGCCAGCAGATACAAGCAGGGTAGAAAGAGACAGCCAGCGGTGCCAGCAGAAACAAGCAGGGTCGAAAGAGACAGCCAGCGGTGCCAGCAGAAACAAGCAGGGTCGAAAGAGACAGCCAGCGGTGCCAGCAGAAACAAGCAGGGTCGAAAGAGACAGCCAGCGGTGCCAGCAGAAGCTGGACAAGAATAAAACATTCAGAACGATGCAGCTATAACAGCGGCTGATTATCCTACAGGAAGACCAGCTGCTTTCCACAGAGGCCTGTGCCTCTGAAAGTGTAATAGAGATGGGGCGGAGTCAGTCACATGTCAAGTCATGTGACTGACTCTGTCCAACCAGAACGGCCTTTTAGATGCAGTGACCTGCTGTCAAGGTTTCTTTTTTTTAATGACTACTGGAATTATGCTGCAGGGAGCACCAAATTATGCAGCAGGGTTGACTAAATTATATGGTGAGAAAAGGCAAATTGTGCGGCATAATGCAGCACATTTCTTGATAGTATTACTTCATTATTTTGACATTTTTACACATAGTAATGCTATCTGGGCAAATATTTCACCTCAGTGCCAATTTAACAACCAAACACAGAAATAAGCAACTGAAACATGACCAGTTAACCTTTGCAACGGGCCTTCCGCTGCGCATGAACGCCAGGTTTTTAGTAACTTTTGGTCCATTTGAGCTATAAATATTTTTTTGGGGGGGTTAAAATCTTCAAATTATGCAGCAGATGATGGATAATGTGGTGAATGAGGCAAATCCATAATTATGCGAAAAAAACCACTGCCATAGAACCGGATAATTCCAGTTGCCCTGGTTATTGCTGATGGGCGTGAACAGTTGTAAATCTCAATGGAGCTTCCTACAGCCAGTGCCAGGGAATGCTGGGGTTTTGGAGCTGGGGCAAATTCCACATAATCTATGATTTTCTCTATTTGCCTCATATTTCAACTACTACTGTATACGTTGCTGATTTTTGTAAAAACATATTTGTTTCTGTCTGAGAGAGGTTAGATGTCACAGCAAATGCTAAAGGCAATGCAGCTCCTAGCCCTGAAGAAGGCGCTGCTCCTCCCATTGTCGAAACTGACTCCTAGATTCAAACTCCGAAGAGTACAGAGGCTGTAACATAGAACCGAATGGACTGAGAGAAAGTTCATGGTGCTTTCTCCCAACAAGAAACAAAACACTGCAAGTTTAAATACCTTTAAGACAGCAGAGGCATTGAAGCTTTTTTGTAAAAGGGCTTTGACCTGACACAGTTGCAGCATTTTCATTAAATAACAAACAAATAACAGAGATGGGATGTATAGAAACATTCGTGCATGAGTCAATGGTCTACTTTTTAAATTCTGCTTTGTCTTTCCTTTACAATGTGTATTTGTTGCTCAGAAAACTCGGATTTCAACTTGATATTTTCACAGCAGCATTTAAGACAAGCAGAATTTTGAAGAATCCCAAATATTTTACACCTGTATTAAAGGGTTGATCTCTTCAGGGTTATCTCTCGCTGTGCTGAGTTGTGTTATGGTATGCCGCTGTATGCTAAACTGTGTGGAAGATGAACCCCATACCCCAATATTTAGGACTGTGCCCCAATAATCATGACACCCCAGAATTTTAGATCACCACAATTTTCCTCAGACAGTTCCACTCCAGGTTGATCTTGCACTAAAAGCACCCTTAGCAGAAAAGTAAAATAAATCATGAGGACCACTCAATGACTGAGTTCTAGATCAGGAGAAAAGTTAAAGGGTTTTGTTACAGAAAGTTCTAAAATCAAGCGGTTCACAGTAAATGCAACAAAGGGTCAAAAGCAAAATAAAATTATACAGAGCAGTCCAATCAGGAGAAATGTCCCAAATGAACAGCAAAATAATGAGAAAATCGAGCAGCATCCCTACTACGAAAGGAAAATCCTCTGGCCTACCCCCAAAATCAAAGGGTTCTTATACACAATTCTCACATAACAAATTAGAAGTGCACATTCATCGTACCATAATAACAAGTAACAACTTTCTTGGCAAATAAAAAAATGATGCGTCCCTTCTACGTTTTTTAAGCACTATCCCATTCTATGTTTTTTCCATCTGGGGATGTTCAAACCAATATGCATCATTCGAACAATGGTCATTCATAATACGCCCAGCAATGGAAGTACAGCGGAAGGGCATTGATACTTGCAACAGTTAGGAACACAATAAAGTTCATTCAGGGCGCAGCCGTAAACTCCATGACAATAGCTTGTCTTTGTTCTGCAGAGCTTTGTGAGGAGAGAAGATGCAAAGGGAGACCACTTGGGAGGGGGTGGATACAAGAGTGAGTAAATGACAGAGCAGCATCAAACAGCATCCGTTTTATCCAAAATTGAGTTTTGATAAAAATGTGGCACAAGTAAATTAAGTTAATAAACACACTTCTATTCATCAAATTAAACTCATTTAGACTGTTAACATATTATATAGACCTTTGCACATTGGATAAAACATAAAAATAATCATTAATCAACGTTATTTTATATGGAAATTATAACCCTAGAAAAACACTGCTACAGTTCCCTCCTCTGATGGATCTATAATCACTAAAACACATGAAAAAAAACATTATTAATCAGGAAAATCATTCAGTTGGCATCACTCTTTTCTTCCTTCTTGGGTTGTCCGCTGTAATCTTCATCGGATTTTAAACACCATCCTTAATACAGTCCATCTCAAACATCTTGTATATCTTCCTCTTTGTACCTGTATTACCTTTATCCACACACTTTTTAAACACATTCCCAGATTTTAGAAACAGAAATAGAACAAATCATTATTATTATGACAGGGGTTTAAATTAACCTTAATGCACTTTTACCCAAATCATCTAACCATTCACCAACCTTACTAAAACCCTTTCCCAACTTACCAAACCAGGAACCTACAGCTTCCCATAGACCACGTTCTTCAAAGGTTTCAATAGCAGGCAAAACTGTAATTTTAATGATATAAGAATTAATAACCCTACAGTTATCGGGTGCATAGATACAACACCTTTTGACCTTTATTACTTTACAGACTCCACCCTCCTTCCCTAAGATAATATTTAATGCTAATCTGATCTACATAACTATAGTCCTATTAACAATCACCACTAAATTTACCAGTTTCAAGGCACCAACTGGTTCTACTGCAAGTTTATCTACCAACCTGACAAACGCCTGCTTTTCACATCATTTACTGACACACCTATAGAAGGAATCATAGCACCTATCATGTCTAAATCTACAGTCCCAAAATTCAGTTTCACTCTTTTCAAGCCCACTAACTCATCCATCTCATTTATATGATTAACTCTAGAAAACACCAAAGCAAGATAACAAGATCCAACCCAATTATGCAGCAAATCAAAATAAGCCATTTTCCCACAAATATAATAAATTCTTCTCAGAACGGACTCTCCACCCATCGAATAATTTCCACTCACCTCATAGCTTCTTTCACACACACTCTCTCCTACATATTCTGCCTTACCATTTTTTCAAAGTTCTTCAACGTACCATACACAATTCACCCCTACGTTCCTCCTTCATCCTCAACCTAGGATGTATATCTGACTATCTAAGTTTTTCCTCCTCCTTTAACTGTTCCATAATATAACTTTTACCTCTCTCCAATCTCTCACTAATTTTTCTCCTCTCTCATTATACTCCCAAATAAACTCAATTTCCTCTTTACTCAACACACACACCTGCTCCCAATTAGTAGGTTTAATTTCAGTTTGTGATATTCTTCTAAAAACATTACCAAATGTAACACTCTAGTCATCCTCTCTTATGGGAAGATCCTCTAAAGACACATTGAAACCCTTAAGATAAGGGCGAAAGAAAATCATAATTTTCAAATATAGCAAAATACATACTACAGCATAAAGAATAAGAAATCGGAAATTGCATGTAGGTGGAACCCTCGCCAGCAGAGGTAGGAAGAAGAGTCCACAAAGCAGTATCTAAGATTCATAATGTTTATGTACTCATTTATCAACCTAGTGTATATTTTATCCTGAAATCCACTCTCTAAGTTCTCTTTATGCTCTAGCATATCATGTCTTTATTTATTTCTAAAAGTAGCTAATCCAACATTTCTAAAAGCATGTCCCACCACAGATATTAAGCAAAAGAAACAATTGATGGACGGAATGCTGGACAATGCAAACATTCACCCCCAGCCACAGATATTAAGCACGGCAACAGCCAAACTAAGACTAAAAATAAGACCAATATAATCATTAATCCAATAATTTTATAGCATTGGCTGAACTCCATCTTCTGAGACCTAAAATTATCATGAGACTAAATTAAAAGGCAACAAAAATGCTCTTTAAAACAATAATACATTTCTTCTTGTCTTCTTATTTCTTTAAAGCAATAATCAAAACAAAATTAAAAAAAACAATCTTCTTATTGGTTAATTTTCTAAAAAGTTCATTTCAGTCTTGTTTTACTTAATCTAACTTTGTCTGAACAGCCTCTCTTCTTTCTAAAGGAGGGTTTTTTCTTCTTCTGTCTCTGCTCCACTGTCAGACTCACTCTCAAATTTGTGCTGACACTGATTCCTTAGATTGTAACTTTCCCCGTCTTCTTCTTCATAAACTGTAGCTAGATATACCCACTCAGGTGAAGCATACTTTTTGGAACTCTACTTCTTGTCGACCTTTTAGCTACAGGAGATTCACTCCCATTAGATTCAGAAATAGCCTTGTTCACAGTACTTTCTTTTGTAAGTTATTTTCCGAGGAATATCTTCTTCGGCTTTTCTTTATTCTCCAACAGTCTTAGTCAGTTTCTTGGCTTTCTGAGGAACTTGAACTTGATCTTGAACTTGAGCTTTGATCAGTCTTGTCTCTGCTGTCTGTCATGAACCGCTTTCTTCTTCTGGGGGTTCACGTGACTCTGCATTTGGGGAACAACTTCACCCTGAATTCTATTTGGATTCTGGGGACACTCGTGTTTCCAGTGCCCTGTCTTCCCGCAGAAATGACAAGCAGTGCTTCTTTTCATTATTTCAACCTTTGCATTCCTCCCATCATTGTTCGTCATCCAGCTTCCGCCACTTTGCATTTGCATCACTCCATCTCCCATCTGCTCGCCTTGGATTCGATTTGTCTCTTTTATTCCCGGTTGAACATAATTAATATTGAAACAAAATGAGTTCTGGGGCGATCCTCTCTCAAACTGCTTCATCTCAGCAATCATCAGCTGCTCTGTAATCGTTTCCTGCTTCATAACAAAATAATCACTATTGTATTTTACCAGCTTCAAAAGCTCACCTGTGCTCTTTGTCAGCCAACACAACTCACTCTACTGTATATGATTGCTAAGCTCTGGCTTTAAACCCATACCAAAATCAGAAACAAATCCACTGAGACCATTTTTCTCTGGATCATCGACTCTGGAAAATCTGCTTAAGCCTTTTGCAAAAAGCATGCATGGACTCTTTCGGCTCCTGGGAAGTTCTGAACATTTTCAGCCAGTTTTCATCCTATTCAGGCACTCTTTTCTTCAAATGCTCAGTCACTTGTCTGTACTTATTAGCTACCTACACAGGGGGAGCATTGTTAGGAGCACCTCTAGCTGGTTCCTCAGTTGGCCATGCAACCACTACTTTGCACTCTGCCCACAAATCACTAGGGACTGCTAACTCAAATAACAAAAATCCATCCACAACAATGGTGAAGTGTTTGTCAACTTGTGTACTTCTTTGTACCACTTCTCGGGTTTTCCCTCGCCTTGCAATTTTGGAAAATGATTACTAAATGCATAAAGATCATCTCTTGCCCATGGCACGTGCACAAAATTACCTCCGCGCACTTCCATCAAAGGAAATTCCAAAACTGTTCCCGTCTCAGCTTCCGAATCACTTACTGCACCTCATGCCTTAGCTTCACTCTGTTTTGCTTTCTTTTTACTTGCTGTCCCTTTCTTCCACCTTTCTTTGTACTTATTTAAATCAACCCATTCTCTGGGTTTCTCAATTACATCTTTTATATGAGCTGTCAAAGTACTCAAACCCATTTCTTTAATTTCGTCGTGGATCAAGTGCACTTTATAATTTTGCTTTACATTTTTCATTTTACTAATGTCCACTTCGCATTCATCTGCTACCTCCTCTAATTTAACATGTGCTTCATTTGCACATCTGGCTGCTTATCTCATTCCATCCACATTGTATGTCAACAACCTGCTTAAATCAATGTTTCCCTACAACATTTCATTAAATTACATTTTTAAAATGCCAGTATTAATTGCTTTCGGAGGCTTCTCAACCACCACCATCCCTGAAGGAGAATCAACTTGAACCTGAGTGATGTGTTGTGACTTGGGTACGGACAGAGGACAGTCTATGCAGGCTGGGTCCTGACATTTAGGTTGGAGGAAATGGGGAAAACAGGCTTTAGGCTGCTTTGAAAAACTGAGGTGGCTTTTGGTCTTCAGTGTTGTGTCACCCAGGCTGGCATCATTTCTGCCAATCATGACAGCTCCAACAAGGCCTGCCTGCGACAGGCAAACCGGTAGGATGGCACTGTCGATGGTATCGAAACTGCCAAAAAAGTTCAGCAAGATGAGGACAATGAGAGATTATCACAGACAATGTCTACCTGAAATACTGCTCTGAGGGCTCTGTCTCTGTAGAAAGTGAGGCTTCCAGACACCTACACCACATTAATACCCAGCGACTTCCAGAACACAAGTTTTAAACATGGCTGCCACGCACAGAAAAACAGATCTTGAGTTTCTATTGTAAGACATCTCTATGTACATGGTGGTGAATAGCATTGTGAACTCTCGGCCATACTTGTACAGTCTTCTTTCATTTCATTTCTTTTTTTTTTTTTAAATTTTTAAATTTTTTTTTCTCCCTTTTTAAACACATACAGCTTAAACATAAATCAATATTGCTGCTAAATCATCAAGAACTTAAGATATTGACAGTCCTACAAAAATACAAAAGAGTAGAGAGAGCAGTACAACAAATAATATAACAATCAATGGTTATACTATTTGACTAAATAACCAGGGTTGTCAAACTTATATATCTCTATATACATATCATAGATATTTAATACATTATTGTCTTGTTACATTTCATTTCATTTCATTAAGAGCAAATAAACCAATCCAAAACTTTGAGATATAAAAAACTGCAAAGGGATACATATATCACTCTCAGTACTTTAATCAACTAGGTCCGCAATGGGGGCCCAAATTCGCTGTCCCAGCGCTTTCTTCCTTCGTCCTCTCAATTTATATATTGATGACTCGATGTTATATATAGCAAATAATTTTGCACGCCAGTTATAGAAGGTTGGAGGATCGGTACTGATCCATTGGGACGTAATACACAAACGGGCAATTGCCATAGCTATAAAAACAAAGCCTGTCTCAGATTTTACCCTGCTATCTGTATCAGTATTATTCCCTACTCCCAAGATAAGGAGAGTCGGTGTAACAGAGACTGATATCCCCAGAATCGTAGCTAAGAATGTTTCTATGTCATGTATAAAAGTGGCTAATTTTGGACAAGAATAAAACATGTGGACAGTGTCCGCTGCCTGGAGATCACATCTGTTACATTTCCCTCCTCTCAATCCCTTCCATTTGATGATCTTTGCAGGGGTATAATACAAGTCGAAGACTGACATGAAATGTTGGCTCTTAAGGCTCCCAGTAATTAAGATCTGACTAGCCAACATGAGGAGTCCTCCATATCTATTGCTCCCTCCCCAAGCTTTCTTGCCCATTTATCAGAATATACACCCAGATCATCGGGAAAGGAATCAAGCAGGATATGATAGATCTTTCCTAACCTGGATTTCTTTTGCACAGCTTCCACCAGAGGTATTTTCCCAAAATTTGATACCGTTCTACGCCTGTTTTCCCCAAGAAACTCCCTATCTGTAAATATTTAAAAAAATGGCCCCTAAGGAGACCATATTTTTCCCGTAATTTTTCAAATATTACCAGTTGCCCATCTTTATAAAGGTCCCCCAACTGACAGATACCTTTACTAGCCCATTCAAAGGTGACTTGGTCCCGAAATATTGATGGGAGTAATCCTGTAGCTGCAAATGGAGTATATACATTTAGATTGGAAATCTTAAACTTCCTCCGAATCTGTTTCCACACCTTATATGCTGCTTTCACGATTTTAAATCTGGTCTTTTTATAGTAGCTAGGCTCTAGAATCGACACTAAGCAACCATTCACTTGGCTCCCCAGCCCAAACTCATATATGGACGGGCTAGTCTCTATAGATAAGACAGCCTTGGTTCCAACTAAAGGACACCCATATGTTGTAGAATAGCAGCCCAATAATACAGCAGGAAGCTAGGAATAGCCAGACCCCCCGTTGTTTTGGAAGCATCATCCATTTAGCCGCTCTTCTGGACCGGCGATAGCCCCATAGAAACCTAGAACAAACCCTCTCTAACTTTATAAAACAAGAAGAGGGAAATTCAAGAGGAATGGTCCTAAAAAGATACAGAAATTTAGGTAAGATTGACATCTTAATGACATTGCTTCTCCCATAAAGGGAAATATGTAAATGGTCCAATCTCTCTAATTTCTTATTAGTACTTTCAATTATTGGGCTAATATTTAAATCAGGTATTCTATCAACCGTGGCTGTAATTATAATACCCAAATAGGTGGCTGTTGAAATAACTGGAAAATCCGGGGGGCAGATTATACCTGAACTAATAATTTGAGTCTTGTCCACATTTAGCTTATATCCTGACAAAACGCCGAACTGGGCTGCTGGGTTTTTACCACAGGAAAGGCAGAGACAACATCACTCGTAAGGACCGCAATGTCGTCTGCGTATGCCAGTGCTCTGTACTCGATCTCCCCAATCCTACCTGCTTTAATATGGGTGCATAACTCCAATTTTCTCAAAAAGGGATCTATATACAAAGCAAAAAGCAGGGGTGAGCAGGGACACCCCTGCCTCGTACCTCTGCTAATAGTAAGTGGCTTAGACTCCTGCCCTGCAATCCGAATTACCGCCTCTGGAAATAAATACATTGCCTTAATTGCTTGTACAAAGCCACTACCTATCCCTTTCCAGCATAGGACAGACCACAGGAACCGCCAGGAGACCCTATCGAACACTTTCTCGGCGTCCAAGAGGAGAACCCCCAGCGGTGACCCCGTGGCCTGTGCCCAGTCCAGAAGGGCAATCACCCGGCGGACATGGTCCGCCGTGTCCCTTCCTGGAATAAACCCATGTTGACGTAACGATACCAGAGGGGTAATGACATTTCCCAGTCTTACTGCTAAAAGTTTCGAATAGATTTTGCTGTCACAGTTAATCAAAGTGATAGGCCTATAGGAGGCTGGGTCTAATTCTGGCTTGTTTTTTTTTCTAAAGACAATGATTGTTGTCTTACGCCAGGAGTCTGGAATAAGATCTTTTTCCCGTGCCTGTTCAAATAAAAGTATAAGATTTTGTTTAAGTACTTGTCGAAATGTTCTATAAAATTCCAGAGGAATACCGTCTGGACCAGTAGCTTTTCCCATGGCTAAAGATGTAATTGCCAGTTCTATTTCTTCCCAAGTGAACCGGGCTTCCAATATCTCATTTTGCTCCTGCGTGACCTTCAATGTTTCCATGCCATTAAAAAAACCTTCCTGGGGATCTGTCTCTGTCATGTCAGGTCCCTCAGTATATAGTTGACTATAGAACTTCCGAAAAACGTTAAGAATTCCTGCCGGAGAGTCCTGAACCTGCCCTGTATGATCCTCGATTTTACAGATATGGTTGGCTATCTCACGCTGGTATAGCCGTTTAGCTAAAACCCTACCAGTATTTTCTCCCAGTTCGTATGATTCGACCCTCTGCTGTTTATATTTAGCTGCCACCTCCGTACCAAAATGACGATGTATTTTAGATTTTATAATAGCAATATGCTGGTGGCATTCCTCTGTACTTGTACCCCTCTGAATTCTACTCATTAATTCATACTCTGCTATCTTTAATTGTTCTACCAAATTCTTAATTTTCTTCTGTAGAGTTTTTTGACGAGTTATAGAAAAGCTCAAAGTTTCCCCACGAACAGCTGCTTTGAAAGCGTCCCACACAATACCAACTGAGGCTGTATTATGATTAATTGAAAAAAATTCTTCTATCCATTTAGCCATATGGGTACAGTATGTTTCGTCAAGTAGAAGTTTCCTTTCAAAAGTCCAAGGCCGCTGGATTCTTGGCATACCACTTAAAGGAATTTCAATCGTTAAAGGATTATGATCTGATATGGTTCTTGGAAAAACCTCAATCTGACTTATCTCTGCCAATTGTTTAGACAAAAAAAAATAATCTAGCCGAACTAGCTTGTTGTGGGGAGATGAATAAAAAGTAAACCCAGGATCAGGTGATCTGAGTTTATGCCAGCAATCTAGTAGTCCAACCTCCTTCATCATTCCTTGAAGTGCTTTAAAAACTCTGACTTTCCTGCCTTGATATGGAAGAGTGTCATATATATTGAATTTGCTATCTAAATGGATATTAAAATCACCGCAACATATCAAGGGGTGCGGCCATAAAGCGAGTTCGACGCTTAAAAGTTTAAGGTATCCAGGGTCATCTAAATTAGATCCATAAATTGAACACAGTGTCATAGAAATATTTTCTACCATAATTTCAACAATGGCCCACCGAACCAAATTATCTGCTTTAGCTCGTTTACATAAACCCACCCCTTGTCGAGCTAAAATAGCCACCCCCCTAATTGTAGTCCCCTGCCGGGTACATATCAACACTTCCATCCCAAGATCCCTCATCCATCCCCGCTTACCCCACGGTATATGGGTCTCCTGAATACATAGCACATCGATCTGCATAAACCGAATCTGTTTTGCTAACATACCCCGCTTTTCCTGTCATTGAGACCACATATATTAAAAGAGCAGATCCGCAAGTTACCCATCATCCTTGTAGTTTATAGCAACCGAATCACCCTTTGCACAGTGACACAGATTATTGAACACGATAGTAGAACATGCTTCGTATTTCCATATAGCAGCAAAATAGCACCAGAAAAAAAGGGAAAAAAGAAAAAAAGATACCCACACCCTTCCCCCTCCCCAACCCCCACACCCTTAACCCCGATCCTCCCTCCCCCTCCCACCAAAGCCCCTCCCTTCCACCCATCTCATGAGGCGTAAGGACCACCAGTCCTCTGTGATGGAGAGCTGACTTCTCTCCCCCTCTCTCCTGAATTCCTCGCCCCCCACCACAAAAAGAAGTAAGAAAAATCTCCTCCGTTACAGTAAATCGAATGTGGCAAAAGACTTCCATTAACCAATATAGGCCTGAACCAGAATAAGTGTAGATTGCAATAAATCAAAAATAGACCTCCTGCCTATCCTACAGTGTATGTAAAAATTCCTTTGCTACAGCTTCGGACAAAAAGAATTTCGCCTCCCCCTTAACCACTACTTTCAGCTTAGCAGGGTTCAAAAGAAACACCTGAGCCCCTTTTTCCTGGAATCGTGGGATTAATTGGCGAAACTGCCATCTTTTCTCAACTGTTGCTGGGCAATAATCAGGTCTCACAAAAAAATCACATCCTTTCCCTGCCCTTTTCCTATCTGGTCTTGCTAGATCATACAACGTCTCTCTAGCCAAAAAGTTGTTAAGACAGATAAGAATAGCACAGGGCTTTTCAGCAGTTAATCCAGTCTTTTTATGTTGATTGAACGGAAACCGGTGGGCTCTTTGAATCTCGATTTTCCAGTCCCATTGCTTCAATTCGGGAAATGCCAAGGTAAAGAGTTCTACAACAAATTGTCGAGTATCCGTGCCTTCTTTGCCTTCTGGGATACCCAGTACCCGGAGATTGTTTCTCCTTGAACGATTCTCCAAGTCGGTCAGTTTCCATAATGTATCCGCTTTCAGGGTTACTAAAGAATGAGTAATGGCCTTCTGCGTAGTTAATTCATCCTCCAAAAAAGAAATTCTAGTTTTGGCCTCTCCGATTCTGGCAGCAGAGTCAGAGCAGGTCTTAGCAACTCTACGTATTGAATTTTGTAATTTCCGGTATGCACCTTGGGTACGTACACTTTCCGCACGAGTCTCCTCCCTATGGGCAAGGATGCTCTGGTAGATAGTGGAGAGAGTTATTTCACAAGAGATGGCTTGTTCTGAGCTTGAGCCTCCTAAATCTGGCATTCCATGACTTATGCCATTTCCACCCAGTTGAGAGGAAAAAGAATAGTCCCAGACCATTGAACCGGCTAAGTCAGAAGCCTTATCTAGAATCGGGGCATCATGTTCTCTTTTCCGGACGGTTGCAGAAATATGGGTCGAGTTCTCCCCCAACTCCCCTCATCCAAGTGGATACTGCTTGTATCACTCTCCTCCTCAACGCAGTCTCTCCCAAGGCTTTCGTCCCCTGAAGAGATAGATGGATCGGACATAGAATAGAATTTATCCCCTGAGTCCCCCTCCTTCACAGAACCCATAGCACAGACTTCTTCAGCTTCTTCAACTTGGTGGTCAGAGAAAGGTTTCTTTGTTGTTAAATCTGGACTTAATCCATTTAGCACACTCCCCTGGCCGCCACTTGAGGGGACTACATTACCCATAAGGCATTGTTCCTGTATTTTAATTCTTGTCCCAACAGTTCCTGACTCGTTGATCACGACCAGACCGTCATGACTTGTTTTGGATCTAGTAGATTTAAATTCCTTGAGTGCTCCACCCTGCCCCGTTGCCCCCTCAGAGTTATCTACAATTACATTATTAAGTTCTATCCCATCAGAGATCGAAATACCTTGGGTCAGCGTTTCCTCTGATGCCTCCAGTGTTTCTGCCGGTAGAGCAGGGGGCGTTGCTTGTTTTGCTAAAAGTTTCTCCCCAGAGAGCGAGTCTTCAATGTTCTTATTTTTCTGATTATGTGCTTTAAACATTGAGGAGACTGTTTGTCGTGCGCGTATAGAAGTACTTCTTCCGCCAGCCCGATCTGTTGTTCCACCCAATCCCGGCCGGCCAGCTGTTGTCCCTGTGACCGACCGGGTTGTCTCAGCATCCAGATCTACTTTTCCAGGGCTTCCCGCTCCCGCCGGGGCGCCTCGGGTCTTCGATCCTCTTCCCGTGTTTTTAGGTGCCATCGGAGCCGTCGGAGCCGTCACACAGCGCTGAGTCGTAGCCACAGCTGCACAGAAAAGCGGACTGGCAGAAATCAACCGAAAAGGTGCTGGGAACTCAAGACGCCACAGCCACGAGCGCCAAATCATGCCAGAAGGTATTAATTCTTTCCCTTCTATTGTCACATTACTTCAGACCACACACATAGAGGGGGGAGCGTTGGTCAGGAGAGCATCGAGAGTCAGCTTCACTCGGCCAGCAAGGCGGCCGCCATCTTGCCTCTTGACCCCGGCTTGTCTTCTTTCATTTCAAACTACTTCCACATGTTCTAAACCCCTACATTCTCTTTTGTATCATTCCCAAAAAGGTTTAGATCCCATAATAGAGAGATAACAATGTCACAGAGCACGCTGCATAAAATAACTCAGCCGAATAATGGACTACAGAATTCAGCAGCCGTGCGGTATAGCGTGGCCTTCCATTGCCCATGCGCTCTCTCTTGGGAAGGGGTCAAAGTCTGATAATGAAAAATAAGTCCCGGTCCCCTAAGGCGGGTACTGGTATGCTTTGGTCCTGATGAAATCAACCCTGATGACATAGATACATTATTCAAAGTTGACTAGTTAATTTAATATATAGGTACTCTCAACTCAGTGGACTAGTGCATTTCATGCGTTGGTGCATTAATTACGTTGGACTAGAAAATATAATGAAGCGGTTCTCTCGGCCCAGTGGACCAGGCATTTCGTGCCTAGACGCATCATCACAGTGGGCAATTATATTTAATGAATATGCGCTCTGAGCCTAGTGGACTGGTACATTTAGGAGGTAGGCACTCTCAGCTCAAATGAGTAATACATTTCATGGTCAGTAGCCCAGTGGACTACTACATTTAAGTAAGTACTCTCAGCTTTGCAGGCTAATACACTTCATGGCCGGTAGCCCAGTGGACTACTACATTTAAGAGGTACGTACTCGCAGGACTGCACAATAGTACATTTCATGGTTGGTAGCCCAGCGGACTACTACATTTAAGAGATAGGTGTTCTCAGCTCTTCGTAATAGTACATTTTATGGTCGGTAGCCCAGTGGACAGTTCCGCTGAAGAGGCAGGTGCTTTCAGATCTGCTGAATAGTACATTTCAGGGTTGGTAGCCCAGTGGACTACTACATTTAGGAGGTACCTAATCTCAGCTCTGCAGAATAGTACATGTCATCATCAGTAGCCCAATGGACTACTCCATTTAAGAGGTAGGTACTCTCTGGTCTGCAAAACTGTACATGTTATGGTTGGTAGCCTAGTGTAATACTACATTTAAAAGGTAGGTACTCTCAGCTCTACAGAATAGTACATTTCATGGTTGATAGCCGCAGGACTAGTACATTTAAGAGGTACATACTCTCAGGTCTGCAGAATCGTGCATTTGACTGTCAGTAGCCCAGTGGACTAGAACATTTAAGAGGTAGGTACTCTCAGCTCCACAGAATAGTACATTTTGAGGTTGGTAGCTCAGAGGCTAAGTGAATTTAGTGGAAAGATAGTCTCAACCCAGTTGAATAATGAATTTACTGTGTAACTTCTGTTAGCATTGTGGAATAATGAATTTAACAAGTAGTCCAATCCATGTGGAATCGTGGCTTTGATAGAGTGGTATTTTTAGACTTGCGGAGCAATGATTAGCACAGGCATGGACACGCGTAGGGTGGCCCAAGAAAAAAAGATGAACATGAAACTGAGATTATCTATCGAATGGAAGAGATTGCAATCTTCGAAGTCTAATCCATAGAGAAGACCCACTCTTGTAAGTCTACTTTCAACATGTATGCCCTTCTCTGAATGCTTTGAAACCTTCCATGATATCTGCCTCCCAAATTGTTTTCCCCCTTTGTGCCTGTACTACTGCCTGACTCATCCTTGGTCTTGCTTTTTCCATTGAACAGATTCAAAGAGACCATATGTCAAAATCTTCTTACAAGAAAGGAACAGTAGGACAAAGCTGATGGCTTGTTCTTACCAACTCATCTTCAGACCCTGAGGTATGTAATCAAAAACACATCTTCCTGCTCCCAAAACCTCATCAGCACCACTTCCTTCTTATGAAGCATCTCAAACCCTCACATACTTCCTTACGCCACCAAAGTTTGTTGTTGCTCAATCCTACCTCATCGCCAACATGTCAAACTTCCTTTCCTCAAAATCCAACTCCTCCCTCCCAATCAGACCTTTTCCTCTTACCAAATCCTCACACTTTCTTGCTCCTCATCATCAAGCCTTTCCGTCTCTCCAAGTCCTCTCCCAACCTGCCCAGAGGAGTAAGCAACCTCCTCCACTTCGTGACCCGTTATTCCATACCCCTGGACCCTCAAATACTCAAAACCCCACCCCTTTCAATGTGAAGTCAATTAGCCACAGTATTCAGCCAATCATAGCCCACTAACACCCACCCCTCCACTCTGGGTAACACCCCCTTCTTAAATGAAAAAAGACAGGTTCCGCTGACAGGTGTACATAGCACGTTTTGTGGAAGGCAATCGGTTGTATGTCAGAATATTGAGGACAGAAACATTGTTAGTCAAAAATATTGTAGCATAAATATTGTTAATCAAACTATTGTGAATAGAAGTACGTATAGGTAAGTATAGATTTAATATTCTTAACTCCAAACCCACATATTGTGACAGTTATACATCGACAAGGTTATATATATGTTTAGTTAGGTACAGTAAACCTATACTCGCCTAAATACACTTGTCTTCAGCAATTTTGGGTCTTGATATTTTGTGTACGATATTTGTCTATCACAATATTTCTTCCTTCATATTCTGGTCATTTGCATTCACATCACTTATGCTTTCTTATCATTTGTGAACAAGATGCTTGATACCAAAATTTCCGCAATGTGCGCAATATTATTTTTCTGCACACATGACATCTGAACTAAAGCCAATTGTTTAAATAAAAGCAGCAATTTATTGGCATTTTCATGACAGGTTTATAAACATAATTTTTATGGTGGCTTCTAATTTTGAATGTTCTCACTTTAAAAACACCCACATCCAACTTCGGGGTCAGACTGGCCTATTGCGCAGTCTGGCAGTGCCCAAAGGGCTGGCTTCGTGGATGCGTTTATGGGTTGGGGAGGTCTTGCCCAGTAGACAGCGCATGCACTGTCTGTTGGGAGACATAGTGAGGGGTTACCAAGGAAATACAAGGGCTTGGAGTTCACCTACAGGCTTACCATTGGTTGCCTTTCATTGCCACTTACATTTGTCTGCTTCTTATTCGTGGTCCAGCTTGTCAATCTTGTGTTTGTCCCTTCCATGGAACATTGGCGCTTTTTTTTTTTTTTTACTTTATTTATCATTTTATAGCAATTTTATCCATTACAGTAGCCGAATTGTAGTATCTTGACATACATAATGTGAAGAAATATCCGGAAACAGAAAGATGATAACATTCAAAGTGACATTACCGGAGCTCATCGAGCGACATACTATAAATAAATGTCAGAGATGATCATGCAAATAACATGGGCCTATACGAATAACATCACAACAGTTTGACAGCAATCTTTTGACATTAGGACTTCCCTCACTCTTTTGGGTTCCGACTTTCCTCTTACCACCATTCAGTCAGAGACTCACATGTGGTCGGAAACATCATATGGGTTCAACCTTCATCGCTGTTCACAATATCCGTCCCGGCTGTATCTACTGCTGCCTTGCGCCTTAGATAAGCCTGGTACGGCTCCCAAATATCTTGTGGTCTACAAGTTAACGGTCTTAGAGCATTGTAATTATCGGACTGTGTGTTGCAGTATGACAAATCTTTAAGCCGTTCATCCAATGTTGGCAGAGGCCCCTTCATCTAGCGCATGGCCACCCTCCGTTTTGCGAGTAGTATACCAAGTGCAACCAGTTTGCGGGATGCTTTAGGAATTTCTTTATCATATCCCAGAAGAGCAACTAAGGGGGTGACACGCAGTGGTAGTTCTGTTATGTCCTGAAGCACCTTGCTCACCACCGACCAGAACGCATGAACTCCTGGGCAGTCCCATGCTTGGCGCCTCCTATTCCGCACCTCATACAGTTGTCATCTTCCCTCAGACCATATCTATACAAACGCACTGGAGTGTAGTAGATTCCATGAAGATATTTAAAGTGTATTAGACTGTGTCGGCCATTTTGTGAAATGGATTTCGTGGAAGAGGTGTGGCCCAGCGGCCAGGGTGCCTGACTCCGGACCACGGGGTTCACGGTTCGATCCCCAGTGCTGGTGGTAGGTTAGCCCAGCACCATGTGACTCTGGGCAATAGCTCACTTAATCTTCCCGAGGGCCCACAGCGCCGGGACACCTCTCTGGAGGTAGCTGTGCGCTTTACAAACGCTGGTATTTCATATTTCAACTGAACAGCAATATAACCACTGGGCTTCAGCTATAACAATGCCTAGTTCATCCTGCCACTCCTGACACGGTTTCGTCTGGTTAAGGTTTCCCTCGGATCTAGCAAGCGCATATAAAATCGAAATGCCGCTTCGTGAGGTCTGAGTCTGCAATAGATAGGTCAGCAGTGTAAATTCCTTGGGCTCTAACATATTTTCACTCGATAATAGTGATACCTTACTAGTGGTGATGGGTCAGAATTTTCTGTCAAAACCTGTTCCCAGGAGCGAACTTCCCCATTTAAAAACAGATCCCCCATATTTTTTATGTTTAGTGCATGAAGAGCCTGTATTATTGCCTTATCCTCTCTCAAGGGGAACCACCCGCACCATTCCACGGGAAGTTTTGGAGAATAGGGGAGCATGATTCCCTGCCTATCTGCAGTTTCATACAGTTGATTCCTAGTAACCCCCATGGGATCAAAAACATGGTATCGCCTCTGTGGTTTAGCGAGCAGATATTGGGGGAAACTGAATCGATTTACCTCAACTCTTTCTAAGGATAGATGTGGCAAATTAGGCGGCCCATGTATCCAGGCATAAGCGTGGACCTGCTGTGCAGCACTATAGTATCGTTCGAGGTCAGGAGCATTGAGACCACCTGTAGTGTACGATCTTGTCAATATGGCCCATCGCACCCTGGGTTGCTTACCCACCCATGCCACCCTTATTAATAAGGTGCGGAGAGTGCGAAACAGCGACTTTGGTAACAGGATGGGAATATTAAGGAAGAAAAATAAAAACCGAGGCAACACTATCATCTTCATAAGTGCTATACGTCCTATCAGTGATAGTGGTAACTTGATCCACCTCTCTATAATTTCTGTGAGGCGCTGTATTGCTCTGCCATAATTCTCTCGAATTACTATCTCCGGATCTGTAGCACTTGAATACCTAAATGCGCACAGGTTCAGTGGTCCAAGTTAAGGGGAAGTCTATTTGCACCGGGGCAGTGGAAGCGGTCAGAGGAAATATAAGTGATTTTCTCCAATTAATGTGCAACCCCGAATGACTGCCAAATCTCGTCACTTCCTGTAGCATTGGAGTTAGGTTGCGGTCTGGATTTCTTACATATAATAAAGTGTCATCTGCATATGCAGATATTGTTAGATTGTATTGCGGGAAATATATGCCTCGGTGTGAATGGTACTCTCGCACCGCACGGGCCAAGGGCTCGGCCACAAGTGCATATAGCAATGGAGAGAGTGGGCACCCTTGCCTAGTGCCCCTTGTGATTGCTATTGGAGCAGATAGAATACCATTAACGCATACGCCCGCTACAGGACTCGCGTACAGCACTTCCACCAACTTTATGAATACCTCGCCAACTCCCACCCATCTCAACACTGCCATGAGGAAGCTCCATTCAACCGAATCAAATGCTTTCTCCACGTCCAAAAAGACTGCTGCTGCACGGACATCTGGGTCTATGCGTGCAACTGTACAGAATAAAGTGCGTAAATTGCTTGTAAGGGAACAGCCCGGGATGAAGGCAGACTGCTCCGGTCCCACCAGACCCAGAAGCAGTGGTGAGATCCTATTGGCTAAAATTTTTACAAAAATCTTGGTGTCCGTGTCGAGCAAAGACAAAGGTCTGTATGAGGAACACTGTGTGGGCACCATACCAGGCTTCAGCAGTGTAACCAGTATGGCCTCGCGTATTGTTGGGGGCATTATTCCGTCCTTTCCTCGAATAAATTGACCAAGTGAGGGACCAGCCTATCTTGATAGGCATTATAAAAGGCCACAGCGAGGCCATCCGAGCCCGGCGCTTTATTATTCTGCATTTCTTTTAATTGCGGTCGTAATTTCAGTAGGGTGAAGAAATGCCATTAGCCATTCCCTATGGGAATTGGTCAACCATTTCATAGCAATGTGTGCTAGGTATTCTTCGGCTGATTCATCAGTATGGAGCTCGCGTGAGGTGTAGAGCTCCGTATAGTACGCTCGAAAGCACTCAACTATTTGTGGGGCACTCCACACTTGCGTACCATCACTATCTTGAAGAGACAACACTTCGCTGTCTCCCGTGGCCGGTCGAAACAGAGCCGCTAACGTGGTGCTGGGTCTCTCCCCTTCACCATATACTCTAGCGGTGGCGTATTTCCCAAGGTGGACCACTTCTGATTGCGCCAGTTCATTGTATTTGTCAATTTTCCCTCTAATCTGTGCCAATCTCTCCGGCTCTGACGTTTTTTGCGTATCACGCTCCAGCACCACTCGTTCTTTTTCAAGTTTTAGCATTCGGTCGCGTATGGACCGGAGAACCCCGGTATGGTTCGAGATTGCCGCCCTACGAATATAAACCTTGAATGCCTCCCAGATTGTAGCCATTCGAGGTACACTACCAATATTAGTGCAGAAATATTCATCTATTGCTTGCGCCAGTTCCCTGCGAAACACAGCATCCAACAAAGAATATTGTGGGAATCGCCAAGTCAGGAACCTCGGTTGCATACCCTCAGGTGTGAGAATAAGCTTAACAGGAGAGTGGTCAGAGAATGTGCGGGGCAAATGTGAGCACTCTTGTATATATGGGAGCAGGCTCTTCGAGATGAGCCAATAATCTATGCGTGTATGTATGTCGTGCATCGAGGAGTAGTGGGTATACTCCCTGCCTTGTGGTGACAAGTATCACCAGACGTCAATCAGCCCACCAGCCTCTACAATGGCGGAGATTGCCTTTGCTGCAGCAGAAGGTCATCTGGGGGGTCCTCAAGACCTATCTAATTCAGATGATAATACACAGTTATAATCCCCCCCCATAACTTAACTGCAATATATTCATATAGGTAGTGAATTTGTTATTGAGAGATCGATAAAATTGGGGATCATCATAGTTGGGGCCATAAACCCCTACCAGAAGCACATCCAAACTATCTTTACGACAGCGCACCACTGCGTATCTACCACCAGGGTCCACACATACCTCTTGAATTTGTATACCTGCACCACGACGGGCCTATATCAGAACTCCTCGTGCATGCGATGTAAAACCAGCTGCTGCAAAGGTGTCCTTCATTCTGCTTTGTGCAAGCAGCCCTGATTTAGGGGCTAGATGTTTCTCTTGCAGTATAGCAACATTAACATTATGGCTCTGCATATATAGGACAATGTTTCGGATTTTACGTTAATCGTTCAACCCTCTGACATTCCATGTCAAAAAAATAATAGTACTACTATTTGGGCTCAATGGAGCCCTTTGAGCATAATTGTCACCCAACCTGCTTTTCTTGTCATATAACAGTAAGCATAAAAATAGTTTCCAAACTGGACTTCTTCTTTCGGCTACGTAAGGAAAATAAACCATATCACAGGAAACCCCCCTCCCCCTCCCACGCCATATCTACTTCCCCATGACACGCCTTCTAAATCCCTCCCGTAGTACCTCCCCCCCTTGTAGGCCCACTGCTATGTGTGATACACGCGGGGGCGGTGAGTTCCCCTGTACTGCACTCCATTTGATATGAGTTTGTGACCGATTCTTTTCAAACATAAGCCTCCAACTTCTGAGCTACAGATAGCATGCTAAACTGTAGGTGCCAATACAAGTATGTAAGAACCATAATAAGCAGATAGTGTACTGGACATGTCGGGTTACACATATAATAAATGATACATCATATGTCTTAGCGCCAGTAGTGGCGGCAATCAGAATCTTGAGCATGTATGTGGTACAATGTTCAATCTGTGAATGAGAGCGTTAATCCTGGTTGTCCAAATCACTGCGGGGCCACCATCGTCCAGTTCCAAGCCCTGAGTGGTTTTCTTAGATTTGGCATTGTGATGCTTTTTGAGTGCCTGTTGTAGACTATTTCGATCAGTATAAATCTCAGTTTTTCCATCTATTGTAACTCTGATTCTCGCAGGTCAAAGCATAGCGTATTCCAAATTAAGTTCTCTCAGTTTTCGCTTTAGGGGAGCATATCGTTTCCGCGCTTCTTGGACCTCCAAAGTAAAATCTGGGTACATGGATAGTGCGGAGTCCTCATAGTGAAGTGTTCGGAGCTCCCTGGCTCTCCGCAATGCCTCATCTCCGTCCCTGTAATTTAATAGCCTAGCGATTATCGGGTGAGGGGGGCTACCGGGGGGCGGCCGCTGGGGCCAGTGAACAGTGCGCCCGCTCCACTATAATACAGGTGAGAATGAATCGCGGCCCAGCAAGGTTATGAGCAACTGTTCAACGAATTGTTCCATGTTCCCAGTGGCTGAGGACTCAGGCAATCCAACTATACGCAGATTATTACACCTTGATTGCACTTCGAAGTCCTCAGCCTTATTTTGCACCATCACCATCAGTGTGTCCATACATTTTTGCGCTTCAGTGGTTGCAATTTGCTGATCTTCGGCATCAGACACTCTTCTCTCTACCATGTTGATTCCTTCAGCCTGCTTGTCCATTCTTTTGGACATGCGGTCCATGCGGTATGTGAGGGAGTCGATTTTGCCATCTATAGTTGTGAGGCTTTGCTGCATGGTAGTGAGTATGGCTCTAAGATCTCCCCCAATATCAGCGCTCAGGGCACCCTGCTCCGAGGACGGTGCCTCTGTGTCATCGTCCATGGACCTGGTTGACTTGCGCTGCTCAATTTGCAGCTTAGGCTGAAGCTTGTCTGGTTTCCCCATAGAGCTATGAATAGTGAAAAAGAGGTAGAAGAGCGCTGGTGGCGTGCTTTAGTTGTATTAAACTCAGCCCCTGATGTGTCCAATCAATCGGGATCTTATCTGTGAGTCTGTCCCCCAAGATGTGAAATCGTAATGGGAGACCTACTTCAATGTGGCCTCCTGAGGGACAGGGATCGACTCACAGTGGCAGCAGGAGGTCCCCGGCTGGGGCGCTACACCGGCAGGGGAGCAGTCCAGCCCTGGTGCAGGCCGCTGTGGGATCAGGGTATGCCTGCGCAGGCCGGCCCCCAACAATCTCCAGCCACCGCGGCTGAGCCTCGCTCAGCGAGGCCCGGTCCGCAGTCCCAGAACCGAGCCCAACTATGCACAGGGCCCCCAAACCCCGACCACGGGCTCCCTCGGCCAGGGACAGCGGCCCACACCGCCGACCAGGCCGCTCTCGTAGCAGCTAGGCACCTCCGCAGATTTTCGTCACTGGCGGGCCGTTTTGCTCGCCGATAGTTCCGTTCGACAGCGGGGGGGGTCCACACGTTAACAGCACACCATTAAGCACCTGAATTTACGGGGAAATATGTCAGATTTTGACGGCCTCGGGAGCATGCTCAGGCTGCAGCCATCTTTGAGCCAGGCAAACTCCACCCCCCCGAACATTGCCTCTTTACCATCACTTTTGATTGGTTAGCTTCTATGCTTCCACTGCTTGCATTTCAAGAGCTACTTTTTTTCTTTTTGGTGAAGCACTCTATGAGTGTACATGTTTTTTCCAGGTGTCTCTCTCATGTGCTTCTCTACCCTTGCACCCTGCGCCCCTCACTCTTGTGTCTTCCTCCCATTGCTTCCTTTCCCATGTGCTTACTCACCACCTGCTCCAAGTTGCTCTCTGCCCTGTTGCTTCTCTTCGCCATCTCCCTTGCTTTTTCCTCCTCCCACTGATCCTTCTGTATTACCCGTTGCTACCCCTCCCCACCACCATACTCCCCCATGTTGCCTGCTCACCTTTGTGCTTCTCTGATGCCAGCTCCACGTTGCTCTCTCACCCATTGCTTCTCCTTCAGCCACCCACGCCCCCCATGTTGCTTTCTTCCTCCTGTAGTGTTTCTGGCCCATCTGTTTTATTTTTTAAAAGATGCTTTTGCGTATTTTCTTTATTTTTAGCTACTGTTCCAACTCGGATCAGTAACTAAACGGAAAAAAAACGCCTGTGACATTTTGTAGTCAAGTGCAAACGTGCGCTCACACCTATGACATGACGGGCGGCAGCTTCAAAGTCTTTTAAAATATTTTTTAGCCATGCTGCACATCATCCGGATGCTCTACAGCATCAGTAAAAACCACTGACAAGCCGTACTGCCGCATCAAGCACAATAGCAAATCTGAAACTCTTTCAACCCCGCATCCCTGGCTGAGGTGCATTGTGGGTGAATCTTCTGTCTCTCGTAGTATCAATGTTAACTTAAGGGGCAAAAAACTTTCAAACAATGAATACTTATTGCATATAACGCACAGTCGTCTGTTTCCCTTCATATTGCTTCTCTCTGCTCAGTGCTCCAAAAGTGGGAGGAAATGATATTCAACCTCAGAGTAAAGAAATTCTTCTTCTTCCTGTAGTTTTGGAAACTGGGACAAAATGGGGGAATGGAGGGTCAAGCCAGACTCGACTCAGGGGTGTCTGAGTGCTTCAACTGGGTACATTTTCTTTTCAATGTGCATGTGGAGCCACTAGGGGGCCTTGCTCGGTCAGATGGACCATCTCTGCCAAGTACCACGCATCAGGTGTTAGACTAACGCATTTTAATGTGGTGGTCTGCATTGCCACACATTTTTAGCTTCTATTGTCCACCCCAGCAGGCTGTGAGCCTGGTGAACTAAGCAGGTAGTGACAGCCGGATACAGCTCACTGCCGGGGCAGATCAGGGGCAGCCTAGAAACTGGTTTTAAACTGATTGACGTGTTAAGGAGCGAAATGCAAGGATTTTTGCAGATGCCTTTCCCCCTAGTGTGATTTGCTATGGTTAGAAAAAATGCCCCTTCCAAAATCCCCAGGCAGCTGCACCGGAAGAGACATCACTATTGCTCCGGAAGGCATTCACCCAGCCACGCGGGAGTCGGAGCCCAGAGTTCCAAGCTGCGTGCCCTTACCAAGGTCCTTGCAGCAGCTACAACGAACTGAACGTTCTCCAGGCGGGCAGGCTCCACTGCGAGCATGATGCCCAGAAGTGAGTGTACATTTCCGGGCAGAGCTGGGTGCTGATAAATAAAAGCTAAGAGCAGTTGATATAGTGTGAGGCTGATAAATAAAAGCTAAGAGCAGTTGATATAGTGTGAGGCTCAGCCTTCTGCCTTGTGCCAGGGGAAATAATTGATTAAAGGGAAGCAGTAATCTTCAAATGGCAAATGCCTTTTGTACGCACACGTGTCTTGTTTGAAGGGTTAAGTGCATCGAATCAAAGGCAATTGGCAGCTTAGATTTGGGCGGGGAATTGAAGGTGCGAGAATTTGTAGGAAGTGATGGATATTGAGAGATTCCAGGAAGATGATGTTCCTGGGAAAGAAAGACCAAAGGAGTCCACCTCTATTTCACTGCTATTTTATTGGGGGTCTGCTGTCAGAGTTTGTTATCTGACAGCCCCAGTTGTGGGTTTCAAGCGGTAATGGGGACCACTGGGAAACCAGTAATCCGCACGCTGTCAATAGAGATCTGCTTTACATCGACGTGAATAGCAACTTTGCTTGTGGAGGCTTAACGGCATAATAATATGGCTGTAATTTCTGATATTTATGTTTCCCTGGTCTCCATTGCTTGGTTTTGCTTGCAAGAAAGTGTCACTCATAGTCGTTGAATGTCACTCATAACCACAAAGAAATCATGAAAATGTCACACATAAGCAATAGGAAACCTTGGCAGCTATGATGGACATCTCCGCTCACCAGCACGCAGACGCTAATCGCCTGCATCTCAGAGTCTTCACTCCTTGGAGCATCAGGCAGCTGAAACCTGTCCTTGGGGGGGGGAGGGGTGTTACTAGAGAGACATATTTAGAAGCTGAACTCCTCGAAGACAGAGTTTCTGCTCCATGCAGTCAACAGTCATGAAATTCTGATTATTCTTTGGAGGCCTCATCCTTCCTGGTCACCAAAGTGTAGTTGTCTGAAAAGTAGAAGTTTTTGCTTAAAATGTTCATTTATTCCTCACCCGCCAAACAGACAACCGCCCAGCACAGTGCGAAACAAATATAGCCTTTGAACTGCCACGCACCATCTCAGTGGGGGAGCTCAAGGCGAGCCCTCCAACCTCTAAGTAGTAGACCTCCTCGGGGTGAGCAATGTATGATACTCAGGGAACTTATTTCACCATATGTACCAAAGAGGTGCCTCAGGTCTTCCCATGACCGCCTCATAAAGGCATTGAGGATCAAGAGATCAAGCTGGGGAGGTAGATTCTTCTCATTCCTGGTCCCGAAGTTGTGGAACTCCATGACCAGGTAACTGAGGTTACTGGAAGATGAACCCAGCTTAAGGAAAAAACTCAAGGCTTGGCTGTTCCCATGATGATTGATCTTGGTTCTGTCGCCAACATCTCTCTCTATCAGCGCTGGGAAGCCTTTGGGCAGCTATGCGCTTTATAAAACCGTCAAACATAAACCTGATACAGGAGACTCCTTTGAGGGTGCTTCCGATTCTCTCTCCACATCAGCTAGAGTCATGACTCATGAGCAGGGCCGGACTGGCCGGAGCGGGCATCGGGCGTTTCCTCAGGAGGCTGGAAGGGTGGAGGCTGGTTTTCAGAGGTGGAGTCAGGTTTTGTTACTGGGGTTCGGTTTTGCAGTGATGTTGCAATATTGGCCCCCAGTAACGAAAGCAGCAGTGCTGCACACTTGCACCTCTCCACTCCGCCCTCGCCAGAGCTGGTCCGACAACACTGGGTTCCCAGTCCGGCCCTGGCCATGAACCTAACCTTGGATCAGAGGGAGAGGGAACAGGAGAGAGACATTTTGTGTGTGTGAGTGCCCAAAACCAATGCATATTTGTGAACTATGGGATACTTAGGCCCCCTCATCCCATTCTGTGGGAGGGCCCCCTAGATTTTACTTTACGACACTGGTACCGCATAAGTACATACATGAATAGTTAGGTATAGAAAGTCTAGACTTACTTACCTGTCTATATTATTTCTTCAACAGTATGTCCTTGATTTTCTCTCCTGCCGATATTTGGGTTCGATATTCAGGGTGCACACCTTTGTTGAATTGTTCTTGGGTGACCAACCTCTCAGATGACTTTTGGTAAATGGCAACTATGAAAGGCAGACCTAAATCCCCAGTGTGGGCAACAGAAGTTGAAGAATATTGACCGATTCAACGGTTTACTGACAGTGCCGGACTGGCCGTAGCAGGCATCGGGCGTTTCCCCCGGAGGCTGGAAGGGTGGGGGCCGGTTTTGTACCCGTGGGGGCCGGTTTTGTTACTATGGGCCAGTTTTTCAGTAGGCTGCAACACCAGCTCCCAGTAACAAAAGCAGGAGTGCTTCACACTTGCACCACCACTCCCCACCTCACCCCGAATCTGAAGACGCTTCTTTCTGTAAGCTCAACATTCGCTCAACCCGACGGTGAGTACCTGGTGAGTCCTTCAGGAGCCCCGGCAGGGCCCGATGAAGAAACCACAAACCAGACTGCCTCCTGCTTAGTAGGGATCAACACGTCTCCCAGAAGTCATGAATTTAGACATAATACCACTGACCCAGCGGAGTACTAACAGCAGATACTCCACTACCATATACTCACCTGGGCCCATATAGCTTCTTCCACCTCTGCAGCTTATTTTCATATCCGCCGTTTGGGGATCAGTCTTTTTTAAGTCTGCGTAATAGCAATGTTTTCCACATGACCTATTGTTACCAATTCTTTACAATCTACAGTGGGCTTTGGCTCAGCCAATAGGAGTGTTTGTCTCTCACCTCAAGGTATTAGCTGTTCGGTTTCTCAGTCCACCTCCTAGGAAGTGTTTTCGTTTCATTGAAGGGTGACTACATAACATCAGAACAGTACACTCAACCAACTGCTATTTGTCACATTAAATTCTTAATCTCCTATACACCTTCTATTTAGAAAACAATCCATGTTTGCTGCTTGCTTTTGGAAAAACCAATAAGTCAGCAGCAACATGCGACACAGCACTTGTGCATGAAACACATGGAAACAACATGTGAATGCCTGTGTTTGAATACATTAGAACATTAAAGCTAGACCTATTGGCTTCGCCAATGATTGTTTGAGAGTTGAAACAAGATGCCATGGTTATTACTCAGCAAGGTAGAAAGCAGAGAGCATGTGTTTCCGAGACCTCCAGGACCGAGGAAGGATGTGACGTCATTGAGCAGCTTGCCTGGCTCTCGCAGTTTGCACCGTGACCCCCACCACGCAGGCAGGCCAGGAATTTCACTTCCCCCCCCCAGACAAAGACTGCAGCTCTCAGGTACTTTCTTTGCAGACCGCAACAAGTCTGTGTGCTTTCCTTTTCTTACAGCATTGGTTGCGTGATAAATGTTTATTTTAGCCCCCAGATCTGCGTTCACAGACAGCATACTCTGGAGAGACAGTTCTTGGTACACCTCAGAAGCACAGTGAGCTTTATTTTGAAACTCAAAAGACGCCACGGCCAGGTTAGAGTTTGCACCGGTGAAAATATCAACTCTGGCAAACAGATTTTGTGCTGGTTTCTTAAATAGCTGCGTACCATTTTAACTGAGAAAAATTCAGACCCTCTATGCCATCTGCTCACTGTGCAGAGACAGGCCAGCAGGCCAATAACAGAAGGTTTTGGTCCCCTGGCGTATACTACATACAGGGCCACTGGAATTATGCGGCAGTGGAGCACCAAATTATGCGGCTGGGTTAGTTCAATTTTGCGGCAAGAAAAGTTAAACTTAGCTGTATAATGTGCCATTTTTTGTGATAGTATTACTTCATTATTTTGTGAATTCTACACATGATGATACTGTCTGCACAAAGATTTCACTTCGTTAGTAGCAGTTTAACAAAAAAATACAGAAATAAGCAACTGGATGATGACCACGAAGGGCCTTCCACTGCGCACGGATATGTCGCCACGTTTTTAGTCACTTCAGATCTGTTTGAGTGGAAACAAATTTTTTTTTGTTAAAATCTGCAGATTATGCAGCAGACTATTGATTATGTGGCAAATGCAGCAAATCCATAATCATGCAAAAAAAAATTGACCACAGAATCGCATAATTCCATAATCATGCAAAAAAAAAAAACTGTCCCCAGAATAGCATAATTCCAGCGGCGCTGGCTATATACGGTGTTGTATAACGTTTATAAGGTGTTGTGATCTGTGTGTTTTTGAATCTGCTCACTGCCCCTTTCGGTGTGCGCTCAACAGGCACATATCATTAGTGGCAGTGGCGAGTGCTGTTTGCAAGAGGTGGGTAGGAGAGGAATAGGAATCGACCAGGGGCTCTGACCTCCAGGCGGCCATGCTGTTCAGCTTGCAGATTTCGGCACTAAGGGCCATAATTATCAAAAGTTGCGTTGCCCTTGCACTACACTATGGGGCTCAAGAGTGACACCACTCTTAAATTAGATTTACCAAGCCACACAAGGCCACCTTGCGTCATCCTACTTGGCTTGATAATTCTAGAGAAATGCAACGCAGCACAGTGCAAATGGCTGCGTTGCATTAATCTGCCACAGTGAGGCATTCCATGGGTACAGCGTGGGTGTTCCCACGCATCCACCCATGGAATTTGGCACATTCCCAGATGTACCAGTGCTGGTAGACCTGGGAATGCGTCAAAATGCTAGGCATCCCCAGGGGAGGCATAATGAGGAGAAATGTCTTTATTCCTCCTTGTTTTTTCCTCTATGTGTGCTGCATTGTGCAGCACACATAGAAAGAGGACAATGCCACAGGGGATTGCTTTTGTGCAGGAAGGTGTCCCTTCCTGCACAAAAACATTCCTCCTTACTACGCAGGCACCCTTGCACTATGGTGCAAGGGTGGCTCATTGGTGCTAGGCAGCACATTGTGCACCATCACTGGGAAAAGACAGGAATGCTCCTTCTAATGTTAAATACAGTGCATTCCTACCCTTTCCCTATCCCGCAGCGCAGCAAGGTGGCATGCTGCGCTGCTTGTTTTTTTCATAAATATACCCCTAAGGGACTCCCAATTTTTTGCCGACATCCTACGGCTGACCACTCCTCCCCACCCCAACACGCAGACCTTTAGTGTCTCTTACACCCATTCAGCACCGGAACTCCACAGGTTTGGCTTGGACGCCCCTCTCACCATGTGAACCTTGTTATCCTGGTACCCAGATCTCAACAGCAGCTGCTAAACCGACTAGCCTACCTTTGTGCAGACGACTCCCCTCGTTCCTGGTTCCTATATTTACCTGCCCTCCTCCCACTCCTAAACCAAGAGACATCCTGGAGACGATACAATTTATATAAAATTCCGAAAAAGCCCTGGTGTGCACTTTGCGGTGTGAGTGCGGGCCTCTCGCCTCTCCTACACACTGAATTTTTCAAAGGCGCTCTGGGTGTCAGCGCGCTCCCGTGAGTCACCGGGGCACGAGGCAGCTCTGTGATGTGATATATATTTTCAGAGTTCTTTCTGTTCTTCCAGGAATCCTCGTGACCTCGTGGTCTGGCAGCCCACGAGCACTCGAAAGCTGCACAGGAAGAGGGCGGGAACAGGCTGATCACAGCCGAGGATGCGAAGCAGAAACGCATCGATCAGCCCTGTCCATCGGCCGGCAGATCGATAGCCATTTCTGGAAACTCGAGGCCTTCGCTCTGTACACCGTGTGCCGTGGGTGGGGGGGCTCTTCCAGTACCCCTGGGGCTGGGGCTGCTTACGGTAAGTCTGTGCAGCGAGCCTGGGACTGGACAGGTTGTCCCTGCTGCACCAAGGTACGAAGACGAGCTGTGTATGTGGGATCCTGAACCAATCACCAATCAATACTTAAAGCTATTGGAGCCAAGAACCCGAGGGCGCGTGAGGACAAGACAGGCCCACCCCGACTGGCCAATCGCATGCCTGTCCTTGCCGAAGTGTGGTCTCCAGCTCTACACCCAATCCTTTCCTTCAACCTGCACTTGACTTTTATCTTAAATTAATTCATTAAATGGTCCATCCGATGTAAAGAAAACATCTGTTCTCTTTACGTGTTCCTGCATTGATAACATTGACAAAAATCTAGAAAGGTGCGGGTGAAAAACGAAATCTCAAATTGTTAAAGATGCCTTTGGACTAGCTCTGTCTTCCTATCACAGGCATCTCAAAGTAGCCTTGAGTGGGTGTGTTATCACTCAAGTACAGCAAGCAGGCATTCATCGAAAGAACTTTTCAAAATCCTCAACAATCTGGTGCCTGCTCTCAAACTACCCCTGCCCACAAGATCTGTGTAATGCCCTAGCTGAATTTTTTGAAAACAAAATCATTCAAATCTATTCAAAATTCACCTTGCCCACAGTTCTCCCTAGTGAGCCATCAAATCAAAATGGCAATTGCTCACTAGAAAGATTTGTTTCTTTTTCTGTGCAGCAGATTCAACAAGCCCTCGACAAAGCCAAATCCGGCTGACCCCTGGACCCATGTCCCTCCAGGGTCACAGCTTTTGCTGTCGCACCAGCTGGCCCCCACGGTCATGGCTTTGTGTAATCTATCCATTGGCACAGGACGCATTCCTTGTGCTTGGAGGTCAGTGCAGGCTGTTCCTATACAAAAAAAGGCCAACGTCGACCCAATGTTTTGGGTAAGTATCGTCCTATATCAGTGCTCACGCTTTTAGGCAAGTCTTTGGAGGGCCTAATAAACTCGCAACTTTCAGCCTACCTAGAAGCCAATCAGATTCTCGAACCATCACAATCTGGGTTCAGGGCCTCTCATAGTACGGAGACTGCCCTGGTTGCGGTCATGGACTTCATTAGACTTTCTCTAGACAAAGGCACCCCTGCCATGCTGGTATTATTAGACCTATCCGCTGCCTTTGACACTGTGTCTCACTCAAGGATGTTTTAAAGGCTGTACGACATTGGCATTTCGGGGTGTGCCTTGAAGTGGTTTCAAGACTTCCTTAACAACAGAACAGAGACTATGTTAATTGACAAGGGAATGCCACGGGCTCTTGTTTAAGCCCTACTTTATTTGACATCTACATAGCCCCCTTGCTTCCAAAACAAGATCCTTTAGTTTCGAAATTATATCACATGCTGATGATACACAGTCGATGATCTCCTTTGATAACAACGGGAAGACAATTGCGGAGCAGTTTTCCAATGGCATGAAGACCATCGCAGGTTGGATGGCTGCCAACTGCCTACAATTAAGTGCTGACAAAATGGAGATTATGTTTTTTGGCATAGTCCAAATACTCTGGACTCTAGACTGGTGGCCTTCTAATCTTGGCTCTGCCCCATTGCCTAAGGAGGTGGTCAAAAACCTTGGCATAAAAATTGACCAGTCGCTTGCTGTGAAGGGCCATTTCGCTGCCATCAGTAGCAGCTGTTTTTACAAATTGCATTTGCTGAAGAAGGTTTTCCCTTTCTTCCACCCTCATCCAGGAAAACTGTCCAGGCCCTGATTATTCGTAGATTGGACTGCAGCAATGCCTTGCTTTCCGCGGCAAATGAGACTTTATTAGCGAAACTGCAAGTGGTCCAAAACACGGCCAACCGGCTTGTTTGCACTCTTCCTGGTGGCTCCACCTCCAATCATTTATTAAGATCACTAGATTGGTTACCCATTAAGAAAAGGTCTATTTTTAAAATCTGCTGTCTGACCTATAAATCCCTTATGAGCAAGGGTCCTCTTCATTCAGTGTCTGTTGTTGTATCATTCACATTTTTCTTCTGCCCACTACAGCAAGGGGCAATGGGTCGGCCTGTTAAAAGCAAAACGACAATCGTGAACATTACCTGCGCCATCTTGTCTGGTGGAATTCTATGTGCACATAAGTTGCAGTCATTTTAATCTATCACAGCCATTTTGTACTCTGTTGGTCACCTTTGTTTCACCCTGCCCTTACTAGCATCCCTCTGACCCTCTGACCGACCTGGTACATGTGCTGGGGGCTATAAACTCTATTTGCCGCAACAAACCTCAGCGCCACTTGCTGCCACAAACTCGTTTTCCTCTCATCTCTGTTTTCAGGCAAACCTTTGGACACTCTACCCCTCACTGCACCTAGTTACACAAACAGGTTCCAAACACCAAAAAGACTCTTGCAACATGATTTATTGCACTGCAAACAGCAAGACTTGTTGTTACCAACAATGGAACCTGTTTTTATCAACAGAACGGACTCTTAGATCTGGCCGGTCTCACATGTTTTAGACCCTGAAGCAAGGTCCAGCTGCAAGATAAGATTGTCTGTTTGACCTGGGTGGGAAGAGAATTACTGTTGGGCTTGTGTGACAACCTGCCCGGGGCGGGGACCCCAAGGTTGTGTAACCATGTTGATGAAACCAATGCATTGTGTCAAACCTGTATAAAAGGAAGAGCCAAAGGAGTTATCAGCAGAACACCTCCCTCAGACATCCCGGTGTCTGCAGTTGACGTGATCTCCTCATGAGAAATAAACCTTTTTCTTGTCTTCCAGTTTCAGCGCTTGCCTCATTATTTTGATAGCGAACCCAAAGTGAATTAGAGGTGGAACCCTGCACCGGGCAGCATTGAGGGTCTTAGAAGACTCGCTGCCTTTCACAAATTGGCGCCCAAACGTAGGGGCCCATCAGCGACGCGTGGGTCTGGTAGAGAGGTCCTAACAACGGAGTGAACGACTAAACGATTGGGGTATACTTGCCTGAGAAGACCCTTGTCTGGCTGCCGATCGACTGAACTTCACCGGTTCCGAACGGACCTCTCTCGAGTGACCTGCGGTCCTGACTGGGACCTTTGAGGAACGCCGCATTGATTGTTGGAGTGAGAGGACAACCAGGCGCTGGAAGGGGAAGACGAAGAACCGTCCATACGGTCCGGGTAAGGTCGTGAAAAAACAACTTAAATTGATTGATTGAATAGTTTGATTGAAATACTAGTATTCCTTTTTTGATATTGAGTTATTTGCGACATTTCCCTGCTTGCAAACAACGAAGAATAGGAATATTCTCTCTCTTTGCAGGCAGCGAAGGACAGGTAGTGCAGACTTTTTGTCTAAATTGATTGATTGAGATATTCATTTTTGACCGATAAATACGTCATGCCTGTTTTCTCTAGATTGTTTGATTGTAATTGTTTTGGACCAGACCGTTCGTTAGAGGTCAGTCAGCCGGCACCGCCGGAAGGCACCCCTAACAAGGACATGTACGTAAAGTATGGATTAGCCACCGTAGCTTATAGCAAACTATGGCATAAATACACTAGGAAGGACCGGGTAAATCAGTGGCCACTGACGGGATCTTTCGATCCCGCTAAAATAGAAACGTTAGAATTAGCTCTCCACAAAAAGAAAACTAGACCAGCCATGTTTGACAGTTTTAATTTATGGCGAAAAGAGGCAGCTCAAAGAAAGAAAAGGGACGAAGCTAGACAAGATAAAGAAACGCGAAAATCAGCTTACCAAGCCTGTAAAAGATTAGAAGAAAAACTAAAAGAAAAGGAAATCGATAAAAAGGAACAGGAATCAAAAATATCAGGTCAATGCCCTGTTAGAACGCCCTCGACTCTTTACCCCAAGTTACCAGCAAAACAAAGGGTAGATGATGATTTATTGTTAGGTCCCCCAATCATATACATGCCACCCCCTTACGCCCCTACTCATCCCGTAGTACAACGACAAGACCACCAAAGTATAGCCGGAGATGGCACGATCGCCTCAGTCTCCACCGCCTCTGCTCCCACCGAGTCACCCACACCAAAAGCCTCATCAAAGGATACAGTAGTAGAGGTAGGATCAAAAGAAAAAGGAGCGCCCAGGGTCCCGCGATTAAGTAAAAATGAGCGAGCAGGCATTGATAAAGTAGTTAAATCCCTCATAGATAGGAAGGAGACAGAAGAGCATGTAACTGACATATGCAACTCCTATGTTGAAAACCACAAACAATACTTTATTGTACGTCTCTGTTACCACACTCTTACTGCATATGAAGAGAAGTACCAAGATGTAGGGCCCGAGCGGCTAGTGGCTCTCTATAGGAAGGTAGACACCGGAGATGAAGGCGACAACGATGTTACAGAACTCTTTTCATCCACACTGGAGGTATTCCGTCACCTCGTGGAACAAGGACGGATAGATAAGGACAGGACATCTAAGATAGCAGGACCCCCGGTGGAAAAACAAGATAGCATGATGCCGATAAAAGAAGCTGCCCCTTATTGGGTACCTCCTAGAGGACAAGGGACTCATGACGATATGAACCATCAAGACGCTAGAGGAAGGGTGGTCTACAATTGGGTGTATCAACCATGGGACAGACAGGACATTTTGACGTTCCGTAAATCTTTACCGGATTTACGAAAGAACCCCACCTCCTTTTACACCGAGCTAGGTACCGCTCTGGGATCAACAATAATGACACTTGCCGACATAGACTTGTTCTTCGGGTTATGTTTGCCAGCAGATGTGTGGAAACAGATTAGGAAAATAGACCATACCGAACTGCTTGGTCATACCTGGGAACAACTCAACACACTAGATAAACAGCGGAACCCTGGTCAAAAACCGGTTAAAGCAATATTGGACCTCCCTGACAAAATAGTGCAGAAAGTGAAAACGCTGATCCCAGAGAAAAAGATAGACTGGTCCATAGTAACCGCGTGCCGCCAGAAACCACAAGAGGATGTCTCAGAGTATTTCTCCAGATTTGAAACGGTGTTCTCCGACTACAGTGGACAAGACATGTCCACCGCAACCGGACACCACTTATTTGTGCAGAACTATGTCAAAGGACTACTGCCAGATGTATCCCAGAAATTACAAGCCAGCGAAAGTAGTTGGGCAGCATCTAAACCGGCGGCCATTCTCCAAATGGCCCAGTACTATGAGCATCAGAAAAACGAAAATGACAGGGCTACAGAAAGGAAAAAGAAGGACTTGTAGGAAAGGGTAATGGTAGCACAACTCCAGGGGGCGAATACAGGAAGGGAGCACTATAGGGGAGGATACCAGCAGAATACCCCTAGAGTACAGCCACCTAGAAACAATTCATCAACATCATATGTAGGACGCCAAGACCTAGGACAGGATCAATGTGCATTTTGCAAAGAATATGGACACTGGAAAACCCAATGCCCGGCTTTGTTAGGAGCTGGTAGGGGCAGAGGGGCGAGGGAAATAGCAAGTGGACAGAGAGGAAGAGGACGTGGGAGAGGGTACGCGAGTGAAGCAAGCGAGGAAAGGCCAGGAAGAGTGAACACATTTGACCATCCCAAACAGAATCAGTACCAACAGACAGATTATGACAATACGTACGACTTTGCATAGGACAGCCAGGGGCAAGGGAGGGATCCAGTCGAGCTCTATGTTGATCAGCAAGGCCCTTATGTTACCGCTGAGGTCCTGGGCACAAAGTCGCCATTTCTGGTAGACACGGGAGCAACACGTAGTGCACTATCCAAACGACTGATTCCAAGTGCACCCTTGTCAGGCTCACATGTGACCTCAATAGGATTTGACGGTACGCCCTCCACCAACCCTTTGTCCCGACCGATCCCTATTAACCTTGACAACAATAGCGTCGAAACGACATTCCTCCTCTCTTCCAACACCCCAGACGCCATTATGGGTCTCGACCTTTTGAAACACTTCCATGCGACTATCAGATGCTCACCAGACGGAGTGCGTGTCGTCCTGTATGACAACCCCCAGGGCCATAGAGAGAACCCTTCTCAGCACATGTTTCCCATCTCCGAGACTGACGCATCCCTACTGGACACTTTGCCATCACACTTATGGGCTAGGGCTGATTCAGACATAGGACGAATGATGATTGACCCAGTACACGTAACAATACGACAGGACGCAACCCTACCGAAAGTACCGCAGTACAAAATATCGCCAGAGGGTGAGAAGGCACTGACAGAGATCATACACTCTTTGGTAGAGGCAGGGGTGGTAGAGGAAGTAGTGAGCAACGTTTGTAACAGTCCCATACTACCGTTTGTAAAGAGACAGGGAGAGGGAGACGGAAAAGCCTACCGCTTCATCATTGACCTGCGGGAGATAAACAAAATCGTAGTGCCACAATACCCAGTAGTTTCCGACATCACGACAATTTTGACTTTAATCCCCCCCACTGCCACCACCTTCACTGTAATTGACCTCAAAAACGCATTCTTTTCCATACCTATACACAAGGACAGCCGCTATCTATTTGGATTCACCCTAAACTCCCGTTCGTACAGATTTTGCAGAGCACCTCAGGGGTACACTGAGAGCCCAAGCATCTATAGCCAGGCGCTTAAAAGACAGTTGGACGCCATACAATTGTCAGATGGAGTGGCACTAATACAATATGTAGACGACATCCTTCTAGCAGCGGACACCATACCAATAGCCGTCACAGCCACCATCAAACTACTCCATTTTCTTGCTGAGAATGGTCACAAGGTCTCCGAAAGAAATTGCAGTTCTGTAAATCACAAGTGACCTATTTGGGTCACCTTTTATCCAAAGAAGGGAGGAAACTCACGCCTGACAGGATCCAGACAATTCTAGACACCCCTGTCCCCAAAGATCAGAAACAAGTCCGCTCTTTGATAGGTCTCACTTCATTTTGCCGACAGTGGTTACCGAACTTTAGCCTCATTGTCAAACCCCTTCTCTCCCTCCTAGCTAAAGACATCCCCTCACCTCTCCCCTGGACCCTCGAATGCCAGTCAGCCTTTAAAGAACTACGCAATGCCCTTTGTTCAGCGCCTGTCCTAGGAACCCCGGATTACTCCAAACCATTCTTCCTCTACACGCACAAGAGGGAAGGATGTGCATTGTCTGTCCTAACACAATCAATTGGTCACAAACAACGCCCTTGTGCATATTTCTCTGCCACCCTCGATCCAGTAGCCAGAGCGCTGCCAGCGTGCCTGCGCGCTGTGGCAGCTGCAGCAGTATCGATACGCCAGAGCGAAGGAATAGTACTCTCCAATCCAGTCACTGTTTTAGTACCCCATGCAGTCGACACACTACTAAACCAGACCAAAACCCAACACTTGACTAGCGCCCGACTGACAGGATATGAGTTGACCCTGCTAGCACCGCACATTACCCTAAAGCGATGCACCACCCTCAATCCAGCCACACTGTTACCCCTACCCGAAAATGATCCTAGCGTGACTCCACTACACGACTGTGTGACACTAACCGATGAACAAACAAAGAGTAGAATAGATCTCAGAGACACCGCCTTTCTAGAACCAGATGGAGAACTATGGGTGGATGGTTCGTGCATCAAACTCCCCGACGGCACCACCTCAGCTGCATACGCGGTCACCACAGCCCGAACCGTTCTGGAAAACAGCCCGTATTCCCCAACGTTCAGCCCAGGCTGCAGAACTCATTGCCCTCACACGAGCATGTATCTTAGCGACTGACACGACAGTTAACATATACACCGACAGCCAATATGCCTTCGGGGTGGTTCACCATTTTGGGATCTTATGGAAAGAAAGAGGGTTCCTGACTTCACACGGTGCACCCATCCTGCATGGAGATTTAGTCTCCGCCTTGACGCAAGCAGTCCTCCTCCCCAATAAGTTAGCAGTGATAAAATGCCAAGCACATAGGAAAGTGACTGATCTCATTGGACAGGGAAATGCACTAGCAGACGTTACTGCCCGAGCCACGGCAGGAGACGGAACTACGACACGAATGTATGTGACCAGGTCACAAGCTGAACGATGGACTGACGCTAGGACCACTGTAAGGGACATACAGACTACAGGCACACAAGACGAATTGACCGAGTGGGAAAAGGTGGGACTAAAGACGAGGAAGATTGCTGGAGAACTAAAGACGGAAATAAATGGCTATTACCCAATGCCTACCTCATCCCCATATTGACCATGGCACATTTACCAGCACACATAGGCTCCACCCCCATGATTGAACTAATCACCAGAGTATGGCATAACGTCAAGATAGCAGAATCTGCAAAACGCCTAGTACAACAATGTATAGTCTGCCTACAACACAACCCAGGGAAGGGGACAGTAGTACCACGGGGAGGGTTTGGAGTCCCTGACCACCCCTTTTAGCATTTGGGCTGCACCAAGACCCAACTCCATTAACGATGTCCCGAACATATTAATGTCAGATTACTTGCATAAATTGACAAACGAGCTAACAATTATCCACCAACAGGTGCAGCAAGCCTTGCCTGAGGTATCCAGGGGCCCGGGACATGAAATAAAGCCAGACGACCATGTATTGATTCGCAACTTCCAAAGAACGAAGAATCTGGAGCCTAGGTGGACGGGCCCGTGGCAAGTCCTGATAAACTGAACACCTGCAAAACCACCGCAAAGACACCAAGACTGCTAACCTGCACAGCACAAAGACAATTGCACTTGTAGCCGCATTTCTCACCTGTCTCCTGCTAATGGTCGCACTCTGGATCATTGAAGAGAATGCACCTGCATACAGAACATTGTCACCCACCATGCAACCAACCACCAAGAAAGAACACTACCTGGTATCACTACCGCCACATCTCCGAGAACGACGCAAAGAATTCTGGAATAATTCTTTCGTGCAGATGTTGCACCAGCACAATCTTGCCACCAATGCTACCAACTGTTGGGTCTGTGGGCTGTTACCACATGCCACTGAACATTCCATCCCTTTCATCCCTTCGCCCTTTTCTATTCACGGATCTTGCCTTGCCTGGATGATGCTCCTACAAGAAAGTTACAAAGACAATGCCACTTCCGACGGAACAATCGCCCAGTTCTACAACGAGTTCTGGCGAAACAAAACAGGAAGGACAGCCGCCCCCTTCTGCCCTCACACCTTCAATGCGACATTCCAGATTAATGTCCCCTCCAAAGAACGAGTGGAAATGCAAGTGTTCAATAATCCTAACAGAGCCACATTTTCCTACCTGAAGAAAAGAATTGCTGCAACACTGACTGTGGCCCTATCTGTGGTGAACGTCTCTGGCCTTGTATGCGTTGAAGGCCGTGGGACTAAGAATGTGGCTCACAGCACCTGTAGCATTGTAAGGACTTTGAACACTGCCAACCCCCCAGCGCTTGTTGCATCACCCAATATGTACTTTGTTTGTGGAACCAAAGCCTACACCTGGCTCCCAAGAAACTGGGCGGGCACGTGCTACATCGCCTTTGTTTTGCCACCAACCTACACAGCCCCTGCAGAGCATCATCGAGAAAAGCGTTCTAAAGACATTGATCAAGCAGACTCTGCCTCATCACAGTTCAGAAATTCATCAAGGATCAGAGACTTGGACAATTGGAAGTTGGCTTTGGGGCATCTTGAAGGAGTGGGGTTGGAAAATATCAATGATTCTCTTGGTCCCAGTATTGACAATATGTGGTTGTTATTTGGGTATACACTGTATACCACCTTTGTGTTCTCTTTGCAAAACTACCTTGTACCCTAAGACTATGGACACTCAGCTAACAAAAATGAGAGTAATGTATGATCAAGAGATACAGGACATTATGGAGATCGAAATAGACTGACAAGCTGGCTAGTTATGTTCAAAGGGGCCACTGTTAAAAGCAAAACGACAATCGTGAACATTACCTGCGCCATCTTGTCTGGTGGAATTCTATGTGCACATAAGTTACAGTCATTTTAATCTATCACAGCCATTTTGTACTCTGTTGGTCACCTTTGTTTCACCCTGCCCTTACTAGCATCCCTCTGACCCTCTGACCGACCTGGTACGTGTGCTGGGGGCTATAAACTCTATTTGCCGCAACAAACCTCAGCGCCACTTGCTGCCACAAACTCGTTTTTCCTCTCATCTCTGTTTTCAGGCAAACCTTTGGACACTCTACCCCTCACTGCACCTAGTTACACAAACAGGTTCCAAACACCAAAAAGACTCTTGCAACATGATTTATTGCACTGCAAACAGCAAGACTTGTTGTTACCAACAATGGAACCTGTTTTTATCAACAGAACGGACTCTTAGATCTGGCCGGTCTCACATGTTTTAGACCCTGAAGCAAGGTCCAGCTGCAAGATAAGATTGTCTGTTTGACCTGGGTGGGAAGAGAATTACTGTTGGGCTTGTGTGACAACCTGCCCGGGGCGGGGACCCCAAGCTTGTGTAACCATGTTGATGAAACCAATGCATTGTGTCAAACCTGTATAAAAGGAAGAGCCAAAGGAGTTATCAGCAGAACACCTCCCTCAGACATCCCGGTGTCTGCAGTTGACGTGATCTCCTCATGAGAAATAAACCTTTTTCTTGTCTTCCAGTTTCCAGCACTTCCCTCATTATTTTGATAGCGAACCCAAAGTGAATTAGAGGTGGAACCCTGCACCGGGCAGCATTGAGGGTCTTAGAAGACTCGCTGCCTTTCACAGGCCCACTTCAACCATTGGCTCAATTCAATCAATCAATCAGGGAATTGTAAGCGCGCTACTCACCCGTGAGGGTCTCAAGGCGCTGAGGGGGGGGGGTCCGCAGATCTGTTTAGCCGAAGAGCCAGGTCTTGAGGGTCTTCCTGAAGGTGTTCAGGGAGGGGCGCGTCTGATGTCTGCCGGTATCTCGTTCCAGGTCTTGGCTGCAATGTGAGAGAAGGATCTTCCGCCTGCTCTGGCTCTGTGGATGCGCGGGGTTTCGGCCAGTGCGAGGTTGGAAGATCGGAGGTTTCTTTTGGGTACGTGGAAGTTGATTCTGTCGTTGAGGTATTTGGGTCCGTTGTTGTGTAGGCATTTGTAGGCGTGAGTGAGGATTTTGAAAGTGACTCTTTTCTCCACGGGGAGCCAGTGGAGACTTCATAGGTGTTGGCTGATGTGTTCGTGTCGGGGGATGCCGAGGACGAGTCTGGCGCCGGTGTTCTGTACTGTCTGGAGTTTGCGGAGTAGGGACTTGTTGATGCCGGCGTAGAGTGCGTTTCCATAGTCCTGTCTGCTGGTGATGAGTGCGTGGGTGACTCTCTTCCTTGACTCAGGGGGGATCCACTTGAAGGTCTTGCGGAGGATGCGGAGGGTGTTGAAGCAGCTGGAGGTGACGGCGTTGACCTGTCGGTTCATGGAGAGTGATGAGTCGAGTACGATGCCGAGGTTCTTGGTGTGGTCTGAGGGGGTAGGTGGGCTTCCGAGGGCGGTCGGCCACCAGGTGCTGTCCCATGCAGAAGGGGTGGTACCGAGGATGAGGACTTCTGTCTTCTCGGCGTTGAGCTTCAGGCAGCTGTTGGTCATCCAGACTGCGACGTCTTGCATTCCTTTCTGGAAGTTGAGTTTGGCAGTGGTGGGGTCTTTGGTGAGGGAGAGGATGAGCTGGGTGTCGTCGGCGTAGGATACGATGTTGAGGCCGTGTTGTCGGACGATGGCTGCGAAGGGGGCCATGTAAATGTTGAAGAGGGTGGGGCTCAGTGATGAACCCTGTGGGACTCCGCAGGTGATTTTCGTGGGGTCGGAGAGGAAGGGTGGGAGTCTGATCCTTTGGCTTCTGCCGGTGAGGAATGATCGGATCCAGTCCAGGGCTGTTCCTTGTATGCCTGCGTCGTGTAGTCTGACGACTAGTGTGCGATGGGAGACGGTGTCGAAGGCCGCTGATAGGTCGAGTAGGATGAGGGCTGCGGAGTGGCCTTGGTCCAGAAGAGGTGCGGATGTCGTCTGTGGCGGCGAGTAGGGCGGTCTCTGTGCTGTGGTTGCTTCGGAATCCAGATTGGGACGGGTCGAGGACGGCGTTTTCTTCAATGAATCGTGTCAGTTTTCTGTTGACTGTTTTCTCTGCAACTTTGGCTGCGAAGGGGAGGAGCGAGATGGGCCGATAGTTCTTAAGGTCGGTGGGGTCAGCTGTGGGCTTCTTGAGCAGGGGTCTGACTTCTGCGCGCTTCCAGTCGTCTGGGAAGGTGCCTGTTTTGAAGGTGGTGTTGATGGTGCGTTGTAGTTTGGGTGCGATGGCGGCCACGGCTCTGTGGTAGATATGAGGGGGCAGGGGTCAGTGGGGGCCCCCGAGTGGATGCTTTTCATGGTCGAGGCGGTGTCGTCGGCCGTGATCGGTGTCCAGTTGGAGATGGTGGGCTGGCTGGTGTTTCTGGGGGGCGGGGGGCCGTCTGTGGCACCTGGTGGATGGTCGATGAAGTTGTCGTAGAGGTTTTTGATCTTGAGGTGGAAATAGGTTCCAAGCTTGTCGCAGAGGTCTTGGGATGGGGTGATGTCTGTGGCTTCGCTGCGTGGGTTGGTGAATTCTTGAATGACACTGAAAAGTTCCTTGGAGTTGGTGGAGTTGGCCAGGATTTTGTTGTGGATGAAATTCACTGTGAAAGATGGCTTTCTATCATTGCACAGGGAGCGCATTCACACACAAAGTAGTTCCTTTAAGTGTCGGGGGTTACTACAGCATCAATGTTTGCACAGGGACCGCATCTACACACAACGTAGTTCCTTTAAGTGTCAGGGTTACTATGGCAGCAATGTTTGCACAAGGTGCGCATCCACACACAACATAGTTACTTTAAGTGCCTGGGACTACTATGATGGCAATGTTTGCACAGGGAACGCATCCACAAACAAATTAGTTACTTTAAGTGTCGGTGGTTACTATGGCAGCAATGTTTGCACATGGTGCGCATCCACACATAACGTAGTTCCTTTAAGTGTCAGGGTTACTATGGCAGCAATGTTTACACAAGGTGCGCATCCACACACAACATAGTTACTTTAAGTGCCTGGGACTACTATGATGGCAATGTTTGCACAGGGAACGCATCCACAAACAAATTAGTTACTTTAAGTGTCGGGGGTTACTATGACAGCAATGTTTGCACATGGTGCGCATCCACACATAACGTAGTTCCTTTAAGTGTCAGGGTTACTATGGCAGCAATGTTTGCACAGGGAGCACATCAACAAACAAATTAGTTCCTTTAAGTGTTGGGGGTTACTGCAGCAGCAATGCTTGCACAGGGAGCGCATCCACACATAAGGTAGTTCCTTTAAGTATGAGGTTACTACAGCAGCAATGTTTGCACAGGGAGCACATCTACACACAAAGTAGTTACTTTAAGTGTTGGGGGTTACTATGGCAGCAATGTTTGCACAGGGAGCGCATCCACACATAACGTAGTTTCTTTAAGTGTCGAGGTTACTACGGCAGCAATGTTTGCACAGGGAGCGCATCTACACACAACATAGTTACTTTAAGTGTCAGGGGTTACTGCGGCAGCAATGTTTGCACAGGGAGCACACCCACACACAACATAGTTACTTTAAGTGTCGGGGTTACTACAGCATCAATGTTTGCACAGGGAGCACATCTACACACAATGTAGTTCCTTTAAGTGCCTGGGACTACTATGGCGGCAATGTTTGCATTTGTACCCCCAAAAATATTTTTGCTTTTAGCCATTTTTTTAAAAGTTGATGAGGGCCGATGGCTCCCCAACATTATTTCACACTGATACAGAACTCGTTACTAAGGCCTTGATTACAACATGTGTGCCAATTCTGTTTCAGGTGCAAGCTTCAATTTGCAGTTGAAATGGTTTTACAAGTAAGACTTAAAGTGTAGACCCACATTATTTATATGCAGTATTTTCTCCAGATAGAATCTGATGAAAATAGTTCCCACTCTAACCTTGTATTTTCTGATGTCTCTGCTGCTCTCCACTTTTTGTGATATCACTTTGCACGCCCTGCAGGTCATTTGTGATGTCACTTCCTACACGTCACTTCTCTTGTAACTTCCTGTACGACACCTTTGCTCACTACTTTATCTTGATTGTTTAGACCTTCCTGAGTGGCATAAAGAGTCAATATATGGTGATTTCAGAAATAACTTTATAAATGTTAATAAATACTGGTGGTCCAAACTATGATCCTGATTACGATGTCGGGGGGACGCAACGTATCGGTCTGGAACCGCCTGACTATAGGTTGGTGGTTCTGACTGCCTGATTTGGAGGAAACATCTATTCTTCAAGGTCGACATGCAATGGCTGTCGGAAACCGACATCATAATCCCAACAGCGAAGCCACCGTCATTAAGGGATTATGTTGTATTTCCGACGCACTGTAATGCGGCGGGTGGACCGCAGGGGCAGATGTCGGTGGGTCGGTGTCGGACTCACCAACATCATAATCAGCCCCTAAGTGACAGATTTGCAATGCCGCGTGTTGTGTTTCAGGAACTTTATAATAAACGTGTAATGGGCAAACAGGGCAGTTAGCAGAGTGTTGTTCTTTATATGCAGAGAGCACTGTGTTCCTTTAATATCTCACCAGGTCCTCCTGTGCCCTTAAACTCTGAACCTCTCTTCAGTGTCTCAGTTACTTTCCACAGCCCACTTGTCTTTCTGTAGCTGTGCAGTGATAAGTGACTCATGCAGGGCCTTTGTCAGCTAGCTCTGTTGCCAGGGTGACAATTACCTTTAATTGCCAGATCACTCAGGCTGATCTTTGAGCACAGAAGGTCCAGGAAGGAGCAGAGCTGCTTGAGGAGATGGCCACCGAACATGTCAAACTACTTTTTGCAAGAGTTATAAAATAAATGTGAAATTCAATTGTATGTCAGGGCAGAGGGTGTCTGCAGGGGCAGACCAGTCTGCAGTGCATCTCAGAGGCTGGAAGGGCAGCTTATGGCCTAGGGCCTTCAACCTTATTGGAAGCTCTTCCTGGTTTACAAAGTATTATACCGAATCTAGTCAAGTTTAGAAACATAGAGAGACCTGTGTACAGCAATGCTTAATGTGAGCCGGTGGTTTCCGGTGCTCGGCACCTGCAATTAATTGTCAACATTGGCACCTATGACAGTCTGCCACATGGTGGCACTGTTTGTCTAATTTAGAGATCAGCACAGCAACAGTTGTTTATTAATTCAATATACATTAAAAATGACAAATACCTTTGCCCAAGATATTCTTACAGCGCTTGGGGTCTGGAATAGTCTGAATTGCCACACTTGTAGGTGTGTGATGGTTCGTAGTTGTATTGGTATCGTAATTCGCGGCAATGGTAGGGGCAATGGGTGGTGGAAGTGGAAGTATTTATGTTTTTTACATATTAAGTACTGTACAGTACATTGTGGACCTCATCAGTCGAGGAGTGAGATGCGAGTGGCGATTTGGGATTGAGAGGTGAGAGGTGAGAAAGAAGAGGGGTGAGGAGAAAGGTTGAGGAGTGAAGAGCAGAACGGGAAGAGTCAGGAAGAGAAGGGGGGGACAACAACTGAGGAGGAGGAGAAGGGTTTCTTAAACTATTTAGGGTACTGCGGGTAGATTACTATGTTAGCAAACTTAAACTCTCCATGGGATTATAAGAATACTCAAGGCTCGTCCTGGACTTTGCCAAGGGTTTACTGCCATTTAAGCCCATGTAGTATCTTCATGACTCAGATACGTCAGAGGAATGTACCATTTGTACATCCCTATAGGGATGGCAGAATGAATGTTATTTCAGACACTGAAGCAAGGGTGCTGCTGTCCTCCTCTGCTGCAGAACTGAATTGTCCTTCAGTGCCATGGGAGCTCTTTTTAACAAGTGCATCGTTTTAAAAGGAGTAACAAGTAAATTTGAGAAGGAATTATTAAAAATGATCTTGTCGGTACTGGGGGCGAGATTTGGAGGATGTTATCAGCTTTGTGATTCTGATGGCACCGCCCAAAATATTTGAAGATCATTACATTTTTTAATCTGGGCCAAGCAAGAGGGCTGTTTTTTTGGGCTACGTGAATTTACTCTTTAGGTCTGGCAACAGTCCAGGATTTGCGGTCTGTTGACAGACATATTGTCACTACTACGCACCTTACAACACACAACACATAGGCATACACATAACCGTAGAGAAAGAGGCTTAGGGCAGCCCCTTCGTGTCTTTTTTGCCCGAAAACAAGAATGGCGGAGCAGAGCTTTGTCCAGACACTAAACTAGACAACGTCTATGGTCTGTTATCCGTTATCCTTTGAAGCGTGCAATAAATGTTAATAATCCACCATCCAGTGAGTCAGCTGAGTATTCCAGTTGACCTTAGACCTGATCAAACATACACCTGGAGAGAGTATTTGAGGCAACAGGCCAAGAGTTGTGCTTCCTCGCAGGATTTGTGAGATCAGATATGTAAGCAACCAGACAAATTTCCGTTTGTTCGAAATCTTGTATGGAAGAATACGCGCTAATGTTGACTAATTAAAGTGCATGACAGAGCAAAGATATGTGAGTATAATAAACTAATCGCAAAGCATCCTGGGAGCCATAAACTGGGTGAATTTATTTCACGCACAAGGAATCTGTACTAAGAAGACCTTTTCCACTGACAAACTTGGTGATCTACTGATTCCGCTACCAACTCTTCGAGACCTTTCGGCACATGGTGCTCGCGGTTTAATGCCACGCAAGGAAGTCAATCTAGTACCAATAGATTAGGATTCTGAGGGCAGGATTCGCTAAAGTGTTTGCATTTTCAGTGCATTAAGAGTTTTTTCAGTACTTAATTGCTGTCTATGAATGACGTAGATTGTCCAAATCAGTATGTTTAAAACACAGAAGAGAAGAGAAGATATTTCAAAAGGTCTCAATTTATAGCATTAACCACTCTCAGTCAGTGGTGATAAATATAACAAGAGGCGGCATACAGAGTTTGCACTCTTAAGCCCTCATTCAAAGAGGTGCAGGAGTGCTGATGCTGTATCCGGGGCTGAGAGTACCTCCTGGGTAGTCAAATACCAGTTTATCCAACTTGTACCCCGAGGCTCCCCTAGGATGGGAGGAATTGCCACGAGAACTGGTGTTACTGCACTTCTGCCGTCGATCCCATTTTCAGCACTTTACTGGCAGGGTCCTGATCCAGCGCTAACAATAAAAATAATTTCTCCTATTATGCTTTGGTCATCCAGGTGCAATTATTTCAATAACACACACACTATATCCATATGACAGTGGGGCCCATAACACCGCATATACATTCACTTACTCATTTGTTCCCTGGATTTCCTCCGTCATGAACCTAGGAGAAAAACGATTCGCTGGAAGGAGACGGGATACCTCTTTTATAATGACATAATAATTCTCTTTTACTCTTAAGGTATTCCGCTCATTGGTCGATGGACCAACTAGTAGGAATCAGTTGATGGTGATTAAGACCAGCTCAATCACAATAAACTCTTTTACCATTTCATTATTAATCATTGAGCTAAAGAATCACTGAGTCATTTGTTTAAAGAATAATAAAGTTTATATAAAGTTTTAAATGCAGGAAATGAGGTTAATCTTATTATTCAGATCATTGCATTTATCATCAATATAAGAATAGTTTGAAATTGCATGGCACTTTTATTAGACGGAAAAATGAAGTTATCATAATAAGAACTCTTTAGATCAATCTATCTATCTCTCTGGGGAAAGCCTAATAATTCTAATAAAATCTATCAAATAAAAGTTCTCCTAAAGCAGCATCTTTATACTCAACTGGAAAAGGAAAATAACAGCAGCAGCATCAGCTCGTCAGCATCAGCGACCGCAACTTCTCCCATCTACAGCATCTAACTCACGCAGCATATAATTTCAGCAGCATCTCCCGCAGCATTCTAACAGCATTCAGCATACACTCCCCCTCCCACCAAGAGTAGGTCTTCTTATACCCTAATTCTAGCTTACAGCATAAAATGTTTCTTCTTACATGGCGCGATTCATTCTCATTGGTCAAAAACTCAGGTCCATATACACTTTAATCAAACTTCCTGGTCTTAACCAGTTCCGTGTGGAATGTCAATGCAAGCATCGTTTCCCACAGTTCATGCACTTGCTCATCCGTTTCGATCAGTCCAAATTGTATCTTTTTCTGTTACATTTTGTGTAATACAGTTCCGTCTATTGATTCAGCCAGGCTTCTCACGCTTCTTGCTGATCATCTTGGCACACAACAGCTCAGAAGGGTCACAACAGCCTTGACCATACTTTCATCTTAGCCTCTCAGCATCAGCGCGTGATCATCCCTTTTCCACAGCCTCTCGCCTCTATCACATGGTCCCCCGCTCATGCGTACTCTAGCAACTCGCGGCCATTTTATATTTCTGCTCGGCAGGCCTAAGCGCACTATTTTCAAAGATAAACAAAATGTTATTTAAACAAAGAAATATAAACCATTTCGTTTCCCTCCCGTCTTTCTATGTACCCCAATTAGGTATTACCTAGCAGAAGCAACATATAAAGCTGTCTCTTACTTACCATCGCTTTATTTTGCAACCACACGTTTTATTTAAAAGCACAAAATCATGCATTTATTATTAAATTAGTACGCAAATATTATGGTATGTTAGAAACGTAAACAATTATAAGTCAATTAATTTGCACACTGAATTGCGTGTTACCATTGACCCTTTACATACATTGTTGGTTATTTACTTAAACGAACATGTTTATTAATATTGTACGAAAATATTAGGAGGTTAAAATTTTTACATTTATCCTGCTCCATCAGTCCCTAGATTTTCCCTGGGGTTGTAGGACTGGGAATGCAGCAGTTCCACAATTCCTGTAGTTTCCTATTATTTAAACTCTATTTCATTCAGAATGACAAATTACAGAGAACTGTGCAATGGACGGAAAAAAAATAATATTTGGGATTTCACATTACGCTCAGGAACAATTTTCACTATCAACGGAATATCCCTTCACTTCTGTAATTCCTTTTCATAGATTTGGCGAAGTGACGACAAGCTGCAGGTGAGGTATCGGGTATAGCTAGAATTATAAGAAGGTAAATTTAATTCTTTCCTAGATTACTTTAGGTATTGTTTAGCCAAGATTATGCAAAAAGACACAATAAAATAAACCAATAGAAAATATTGATTCTAATCTGGAGACATTAAAAATACAGGAACTTTATTATTAGACTCTCCCACAGAAGGCTGGCTAGGGGTGCCTGGCATTAAATTCTATGTTAATGAACTAGAGTTCAAGACTGTTCTTGTCTAGGTATTTGTAGATGTGAGTAAATTGTGGACTGAGCTAAAGAAGAAAGTAATGAAGATCCTGATGCATCTGTTGCCACGGCTACCAGGGAGAGACCAGAAACGCCAATCAGTGAATATATCAGATACCATGATAATGCCCAGGTAATGAGATGGTCCTTTGTCGATATAAGATATCTTCCCGCCCACTTACCTTCCTATCCGGTAGCTGCAACTGGATTACACAAATTTAGGCTCATGTCACAGGTAGTTGGGAGACCGCACAGACCAAGACTGCTCGATTTTGAGGAGATGCAGAAACAGTTGGCAGACAGAAACAGGTTCCAGGGCAGACAACTGATGCCCTGTGCTCCGTAGAGGATCAGACGGTTCCTAATGGAGTTGGAGAACCTCATTTCCAATGACCCTTCTAGACTTTCAGTCTCATTCCTATACTAAGCTTTGGGGAAATACTGTGCAATTAATGCCAGAGGAGGAGGCTTCAAAGTGTGGCAGAGTGTTACTTTGCAGAAGACACCAAAATCTTATTACGTCAGTCTTAACCGAGCCGGGGCAATGAGTTCCTTTCTAAACTGCGTTAAGAGTGTCAATCAGTCAATCAGTCAGTATTTGTATAGCTCTGCTAATCACCAGTGAGGGTATCCAGGTGCTCGGAAGCAAGGTTCAGTCGAAAAGCCAGGTCTGGAGTCTCTTCCTAAATTCTTCCAGCGAGTGTGATGTCCGAAGATGAAGGGGAAGGCCGTTCTAGGACTTGGCAGCGAGGTAAGAGAAGGAACGGCCTCTGCGGGGGCTTCGGCGGATGTGCGGTGTCTGTGCGAGGATGAGGGTGGCAGATCGGATTTCTGGATGGTTTGTGGAAGTTCAGGCAGCGGTTGATGTATGCTTGTCCTAGGTCATGGAGGGCTTTAGTGGCGTGTGTCAATACCTTAAATTGACATCTTTTCTGGAGGGGAAGCCAGTGGAGGTCCTAAGGTATGAAGTGATGTGCGTCCATTTGGGCAGATTGAGGATGAGTCTGGCCGCTGAGTTCTTTATCGTCTGTAATCTCTTCATGAGTTTGGTGCGGATCATAGAAAACTCATCAGCCTCTCTCTGGCAAGTGCTCATTGACAAAGTGCAGGCCAGGGTGACCAGAGTGGGGTCAGATGGCTACACCTCCAAGAGCCCACTCAAAGTATCACTTAACTCAGGCTTACGGTAATGTGGTAAAGTCTCTTGCTTGATGTAGACTGGTACTGCACAAAAACTGCATGGACACACTGGGCTGCAGAGAACTGTGAATTGCGTTGAAGACAAGCCGAACGGTGGCTGCAAGGAGGCAAGTGCAGAGACCCACGTCTATGTAAATAGGCACTCCCTCTTTGAATATTTAGAATTGCATAGATCCTTCTTATGTGCTCAACTCTGAATACTGCTCAACTACAATTTCCCTGATTTGGCGGGATTCCTGTCTTAAAAGATCACATGACCTCTGCGCATGTTAGCAGCTAGGTTACTGGGCCTAATGGGATTCTGCTCTTTCCATGTAAACACGCCATGCTCTTTTGCCTCTCTGACTAGTTTGGCACGATGTAGTTCTCTGAGTTTTTTTACCGGATATAATTTCCTGTAATAATTCCACACGGATGTAGGGTTCCGTGCCCATAACGTTAAAATAGCAATAACGACACTCTTATAAAAAAAGGAGACAATTTGGACACTACTTTACCATGCAAAATTAGAAGCATTGCTGATTTACTTGTACTTGATATGACTTCAGCAACATCGTTACCAAATACGTCCCCGTTCTCTTAGACGAGAACAAGAGTCTCGATGTTGTTGAAGTGTGGTTTTCGAGCCCACCACAGGAGTACAGTATTTCTGGAAATAGAACTCGATAATCTGCCTCAAATGCTGGCCAAAGGAACCTGGCGATGTGAATGATACTGAATCCCTCAGCGCCATTCAACATGGTTGGTCATGATGTCCACCATCTTGAGAACACGTCTTCAGTAAGAGGAAATGCTCTTCTGTGCTTTTCCTTCTTTGTTATTATTTTAGCTGATATAGTAAACCTGAATTCAGTTTTCTTCAGCACCCAAAACATTGAGATATGGCGTTCCTCTTGAGTAAGCACTATCTTCTTCTATATCCACCTTATAACATCCTTGCTATGTCTCCTTAGGGGCATTTAGTGATTTTCCAGTTGGGTGCAAATGACGTAAAAATCTTGTACAATTCTAAGGGTGTCCCCCACCCATGCAGTTCACGGCTGTCTTGATGATGGAACTGGAATCATAGAAGAGTCAGAGTTTAATCACAATGGATGGCTGGTGGACTGCACCAGGTCCTAGAATGTACCAGCCTGAGTGTTTCGCACAAGTGAAAGTGTCAACAAATGGAGAAATCTTATTGCAGCGCCCCATCAGATAAAAACTGAAAGCATAGGGCTTTGGTAGAAGATTGGAGAATTAAATTCAAACAAACGTCCCCAAAGTGAGGTGTGCATGAACCATGGGAGGCATTATGGAACAAGTCTTGAGCCCGGTCGAGGTACTAAAGTGACCTAGGGATGCTCCACCTTTCAGACTTGCAGTTGCTTAAAAGGAGGTGCATTGATGAAAGGAGTTCAATAAGTGATTCAAACTTCTATTACTTAAATGTGTTTAAGTCTTTGTCTACGTTCTGTTTTTATCAAATGTTTGATCAATTTCTAATTACCATTTAACAGCTTTTCTGTGAATCAAGTGGGGGGAAGAACTGTGCATTTATCTGTCCACTGGAAAGGCTCTCTGCATCAAAAGCGCTGAAATAAACTGAAAGACACTTGACTCAAAGACTGAAGTTGCCCTATTGAGGAACTACAAGCAGCTCAACAAGTGATTGAACCCAAATAACTGGTCCAAGAATTTTGGCCAAAAAATGAAAAATCTGGGAGCTTGGTTCGATGAAATTCGACCGATGGATCAACTTGTAAATTATTGTAGTTAGTATGTTATGAGAGAAAGCAAGGTTTGCACTCTCTGCCAGTTGAGGCCACAGAAACATTTAGGCACATTTATCAATCAATCAATCAATCAATCATGTCACTTATAAAGCGCACTACATACCCGCGAGGGTCTCAAGGCGCTGGGGGAAGAGGGGGGTGGTGCTGCTACTGATCGAAGAGCCAGGTCTTGAGGAGTCTTCTGAAGGCCAGTAGGTCTTGGGTCTGTCGGAGGTTGGTGGGGAGGGTGTTCCAGGTCTTGGCGGCGAGGTGGGAGAAGGATCTGCCGCCGGCGGTCGTTTTCCGGATGCGGGGGACTGTGGCGAGGGCGAGGCTGGTCGAGCGGAGCTGGCGGGTGGGGGTGTAGAAGCTGAGTCGTCTGTTGAGGTAGGCTGGTCCGGAGTTGTGGAGTGCTTTGTGTGCGTGGGTGAGGAGCTTGAAGGTTATCCTCTTGTTGACAGGGAGCCAGTGCAGGTCTCTCAGGTGGGGTGTGATGTGGCTGCGTCGGGGGATGTCGAGGATAAGACGTGCAGAGGCGTTCTGGATGCGTTGCAGCCGTCTCAGGAGCTTAGCCGTCGTTCCTGCGTAGAGGGCGTTTCCGTAGTCCAGCCTGCTGGTGACGAGGGCCTGGGTGACTGTTTTTCTTGCTTCGGTGGGGATCCACTTGAAGATCCTGCGGAGCATTCGGAGGATGTTGAAGCAGGATGAGGAAACGGCGTTGACCTGCTTAGTCATGGAGAGGGTGGGGTCGAGGATGACCCCTAGGTTGCGTACGTGGTCGGTGGGTGGCGGGGCTGTTCCCAGTGATGTTGGCCACCAGGAGTCGTCCCAGGCTGAAGGGTTGGAACCAAGGATGAGGACCTCCATCTTGTCCGAGTTCAGCTTCAGGCGGCTGGTCCTCATCCATTCGGCGACGGCCTTCATTCCTTCGTGGAGGTGGGCTTTGGCGGTGTGAGGGTCTTTGGTGAGGGAGAGGATCAGCTGGGTGTCGTCGGCGTAGGAGATGATGTTGAGGTTGTGCTGTCGGGCGACGTGGGCGAGGGGTGCCATGTAGATGTTGAACAGCGTTGGGCTGAGGGAGGAGCCTTGGGGTATGCCGCAGATGATCTTGGTGGCCTTGGATCGGAAGGGGCGAGGCGGACGCTTTGTGTTCTGCCGGAAAGGAAGGATGTGGTCCAGTCCAGGGCCTTCTCTTGGATCCCGGCGTCCTGAAGGCGTGTTCGTAGTGCGTGGTGGCAGACCGTGTCGAAGGCGGCTGATAGGTCCAGGAGGATGAGGGCTGCTGTTTCTCCGTTGTCTAGCAGGGTCCTGATGTCATCGGTGGCGGCGATGAGGGCGGTTTCGGTGCTGTGGTTGCTGCGGAAGCCGGACTGGGAAGGGTCCAGGATGTTGTTCTCCTCGAGGTAGCGGGTCAGTTGTTTGTTGACGATTTTCTCAGATACTGACATTTGTTGCCAGAAGTATGTTTTTGCGGTTATTCCTTACTAGATAGCCAATACCTTATATTCACAAGATAAACATCTGTGCCCCCAGATTCCCTTCTGTCCACCAACCACAGGAGCCTATAGGACGGGGGCTATGGGATCTCATATTTGGAACTTCTTAAGAATGACCCACACTACACCTGTCTCTTAGCTTCTGAGCTCCAGGTGGCCGCCCTGCAGATCTCTTCCACAGAAGTCACATGAACATCTTACTATGAAGTAGACAAATCACTGGTGAAGAGAACCCGAACATCCGTTGAGAATGGTACTTAGGCTCTTGTCTATGACACTGAGATTCTCAAATTAACCCATCAATTCAAAGCCATTGTTGGTGGCTTCAGCCCCCTACAGGATGGCCAACATGGATGAAGAGTTTATCCGAGCACCTAAAATCTTCCGACTAGCCCAGCAGCCCTACATATCCTTCACAGTAGCTGGATCTCGACAGAACCACAGCAACACAATCCAATACCAGACAAACGGCAAGCCAACCCTCAACACCAACCTGTGGGGGAAAACCCAAAGGAATAAAGCACTCTAGGAAGGCTTTGGGGCATGTAAGAAAGGAGAACACCCAGAAAAATATGCTTTTGCATTCATTAAATCTCGCAGTGGACTCCAAATGGAGGTCCTGAATGCGCCTGCAGTGGAAAAGGCAGATGTCAAACTAGATAAAATGCCCTGGCTGGAATAAGTTTCCCCAAAGACATAGAGTCATCTGGAAACCTTATGCAAAGTTCACTAGGAGCCCCTATAGAAACACCGTCTACGTGTAAGAGAACATTGGGGTTTGCGGGAAGCCATCAGATGAGTAAAGTCAAATGGCGCACACGGCCCTGTGGTGCAAGGAAAGGCTCTCAGCAACTCATGATTGGAGCTGGAGACCCACACGTCCACAGCTAGTAATCCAGGGGCATGCTGGGAATGATGGTGCCGACGCACTGCCTAGTTCATGCCAGTGGTTGCAGATGGTGGACACCAAGGCTTATTTTTGGGGAATAGACTTATATTTCATCATTAGACTTTGATCCAAGTCAAGAGAGAAAAAGGAAGAAAAAGGAGAAAGAATGAGGAAAGGAAAGAAAGGAAAACAGCGATGAAGGGAGAAAGTAGTGATAAAGAACCAGCAAGAGGGAGATGTAGAGACAGGAAGTCTAGGATGGTGGAAGAAAGAGGCGTCAAATGGAAACAACCCTGGACTCCCTTAGTATTGACAACCCCGATATTCAGCAGCACCGGTTCTGGGTTCCTAAGAAGAACTTTAGGTACCTGCACAGATTTGTTTTACAAATTAAGGACTGCGCTGAAAGCTTAGGACAGGACCATACTGGGGAAAGTTATGATTTCATCTACAGCAGCAACCAAAAGTGCCCCAGTGCCATGTTTCTCTTTGTGGCCAGTTTGGCATGTGTCAAGGATTTAACGGGTCTCAATGAGGAGCTGGGGTTGGCAGATCAACCCATTCTAGAAAACCGTGGAATGTTCTGGAAGCCCACAATATGGCAGCAATGAGGCTGAAAGAAAGAAGAGCTACCGCTATGTACACTCCTTTTCTGGTGAGCGCTAATACAGTTTGCAGCTGTTTTTACTATATGCACCAGAGTGTCCCCATAGTCTTCTTCACCATCCAAACAGAAAGACCCGTAAAACCTCAGGATAGATGTCAGACTTTTAAAAAAGTGGAGGATAACCCTTATTTTGTTTTACCTAAAAAAACAACGTTATCTGTCTCACCAGCCTCATATAATAAAAAATCATTTAAAAAAACATACATACATAGAATGGCTTTGCGTCAGCTCTCTTCATTCATTGGTTTCTTCAGCTGTCATTTACGTTTGGCCCCTCCCCCACCCCCGGCATACATCATGTGGCAATGGATCAGCACACCTCAGGAGCTGGCCCTCTTGCACTCTGAGTCACTTCAGTTTGTCTGTTTACATGTGCACATCCACATAAAAAGAAGTGCCTGGTCTGGTGGGCCAATGCTTTACTTTGTTGTTGATTTTTTTTTCTTTCCATTCTTTAGCCTTGCTATTTTTTTAGTCATTTTTTTATTTTCGAACTGTCTTTGGGTTTCACTAATTCAAAGCCAGTGGTACATTTTCTTCATACAAGGGGGAATCAAATTTTCCTGCGATGTGCATTAAAACTAAAGAGGGGTTTTATACCTGTCCTAGGTACACCTGCCTGCTATGAAGCCAATGTGCTGTTCTACAACTTTATATTGAATGGCAAGTTTTTGTTTAATTTAAAATGTTCTTTGCAAACACTACGTTTAGGGGGTTGATATTTTCTTGTTTGCCTTTGTTTGTTTTGTGGCATATGCTTGCAATAAAAAAACGAACCTTCAGACCAGCTTGCAAAAACCAAACCTACTAGTTTCGCCAGTGCTCGATAGATTTATAGGCTGTGGGCCAGGAACTCTAGATACACAAAGGTGGGGCCCCTAAATGCATCATTCATCCTGCAATTAGGCAGAACTGCTTTCATCATGTGTTATCAATAACTATTTATATCTATGTCCTTCAATTTATTCTGTTCTGTTTATGCAAAGCAATCCAACGCAGCAGGTGGCGTGTTTGACCAGTTCAGAAAATGTCATTTTACAGAACAGGCGTTACAGGCAGAGCAAACAAACAGATTTAACATGGGAGAAAATCTATTATGGGGCCACTGGAACTATGTGATTTTGTGGCTGTGGATTTTTCCACATAATTGTGCATTTGCCACATAATCATCTTTTACTGCATAATCTGCAGATTTTAACAAAAAAAATCTTTCTAGCTCAAACAGATCAGAAGTTACAAAAAACACAGCAACAAGTGTGCCATGAAGAGGAGGCCCCTTCCCAAAGGGTAACTGGTCACTTATCTATTGCTTATTGCTGTATTTGGATATTAAATAGGCACTGGTGAGGTGAAAGCTTTGTCCAGACAGTGTTAAAATGTGGAAAAAGGACAAAATAATGATGTAATACTATCACAAAGTGTGCCTCACATAATTATAGTTGCCCTGATCTATGTACATGCTGTATTCATCTAAAACAGAAATCATAAAAGATTCACTGCACAATAGAATTGTCATAAATTGAAATATTTAAATTATGTTTTTTTATGACAGTCACTTTGATTGTGATAACACACATTCTGTAACCATGAATGTTATTATTTGGTATTGATATTTATGTAGCATTTTCCTGCCTTTTGCGAGGTCAACAATGCTAAAAAAAATTATATTAAACCATATTAAAACTAAATTCCTGAAAAGGACTCATGAAGGTACTGTTTATGATAGCCTGTTGCTTTTGTTAAGGGTATGTTTATTACTTTATTTGTTCTTATGCACCACTCTTACCTGCACGGGCCACTCCTGCTGCCAGGTATCCAATGATGGTCAGGTTTTCTCACAGGAATCTTTGGTATGGAGGTTTCATGCTCCTGTGATCTAACAAATTAATATTGGTTCTCATAGACATGTCTGCATCTGTAAACTATGTGGTCTTTGCTTAATGGAAGTGGAGGCAATATTTTCCAAACTACAGGATGTTAGGCAAATATATATACACGTGGAAGCACAGTACACTAACTGCTGCAGATGTGACACCAGCACAACAGTAGATGTGATCACTGAGCACAGCACACATCTGCACAGTTTGAAAAAACTTGATTGGCAAGGCTATCAAACATAAACTCAGTTAAATTAAGGCAGTATACTTTTCAGTCATTGATGATATTCCCATGGAATTTTGTAATTTAGCCCTCGTAATGATAGTTCAAGTAGCCAAACACCACAGTGCAGCCACTGGCACCACTTTACCTTGGGGTTGAACACAACAAAAGTGACTAATTTAGCAATGTTTGCAAGATTAGGAGGTGCTCAGCATAATAAAAAAGTTGCTGAATCAGTGCATTGACACCCATTGTGGTGAGGCTGAAATAAGGAAATAGGAAGAAGTACGACTATGTATAAACCTAAGTCTTCCCAATTGGGCATGAGGAGAAACATTATCCACACCAATAGCGTCATATTTCTTCATAAGCGGAACATTGGCGTCCGGTCCTATAAGCTTGATTACTCCTAAAGTCTGGATGATGCTCAACTACATGCTGCACAGACACAAATGCAATCAGCAGACTATATTTTAGATTCCAGGTGATGTAACTCAATGGGTCAATGCAGCTGCTGCAGAGAACATACGTGGCTTCTGTGGTCTTGTACAATGTGCAAGAGGCACCTCGTGGTTTCAGTCAATCTGTGTGTCTGCTGCAGAGATCTTCCAGTTTAATGTGCTTCCTATAGAGGTTTCTGATTCACAGATGAACCACAGATGACAGATTCCAATCCCAACACAATTGATGAGAGGGTTACTGCACTGGCTGCAAAGATCTGTGTTCTTCTTGCAGGTTACATGTACCGATTTCGGTAACCAGTTAACGTGTTCTTTCTTAGTGCACTAAACAAACTAAACAGAGGCTGATCTTCTGATCTGTGCTTGGGTCTCAGCTAGGATGTGAGGACGGGCACCTGTAACCAGGGAAAGTCTAGCAGCTCACAGGAGGCACTGCCCCCGAGGGGCAAAGGTCTTGGTTTATTCACAAAACTTTCCACAATTAGTATGTCTATGTAAATTTAAAAAGAGTGTTCTTTTGACGCTTTGAGCAGTCAATCGGTTGCTCCTGCCTGTTTTGCTGTGTTTGCTTGAAGCAGCTGGTCTTCAGGCTGTGTGGGTGCACCAGCACAGTGGGTCAATCTTGTGGAGCAGGTTGGTGGTCTCATAGAGGTTTGATCCATCAAGGGCAAGCTTTATGTAAAGGGTGCTGCTTCTAAAAGGCAGTCATGGATGGATTAGAACTAGTTTTGGGTGGTGTGCTTTCAAATGTCTTTCCAGGCTGCTATCCAGACACAGCCTTTGTGTAGTGATGAATAAAGCACCCACAACACAGGCAGAAAGAGGTGTGAGGGCCCTTCACTGAAGTGTGTTCAAGGTAGACAAAAGGCTTAGCCTCACCTGAAGGGCCCCCTTCAACCTACAGCTCAACCCCTCCTCGCCCCTAGCTTCTACAAAATGGCAGAGTTTTGGTAAGTATAATCAGCAGCCATATGCTCACAACGTGTTCATTGAATTTGTAGAGGGAGCACTTTCACCATCCCCTCACTCACACGGGTGTCTGCATCTCCCGCCCTTCACCCACCGGAATGCCGACAATACACTTCCACTGACCGGGGAGCTGCCCTCATCTTCCATCTTGTGTGAATGCAAACGGATTCAAAAGCATCCCACTCTGTTTGTAATTAATACTGTGAGCCAAACCTGAAGATGAACACAAGAAGACTTCCACTGTAGCGCTCGCAGAAGCTACTTTTCAATGTGCGCATCATTTCCCAGGTATTTTCTCACACTGCTAAGATCTTGAAGTTACTGCTTCCTCTGAGTTCAGCCAAAAGCGCTTGATATTTCTCAACTTATGCATCTACGCATTATTTTACACTTTCCACCCTTGAGCTTATAAACTGACCGGGCTGGATCGCTGGCCTAGCAGTAGACTAGCAGCAGACAGATGGTTTATCAGTACTTTTAAATTTGAGCCGGTGGTTTCCGGTGCTCGGCACCGACACTTAATTGTAAACATCGGCACTTATAACAGTCTGCCTCATGGTGGCGCTGTTTGAATAATATAGAGACAAACAAAACAACAATTGTTTATTAATTCAATAGAGCTTTAAAATGGCTTCCAAGCCATTCTTATAGCTTTGTGGGCCTTAAATAGTCTGAATTGTCACACTTGGAGGAGTGTGATGCTTAGTAGTTGTGTTGGTACAGGCATTAGCATTGCTGGCACAGGCAATGGGCTGGTGCAAGCGGCAGTGGCTTACTGACGAGGGCCCGGCACTTGTTTTTTCACAAATTCAGCACGGGTTTGCCTGATTCTAGTTCCTGTCAAAAATATCTAATATTGCACAATCTTCACAAGTAAATAATGTTGTTTCTAGCAACAATCTGGCATCCTCAAACTGCACGCTGCCTCAGAAATATTCTCTACATTCCTTAAATCTGGCATTAAAAACTGACCTTTAAAACTTCTGTTTGCCGCCTCGCCTTTTGTCTTCTCTCTTCAAATGTCCCTCTCTTTCCCTTTCATCCTCTGCACGCCTCCTCTCTCTGAGCGCAACCTATTCTGACACACGCATCTTAGCCTATCTTCTGTTATTGTATTTCTGCAAATTGCTTACAACTCATTTACAAGATCCCAATCTCCTCTAACTCATCTATTAATCCCACCACCCATATGCGTAAACTCACACATGCGTATTAATGATCGCAACCAACTAATCCACTATTAACGTAGTCCACCATAAAGAAACTGGAGTGGATGCGTAGAATGGTTTCCTGGAGCACACAAGGCTAATCCCAATAACTAACAGTAACCAATAACACGGGACTGACTAACCACTAACCTTCGGTTACAGGGCAGCGTGCTGCCCGGCGTAAAGCGCTTCAATGCCTAGTTAGGAGTAGTATGTGCTATATAAATGTAATTACATTTACAACTTCATTAAACCATGTCAAACTACTTTGATACAAGTTCCACATTTTCAAAATAATGTTGGTGCCATAGGAGTTCCTGAACCAGGTGCCGGCCAAGAGTCTTCGGTATGAGCAACCACACTGGGTTTTATGCCATTACGTGAGCGGACCACAGTGCTTTTCTGAGAGGAGCCTTCTACTAGTCGGCTTATCCTCACACTATATATCAGGACCTGTAGGTGCAAGCAACTACACAGGAGTTCACATGTGGTTTTGGATAAATCTTATAGAGGGGTGTTTCCACTCTCTTGATGGGGAATGCATGCACAGCTTCTTAAAAGTCTCCACAGTTACAAGTGAGCATTTTCTTAGCAGGCGAATTTGAAATTGAGCAGAATTGGTAAATTTTGGGACATTCTTATGTACATTAAGATTTATAGCAAGAGTGCATCCTAAGAAATGTCAGGCTGAATAAGAGCTTTGCTGGCACTTCTTCAGTCTGCCAATGCAGTGGATGTAAGTTCCCCCATAATGTTATTAAAAATTCTTCCACATTTTGAGCTTTCTGCCATGGTAGTAGAAGTTTCTCAAAATGACTGTTCTGACACGAGACGAGCCATTTTGGAAGGGCCTCTGGTTGAAACGTAACCATTGTTATCCACCAATGGATGGTGAGAGCCCTTCCACCCAGTGTGGAAGCTGGAAATGTACCTTCAAAATGTGGGTACCATATCAGCGCCATCATATGCCGTAACCCATCAATTTAGGGACACAGTAGGCATCTTTCTGGAAAGTCAAGCTTTCCATAGTAGTCCCTCGGCCAACTCTTCTCTTGGAGGTGGATCTGACATGTCAATGTGGCAATGGAACCACTGACATCTTTGAAGGAATGAGCAGAGCATCATGATAGATCCAATGACGTAGATGGAGATATCGTCATGGGCAGGACGTCCACCATCAAACTAACTTCTAATGCAGGGGTTCAATCTCAGGAGACACGGACAGAGAATATGCCATTTTTGGGGAATTCCTCCATTATGACTCGGCTCTAAATCAGACCCTTAGAGACGAGGTGATTTGTACCAAGGAGATTTATGGTTTCTAGTTATTTCTGAATTTTGGCAGGTTCTCTCAACATAATCTAGTTTCACTCACCTTCGATGAGTGTGTGGCCTTCTAGTTCTCTAGCTCGTCCAGCGGGAAGTTAGCGTCAGATAATGAATGTAGGAAGTGATATCGCCCAGGTGCGGCTGTAAGGACTCAGAAGATTGAACTGTATTATCCTTTTAAAGTGTGAACCCTCTTCATACGCTTGTAAAATGACTCCGTCACTTCCTGCACACCTGTGGTCATCGGTTTCATGTGAAAAACATAGATTGCAGTTACACACTTTGCAGAAAAAGAGATTCCTAAATATCGAACTTACAAAATCTCAAATTTATATCAACATCTCTCATCCAATTGTCGCTCTGTATTTCATTCCTAAATCCAGCCAGACTCACTTCCCTCATGTTCTACTGTTCTCGGGCTCCAGTATCTCTGGGGACAAGTGCTCAACAGATGCCCTTTGAAATGTTTATCGGGCTCATTCCTGTAACACTGAGATTTGAGTGGTCTTGGAGTCGGTTTCTCTAATATATGTGTTTACAGTCTACAGTTTTCCAATCTGCAACAGTGAGGGAGAACCCCCCTGGCATGGGCCAGGTTCACAACTTTATGCGATGCAGAAAACGCTCCAAAAATAAACAAACACCGGGGGAATACATGAACATTTTTGAGAACTAAAGCACTGCAGCCGCTCACTGGCATTTCAGCCAGAAAAACCTTATATTGTGCACAGTAACACCTGATGATATGGAATCTCTATATATTGTGCACAGGTACACCTGCTGACGTGGAATCACTTTATAGTGTGCACAGTTACACCTGCTGACGTGGAATCCCTTTACAATGTGCATAGTTACACCTGATCACAAGAAATCCCTTTACAGTGTGCACAGTTAAACCTGCTGACATGGAATTGCTTTATATTTTGCACAGTTACACCAGCTGAAATGGAATCACTTTATAGTGTGCACAGTTACACCAGCTGACGTGGAGTCTCTCTATATTGTGCACAGTAACACCTGCTGACATGGAGTCTCTCTATATTGTGCACAGTTACACCTGCTGACATGGATTCGCTTTATTCTGTGTACAGTTACACCTGCTGACGTGGAATCTCTTTATATTGTGCACAGTTACACCTGCTGACGTGGAATCACTTTATAGTGTGCACAGTTACACCTGCTGACGTGGAATCACTTTATAGTGTGCACAGTTACACCTGCTGACGTGGAATCCCTTTACAATGTGCATAGTTACACCTGATCACAAGAAATCCCTTTACAGTGTGCACAGTTACACCTGCTGACACGGAATCACTTTACAGTATGCACAGTTAAACCTGCTGACATGGAATTGCTTTATATTTTGCACAGTTACACCTGTTGACATGAAATCCTATTATATTGTGCACAGTTGCACCTGCTCACATGGAATCACTTTATATTGTGCACAGTTACACCAGCTGAAATGGAATCACTTTATATTGTGCACAGTTACACCTGCTGACGTGGAATCACTTTATAGTGTGCACCGTTACACCAGCTGACGTGGAGTCTCTCTATATTGTGCACAGTAACACCTGCTGACATGGAGTCTCTCTATATTGTGCACAGTTACACCTGCTGACGTGGAATCACTTTATAGTGTGCACAGTTACACCTGCTGACGTGGAATCCCTTTACAATGTGCATAGTTACACCTGATCACAAGAAATCCCTTTACAGTGTGCACAGTTACACCTGCTGACACGGAATCACTTTACAGTTTGCACAGTTAAACCTGCTGACATGGAATCACTTTATATTGTGCACAGTTACACCAGCTGAAATGGAATCACTTTATATTGTGCACAGTTACACCAGCTGAAATGGAATCGCTTTATACTGTGCACAGTTACGTCTGCTCACATGGAATCGCTTTATACTGTGCACAGTTGCACCTGCTGACATGAAACGGTTTATATTGTGCACAGTTGCACCTGCTCACATGGAATCGCTTTATACTTTGCACAGTTATACCTGCTTACGTGGAGTCACTTTATATTGTGCACAGTAACACCTGCTGACATGGAATCACTTTATATTGTGCACAGTTACACCAGCTGAAATGGAATCGCTTTATACTGTGCACAGTTACGTCTGCTCACATGGAATCGCTTTATACTGTGCACAGTTGCACCTGCTGACATGAAACGGTTTATATTGTGCACAGTTAGACCTGCTGACATGGAATCGCTTTATACTGTGCACAGTTGCACCTGCTCACATGGAATCGCTTTATACTTTGCACAGTTATACCTGCTTACGTGGAGTCACTTTATATTGTGCACAGTAACACCTGCTGACATGGAATTGCTTCATACTGTTCACAGTTGCACCTGCTGACATGGAATCGCTTCATACTGTGCACAGTTGCATCTAATGACATGGAATCTCATTATATTGTGCACAGTTGCACCTGCTGACATGGAATCGCTTTATACTGTGCACAGTTGCACCTGCTGTCTTGGAATCACTTCATACTGTGCAGAGTTGCACCTCCTCACATGGAATCGCTTGATAATGTGCACAGTTGCACCTGCTGACTTGGAATCACTTCATACTGTGCAGAGTTGCATCTGCTGACATGGAATCGCTTTATATTGTGCACAGTTGCACCTGCTGACATGGAATCGCTTTATAATGTGCACAGTTACAATTGCTGACATGGAATCAGTTTATTTTTGCACAGTTGCACCTGCTGACGTAGAATCGCTTTATAATGTGCAGTTACACCTGTTGACATGTAATCGCTTTATGCTGTGCATACTTGCACCTGCTGACATGGAATCGCTTTATAATTTGAATAGTTACACCTGCTGACATGGAATCGCTTTATACTGTGCACAGTTGCACCTGCTGACATGGAGTCGCTTTATAATTTGAATAGTTACACCTGCTGACATGGAATCGCTTTATACTGTGCACAGTTGCACCTGCTGACATGGAGTCGCTTTATAATTTGAATAGTTACACCTGCTGACATGGAATCGCTTTATACTGTGCACAGTTGCACCTGCTGACATGGAATCGCTTTATATTTTGCACAGTTGCACCAGCTGACATGGAATCATTTATATTTTGCACAGTTGCACCTGCTGACATGGAATCGCTTTATAATGTGCACAGTTACACCTGCTGACTTGGAATCAGTTAATATTTTGCACAGTTGCACCTGCTGACGTAGAATCGCTTTATAATGTGCACAGTTGCTCCTGCTGACATGGAATCGCTTTATAATTTGAATAGTTACACCTGCTGACATGGAATCGCTTTATAATTTGAATAGTTACACCTGCTGACATGGAATCGCTTTATACTGTGCACAGTTGCACCTGCTGACATGGAATCGCTTTATAATTTGAATAGTTACACCTGCTGACATGGAATCGCTTTATACTGTGCACAGTTGACCTGCTGACATGGAATCGCTTTATATTTTGAATAGTTACACCTGCCGACATGGAATCGCTTTATACTGTGCACAGTTGCACCTGCTGACATGGAATCGCTTTATAATTTGAATAGTTACACCTGCTGACATGGAATCGCTTTATATTGTGCACAGTTGCACCTGCTGACATGGAATCACTTTATATTTTGCACAGTTGCACCTGCTGACATGGAATCACTTTATATTTTGCACAGTTGCACCTGCTGACATGGAATCGCTTTATAATGTGCACAGTTACAATTGCTGACATGGAATCAGTTTATATTTTGCACAGTTGCACCTGTTGACATGTAATCGCTTTATGCTGTGCACAGTTGCACCTGCTGACTTGGAATCGCTTTATAATTTGAATAGTTACACCTGCTGACATGGACTCGCTTTATACTGTGCACAGTTGCACCTGCTGACATGGACTCGCTTTATACTGTGCACAGTTGCACCTGCTGATATGGATTCGCTTTATATTGTGCACAGTTGCACCAGCTGACATGGAATCGCTTTATACTGTGGACAGTTGCACCTGCTGATATGGAATCGCTTTATATTGTGCACAGTTGCACCTGCTGACATGGAATCGTTTTATACTCTGCACAGTTGCACCTGCCGACATGGAATCTCTTTATATCGTGCACAGTTACACCTGCTGATATGGAATCGCTTTATAATGTGCACAGTTACACCTGCTGACATGGAATCGCATTATACTGTGCACAGTTACACCTGCTGACATGGAATCGCTTTATACTGTGCACAGTTGCACCTGCCGACATGGAATCTCTTTATATCGTGCACAGTTGCACCTGCTGATGTTGAATTTCCTTATTATATTCACAGTTCCACCTGCTGACATATAGTCTCTTTATACTCTGCACAGGTGCACCTGCCGACATGGAATCTCTTTATATTGTGCACAGTTACACCTGCTGACATGGAATCACTTTATACTGTGCACAGTTGCGCCTGCTGACATGGAGTCTCTTTATACTGTGCACAGTTGCACCAGTTGATATGGAATAGCTTTATACTGTGCACAGTTGCACCAGTTGATATGGAATCGCTTTATAATATGCACAGTTGCTCCTGCTGACGTGGAATCGCCCTATAGTGTGCACAGTTACACCTGCTGACATGGAATCGCTTTATACTGTGCACAGTTACAGCTGCTGACATGGAATCGCTTTATACTGTGCACAATTACACCTGCTGACATGGAATCGCTTTATAATGTGCACAGTTGCTCCTGCTGAGATGGAATCGCCTTATAATGTGCACAGTTGCTCCTGCTGAGATGGAATCGCCTTATAATGTGCACAGTTGCACCTGCTGATGTTGAATTGCCTTATAATGTGCACAGTTGCACCTGCTGACATATAGTCACTTTATACTGTGCACAGGTGCACTTGCCGGCATGGAATCTCTTTATACCGTGCACAGTTACACCTGCTGACATGGAATTGCTTTATACTGTGCACAGTTACACCTGCTGACATGGAATCGCTTTATACTGTGCACAGTTACACCTGCCGACATGGAATCGCTTTATACTGTGCACAGTTGCACCTGCTGACATGGAATCGCTTTATAATTTGAATAGTTACACCTGCTGACATGGAATCGCTTTATATTGTGCACAGTTGCACCTGCTGACATGGAATCACTTTATATTTTGCACAGTTGCACCTGCTGACATGGAATCACTTTATATTTTGCACAGTTGCACCTGCTGACATGGAATCGCTTTATAATGTGCACAGTTACAATTGCTGACATGGAATCAGTTTATATTTTGCACAGTTGCACCTGTTGACATGTAATCGCTTTATGCTGTGCACAGTTGCACCTGCTGACTTGGAATCGCTTTATAATTTGAATAGTTACACCTGCTGACATGGACTCGCTTTATACTGTGCACAGTTGCACCTGCTGACATGGACTCGCTTTATACTGTGCACAGTTGCACCTGCTGATATGGATTCGCTTTATATTGTGCACAGTTGCACCAGCTGACATGGAATCGCTTTATACTGTGGACAGTTGCACCTGCTGATATGGAATCGCTTTATATTGTGCACAGTTGCACCTGCTGACATGGAATCGTTTTATACTCTGCACAGTTGCACCTGCCGACATGGAATCTCTTTATATCGTGCACAGTTACACCTGCTGATATGGAATCGCTTTATAATGTGCACAGTTACACCTGCTGACATGGAATCGCATTATACTGTGCACAGTTACACCTGCTGACATGGAATCGCTTTATACTGTGCACAGTTGCACCTGCCGACATGGAATCTCTTTATATCGTGCACAGTTGCACCTGCTGATGTTGAATTTCCTTATTATATTCACAGTTCCACCTGCTGACATATAGTCTCTTTATACTCTGCACAGGTGCACCTGCCGACATGGAATCTCTTTATATTGTGCACAGTTACACCTGCTGACATGGAATCACTTTATACTGTGCACAGTTGCGCCTGCTGACATGGAGTCTCTTTATACTGTGCACAGTTGCACCAGTTGATATGGAATAGCTTTATACTGTGCACAGTTGCACCAGTTGATATGGAATCGCTTTATAATATGCACAGTTGCTCCTGCTGACGTGGAATCGCCCTATAGTGTGCACAGTTACACCTGCTGACATGGAATCGCTTTATACTGTGCACAGTTACAGCTGCTGACATGGAATCGCTTTATACTGTGCACAATTACACCTGCTGACATGGAATCGCTTTATAATGTGCACAGTTGCTCCTGCTGAGATGGAATCGCCTTATAATGTGCACAGTTGCTCCTGCTGAGATGGAATCGCCTTATAATGTGCACAGTTGCACCTGCTGATGTTGAATTGCCTTATAATGTGCACAGTTGCACCTGCTGACATATAGTCACTTTATACTGTGCACAGGTGCACTTGCCGGCATGGAATCTCTTTATACCGTGCACAGTTGCACCTGCTGACATGGAATTGCTTTATACTGTGCACAGTTACACCTGCTGACATGGAATCGCTTTATACTGTGCACAGTTACACCTGCTGACATGGAATCGCTTTATAATGTGCACAGTTACACCTGCTGACATGGAATCGCTTTATACTGTGCACAGTTACACCTGCTGACATGGAATCGCTTTATACTGTGCACAGTTACACCTGCTGACATGGAATCGCTTTATATTGTGCACAGTTACACCTGCTGATATGGAATCTCTTTATACCGTGCCCAGTTGCACCTGCTGATGTGGAATCACTTTATACTGTGCACAGTTACACCTGCTGACATGGAATCGCTTTATACTGTGCACAGTTACACCTGCTGACATGGAATCACTTTATACTGTGCACAGTTGCACCTGTTGATATGGAATCGCTTTGTAATGTGCACAGAAACACCTGTTGATATGGAATCTCTTTATACTGTGCACAGTTACACCTGCTGATATGGAATCTCTTAATACTGTGCACAGTTGCACCTGCTGATGTCGAATCACTTTATACTGTGCACAGTTGCACCTGCCGACATGGAATCAGTTTATACTGTGCACAGTTGCACCTGCTGACATGGAATCGCTTTATAATGTGCACAGAAACACCTGCTGACATGGAATCGCCTTATAATGTTCACAGTTATACCTGCTGACATGGAATCGCTTTATACTGTGCACAGTTACACCTGCTGACATGGAATCGCTTTATAATGTGCACAGTTACACCTGCTGACATGGAATCGCATTATACTGTGCACAGTTACACCTGCTGACATGGAATCGCTTTATACTGTGCACAGTTACACCTGCTGACATGGAATCGCTTTATATTGTGCACAGTTACACCTGCTGATATGGATGGAATCTCTTTATACCGTGCACAGTTGCACCTGCTGACATGGAATCACTTAATACTGTGCACAGTTGCACCTGCTGACGTGGAATCACTTTATACTGTGCACAGTTGCACCTGCCGACATGGAATCAGTTTATACTGTGCACAGTTGCACCTGCTGATATGGAATCGCTTTATACTCTGCACAGTTGCACCTGCCGACATGGAATCTCTTTATATCGTGCACAGTTACACCTGCTGATATGGAATCGCTTTATACTGTGCAGAGTTGCGCCTGCTGATATGGAATCGCTTTATACTGTGCACAGTTACACCTGCTGATATGGAATCACTTAATACTGTGCACAGTTACACCTGCTGATATGGAATCACTTTATACTGTGCACAGTTACACATGGAATCGCTTTATAATGTGCACAGAAACACCTGCTGAGGTGAAATCGCCTTATAATGTGCACAGTTGCACCCACTGACATGGAATAGCTTTCTTGCACTGCTCCGTTTTAACCCCATACGTGCTACCGTCTAGAGCTCGGCTGCAGTCAAGGTCAACTCGTCCTCTGAGGTCATTAAATTGAGCGTATCCAATTGGGTAATAGTGACACCTCTAATTTACAGTACTTAGAAACGGCTGACGTGCGCCAAGAAGCACTGTAATGTTTCTGTATGTTAGTATTCGCTATGGCGCAGGCAGCTACGCCAGATTGTGGACAAACTTGACTTCCTTGCAATAATGGCTCTTATGCAACCTAGAGAAAATACTGAAGTTAATGGAAAAACACTTTTCGCAGTGGAAGCCGAGATTCACGCTTTATGTCGGTCCATTTTCGGTCTTAGGTTTTTCTTCTTGTGGTTACACGGTGTTCATTTGATGGCAGGAAAACGTCGGTGCTGTCAGTAAGAAGGGAAGGCTGTGGCAGAGTGAAACTGGGTGCATTCACTCCAAGCCAGAGGCAGTGTGACAGCCGTGGCCTGTTTGGCCCCGGGCCAGCCATGAACAGCAGAGCTGCGCCCGGGCTGATAGGACCGGAAGATGCCGAGAGAAGAGCCCTATGGGCGGCTGGTTTTACATCGCCAGGGGCACGAAGCCTGCTCCGGCTGGGCGCAGCCCCGGGTCCTCCTTCGAAGGCTTGGATACTGGGGGGGGGCTTATTTACAAGGCTCTTGCGCCACTTTTGCGTCATTTTTAACATGGGAAAAGTGACGCAAAAGTGGCACAAGGGGCTTGTAAATCTGCCCCAGGGAGTTTCTCTCGACGCCCCCTCCCACCGCCCACCTTTTTAATAACGCTATTGAAGGGTTCAACTCGGTCCCCTGCAAGTCCTTAGAAGGGTGCTGAGGACACAAGAAGTAGTGCTCCGGCCAATGAAGTCTCCTCCTCAGCCTTGGAGTTAAACAAAGGCCAGGTGGCCAACAGGGATACTGGGAGGTTTCACCAATGACATGATAGCTCTGAAAGGATGTTAGGGCTGGGGGAAGTCAATGTGACACCTCTGGCCACTTTCAAGACCCCTGCCGGCACTGACCCTCTCCCACGCCAGTGTGTTGGGAGCTTTACATCTCAACACCCCCACTGCCCCAAACTCCAGAAAGGCCCTGTCACACATCTCCCCAGGCCCTGCTACCCTACTGCACCATCCACCCCTCAATAACATCCTCTCCATCAGCCCTTCTCCCCTCTGGCCACCTTCTTGGTGCTCTGGCCGCCTAACTCTTTCCTTGCCAATATCAGTCGCCCTTGCTAGCATGGGAACTGCCCTGCACTGCTACTTCTCCCCACTAATTCCCTCTTCCTGTTTCCTCTCCCTTCTGCCTCCTCCCTCCATCTTTGACACTACTGCTCTGTCCACGCCAACTCTCCTCTCTCTCCATCTCAGCTGTCTATTCCTCTGTCCAAAGTCTCATCTCTTCTGTCCTCTCCCACCGTTCCTCTCTCCTCCAGTCCCACCTCTCCTCTTATGCTTCTTTTCTCCTCTGACCCACCTTGAAACGCTCCAATCTCCAGACGCGTCACTCCTAGCATCATATTTTCCACCCACCTCTTCTCTCCCGCCTCTATTCTCTTCTCTATCATGCCTACTTGATGCCACCACCAGTGGCGGACAATGTCCTCCTTGTCTCTCCTCGAAGCTCCGGGGCCCAGGAAACTGAACTATCCAATCCTGGCGCTGCACTCACAGCATGAGAGAAGCGCCAGGATTGGAGGGAGCAGCCCCTCTCAGCCTGTGCTTTCTCACCTAGCTGTCTAAGACAGCTAGGTTAGACAAGTTTAAAAAGTGCATGTCTGGCTGGCCGTTGCAAGACGGCTGGCCAAAGTTACATGCGCACTTTAAACTGAAGTGCACAGCTCACTGCTGCCACTCAGCAGCAATGGCCCCGCCCCATCCTGACACTCCGTTCAGGACAGTTTGCTGAAAAATAAAATAGTGATAAATAAACTTAGTTACCATTTTATTTGTCAGCTCTGGGGTATATTTTTAGGGGCGATGCTCTTCCGCTGTCGTGGAGGAGCCGCTCCTGGCCTCCAGCTCCCCCGTCTCCTCCCATGTGACCCACTCCTTTCTCACTACTCTTCATCCCTCTTACATGCTTTTTCCCGTGGTCCACCTCCCCTTTCAAAATCTTCAATCAACTCCCTTCTGCACTAACCCACTAATTCTGATTCCTGACCCACCCTTGACCAACCTGTCCTCTCCCACATCCACCTCTCTTCTCTGACCAGCCGCGGCCCATGCAGGTAAGAGCGGTGGGGCAGTGGGGCGGGTGGGGGGGGCATTTCGACGGACGATGACGAGGGAAAATTAATTATTTATTAATTTCCCCTTGTCATTGTCTGTCGAAATCCCCCCCACACGGCCCCACCGCCCCACCGCTCTTACCTGCACGGGCCGCGGCTGCCTCTGACGCCTTCTTATCCCCACTGACTGTCCTCGTCCACTCACCTTCCACATCCCCTCACTCACTTTTCCCAACCAATGACACTGCTCCATCCCACTGATCCACCTTCCACATTCCCTAAATCACCAAGTGGTCTGACTAGGTAGGGTGCACCTTGTGAGAAGTTGGCCTGGTATATGCTGTCCACTAATTATAGTGGGCACCTTGCACCAGTCCAAACGACCCTTATTGATGATTAGGTTAAAGACATCCTTTATTGAAAGCTATCCTAGTGGTAGCTATGGAGAGCAGCCTTCAGGCTAAGTCTCGAAGGAATGTAAAGCAGCTTGTTTTACCAGTATATAACCTCCTGAATGACCAAATGAAAGGAGAACCACACAAGGTATATATAAAATATATGTATTTATTACTAAACACTCTCTACTAACCTCTTTATGAGATTAGAGAACAAGACACACAATATTAAATCACTAGAACGACAGTAAATAGCACAATACACAGCGGGCTCCAGGGGGAGACCGAACCATAAGCTAAGTAAGTGGTATAAGAACCACGACTTGACTAGACACAGTGCCTAGAGCACGTAAAATCGCTGGGACCCCAAGGAATCACCCAAGGTAGTGACACAGGGGACCCACGGAGGACGGGTGCAGTGTGGGAACACAGACGCGAGCTCCGTACAACTCTATGGGAAAGTCGCGGTTGGAAATTTAAAGATTAAGGACACTTAGGAGAGGACTTTCAGCAAACCCAGCTAAACATAGAAGGTCTAAGGCCAGCACCCTTGAGAGTACCGAGGTACCCGTGTTACCTATCCCAGAGGAGCCGGGTGCATAGGGGTCAAGTGATGTCGGAAACCCTCGTCGTTTTCAATGGCGTAATGCGAAAAAGTACTGCTGCCGTGGAGAAGAAAAGTGTCCGGTGTGATCCAAGCCTGGTTCGGAGATGAGAAGAACCTGAAAGCAGAGGGGACAAAGTCTGGGTCACTTCACGTGACCAGGAGCGGAGCAATCGAATGCCCACCGATGTCGGGTGCTTCAGGTGCGATGAGGTGAAGCTTGACTCTGCAGCCACAGGGACCAGGAGACGTCGACGATGACCACAGTCCGGATATGAGCTGTCCCACAAAGGATGTCGAGTGCTGGGGGGTCAGTGTCCGGATTGAACACCAACAAGCTTTGGCAACGGCAACCCACGCGGTCAGAGGAAAGATGCTTCTGCGAGGACCAGCAAGGTCCTGGGGACTCACCAAGCAATGAAGAGTCAGGGCACGTCTGGAGCAACCAGGGAAGCCCACTGAAAATTAAAGTTGCCTTCTCAGGGACCCACAGGCCAACAGACCAGGGATCGCGAAGGGACCTCGAGCTGAATCACGAAATACCAGCCCACGGAACACTCGTGGAGTGTAGGCCAGAAATCTTCGGTGGGATTACTGCTCGGGATCAGGACTATAAGTAGCCCAAAGCACAGCTTCAGGGATCGCCGAAAAGCAGATGCTTCTGCAAATGTACATGGTGCCCAGGGGTACGGGTTTCACGGTCCCCACGAGGGATACGGGCCTCAGAATTACTGAGAGCGCAGATCGACCTTGGAGACCTCGGGAACCCACCTCCTGTGTTGCAGAAATCTTCGGAGTCCTTCGGGAGCTTCATAGATGCAAACTGGTCAGATGCATTTAGGTGCCTGCTCAGCAGGGGAGTAACTCCTTTACTCCAAGGGAGATTCTTCAGTCGTCCAGCAAAGCGTAGATCGTCGAAGGTTACTTGGTTTCTGTAGCAGAGTTTAGTCCAGGTAAATCTAAAGTCCTGTAGTCAGGGGTTCCTACTTTATACCCAAGGAAGGGGTGGGACAAACTCTGGGGACCCACCTATGGGAGGGTCAGGACAGAGGGGTGGCTACACCCATGTCCTTTGTCTAGTTTCACGCCAGAGCAGGAGCAAATGGCTCCTGCAACCGGTTTGAGCTGGACTATGCACAGGGACACCAAATGTGCCCCCAGTGCAGACATCAAAGCACTCTGAGAGTGCATCCACCCAGCCCCAATACACTAAAGCCTGTCTGGGAGGTGGTCACACCTCCCTGTGACAGGAAACCTATTGTCAAGCCCTCCCCTGCCGGAGTTTTGTCCAGCAGCAGGAGGGCAGACTCGTGTCTGTGGCTGGCAGCATCCATTTTGTGATGCCAGGGTTCTGTGAAGCTGGTACCGGTGTTGTCATATTTCTCCCTCTAGGAGGGTGGAATCATACCGGTATGATTCCAAGGTGTTTGACACCAAACACGACATGTATCCATGCAGCCATATTAAAGTTAGCATTTACCGCGAGGTTATAATGCACTTAAGTATATATGGTTGGCTGCATCACAAACAACCCCGGAATATAGGTTCCGAAGGCTGCAGAGGGGCTCTGCTCATGCATGGGCACCCTCTCACATAAAACCCAGCACCCTGCCTTCTGGATTGATAAGGCCTGCTATAGGGGTGAGTGATAGGTTTATATGTGCAATGATTTGGATAGATATAGTGAACCTAAATCTAAGTAAGGGGTGCATGCACCACCTTACACAGGCTGCAGTAGCAGACTTGTGGTGTCATATTGAATGGTCTCTCAGGGGTGGCATAATACATGCTGCAGCCCCTGGGAGGCCTCTGGGGTACCTATGCCCTGGGTACATAGTATACCATATACTAGGGACTTATAAGGGTACCCCAGAATCCAATCTGGAGTGTACCTAAAGTACATGCAATCAATTTAGAGGAGAAAGCAGATAGACTGGGGTCCTGAATAGCAGGATCCCAGTCAGACTAAGCCGAAAACAGTGAAACATCAGCAAAAAGTGGGGGTAACTATAAGAAGCAGATCCTACTCTCCTACACACCTGAGGGGATGGGTGGGACTTCCTGTTCACCTCAGGATGAGCCCGTAGCAGTGCTTAATTTGAGCCGGTGGCCTCCGGTGCTCTGCCCCAGCACTTACTTGTCAGCACCGTCTCTAGTGACAGTCCACCACATGGTGGCGCTGTCTGTCAAATTTTGAGATAAGCACAACAAGTGTGTTTAACAAGTCAATATACATAGCAAATGAATAATACCTGCCACTCGCAGCATTATTAAAGCTTTGGGTGACTTGGTATAGTTTAAATTGCCACACTCGTAGGAGTGCAATGGTTAGTACATGTGTTGGTACTGTCACTGGCCATGCTGGCAGGGGCAGTAGATGGTGCAAGCTGCAGTGGCCTCCTGTGAAGGGTCCTGGCACAAATTTACCACTGGCCTTAGACAGTCTAGACTCTCGTCTGCATTTTGTTGGAGGTTCTAACAGCAAACCGTGAGTGTCTGAGATCACCCCAGATTACTGCGCACCCCGCCGAGATGTGGGAGTGTCGGCATGCACATGTCTAATGTTCCTGTGTCACTGGCCCAAGCTCTGTTGTCTTAGAACTATTCTTTGCTTAATCGCATGAGCAGCCCAGCAGGGAGTATGTTGATGATATATTAATCATTACAGGTATCTGCAAGCCTACTCACTGTACTTGCTATTGTAACACTTCAATGAAAAATGATGAGCCCACCTAGATCGAAAAGAGCCTGCATCGAAATATGTCAGTTTGAAGAGAGGTTACATGTGGAGAGGTGTGGCACAGCGGCCAGAGTGGCTGACTCCGGAGCGCGGGGCTTATGGTTTGATCGCCGGCGGCAGCTCAGCATCTAGTGACACTGGGCAATAGCTCACTTAACCTCCCCGACGGCCCCCAGTGCTTGAAACCCTTAAGGGGGTGATATGTTTGTGCTTTACAAATAGGAATTATAGGAATTATTACATGTTACTGGTAATGTGGTAATGTACATAGACTAACACGATATTACAATGACATAAAAGAGCAGTTTATTCACATTGCAATATATTAAAATGTTCTTATTAGGAAGCTAATCATTGGACAAAACTTACATTTAAATGTTGGTTAGATGGTAAAGATTCTCATCTAAAGCACAGATTGGTGTAGGTGAGTAAATGTGACAAAATAGCCTGCCTGCCGCATGCCCGCTTCTTTTTCTAAGTTGAGTGTACCCAGTGCTTAATTTGAGCCTGTGGTTTCCGGTGCTCAGCACCGGAACTTAATCATCAACACCAGCACTTTTCATGAGCACCAGTTAAGGACACATTCATTTGTGGTAGGCACTGGGAGATTAAGTGATTTGCCCAGGATGTTTAGCAACGCAGAGACTTGAACCTGGCTCCCCAGCTTCAAAGTCGGCAGGTCTAGCCATTACGCCACATCCTATCCCTCTTTCAGGGTTAGTAGTTGGTACTGTTTTAGGTGGCGCTAGCAGGAGAAATGGGCTGGTGCAAGCTGCATCCTGACGAGAGTCCCGGCACTTATTTTTTTACATACTAACCACTGGGTGGACCGGTAGTTTTCCGACAAACATTGCCCCACTGGCTCCACTGTCAGAAAAAATACTCCGACAGCCTGATGGAATAAGGACCATATAGGTAAGGACATCAGGCTGCTCCGCAGTTTAGAGTGAAGGGTGTGATGTCTATTTTTTCTGTCCATCACCACCAGGAAAAACAAGGCAGACAGAAAACAAAAATTGACGCCGCACCCAGGGAGAGCGGTGCCTTTGGCCTTTGTAATTGGAAAGCTTGTACATACCGATGGCCTGGGCGTGTTGTGCATCAAGTATATTCTGGAACTTGTATCTATACTCTTATGTGATGTCCACTGTGATAAAATGCTCATAATGATCTGCGCCATGTGAAGTCCGGTAACTGAAATTAAACTAAGCAGTGGTAGTGGTAATGGTGAGACCGCGTCCTCCATGGAGCACTGGAATTTAGGTTCAGCTTTGGCCGGTGCATGTGGATCTGGGAGCACTGGCCAACCACCAGTTTCTCATCCATCCCCTTTCACACTTCTTTGTCTGGGATAAATATGTCATGTGAACCCAATGTTCTGATCGACGGGGACCCTTTGTGTGCATCCATTACCTAAGCCTGTGTGCTGTGGGGAGCCGGGGACTTCTGTGTGCTTCTCATCTTCGCGCATTGGCTGATGTTTGACATCAATTCCAGGTGACCCTTTACTTGTATGCATAGGATAGCCACATCCTTGTCCTCGCGCATCAGAAGGGCCTCCGTGCAGAAGACGGTAGACATGTTGCCTTCAGCCTTGGATACAGCACAGTACTTGATGTTGCATAACTTTTAGAAGCTCAACCCATCTAAGGTGGAAGTAATGTTAACCACCTGCCATATAAACCTTAGGACGCCAAGCTGCGGCCGCATCCCTTGGTCTTAGCCCCAGCCGGCCCATGCTGTTAGGACTCCTGGACCAGTGGTCGGTTCCAATCTTAATACTGTGCAGAAGGCCAAAACCTGCTTTAAGGTCTGGCGCAGCAGTGCATCTGCCTCAAGCCCTTTAAGATGTACACAGAGTGGGCTCTGGGTGTGCCCAGGGCAGTATCTACCAAACACCTCATGTTAATGGGTGTTTTAGTATAATTCCTCCTTCGGAGGGCTTACATTGCAATTCATGAGGAACCATTTTACATCTCAGAACTAGACTGTATCATGGCACATTGAATTCTTTATCTCATAGATGCATTGTATACAAAGCCAGATTTCATCCATGGCCAACTCTTAGCATCATTCAGAGCCCAATCAAAAGCCTTCTACTTTCCTTTTGTTTTGTTTGTCTTGGACAGACTGTGCCAGATGAATTTAGTAGGTTTACCTGAAACAGCCTTGTCGCAGTTTCATTGGCTCTTCGTGACCACGCGTGCTTCTGTTAAAGGCGCCTGCTCGATGTTCCATATCTACCAGGCTCCAAGACCTACCTTGACAAGCATGAAACCCATCAGCTGCATCCATGAAAGGCCTTGAGGGCCATGATCCAGATTCCTTTGGAGGTTCCTAAATTCAGGTTAAAGAAATGTGGTGGGGGGACTTTTTGGGGTTCAAGGAGCCGTCCTTTGAACTCCGTACCTGTGCACACTTGCATTGCATCCTCACACCTGAAATTCAGTAAGATATAAAGAAAATGTTACTTTTTGGCTGAACCCAGTACCCTATCACATTGTGCTTTTTCGTTGCTTGAGGTAAGTATTTCATAGTGCGACGAGAAACCTGCAGGGTGGATGCTGTGCTTTATATATATATATATATATATATATATATATATATATATATATATATATATATATAAATAAATATATAAATAAATATATAAATAAATAAATTAAATAAATAAATAAGGAAATCGGTAAGTTCCAGACAGTAACTGCGGGAATCGGGAAGTTAAATCGACTCCCAATTTCCCTTCATATGAACAGAGGAGGACATATTAGGGAAATTCAAGACACCCCCATGTTCCTTTATTACTCCCACTGCCTGGTATCAAAAACTGGAAAACATCTGTCTTGATTCTCCCCTTCTCAACTTTCTCAAGGTGCTCATACATGTCATGTATGTATCTATTTACGCAATTTTCTACACCCCAAACGTGGCCCAAGGGCATAAGAACATTTTATAACAGAAGAGATCAAAAGTAAGTAACAAATACAGATAAACAAAATCAAACATGTCCAACAGAGAGGCAGAGCAGAACGAGACAGCTGTAGGGAAATGGCAGATGTGGAAGAAAGGCAAGAAGAAGAAAAGTGCTTGGAGCAGCCAAGAGTTAATGAAGCAGCTCCGAGTCATAGACATGTTCTTTTTGTTTAAGTTACACTAAAGGTGAGATGTGTGTACTTCATGTCCGCCAGGAGCACCAGGCTGCAGTCTCCACAGCATCCAAAGCCACCCAAGAGCGTCAGCCCTTCTAAAGCATCACCCACATCTTCAGAATGAATGAATGAATGAAGTCAGGGCACAAGTCCTAAAAAAAGAAGTGGGGGGACGCTCCAAGTTAGGTGGTGTCACCGGAAGTGACGTCACGACAGGAAGTGACGTCACGAAATGTAGTTCCCTCTAATTAACAAAGGTTACAAGGCGATGGGGGCAGGTTCAAAGGGCAAAGCAGAATGTTTACGTTGGAATTCGTCACCGTATTGACACTCAAAGGAGCGGGGAAATTAAAGGTGCGCTTGTTCGGTGCGTATTTATTGCCCACAGTAAATTTGCCGGTCTCCGTCTGAAATGCGTGAATACATACTGACCTTTGAACCGAGCCGGCAAGCCAGAGCCCTAAAGAGGTGTGCTTTCAGTGCTTTTTTAAAAACTTGCTTCCTCTGTCATTCATCTCAAATGGCCAGGCAGTTGGTTCCACATGCCCGCCGTCAGAACCGTGACGGAGGAACCCCCTCTCCGATGCTTTTTAAAGCGGTATAATTTATCTCATGCATGATCGTGGTTGCAGACACTCCACAGGCCAAAGGAAGACACACAAGACACATCATCATATAGAAACACAACAAACACCATGACAGAGACTCCCACAGAAAGAGCACGGTGCACGCTATCACCTCTAGAGACCCTCTGCAGACAAAAACGAGACATAACATACCTAAGAAAAGGGAAGAAACTCCTAGAGCGTTGCTAGATTGTGCACCATCGCCTCTGCAGGCACTCGACGCACCAACAAAGGGCGCAACACACACACCCCTATAGATACACCGCAAAACAACATGGCGGTGTCTCCCACAGAGTCAGCAGGACATAGGCTATCACCTCTAGAGACCCTACTAGACATTACACACTTCCCATGTACAAAAACACAAAAGAAAAGGGCAGAAACTCCTACAGTGTAGGCAGAACGTGCATCATCAGCTCTGCAGGCACTCCACAAACTAATACAAATGTTGAAACACCTACCATCCTCTTATGCCATCACAGAAAGTAACAAGACAGCAGTTCCCTCAGAATCAGGACTGTGCACACTATCATTGCATGCAGATATTCTGCACAACATAAAAAATACCGAAACGCATCGACCCCCCTCTTATGCCAAGACAGCAGACAAAACAGCAACCTACACAAAATCAGCAGTGAGTGCAGTATTAATAGTAGGCCATTACTTTATTTGACAGTAGGCCATTAAAGTAACACAATAAAACATGTAAAGCGCAATACATAAGTCCATACAGCAGTACAGCAAACTGCATTAAAATATTGCATAAAAATGTTCCAATATTGGCCTGGTTACACATAAGCGCAAACCATAGACAAAAACCTAAGTGGTCCGCCGTGCTTAACAGTATGGTTCATGCATATCATAATATAAATGGTAGCTTAAGCTAAGTGCAATCACAGACCAAATAAACAGTTGGCAATAAAAGGAATGCACCAATAAAATACATAAATCGACTCATTAACGTGCAAAGAGGCAATTCATGGGCCATTTCACTAGACTGACACTACATACACATGGCATAAGCTAGCAGATGGCGGCAGTGGTGCACATGCCAGCCTTGCAAATCCCGCAGGGCAACCAAATAGTGCAAGGGCTCTATTACACAGACGGGAGGCCAGGTTGCATCCTGGCCCCTCCCACTGGCAGTACAACTACTGTGAAGAACTTTAGTGTTATAATGGAAAGCCACATCTCTTCCTAATCACAGCCACTGCCAATAGGAATCTACTTACACAGAAAACAGTTAATCTACTTGTGTCAGATCTCAGGATTCGAAAAGCAGGTGAAAAATGCCGGAACCCCAGACTTAGACAATAGGATTTCAGCCATTTTGCCCGCGCTGAAGGATACAGTGGACAGCAAAACAAAATATGTTCTATAGTCTCTACCCTACCCGGACATATGGAAAATGATCGCTTGTCACTTGACTCGGGGCTCGAATTGTTCCATCTGTGTGTATGACTGTTCACTGCTAAAGTGCCAACCCTAAATTTGATAAAATGTGTCTTTGACCACTGCAGAACAACCTCGTTGAGACAAGGTTAAAACCGAAGGGAGGGTTAGTGTTACTGCCAATAAAGGAATTGAATCCAGGTTGGAAATCCTTGCTGAAGAGTGTTAAATGCAGGATGTGCAATTACAGAGCAGAGTCTATGGAACATCTTATATGGTGCTGTCCATCCTTACTCCAACATCACCAGAAGTTACTAAAACCGATGTTCATAAGGCATGGGGTTAGAACATGCTCAGGGGCCGTCTCTTGGCTCTTGTCTTGTATAGTGCCCTCGGGCCAGGCCAAATTTGGTAAATTCATGAGTGCTACCCAAAGGGATTTGAACGAAACAACACCAGATGCAAATTGCATCATTGAAATTGGTCAACCCTAGATCTTGATATGCGGGACTGACAATAAACCAGTGGAAAAGCAGGGACAGAGGTCAGACTGGAGGCTGCAGGGCATACTCGGTAACAGCATACCTGAAAGTAACTCCATGGTGCAATATAATCAAACGGACGCATCGAATAGCCGAAACCAGCACGCAGGCACTTTGGAATAGCTTCAAGGCCTATAAGACATCAACTCCAGTGCAAATGGACTCTGGGTCCATACTGCAGAAGGTTCCTTGGATATCCGTGACGGAGGGATAAAGCCAATTGGTAGCCGGAATAGGGTCAACTATCCCTGCTGTATTTTATACAGAGTTATTGTAAACAATTGTTGGGATGATTTGTGTACAACTTCGCCAACCGATTTTTCACTACCATTTTTTACACCACAATATAGAGTTATTGTCTATGAATGCTGGGACGATTTGTTTCCAAGCTGTCGGACTGATTCCGCACTAGCATTTTCCATGCCAGGTTAACCCGCTGGGCTTACAAATGTGGGCAGGAATTGTTCAAAAATCATGTAGGCAAATTCTGCATTGGCGCCTTTTAAGCTGCGATAGAGAGACATCACTTATAAACGCAGGGATGAATTGTATACAATCTTGCCAACTGACTTTGCACTTGCACTTTCTATGCCATGTTAACCTGCAAGGGGCGGACTTGGTCTTTTACGGCAGGTTTGGCCATCGCCACATGGTTCCCCTGAAGAGGGGTAACCATTATGCTTCATGTTTTGCACAGAGTAATTGTTTACTAACATGGGGATGGACCTCATTAGTACCAATCAGGCCGCGACATAGAGTCAATGTCAACAAACTGGGGATGAATTACTTATTCACAATTTTGGTGATTGATATTGCACTAGCACTCTCCAACCTATGTAGTCCTCGAGGGGAGAGCTTGGCTTTAAATGGCTCTTTAGCTTTTTAATAATAGAATACATTTTAAGGACCTCTTATAAGTCTCCATCCGGGCCAGAATGCTGCTTGCGGTTTCAACAGCAGAACTTTCTCGGGTGGGTAAAGGCCATTTTCATGGCCCGAATAGGGGCAATTGGCATGTTGTATTTTTGCACAGATGTTGTTTACAAAATGCAGGAGGTTTGTTCTAACAGCCATTGATGCTACAGGTGTGTAATTGGAATGATTTTAAGAAATTATGCAATAAAAGTATTAAATTCATTCATTGCACTCATTCATTAGGGAGGGTTTTGTAGACAGAAACCTCCCGGTAAGGCTGTCGCTATCAGCTTTCCGTATGCACTCACTTTTTATGTGTCCTCAAAACACTTTCTTCACAAAAGCCTTTTTTGAGGAGATGATGGCAGAGGGATTGATCCTCAGGGCTTCCAGACCCAGACTAAAAAGCCATTTTTAGGTCGAGCCTCGAGTAGCGCGCAAGCGCTGCTCTGCGAGACTTATAGTTAGAGAGTTTGAAAAGCTGACCAGACGCTCGTGCGGCATGGCCTTTTCCTGCGGTTACGCGCGCGGCAGACATCTGTTTCCAATTATCGTAATTGGAAACAGATGTCTGCCCTGCGCGTAATCGCAGGCAAAAGGCCATGACGCACGAGCGTCTGGTCAGCTCTGCAGGCTGCCGCGCTCGCTCGCCCCCGCTCCTCTCTTGTTGTGGCTGGCTCGCGCCTCAAGGGTTTAGGTGTTTGGCTCCTCAGATGACTCATCCTCGCAGAGCGCAGCAGTTCAGAAAGTTTGTTTCACTTTCACTGCAGTGAAATGCCTGTGTGCCTGGGCCTTGGGACAGGAGAAGCGGGCCTGCTTCAGACCCTGGGAGTCTGCAAGTGCTTCTGATTGAGAGGTAGGATTGCCAGTTTGTACCTTTGCTGGAAAAATATACCAGCCTAACTGAGAACATAACTTGACGCACCCAACTTCACATAGGGAACAGTGTGGAAAGGCTGCCCCTTCTCTGGCTGGAAAACAGCAAGCGAAGACACGGTTATATATCTGCATTCCTAGTGCACCTTGCCCACTCCTTAATGTGAGACACTTTTTACACATTCGTTTTAGAAGAAACAGAAAGAGTGCAGTGATAGCGGCAGATGGAGGTTTGATCATTGGTGTTTATCCTTCAGGTATAGTGTACACTCTGGAAGTGGAGGGACCAGGCAGGACCCTGCCATCTTGAACAACAGCAGCAGCGCCATGAAAATAAACGATGTCGCCTTATGCTGGTCCTAGGCGTATTGTTGATGGGTGTGCGAGGAAGTCCGAATTGATTAAGATTCACCGAGCGACGTTAAAACTCACTGCAGGACAAATGAGTCAGCCTAGCCAGAGCAGAGACAGACCTCTGAGGCTGCAAACACACATTTTTACACTCACCCGCTCATGGCTCCCTTTCGTTGTATACTGGGCCCTGCAAGAATCATTTCTTGTGACTTAATGCCAGTCCAGTTGCAACCCTATCTGTCAAGTGTACCAGGGACTGCTGGTTCTGAGTTTTTTTATGTGAGATTGTTGTCCTAAATTAATGACATTGGGCATGGCAACTGGGAAAACTTTCTTAGTTTCTGAATGGCTTCATGATAATGACTTGACATTCCTCTGCACATCTTTAAAATGCAGAAATTAATCCTGCAGCAGAGCACTCGAAAGGTGTCAGAGCTTTGCTGCTGGCCTTAAAACATTAATTTGTAATATAATTGCTCTGCCTAACACTGCATTTAGGGTGCTAATTCCTGATGCCTACTTTCCTCATTCAGCACACTGCATATGACATTTCCCACCTACTTCTCTTTTTCCCTTGAAAATCACTTTTTATGTATATTTCCTTCCTCGCTCACTGACTGTCACTACGATGTATCTGTCCTCGGTGTCTCTTCCTCTTTCTTCCAGTTGGTCTCGTCTCTTGCAATCTTATTATTTTGATATCCTTTACGTAGTAGTTGTCACGCTTTACCATTGACATCCTTATTTTCACTTTATAATCATGTCTCACTGCCTCTTTTTCTCACCCAAACATGCCCTTACTTTCTGTCTTCAGTTTTCATTGCCTTCTTTTCACTTAATCTCTTCATTTCTTTAACTTTTTGCATCTCACTCCTCTCTCACCTGTATTGCGCTGTATGTCACACACACACACATACAAACGCATACACTCTGCCTTTAATCAGTCATGACTCCTTAACTGTTCACTTTACCAGGCCCTATTTGTTAACGGCCATTTAATGTTTACATCTTCGTTTCTGTATTTGCCCTTCACCGTACCTTTTATCATCCTTTTTTCTGAGTCTCTTTCCTCTTTTGCTATGCATTGTATGCTGCTGGTACTATCAGAACTCTTACTATCTGGTGCTCTCCTTTATGCTCTCCTTTATGCTCTCCTCCTATCCTGCTTCTTACCCTCCTTTATAACAGTCTACAACTCTCTTTTGTCAAATCATTTTCTCTCTTTCTCTTGCACATCTTTGCTTCTCCTTCTCAGTCTCCTCCTGTCTGTCAGCATTTGTTTCGTTGTCATCTTTTCACTTGTGTTAGTCGTCGTCAGTTGGGGTGACTGAGTAAGGGCCACTTTGGTGCAACATTGCCTGATGATCAGCAGGGGTGGAGGGTGACTATACCTGATGGAGGAGACTGCCTGAAGGAGATGAATCTGCTTGATGTGGGTGAGTGCCCTGTGTGATGATTTTGAGACGGGTAATTGTGCCTGAAATGAGGGGTTATTTCGTATTTGTACTAGAGTGAAAATATTGTACTTAATGTTTGTGAGAGAAGTATGTGTGTGGACATCTCACAGTATTGGAATGTCTAACTGCGTGCATGTGTGTGTGTGTGAGGGACAACAGTGAATGTTTGAGTGTGTGTGTAAGTGGTAATACACGGTGCTTAATTTAAGCCGGTGGTTTCCGGTGCTCAGCACCAGCACTTAATTGGTTTCCGGTGCTCAGCACCAGCACTTCATTGTCAACAGCACACGTATGACAGTCTGCCACATGGTGGCACTGCTTATTTGATTTAGAGATGAGCAGAATAACGGTTGTTCATGAATCCAATACATACTAAAAATTACTAATACCTGCCTCCCCAACCATTCCTTTAGTTATGGCGACCTTGAATAATCTAAACTGTCGCACTTGCAGGCGAGAGGGTTGTTTTGATACTGTTTTTGGCAGCGATGACAGGGGCAATGGGTGGTGCAAGTTGCAGTGGCCTCCTGGCCATGGCCATGGCCCTGGCACTAATTATTTTACAAATTAAGCACTGGTAGTACACATGTATAAGCATGTGTGACAGTAAATAAGTAGATGTTTCACAGTGAATAGAAGTGTACTTGATTGTGGGATGAAATCAATCGGAGAAAAAGTAGGCGGTACAGCTTGGGAGAGTGTAAGAGATCATATCTCGCTCTATGGGGACTGGCAATGCTATTTTCATGGCATGTAGTTATTGGCAACGTTTACAAAGGAATGTGGTGACCTACTTCTCAGCACTAGAAAGTCGTTTTCAAATATTATAATGGAGTGACCTAGTGTATCTTAAAAGGCTGAAAACTGCTTTCTAAAATCATCTCTCCCTATCTCCCCTGAATAATATCTGATGGTTCTGAGGGGATTTTCTGATGTGGACAGGTGGGTGATTTAACCAGAATCCCTCAACATATCATTTAGAGAAGCCCATTATGCAATGACCACTGCTGCCAATGCACTAGAGAGAGTAGGCTGCAAAAAAGAGGGCGACTACTGTGGCAACAGCTGCTTTATCTCCAAAAGAGGCCCTCCCTTGGCAGAGTAAGAATATGCGATGGACTAAGCCACTTTCTGCTCTCTGGTCTTTTTCTGGAAATACACTTTTTTATTTACTTTCTCCTACTCCCGAGAGGGCGTGCCGGTGGCCAGTGCCTGCAGACTGGCTAAACATCGAGTCCAGTACCCCACTCACCATAAGGAAGGGTCCGACACATGCTCAGGTCATAAAACAAGTAGGATTTATTTGAATATAATCTTGCACATAGCGTAGAGTTCTTAAGTCTGTGAAACGCTCAGGCAGACGCGTTTCAGCCGTGTGGCTTTCCTCAGTGCTGGTTCCACAACAGAGAGATGTTGCACCTGGCGGCCTCTTTGAAAGTTCCAAAGTCCGCTCTCATATATATATATATATATATATGAAGCGTATGGCTACCTCAAAATTAGGTGTCCCAGCGCTGGAAGCAGATCTCCCCACCCTGCCTAACGCTTTCAAGCTCTCGAACATCCTGATCTAAAAAAACAAGGTTTGAGGTTTTCCTGAAAAGATCTTCTGATTGCACCTGATGAACTGATAAGGGCAAGTCCCTTCTCCGTGCCCTCGACCTCAATGAAGGGGTAAGTTAAAGAGTTTGAAGCTCCAATAAACTGAGCTCTGAGTAACCTCGGCCATGGACTGTGAATTAATTCTTATGGGGACTGATATGAAGTGTAGACTGATGATGTCTCAGGACGAGTTTGCTCTGGGTGTATAATGGAGAAAAGGAACAATTCAGGAGGATTGGTTGAGTCAGAGCACAGCTGCGAAAGGGATGGTATAGTAAGGGTTTGAGATGCCATGTTACTTTGTGAGGGTCAAAATTTGAAATGGAGCACTCTTGAGGACAGAATAGGACCCATTTGAGACAGCATGCTGGTAAGGAATGGAATAGGAAAGGCTTGATAGGCCATTCACAACATGGTTTTTTTCAGTTTAAAAAGCTTTATTGAAGGTATAAAACAAGTGCAAATGATAACAAGCATTGGCATAGCTAATAGGTCTCGCCTTTGGGACCTTATAAGTGTTTAGCCATTGTGCTGTATAACTAAATACTTATAAGGTCCCAAAAGCGAGACCTATTGGCTATGCCAATGCTTGATTAATATGAGCTAGCCAAGGAACAGTCATGTCCTCACCCAAAAGGATAAGTTTGTTAAGGCCTTTCCTGTACGATCAAAGCTCGGGGCATGACCATAGCCTAACCCAGTATACCCAGGGTCTCAGAGTGAGTGCCTTGGATTGAGGCAGGGATAATACAGACCTTATAAAATGATTTTCTCTAACTGTGAGAGTGGTGTTCATGGGCAAAGGGGCGTTGACTTGCCACTCTCAGGGAAGAGGCAGGAAGGGGAAAATAAACACGGAGCAACTGAAAAGAAATTACTGCTCTGAGGCGGTGTGCTGAATCTCCTGGGTGAAGTCTAGTGAACTTTACAGATGTCCTTCTGCACAAGCGGTTTTCTTCCATCTGCAGGCACAAGCGACAGCAGTGACATCACATAAGAGGGAGTGCAGTGACATCACATGAGAGGGAGTGCTGAATTAGTATAACATGGATCCGGTTGCTTTTGGGGCTCATAAACAGGGAAGAGTTACATATCTCCATGCACTTCAATGGCCGGGGTTGGGGCAGGCCAATGAGGACAAGGAAGGAGTGGATGGCAACCATTTGTTGATTATCACAGAGGGGCAGGCTGTAGGAGGGGCGCAGGAGGCTGCTCTCCTGGCAGCAACGTGTTTAGTGCTGCATTTGGTTTCACTTTGAAAGAAACATTATGGAGCTGAGCACACAGAGTGCTCCTTATCTCCACCGTAGAGGCCCAAGAGAAGGAAGGAACCAGCTGTGGACAACAATTTCACTAGTGGACTAAGAGGTAAGTGTGCAGTTAAGCCTCTGCATCAGGGGCATCTTCACCCCCACCCTACCCCCCTCCCTGCATTAGAAGCTACAGAGGGAGTGAAGTTAATGATGGGACTCTTCTGTCTGCAATTTGGCAGGCAAAGGCTCATAATGAACTTGGGAGGGTGAGTGAGTGAACGGAAGGATGGGTGGGTGGATGGATGAGTGAAAGGGGGAGAGGGTGTATGAGTGAAAGGGATAGATGGATAGATGGATGAGTGAGTGAAAGGATGGATGACTGAGTGAAAGGGTAAATAGAGGGATGTATGAGTGGATAGATGGATGATGGATGGGTGGGGATGGATGGTTGAAAGTGTGAATGGATGGAGGAGTGAAAGCATGGATTGATGGATGATGAGAGAAAGGATGGATGGAAGAATGAGTGAAGGGATGGATGGATAAGTGGAAGTGTAAAATGATAGATCAGTGGATGAATGGATGGAGTGAAAATATGGATGGATGAGTGAAAGGATGAATGAGTGAAAGGATGTACATAAGATGGATCAGTAATACAATGGATGAATGAGTGAAAGGCAGGGTAAATGAATGTCTGGATGAAAGGGTGGATGGATGAGTGAAAGGGTGAATTGATGGATGGATGAATAGATGGATAGATGGATGAGTGAGTGAAAGGATGGATGACTGAATGAAAGGGTAAATGGAGGGATGTATGAGTGGATGGATAGGGATGGATAGATGGATGGATGGATGGGACAAAGGGTGGATGGTTGGCTATAAGGAGGGATGGTTGGCTGTAAGGATGGATGACTTAGTCAAAGGGTGGATAGATGGTTGAGCCAAAGGAAGGATGATGGATGAATGGAGTTAAAGGATGGATAGATGGAGCAAAAGGGTGGATGGATAAGTGAAAGGATGGATGGATGGATGAATGGGGGTAGATAAGTGAAAGGATGGATGATTGAGTGGATGGATTGGTTTGATGGATGGGTGTCCCTGGACCGGTGGAGGCTCTCCTTTTTGGGCTACATTCTCCTTGTTTTGTGGTCCATTTTTATTGTATCAAGAGTTGTTCCCTGTTGGTACAATAAAAATAAAATGCAGACCCCGCTCTGGGTCCAGCAACAAACTGAGGCAGCTAGTGACATTGTTTGATTGCTGACACAGGTGCATGAAGGTGCCTGCGCCATTCCAGCACTGTGAGCATGTCTGTGTGACTATATGTGTGAGTTAAAGTGAGAGAGAGTCAGTGAAGGTGTAAGTAATAGTGAGTGAGAATGAGTGACGGTAAGGACGAGTATGTGTGAGAATGAATGTGAGTGAGTGAGGGAAAATGACAGTGAGTGTAATTGAGTGTTATTGTGTGTGAGGCACAGTGAGACTGAGTAATTCAGAATGAGTGAGAATGAGTGGGACTGAGAGAGACAGAGTGGGTCAGAGTAGAATGAGTGAGTGCGTGAATTAGTGAAACGGATTGAGACTGAGTGAGTCAAAGTGAGGCAGTAACCTTAGGGGGTTATTTACAAGAGGCCTGTGCTGCCAGAGCATCACTTTTTTAGAAGCTCTGGTGGTGCAGGCCTCTCAATCATATCTATGAGGCGAGGCAAAGTCACCATGCGTGGCTTTGCATGGCCTCATAGATATGGAGTAAGACAAGGCAGCGCAAAATGCTGCATGCCTAACTCTGTGTCAAGGAGGTGTTCCATGGGCGTTACTGTGGGTGTTCCCACGCAACATCCATACATTTTGATGCTGCCCCAAATTTACAAAGTCACGTAAACGTGGGGCAGTGCCAAAACCATATGCCTCCCCTGAGCAGGCATAACGAGGAGAAATGTTTTCATTTCTCCTAGTTTTTTCCTCTTTCCATGTGTGCTGCATTCTACAGCATGCATAGAACGAGGACAAAGCCTGCACAAAAACAATCCTGCCAACAATGGAGAACAACGATGCCTGTGTTGGCGCTAGGCACCAAATTGTGCCCTGGCTGAAAAGACAGGAATGCACTGTATGTCGTATATATGGTGAATTCCTGCCCTTTTGATTTGGCGTAGGGTAGTGTAGCAAAAAGATTTGCGGTGCTGCCCTATGTCAATCTTTGTAAATGAGGCCCTTAGTGCAAGAAAGTGTGAGAGACCCCTTCAAGAAGAAGCTCATTGGAATTCGACCCAAGGATTACGCCTCACCACTTTTAAAGGTCACCGGCAGCCACTGATCCAAGGGATCTGTGCCCCAGACCTCCTCCCCGTAGAGTGCAGCCGAGTGGACCGCAACCTTATACACCTTCATTACTGGAACAACTGTCCTGTTTTTTTTTTTCTCTCTACAGGAATTTACATAACTTTACTTGCCTTTTTCACTAAATTCCATTTGCTCTTTCTAAACCAGTCATAGGAAGGCACAAGCAATGAGTGGCTTATAACAAATCCTCATTATCTCATTCCTTTGTCTATTGTTATAATATAGGGTTTCTACAGGCCCCTCCACCCAGACAGACCATGAGGCGCACTTTTGCCAAAAAATAAGTATGTTTCAAAAAGAAATTGATTTTATGTTACATGTTGTGTGTGTCCTGTTTTTTTGTCCTTGACTACAAGTGTTTTTAAATTATGTCTTTTCAACCTTGCCTGCTCACAATTAAGGTATCATGTGTAGTAGTACCCACACAAGATCTGAGCACTAACTAAGTTTGCTTTCAAGGGCACTTACACCATAGTATGAAGTACCTTCTTTTACGCGCAGCGTAACGCTTTTACCTGCCCACAAGAACGGTGGGCAGGCAGTATGTATTAATTTGCATTTTGCTTTTTCTTCCCAATGACAGTTACTACGTGTTCAGAAGCAACCGTATGTATATATTTTTCCCAATGCTCACACAATAGGTGTGCATTAATCATTTTTCACTTCACTTTATTATAGGTCCGGCACGGAGTGGTACACAAAGGGCTGGTCCCTTTGTTGTCCTGAAGAAAAGGTTTAGGGGACACCTTGAAACATGTTGACATAATACAAGGGTTTATAATTACATAACAGTTACATTTCCCTTTATTAACCCCCTTTTTATCCCTACCAACTAGGAGCAGGAATAAAACAATAGCTCACTAGTTAGGTAATTTTTAAAACATCACTTACACCACTCCCCTACACTGCACGACACATAGCCTCACAAGGTAAGTTCTCCTACGTAAATCCGCAAGTCGCAGCACGCCCCAATCAGTAGATGTTTGGGATGGCCCCAATGATGAAGCATGTCACCTAGGGGCAACCCTGGGTGAGTGAGGGGACACAAGAAAAGAAATTTTTCTTTTCTACCAGTAGAGGTGGCCTTCACCCCAATTTGGTGAACCCGCCCTTGTTTCTTGGCTAGGTTCTTTTGATCCGTCACCTACGGATTCTTTTTGATGTATTCTGTGGGTAAAGCAAACAACAGTCAAGGGACGGGGTTACCAACAAGTTTAGGAGTGTCATTAATACAGTCTTGGAGGTAATTGAACGTGTTGTTAATATAGAGAGAAAACAGTGTTGGAGCAAGTACGCAGCCCTGTCGCACCCTCCGTGTGATGCTAATCCTCTCTGTTAGTGCCCCATCCTTACTCCACCGCACTTGGGCAAAGTTGTTCTCAAGATTCCTACCATGGTTGGAGGAGCTCCCATTGACCTGAGAGTGTCCCAGAGACTGGCTCTGGGAACCAGATCAACTGCTGCTCTCAGGTCAATGAATTCAGCGTAAAGGTGATCCTTTAAGATCTTGATATTCTTCCAAAGGATCAACGAGAATCTAAATATTTGATCCATAGCCTACCTTGGATCTAAACCCGGCCTGGAAGGGTGACAGGACATAAACATATGTGGCCCACAGCTGGAGTTTGGCCAAAACCTGGTGATAAAACACCTTCTGTAAGATGTCAATAAGGCTAATAGGCCTATAGTTACTTGGGTTGGATCTGGCATCCTTTTTAAAAATTGGAATAATCATCGCTCCTCTCCACGAGTCCAGAGGAGCACCTGACATGATGAAGTTAGACAGGATGTTAATATACGGAGCCCAGATCGCGATCTCAGAGTGGCATAAATCACCAGGAATAAGATCTAATCCCAGTGCTTGCCCCGGTTTCAGAGACAAAATCGCGTCCTTAGTACCCTCCTGGGAATATAGGATGTAAATAGAAACAAGTCGCACTGGGCAACAGTGGCGGCTCGCCGAGGGAGTGCTGTGGGGCAGTGGGGCGGGGTGGGTATGGGAGGGGCAGGGTGGGGGGGTAGTAAACTCTGGCATACGGCGGCACGGAGTTAAGTAAATAAATAAAAATTAAACAATTTTCATTGCGCGCTGCATCGCCGAGTTGGCGTTGCAGCGCGCGCAATGTAAATTGTTTAATTTATTTATTTATTTACTTAACTCCATACCGCCGTATGCCGGAGTTTACTACCCCCCACCCTGCCCCTCCCCCGCCCCACCCCTCCGCCCTACAGCACTCCCTCGGCGAGCCGCCACTGCTGGGCAAGAATACATTTTTGGCCACTTGAGAGCCCTCCTAGAGTGCCCAACGATTACATCCTCAGGTAGTCTGGTCTGATCCAAAGTCTCGTACAGTCCTTCTTTAAATGTTAAGTGAGGAGGATTGTGATCACCCTCTGGCCTAAAGGTGACGCAAAAGTCCACCAACCATTCCCATAAATCGAGAGGTAACAATATGTAGTCAAACCTGCTTTCAGTTAGGCCTCTGATGAACTTGTAATCCCTAGTTAGTCTGGTCAGAATTTGTCCTGCCATTACATGCCCGAACCCTATTTGCAATAGTAAACAAGGCCATTTGCTTGGCCACTGCAGAGCATGTTTTTAAGGGAGGGGGGTTCAGCGCAGGGATAACCAGGGCCGAATCCTCCACTTTGGTTACTAGCGAGATGTAATCCAGCAGTTCGAAGGTTGTATTAAAGTCACTCACAATGATAAGCTCTGGTTTGTACAGCAGGGACTCTAGATGATTGTCAAGAATGGACAGTATAGAAGAGAGAAAGTTGGAGCCATGCTATGGTTGTAAATATTGTAGATATTGATAGGGGGCCCTTTCCTAGCACTTGCGGACAACCTTAAGACATTGAGTGACTATATTTGAAGATGTTCAATATTCCAGTTAAGGGAGATTTTGGCCTATGTCAGAAGACCCCCAGAGGGGTGGCCAGACGTGGAAGGGAGCGTGTCCACTGAAAAGGTTCCAAACCCTGATCTATGAAGTGGCTCTCGGGCTCAGGTCTCCTGGAAGAGGCAAAGATGAAAAGAATCGATATAATCGCCCCAAAATGGGTCACCCAGCTTGCTACATAAGCCAGCCACTTTCCAGGAGAGAATCTGCAGTTGCCCCATGGGATTTGGCAGATCCAAAGCAGTGCCCGAAGAACCTTCCCTACCCTCTGCAGCAGCATCTTTCTCTGATGACGACAAATCTACAGGGACAGTCTCGATATGTACCATGCCAGGAATACCATGGGCAACTACGGATTGCAGTCAGTCCCCCCACTCAACAGTCGCTCTCTTCTAGTGGCTAGGCTGTGCGGTGAACTCCGTTCTGTTCGTGGAGTTTGCAGAGTTTTACACACTCTGCAGAGCACCTGGAGTTCCGAAAAACTCTGCGGAGTGAAGCAGAGTGGAGATTTTTCTTCGCTCCCGCTCGCCAACATTAGGTTGTGAGCAAGGAAAATCCAATGCTAGAACACCTCCCAGCGAGATTTCTCAACACGGGCTCATGTTGAGAAACCATTCGTTTGCGTTGAGGAAGCTGCTGCTCGATTATACAATCTACTCGAGCGGCAGAAAGAAGCAGCACCCTCTTGCGCTGCACATGGTGCTGTTTGCACTGATTTTCCAGTGCAGTACAAACACCCGGAGCTAAAAATCAGCGCGAAAGGCGTGACCTAACTTACTCTGCCGCTTGCGGAAAGTCAATGCACAGTTTTAGGTCGAGCCTGGCCATGCGCACTTTCACTTTCCAAGCAGCCCGGGACAATGGCGGCCGCCTCTTTGAAATGAAATAGGTCTTGCATTTACAAGAGTTTGAGCTATTGGCATTGTAAATGACAATGCCTTTTATTTATGTGTTAATTATTTGCATGCTTGAAGGTGGAGTTTTAATACTTGTGCATGCTTGAGGGTGGAGTTGTATTACTTGTGCATGCTTGAAGGTGAGGGTTTTAATACATGTTTATGCTTGAAGGTTGAGGTTTTACACTTGTGCATGCTTGAAGGTGGAGTTTTAATAACCGTGCATGCTTGAAGGTGGAGTTTTAATACTTGTGCATGCTTGGAGGTGGAGTTTCAATACTCCTGCATGCTTGAAGGTGGAGCTTAATACTTTTGCATGCTTGAAGGTGGAGTTTAATACCTGTGCATGCTTAAAGGTGGAGTTGTAATACTTGTGCATGCTTCAAGGTGGAATTTTAATACATCTGCATGCTTGAAAGTGGAGTTTAATACTTGTGGATGCTTGACGGTGGAGTTTAATTGCCTATGAATGCTTGAAGGTGGAGTTTTAATAATTGTGCATGCCTGAAGGTGGAGTTTTAATAATTGTGCATGCCTGAAGGTGGAGTTTTAATAATTGTGCATGCCTGAAGGTGGAGTTTTAATAATTGTGCATGCCTGAAGGTGGAGTTTTAATACTTGGGCATGCTCGAAGGTGGAGTTTTAATACTTGTTGATGCTTGACCGTGGAGTTCTATTACCTGTGCATGCTTGAAGGTGGAGTTTTAATACTTGTGCATGTCTGAAGGTGGAGTTCTATTACCTGTGCATGCTTGAAGGTGGAGTTTTAATACTTGGGCATGCTCGAAGGTGGAGTTTTAATACTTGGTGATGCTTGACCGTGGAGTTCTATTACATGTGCATGCTTGAAGGTGGAGTATTAATACTTGTGCATGCTTGAAGGTGTAGCGTTAATACTTCTGCATGCTCGAAGGTGGAGTTTTAATACTTGTTGATGCTTGACCGTGGAGTTCTATTACCTGTGCATGCTTGAAGGTGGAGTTTTAATACTTGTGCATGCCTGAAGGTGGAGTTCTATTACCTGTGCATGCTTGAAGGTGGAGTTTTAATACTTGGGCATGCTTGAAGGTGGAGTTTTAATACTTGTGCATGCTTGAAGGTGGAGAGTTAATACTTCTGCCTGCTCTTGCTCTCAGGAAATCTCAGGTCACCACCTGATCAGTTTCAAAGAGCTCTCTTGCAGCTGTGAGAGCTTAAGTCCCAGACTTGGTCAAACGCCATTTATATAATAGGGCGTAAGCTGGATACAAAAACATAAACAATGTGATGTCTGATGAGCAGACCATCGGGTCATCCTTCACCAAGCACCCCACGGAGAAGCCTCCACCTTGTCACTGGCACCCAGTGGGTCGCAGAGTGGAGGTCCAATCCAACCACAGCCATCATCGCAAACCCAAGTCCAAGGCACCAAGATTATTGGAGAAAACTTTAGTACTCTGCCTTTGGGATGAATCTGCAAATTGTATCTATGAGAAAAACTGTGATCACAAAAACAATTGCTCCATCGCCAAGGACATGAGCTCCCTGCAGCAAAATTGCATAGATTTATAGCAAGCATTGGAAGCTTCTAGAACAGAGACACACAATCAAAGCTTGCATACATTAAGAAGCAGGTGTTATAAAGAGATGTTGGAAACAGTAAAATGCAGAGCAAGTGGTCAGCAATGAGATCTCACCCACGAGGTTTGGCTGCTTATTGTTTTACAGTCATAGTCGTTATTTCAAATTCCACATCTCAGTTGGTAAATATATTCCTTGTCTTGCGGCGAAGCAAGGGATTTCTGTAAATACCTTACAGAGACCTTGAAAAATGGTTGCTACAGGTTAAATGATTAGATTTAGCATAATTTTATTTTTAGAGTCCATCATTCAATACATAGACTAGCAACTTGGCAGGACAGCCCTGCAGGATGAACACCTACCAGCCCATAAGACTTACCAGGGGAAAATAAATCACATGACAGAAGCCCCAACTAGAACGAGGGCGAAGCAGTTAAACTGGCTGGACCACCCCCCAAATGTAATCATAACATAAGAATTATGGAAAACATTTTAATTTTTTTCTATCGACCGACGAAAGCAGGAGTCCTTAGAAAAGCGTCATGTACTCCTCAAGAACACCACCAAAACTAAATGTGATTATTGGGTTCATAACTACAGAAAAATTGAAAGCACATAGAGGACAGCCCTAAAATTGATCTATGGTCTCCTGTTCCCCACCAGAGCTATTCTCAACGTTGTTATGGAAGAATGGACTTCAGTCAACAGGCAGCAACTGAAGAAGGACTATCTGAGCATCCCGCTCGGATTCATACCCAATCCTAGGTGCTATCGAAGACGGACCTGAGACATCCTCCCACATCCTCTGTGGACAGGGGATGCAGGGCAGCTCTTCATGTGCAGGTGCTTTAACGGCGTAGAAGTTGTAGCGTCCTCCCCAGGCCGGATACATGTAAATGATTACGCCACGCACGGAGCTTACACGTCTTTATTCTACACTGTGTAAACTTGTAACTGAACGTTCTGCGTCATGCATTTTATTAACCACACCCAATCACTTATGTCACTTATGTCACAGTTTTACGGAGTCCGTCAGGGATCTAAGGAGTCCCGTCATCGCAAATGCACAAGACACTACTGAATGTACACAGTGCACAGGTACAACAGCATCTCAAGGTGGAAAGCAACTGGGTGCCAGACCTGGAATACATGAGAGATAGCATGCATTGCAACATGAAATCCATCACGTGCCCAAAGAAGACACAACACATCCCCTCCTATTGATCCACATCGCCACCACACTATAAACTTTATATTGAGTCTAAGCCAGGAACACAAGCACACTGTGACATAAGTTTTCAGGGAATTTGTTTGGTTCGCACATCTCCTTCTCCAGTTATATTACTCCTTTACCGCCAACCCCCCCAACAAGACTCTCAGAAAGTCAGAGACTAAGTTTGAAAAAAAACAAGATCACAGAAAACCAGCCTTAAAAGCATTTCAATGACTCTCAGTATAGTATAAACATAAATTCTAAACCCTATGCACTTTGCATAAAGTCAGTTGCATTATGGGGTGATGATACCTATAGGAGAGGGCTCCCATTACTTACCAACCAGGTGGCTCATAGGCCTGAGACTAGTCAGCTCCCACAACATCAACCAACCAAAGTTCAGGCAGCAGCAGCAGGCTTAGCATTAGCCAACCAAAGTACAGGCAGCAGCAGCAGGCTTAGCATTAGCCAACCAAAGTTCAGGCAGCAGCAGCAGGCTTAGCATTAGCCAACCAAAGTGCAGGCAGCAGCAGCAGACTTAGCATTAGCCAACCAAAGTACAGGCGGCAGCGGCAGGCTTAGCATTAGCCAACCAAAGTACAGGCAGCAGCAGCAGGCTTAGCATTAGCCAACCAAAGTACAGGCAGCAGCAGCAGGCTTAGGCCCAAGAGTCTAGGACACCCTAAACCCAACCCTGAGCTCAGAGCCTGTCTTTACAAAAGATACTGAGAATGAACCATAGACGTGACAGGAGTAAGTGAAGGTGGACATCCGAGGTAGCCAGACCACGTTTGCATCTCTGGTTTACGGGCATTCAACCTGCCGTCACTGAACAACAACCATACAGCACAGGGTCAGTGGGACATGGCCGGCCCCTGGAAGACACTAACCAGAGAAAGTGTGAGAGAGGACCAACCTCACATTGTGGGTGTTCTCTCGCTGGTACACAATCTGAGCACGCGGAGCATGGCAATCGAAGACAGCCGAACATGGCACCCACCTCTGGAGAAGATCTGAACTGCTGCATACAACATTTCCACCTGCACCTCAGGGGAGCCAACTTTACCCTCATCACATAACTCCAATACATAGAATCCTCTAAGCCAACCTGCACAAAAACCTAATGCGCAAGGATAACATAACTTTTACCTAATACTCTCAAGCTCTCAGTGACATTTGTAGAGCTCTAGAAAACCCCTAGGGGTATCAAAGTTCTTTAGAAAAATTAAACACCCAAACTCGAGGGGACGCCTGGAGGTGTTTTCAAATTTTAAAAAGAAGTAGAAATTGAATCAAAAAGTACAGTTTAGCCCAACAGTGGTAGAAATCCATGGAGCAGGCTTGAAGTTTCACCTGGAGAGGTAGGTGATTCTCTCTCAGAACATCACACCCTAAGATGTTTGTGGAAGCTGTGGACAGCTCCAGCAGCAGACGGGTGTCAATAAACAACCACGAGGGCTCGTCTAACGCTGACTCGGAATAAAGAAAACCACTTTAGTTCAGAAATGTTCATTTCAGAAATAGAAATCAAAGTCAAACTTGCTGATGATTTCTTATTTTCGTACTTTAGCTGCTCGTGTTGGGGTGAGACGCTGCTCGATTGAGAACAGTCCATCCCGAACTGCCAGGCCAGGTCCTCTATCAACTCAAGACTGGTTTCACCCTAGTTAGGGTGCAATAGCCAGGTATAGCTTGGTTCCAGTAGCACAGAGTGCACAGGTCTGAGCATACTGGTCCCCACATAGGGAGACATGTTGACGTACACAAAAAGTGATGGATGGAATTCTTGAATTAATCTCAGCCGCTGGTGTTTACTCGAGGCCTCATCCCAGTCCATCATCATTTTGCACATGATGCCACCTCAGTTTGGACCCAGTCATATGCAAATAAATCTTGACCCTGCTCCAATGGGAACAGCCCAGCCCAAACTGCCAGTGGCTGATGAGCCCTAATAAGGGCAAAACCAGTCCTAGGTGGCTTGGGTTCTGGTTTAGGGAGGACCTGGGTTGGCAGTTCGGGCTGAACCTTTCCGACTTGATCAGGGTCAAGAATGGTTTGCATATGGCTGGGTCCAAACTGCGGAGGCATGGAGTGCAAAATATTGATGGACTCTGAGGTGACCTGGTTAGCGCTCCCTGTGCCCACCCAAAGATGTGGCTATGATAATGGACAAACCCTCCCTTGTGGTCACTCAAAACCGGTTCTGGGGCAGTCCGTCTCCCACTGGGATTGGTGCCTAGGTGGCTATCAGGACAATTAAGGGGCAGGCTTAGGTGTGCATTACACCTGCTTGTGACAGTGTAGGCACCTTTTGAAGCGTAATTAAGTTTCCAGGCACGGCCCAGATGGCCATTCTGTCAGGGGAAAAAGCATCTACCCCACATCCAAACCCTTTGTCCACTGTCTGGGAGCAATGCACATCTTATCCCAGGAGAGCCGTTAACAGTCAGCTGACACTGAACACTGGCAGAAAGGTACATTTGGCTTAGCCAGGAAAATGCCAACTTTCTAAAAGTAGCATTTTCAAAATAGTTATTTAAAATCTGACTTGACCATTAGATTGGATTTTGATTCCCTATTAGTTGGAGTCCTTGAATCATTAATCTAACTACTCCCAAACTGAACTTACGCACTATAAGTTATTATAATGAAACCCAGTGCTTTTCTATGGGAGAGCCAACTTTGCCATCGTGAAAAAAACTTGGGAGATTTGCAACTGCTAGTGCTTGTAAAACGTACGTACAAATGACCTACTTCTTAAATATCATGCACCCTGCCCTATGGACATTTAGGGCCTACCATAGGGGTGACATATAAGCATCAAAAAGAAGGTTGTGCCCTGGCAAAAGGTCTATTTTGCCAGGTGGAAATGGCATTTTAAAAGTTCATTCACAGGCTGCAATGGCAGACCTCGGACAAGTCTTTCAGGGCTACCTTAGAGGGTGTCACAATGAGTGCTGCATGCCCCCTTTAATTCACAGTCCTGGGTACATGTAGTACCATTTACTAGGGACTTATGAGAAACTTAAATGTGCCAATAATGTGTATGCGTATTTATCTATGTTTAGAAGGAGACGCACAAGCACTTAAGTACTGGTTTGCAGGAGTAAAGTGCACAGAGCAAAAACAGGTTCAGCCTGAGGAAGGCAAAACTCTAGGGGAATACCACGCAAAGGATGGTCCTCTCCAGCGTGTTGGCTAACCAGTTCTTTCTGGGTACAAGAAATGGATGTGTGTTTATTGATACTTCCCTCTTCTAGGCTGCTATTAGTGCTATGTGTTGTTTAGGGTTGGCACTGTGTACAGACCAGGATTGTGTTTACTTCTCTCCAGCTGTAGGTGCTGTGCCAGGTGTGATTACTGCTGCTTGTCTCTGAAAAACCAGGCGAGGCACATTCACCTGCGTTCATCCGCACATCAGGGTGGGGCACCAGGAACAAAGTGTGCCGGAGTCATTTACATCAAAGCCTGTTTATCCAGACTGAAAGGAGGGCGCCTCCACTCCACTGTGCCAGACACCCCCCCCGCATATCGGTGACAAGCAGGAAGTGCTTCTTCACCAACCCTACTGCCTCACCTGCCCCTTACCCTACAGGTACCACCTACTGCCACACCGAGAATAGTATTAAAATGAGATGCCCAACATGAAGTATGGCGAGTGTGATGGCCCTTACCATGATTGGGACTATGGGCCCTCAGGCTGTACATCACTGATGAGGACCAATTAAGACAAAACGCTTCTGAGTTGATTTTGTTCCTGTTCTGATGGGATGGGGCCCAAGAGCTCATGATCGGCTGGACATCTGGGCCAGGGATTTACATGTGGTTGGACCCTGCCTGTAATGGCACAGTCAAGGACATCTGGGCCAGGGAGTTGCATGTGGTTGGACCCTGCATGTAATGGCACAGTCAAGGACATCTGGGCCAGGGAGTTGCATGTGGTTGGACCCTGCCTGTAATGGCACAGTCAAGGACATCTGGGCCAGGGAGTTGCATGTGGTTGGACCCTGCCTGTAATGGCACAGACAAGGACAACTGGGCCAGGGAGTTGCATGGGCTTGGACCCTGCCTGTAATGGCACAGTCAAGGACATCTGGGCCAGGGAGTTGCATGTGGTTGGACCCTGCCTGTAATGGCACAGTCAAGGACATCTGGGCCAGGGAGTTGCATGTGGTTAAACCCTGCCTGTAATGGCACAGTCAAGGACATCTGGGCCAGGGAGTTGCATGTGGTTGGACCCTGCCTGTACTGGCACAGTCAAGGACATCTGGGCCAGGGAGTTGCATGTGGTTAAACCCTGCCTGTAATGGCACAGTCAAGGACATGCATGTGCTTGGACCCTGCCTGTAATGGCACAGTCCAGGACATCTGGGCCAGGGAGTTGCATGTGCTTGGACCCTGCCTGTAATGGCACAGTCAAGGACATCTGGGCCAGGGAGTTGCATGTGCTTGGACCCTGCCTGTAATGGCACAGTCAAGGACATCTGGGCCAGGGAGTTGCATGTGTTTGGACCCTGCCTGTAATGGCACAGTCAAGGACATCTGGGCCAGGGAGTTGCATGTGTTTGGACCCTGCCTGTAATGGCACAGTCAAGGACATCTGGGCCAGGGAGTTGCATGTGTTTGGACCCTGCCTGTAATGGCACAGTCAAGGACATCTGGGCCAGGGAGTTGCATGTGCTTGGACCCTGCCTGTAAAGTCACAGTCAAGGACATCTAGGCTAGGGAGTTGCATGTCCTTGGACCCTGTCTGTAAAGTCACAGTCAAGGTAGAGACTTTTGCTAGGCACTGCAGTGTCTTGTGAGTTATGGATGACGGGACCCTTTTGGTTCCTGACGGACTCCGTAGACCAGTGACGTGAATGAGTGGGTGTGGGGATAGAATTCATGATGTGGAATGTTCAGTTAACTGTTACACGCTGAGGAATAAAGACATGTCATGGGAAGCTCAGTGTGTGGCGTGATCATTTATATGTACTCGGGCTGGAGAGGACGCTGCAGGCCCGGATAGGAGCTGCCACTGGTGTAGATTGAGTCAAACATGTACATCCTTCACTTTTGTGCTACTTGTATGTGTTTATACGCCTAATAAAAGCCTCAGGACTCAGTTATTTCACTTTGAAAGCTTCTTGCACTCCATACTTGTAGGAGGCACGTGGAGACAATACCCTGAGCATGTGCGCTAAATCTGCCCCTACTTTGCATCTCTTTGCACACAGGGCAGCGTTAAGAGTCAAAGACTGGAAAACAGTGCAATCAATCGAGTTAGACAAACTTATTGTATGTGGCGTGATGAGACAGCGCTGGCTTCTCTTCAATGCAACAGAGCTCTGTTCAGAGATGGTGCGCTGTACAGTGACGAGGTGCTGTACAGAGATGGAGCGCTGTACAGAGGTGGCCTCCTGGGAAATGGGCCGAATCCCTACAAGGTAGGGAGGGATAGGGTGAGCCTAGTGGGTGAATGATTCTTCCCCAGTTAGAGCCCTGGTTATCATGTCAAACTCATTAGTACAGTTGGCGCTGTCTTTACTGCAAGTAGCCTTAGCGGTCACGTGACAGGAACAGGAAGCAAGTAGGACTTTACGAGCCCTGTTTACTATCTGTAGTGTCCACTCCTTTCCACTAACAGCAAACAGGAGAGGGGTGAGGGATTAAGGATGGGGCAAGGGTCAACCGATGACGTCATAGGAGGTCAAAAGATGCGTGATGTTACACTCCCCTTGCCCCCTCCTGCCTTAGCATTTTTTAATCAACGTCCACATTCTGCCTGTCAGGATTAATTTCTTATTTTTGCAAAGGTCTTTTTTGACTTTGACAACACAGGGGAAGGGCAAAAATTGGAAAGCCCTCAATCGAGCCAGCTCATCAGAGGGGGGTAGGGAGAAGAGGCTGGATGCCTGTTCCATTGGACACAAGAGGTCTGAGCCGCAGAACCTGACCCTGCCTCTAAGACATGAACAAGAGACTCCCCTCATGTTGGGGGGGGGGAGGGTAAAAGACCAGCAGGAGGATCCTGCTGGTCGCTGCATCGACGTCTGGGTGGCTTCCTCGAATACTACACCACCATGGAAGGCGAGGGAGGTGTGCTCCACAAGATGTGCCTTCTGAATGCACCATGGGGACCTCAAGTGCATCCACAGGCAGTAACTAGTGGCTGCTAATAGTGGTCCAGGGTCTGGTCTTCTGTCTCTCCTCAGTGACTGCTTATTGCATCTTCCATGATTATATGATGCGCACAAGGATGCTCAATGGCGCCTGTTCTCACAAACGCTGAAGCACATCCTGCTTATGCACTTTTACACCGCCAGATCACGTTTACAACATGCCTCCAAAGCTTGCACACCTCAATCAGCACCTCCCATATAACCCTTTTCAGACATGCACCCCTAAAGAGAGCCCGGAACCCAATGCAAATAGGAATGCTTTGGGACCGCGTCAGGGGTACGAAGCACTACAGAAATGCTATAGTGCAATTCAAACAAGAAGTTCCAAAGTCTGGACCTTCTCAGGGCCCTTTCCAAGTGACCCTGGATGGGGTTTTCCCATCAATTACCTCATATCACCCCAGTTTGCTCAGTTGAAAAGAACACTCATCCACTCAAGAGCTCAAGGGCTTTTGTTTAAGTTGAAAAGAAGGTAAAGCCCAGATTACAAGGTGTATCATACACCACTCAGGTATGTGACTTTCAACCTCGTTTTGGCTCCTGGTGCAGGAAGAAAAATGTCTTTACATCAACTTTTGGAACGCGACAAATAGACATGGCCTCGGGGAAAGGTCTCAGTTACAAAGCTGCCCATAGCTGAGTCCCTCTTGTTTGAAAGCTCTACCCGCCCTCGGTCTAGGGAGTCGAAAACACCTTTGAATCTAGAGTTGGCCTTTCCTCTTAAACACAATGGTGAGTCAACATCTTTCTCTGGTGGACAATGAAGACCGACAAAGGCGATCCTTGGCTCCGAAGCAGGCGTTTTCTTGTGGCGTGGATCCCATTCACAACACACATTTTCCCACAGGTGTAGAATGGGAGAAGGTGTTAAAGCTCTTGATCTGGAAGAAACTTTCCCACAACTTTGCCTTTGAAGGAAGAAAGGAGTGCTCTAGGGTCACATTTTGTAAACACATAGTATTAATGACAGAAAAGGACAGCGATGGCCATCTACAGGTCCCACTTTGTGATCTACTGTGATAGGTAGACCCTTCTCAATCTCCAGGTCTATATTTGCTCTAATTTTATGGTTACTCCACAGTGAGTGCACCAGGTCTTATTAATCCTTTCACAGGTTCAGTTTGCGCTGTTCTTGTCGGGTAATGTAATAAAGTTGATCTAATATACCTGGAGTTTATTACTAGCAATAATCGAAACTCCAGGATTCATATTACAAGCACATATATATCACTAAGGAAGAAAACCTTCTAACAGACCTCCAACAGCTAACTCCTTTGGAGCTTGTCTCAGTGACATCTGTTCAGGTAGCTGAGTTAATCCGGACTACTTAATCTGGGTCACCTACAGATCCCTGTCCACCATGAGTGATAGAAATAATCCCTGAAGCTATTGCTAGCAATCTTACTGGTATTTTTAACTCCATGTTCATAACCAGTGATTTTCCGTCATAGTGGAAGAAGGCCTCAATCCTTCCCCTCTTAAAAAGGCCTAACCTCAACCCTGAGGACCCAACAAGCTACGGACCCAGATCTCGATTGCTGTTTCTGGCAAAACTAATGGTAAAGATTATGAACCAACAACTGATGTCCTTTTTCAAAATAACCATCTTCTGGACCCAACACAATTTGGGTTTAGACCAGGCCATAGTACCGAGATGGCACGAATCACGTCCACCGAGGAGATCAGGGCCACGCTGGATAGTGGAGGAACTGCGGCTCTTGTTCTCCTCAATTTGTCGGCCGCATTTGATACAGTCGACCTCTCTGTTTTGAATGGCCGGCTGGAGACTATTGGTGTAAGGAATACGGTATTGGCCTTATTTAAATCATTTCTTGAAGGAAGAGAACAAACAGTGGCCGTTGATTCCTTTGTATCAAAACCTTTCCCTCTTCCCTGCGGGGTCCCACAAGGGTCCTCAGTTTAGTCCTATGCTATTCACTCTCTATGTAACAGAACTAGCATCTTTGATCATGTCCTTCCGATTTCCCCTCATATCTTATGCTGATGACACACGAATTGTGTTATCAGTAGTTAATAATCGGAGCTAACCTTCATGATTGCATGCGTGCAATCAACTGCTGGATGAGCAGTCACTGCTTAAAACTGAACTCTGATAAGACCGAGGTCATTTTGTTTCGGAACAATCCCCTGTTTTGGACACCTTCCTGCTGGCCACAAGAGATGTGTGAGCTCACGGATCCAGTCCAAAAGGAAGAAAACTGGAATCATAATTGATGACAAATTGAATTACTCCAGCCAAATAAATGCAGTCATTTAAACTTCTTTCAACACTTTAAAATTAATCAAGAAATAGTGCCTTTCAATCCCATTAGTGCAAAAAAACGTCATTACCACTTTAGCGTTGTATAAAATTGATTATTGCAATGGTCTGTATCTGAGTTTGCAAGAGCAATACTTGAATAATTTACAGAATTTACAGAATGCGGATGCTAGGCTTCTCCTGGCCATTCCCAAGATTCAATCCTTTTCTCAGCCTTTTAAAGATCTTCACTGGTTAACTTTTAGAAACTGTATAAAGTGTAAGGCACTCTGTCTGGTCTACAAGACACTTCATGACACAGGCCCTCTTTTTTTAAGACAATCCTTCAAGTGATATCAGCCCAGCAGAATCCTACGATCTCAGGGAGTGAGAAATGTGGTAGTTCCTAGATTTAAGACGTCAAGTGGGCTGAAAGCAGCTTCAACCTTCGAACTACGAGATGCTGGAACTTGCTTTGACTCCATATTAATGCTTCTCCTTCACTGTTTGTTTTTGGAAAGCAAGTAAAAACCTGGATTTTTGATAACTACATTTAACATAGGGTATAATCAGTTGTGTTCTTTCTGCTAGCGCCAAGACACCCCTGAGTAATCAAGCGCTTTCAAAAACTGCTTAACATAATATAATTAGTGAACGTCCCTTGACAAGTCTTGTTAACATCTTCCTTCGTTTGAGAACTATTTACCTACTGTAATATGTTCAACTCCTCAACTGTATTGACACCACAAGGTATTAGGATGTCAGGGTCATAGCTCCCCTCTCTTCAAACCTGAGTTTGATGTTGCTTCGACACCAGCCCACGATGGTGCTCGGGCATTGCCCCTTCAGAAATTTCAGCTGACATGCAAGAGGTCCAGATGTGATTTTCAGGAGGTGGCACCACACAGCATGAAACCCTCGGATTGACAGGAAAATCAGAGTTGAAACTTCACACGTGTGTTCGGCTGAGGAGCTCTTAACAAATTAATTTTTTGCTGCTTTAGTGTGACCAGGTGCACTATGGCTCTGATACAGAGATGAGGATTAAAAATATGGGCCTCGACTTTGCAAAAGAGCTCTACACGCCAAGCCCCAAAGGCCAGGCAGCCAATGGCAGGACAGAACAACTACTGCCAAATGGCAATCAGCCATCCTGTGGTCCTGCACAGAAAAAGCATGAGAGAGCACGAGAGTGAGAGAGAAAGAGAGGGTGAGTGAGTGTGTGTGTGTGCACGCATGTGTGTGTGTCTGTGTGTACACACCTGGTGTGGTGCCTTCCCCATCCTGGCAGCATTTCTCCTTGGTAGCCACTTGCCGCAGGCATTTGGGACTACCTGTGGCATCTTGTAATGCCTGGACGATACAGGGGATATTTCTAGCATGATGAGGTCCATCCCATGACATATACCAATATCACCAAACATTCCTGGTACAATGTTGCCATCCTTGCCATGATGGTTCTCACCCATGGTATGATGTTGCCCTGGTTTACTAGCTCTCACTCTTGGAAAATTGCCGGCATCTCTGACATGGTGAAGCTCATCGCTGGCAAGATGATGGTCATGGCAAAATGCTGGTCATTCTTATCATATTCTAAAGATTTCTGGCATTCAGAATAAGGATGCCCACTCCAGGCATACTATGGGCATCTTTTCCATTATGGGGCATATTACTGGCAAACTGCTGCCCATCCTTTACGCATTGTGGGCATTAATCTTGATATATCGTGTTGTTATCTGATCAATGGTGGTGGAAAATCACTGGCATTTGATGGGCATCCCACGCATTTGATGTTGATACATAGGCTTGTAAAGCAAATTATACCCATGCATGATGGTAGATTCTGTCCATACTTGATGAAATGAAATGGAAATGAAAATCTGATGTTAGGTGATCAAAGCCATTTACTAAAAATGAGAAACCTTTCTTTTAGGAAAAAAGCTGTGTTTCACCAAGAAAATAACAAGTCAAGTCAAGTCAAACAATCTTTATTTTGGCCAAAAGGCTACAAAAGAACATGCATAAATACATAAAAACAGTATGTTAAAAAAAGATCAAGATAAAACATGCAAAGGACCAGAATGAAATATAATAAAAAAAACATTAAAAGGCACAACAAGCATCAAGTGGACACCTTTTTCTGTCTGAGCCTCCACATAGATATCAGGTACCTTGAAAGGCCAAAAACATACACCGCCTCGTGTCGCTTCTAACTATGCTGAAAGCAGTATTATAATTCCTGAAACCCAAATTGCGACAAACGGGCAGTATCCACTTCTTCCCATGTCCACGGTAGACTTGGCCAAATAAAACTACATGTTCTGCCACTTCAATCACTCCGGGGCAAATTGGACAAGTTCTATCAGAGTCAGGGTTCCCACACCTCCATGCGTCAGTAAAGGCACGAATTGGCAAAGTCCCTAGACGGAATTTAATATACAGGGTCCTAGCATAGGGGGCGTCACCTCATCCAAAAATGGTTCCAAGCAATAGCCAATTTTAAACTCCAAAAAAGAAGCAGTGAGGGAGGAACTTAAAATGTTTTGATCTACATAGTGCCTATAGGCGCTTTTCAATGCCTGTTTAGATACCAATACAGCATCTGCTGGTGTGGACCAAAGGTTCCCAAAACCAATCTGCCTCAGACGATCCCTGACCACCCTAAACCAAGAAACTCTACTGCTCACAACTTACAAACTTTACTTGGTGGAATTAAGTTTATTTCTCCAAAATCAAACAGTTGTATTTCATTGCAAACTGTGTGAATGTTCTGATACTGGAAAACTTATGTTAAGGGACAAAACTTTTACATGTGCAAAATGTATTTAAATCCACTGTTTAAGTGAGAGTTAATGTTGATTTTGGGAGATTTATTGCTGATATTGTTTCCTTAGTGCCATGGGGCACGTCCTGCTACAGCTAACATTGCATGAGTGGTGTGAGATTGGAGTTTTGTTAGCATTTTGCAGTAATGGGGAGACTGTGAGGCATAGAAGGGGCTAGGACTATCTAGAGAGTATGTCCTTCATCATTGTGGGAGAGAATGGGGACCTGCCAGCTTAGCACTGGTACAAGAGAATGGGAAATCCTGTTCAGAGAAGAGACATGGAAGAGTGAGTATGAAAAGACAGCGCAGCGCAGGGAGTGACTGGCAGTGTCATGGCCTCCTGAAGATGTGCATTTTCAAGTTGGTAGTCGTGACCAGGGACTCCCAGCTGGACGGAGGCGCTCCGTGTATGTATATATCACTCTCTGCTACTTACCAGTGCGTCCTGTAGAGCCGGACCTCTGACACTTCTGGGAAGACTCCATATATCACTCTCTGTTTCTTACCAGTGCCTCCTTTAGAGTCAGTCCTCTGATGCTCCTGGGCTGACTTCAGATAATAGCCAATTCTGGTGGCTTAGTGGACTAAGGCATTCAATGTAGGGGCCTGTGTTTGACCTTGTGGTCACAGGTTCAAATCCTGGTGGGTTCACTCAGCCTTTCATCGTTCTGAGGTTGATAAAATGAGAACCAATGGGTTGGGTAACAATAAACATCTGTTATTCAGTGCCAAGATACCCTTTTGAGTGACCCTGCGCTTTACAAAGGCACATGTTATCTTACTCTTTGCTGCATTGCCAGTGCCTCTTGCACAGTCAGTCCTCTGACGTTCCTGGGCTGGCTCCACGGAATACTCTCGCTGCCTAACCAGTGTGCCGGGTCCTCCTAATACATTTTTGAACTTCCAAAAGCAAGATTCAGAAAGCCTAACTCTGGAAACAGGTGGAGGGTACTCGAACCTTGTAGCTCTGCAGAAGGAACTCAGGCTGACTGCAATCCTCATCCCTCCCCATCTCTTGTTCAGAGATAATGTGTATGGGCGATGATCAGTCCTGTGGGACTTGCAGGATTATTTTATTAGTGAGCTGCAGAGCCCTTTCCCCACATGGATGAACACAGACCAGAAATGCTCTCTGTATATTTTAGAGTCTTTAATGAAAGTTAATTCCATATCCTATTGCAGACATGATGAACAAATGAAGTAACTAATATTATCAGAAAAAATATGATAATATGGACAACTAAACAAAAGATGATAGAACATGGCAACATGCTTGATGGTTTTCAATATAATCAGTCTATGATGGAGCCCCTCCCTTCCTAGATTCTGACTGAGCTAAACCTATTCAGCAGCAAAAGCTGCTCCATGAGTTCCTCAAATGGCACTAAGACGGTGCCCGCATCCCTTACCAGATGTTCTTCAGGCTGCTCCCTGCTGCTGTGCCTGACTCCAGAGGTGGCTTTGTGCCTCTCTTTGGCATTACATACTCTGAGAGCACAGATAAGACTCGAGCTACAAGTCCAGGGCCAAGGCTGTCAGAGAAGAGATGTCTGTGTCATGAGCTTCTTTCTGTCTGGAAATCTGAATGGGGGGGAACCCCACAAAACCCACAGAATACTCCCTGCCAGTGCTTACTTTGAGTCGGTGGTTACATTTTTGGGGGGCCAGCACTTAATTTTCCCTCTTCAGACATATCCCGAGAGCAAATGAGGGAAAAGAGGAAAAAAGAAGGATGAGAAAGACTAAGAAACCATCACGAAAGGTGAAAGCAGGAACCTGCAGCAGTGAGATAAAGGAAGGCAGTATCTGGTAGTCGATGTAAGGGACATGAAGAGGACTGAAGCCTGCGCAGCATGGGTATTTGGAGCGTCAATGTCTAATAGTGCCGCCGTGGGCTTCTGAGCAGAGTTTTGGGCACCGACACTCTCTATTTTACAAATTAGGCACTGCTACCTGCATACGTAACAGTGCATCCTGCAGAGTCAGTTTTCAGACTCTGCTGGGTGGACGCCACGCAACACTCTCTGTAATACTCTCTGCTTCTCACCAGTGCCTCCTGTAGCATCGGTCCTCTGACGCACCTGGGTTGACTCCATATAATACTCTGCTTCTTACCAGTGCCTTCTGTAGCGTCAATCCTCTGGCACTCCGGGGACAACTCCATACAATACTCTGCTTCTTACCGGTGCTTCCTGTAGCGTCGGTCCTCTGACGCTCCTGGGTTGACTCCATATAATACTCTGCTTCTTACCGGTGCCTCCTGTAGCGTCGGTCCTCTGACGCTCCTGGGTCAACTCCATATAATACTCTGCTTCTTACCGATGCCTCCTGTAGCATCGGTCCTCTGACGCTCCTGGGTCAACTCCATATAATACTCTGCTTCTTACCGGTGCTTCCTGTAGTGTCGGTCCTCTGACGCTCTTGGGTCGACTCCATATAATACTCTGCTTCTTACCGGTGCTTCCTGTAGTGTCGGTCCTCTGACACTCCTGGGTTGACTCCATATAATACTCTGCTTCTTACCGGTGCCTCCTGTAGCGTCGGTCCTCTGACGCTCCTGGGTCGACTCCATATAATACTCTGCTTCTTACCGGTGACTCCTGTAGCGTCGGTCCTCTGACGCTCCTGGGTCAACTCCATATAATACTCTGCTTCTTGCCAGTGCTTCCTGTAGCGTCAGTCCTCTAGTGCTCCTGGGTCAACTCCATACAATACTCTTCTTCTTACCGGTGCTTCCTGTAGTGTCGGTCCTCTGACGCTCTTGGGTCGACTCCATATAATACTCTGCTTCTTACCGGTGCCTCCTGTAGTGTCGGTCCTGTGACGCTCCTGGGTCAACTCCATATAATACTCTGCTTCTTACCGGTGCCTCCTGTAGCATCGGTCCTCTGACGCTCCTGGGTCAACTCCATATAATACTCTGCTTCTTACCAGTGCTTCCTGTAGTGTCGGTCCTCTGACGCTCTTGGGTCGACTCCATATAATACTCTGCTTCTTACCCGTGCCTCCTGTAGCGTCGGTCCTCTGACACTCCTGGGTCGACTCCATATAATACTCTGCTTCTTACCGGTGCCTCCTGTAGTGTCGGTCCTCTGACACTCCTGGGTCAACTCCATATAATACTCTGCTTCTTACCGGTGCTTCCTGTAGTGTCGGTCCTCTGACGCTCTTGGGTCGACTCCATATAATACTCTGCTTCTTACCAGTGCTTCCTGTAGTGTCGGTCCTCTGACGCTCTTGGGTCGACTCCATATAATACTCTGCTTCTTACCCGTGCCTCCTGTAGCGTCGGTCCTCTGACACTCCTGGGTCGACTCCATATAATACTCTGCTTCTTACCGGTGCCTCCTGTAGTGTCGGTCCTCTGACACTCCTGGGTCAACTCCATATAATACTCTGCTTCTTACCGGTGCTTCCTGTAGTGTCGGTCCTCTGACGCTCTTGGGTCGACTCCATATAATACTCTGCTTCTTACCGGTGCCTCCTTGTAGTGTTGGTCCTCTGACGCTCCTGGGTCGAACTCCATATAATACTCTCTGCTTCTCACCAGTGCCTCCTGTAGCATTGGTCCCTCTGACGCTCCTGGGTCGACTCCATATAATACTCTGCATTTTACCAGTGCCTCCTGTAGCATTGGTCCTCTGACGCTCCTGGGTCGACTCCATATAATACTCTGCTTCTTACCGGTGCCTCCTGTAGTGTCGGTCCTCTGACTCTCCTTGGTCAACTCCATTTAATACTCTGCTTCTTGCCAGTGCCTCCTGTAGCGTCAGTCCTCTAGTGCTCCTGGGTCGACTCCATATAATACTCTGCTTCTTGCCAGTGCCTCCTGTAGCGTCAGTCCTCTAGTGCTCCTGGGTCGACTCCATATAATACTCTGCTTCTTGCCAGTGCCTCCTGTAGCATCGGACCTCTGACGCTCCTGGGTCGACTCCATATAATACTCTGCGTTTTACGAGTGCCTCCTGTAGCATCGGTCCTCTGACGCTCCTGGTTCAACCCCATATAATACTCTGCTTCTTACCGGTGCCTCCTGTAGCGTCGGTCCTCTAGTGCTCCTGGGTCGACTCCATATAATACTCTGCTTCTTACCGGTGCCTCCTGTAGCATCGGTCCTCTGACACTCCTGGGTCAACTCCATATAATACTCTGCTTCTTACCGGTGCCTCCTGTAGTGTCGGTCCTCTGACACTCCTGGGTCAACTCCATATAATACTCTGCTTCTTACCGGTGCTTCCTGTAGTGTCGGTCCTCTGACGCTCTTGGGTCGACTCCATATAATACTCTGCTTCTTACTGGTGCCTCCTTGTAGTGTCGGTCCTCTGACGCTCCTGGGTCGAACTCCATATAATACTCTCTGCTTCTCACCAGTGCCTCCTGTAGCATTGGTCCTCTGACGCTCCTGGATCGACTCCATATAATACTCTGCATTTTACCAGTGCCTCCTGTAGCATTGGTCCTCTGACGCTCCTGGGTCGACTCCATATAATACTCTGCTTCTTACCGGTGCCTCCTGTAGTGTCGGTCCTCTGACGCTCCTTGGTCAACTCCATTTAATACTCTGCTTCTTGCCAGTGCCTCCTGTAGCGTCAGTCCTCTAGTGCTCCTGGGTCAACTCCATATAATACTCTGCTTCTTGCCAGTGCCTCCTGTAGCATCAGTCCTCTAGTGCTCCTGGGTCGACTCCATATAATACTCTGCTTCTTGCCAGTGCCTCCTGTAGCATTGGTCCTCTGACGCTCCTGGGTCGACTCCATATAATACTCTGCTTCTTGTCAGTGCCTCCTGTAGCGTCGGTCCTCTGATACTCCTGGGTCGACTCCATATAATACTCTGCTTCTTGCCAGTGCCTCCTGTAGCGTCAGTCCTCTAGTGATCCTGAGTTGACTCCATTTAATACTCTGCTTCTTGCCAGTGCCTCCTGTATCGTCAGTCCTCTAGTGATCCTGGGTCGACTCCATATAATACTCTGCTTCTTGCCAGTGCCTCCTGTAGCATTGGTCCTCTGATGCTCCTGGGTCGACTCCATATAATACTCTGCTTCTTGCCAGTGCCTTCTGTAGCTTCAGTCCTCTAGTGCTCCTGGGTCAACTCCATATAATACTCTGCTTCTTGCCAGTGCCTCCTGTAGCGTCGGTCCTCTGATACTCCTGGGTCGACTCCATATAATACTCTGCTTCTTGCCAGTGCCTCCTGTAGCGTCAGTCCTCTAGTGCTCCTGGGTCGACTCCATATAATACTCTGCTTCTTGCCAGTGCCTCCTGTAGCATTGGTCCTCTGACGCTCCTGGGTCGACTCCATATAATACTCTGCTTCTTGTCAGTGCCTCCTGTAGCGTTGGTCCTCTGATACTCCTGGATCTACTCCATATAATACTCTGCTTCTTGCCAGTGCCTCCTGTAGCGTCAGTCCTCTAGTGATCCTGGGTTGACTCCATTTAATACTCTGCTTCTTGCCAGTGCCTCCTGTAGTGTCGGTCCTCTAGTGATCCTGGGTCGACTCCATTTAATACTCTGCTTCTTGCCAGTGCCTCCTGTAGTGTCAGTCCTCTAGTGCTCCTGGGTCGACTCCATTTAATACTTCGCTTCTTGCCAGTGCCTCCTGTAGCGTTGGTCCTCTGATACTCCTGGGTCGACTCCATATAATACTCTGCTTCTTGCCAGTGCCTCCTGTAGCGTCAGTCCTCTGACACTCCTGGGTAGACTCCATATAATACTCTGCTTCTTGCCAGTGCCTCCTGTAGCGTCGGTCCTCTGATACTCCTGGGTCGACTCCATATAATACTCTGCTTCTTACCGGTGCCTCCTGCAGCGTCAGTCCTCTAGTGCTCCTGGGTCGACTCCATATAATACTCTGCTTCTTGCCAGTGCCTCCTGTAGCGTCAGTCCTCTAGTGATCCTGGGTCGACTCTATATAATACTCTGCTTCTTGCCAGTGCCTCCTGTAGTGTCGGTCCTCTAGTGCTCCTGGGTCGACTCCATATAATACTCTGCTTCTTGCCAGTGCCTCCTGTAGCGTCGGTCCTCTGATACTCCTGGGTCGACTCCATATAATACTCTGCTTCTCACCAGTGCCTTTTGTATACTCCTGCAAATACACCATCTAGCACTCCCGTGGTTATTTCACGGTGACTCCGATAAGTAGGGACTTTTGAGGCTACTGACTGAATTCTGTATACCCTGCTGGACCCCACTGATGCACATCAACTGCAGTTTCTGTGTGTGATACAATCTGCACTAAAGACTGTAAGTACCCTAAGTACCTGCTTACGCGACATCTATTTTCACACTCTCCGCAATACCCCATTCTTATGCGTAGCGATAATGGACACACCATGCTTACACCACATGTTCGAAATGTGCCCAGGAGCCCTATGCACATCAGAGTGCTTTATTATCCCTTGAGAGGCACGAAGCACTACATAACGAGCTACTTACTCGCCAACCCAGAAAGCAATCTGGCCCTGGAAAGGGGTTAGAAATCACTACCCAAATATCAGTGCAATGCAATGGCCATCTCACACAGCTCAACAGATTCATGCAGTCTCTGCACAGGTCTGTGGCTATCCTGCAGGTCAAAGGTTAACCTATGAGTGAGGTCTCTCCTCTTCTCATTGCACCTAGATCGATAAATGAGTACCACTGAGTAGATTATTACCACCATCTATCAGTGCATAGAAACAGCTTAATGTGTAAAGTGCGCTCTGTAGGTTATGTTATGTTATGTTATCGCAGATTTATAAAGCGCTCGGATACTCAAGAGTGTCCCGGCGCTAGAGCCAGTAGGAGTGAGACAAAGGGTGATCGTAGAGCAGAAGATTAATTAAAAAGCACGGTTTTTAGCTGCTTCTTAAAGAGCCTGAGGTCCTGAATTTTGCGCAACTCATGGGGCACTAAAGTGCGCTCTGTAGGTGTAGTAGTATGTAGTGATTTTTATTCCCATGACAGGGCAGTGCCCTCCTGTGAGAGGAGAGGGTTCAGAACCAACCCTAGTGTCAGAAGGGACCTTTGGTTCTGGAAGACACGAGTGCTAGTGAGGGATCTTCCCCACTTGGGTACAGGCAGGTGATGGACTGACCTATGCTATGCTATGCTAAGGGATTTATAGAGCGCATGGTGACCGGAGGCATCCCAGAGTGACCTCAGTAAGAAGGTATAGCACACGAGTGAACGATGACGTAGTGGGGTGGTGGCAATGTACCATATCAATGCACACATGTAGACACCTTGTAACTGTGGTAGACGAGGTTACAGTGGTGCCAGGTCAGATCCGGCGAGCGGACGACAGCAGAGCAACATGCTTGGTACCCACAAGAGACTAGGGGTGGGCGGAATTCGTGGAGGTTCACTCTGCGGAATTACCTAAAAACTCTGCGAGATTCCGCTCATTCTGAGTGATAAGGAACAGTCAAAGGCGCTTCTTCGTCACTCACACCAGAACCAAAGGATGAAACAAGGCCCTAGACATATACACACTAATTTATAGGGCCTCCACCCCCACAGGAGTTTTACCCTGAGGGGTGACTTGCTCAGCAAACACAAACTTGACTGTAGTAGGGTGCCAGCACCTCATACATTTTGATTTAAGAGCTGGAATAAGTATGTGGATTAATACATAATTAACAAGGTGATTTTATGTTTCTGTTGAGGGTGCACGACAAAACCTCAAAGCCTTTGTTGCTCCTACATTGTTCTGTACATGGGTTGATGTAAGTCCGACTCGTTCCATGATTCATTCATTCATTCTCATGAAGCAGCAGTTGCGCTTTATAAATTCCTTTCCATTCATTCCTCACGATGGAGAACAAGGTATACACTTCTGTTCAGCGATGTCACTTATTGGGCATTTCTTCAACACACCAAATTTCATTGGATAACACATGATTAGTGACAATAAAAAGCACTTCTGGGTATAACTACTTCAGACCTTTTCTAGGCATTACTTCAAGACTGACGAGAAAGGCCAGGGTTCGAACCCATGAAGGGGCCTCCAGTGATGGACCACTGGCCCAGACCCAGTGGAAGAGAGCACGTGACCAGAGCTGGAGTGCCAGGCATGGCTCACGGTGGAGCCATGCCTGGCACCTTTTCAAAGAGGATGACAAGCAATTCCATACCCAAAGTTTTAAGTCAGCATGCTTTCTTGGCAGTCCAAATACGTTTTTGCCTGTCATTCTGGGAGTAAAGTGCATTCACTGGTTTACATTTTTTGTATCAAGTAGTTGGGAGTGATTCAAAGAAGAACAGTATGTATGTAAATTGTATATCTATAGCGCCCACCTAGTCAAAATGCTGTGGAGCACTGTACACGGTCAACGACAAATATAAAACATTTCGTAACAGGAGAGCAGGGTGGGTTGTGGACGGTAATACACTGTGACATGGTGTTACTTTAACGAGGCGAGTCTTCACACACCTCTTTGTAAGAGTTAAGCGAGCCCTCAAGATTTAGGTTTTTATTGGTGTGTGTGAAACACCACAGTCAGCCGTAACTGGCTAAGCAGGAGTGCCACTCGGGCACAGGTGGTGCCAGGGCGGCCTCCGGACGCCAACAAAAGCTGCGAATCGGGAAGTCATAATTTACATACGGAGCAATTTAGAAACGTCCAAAAAGGGGATTAAGTGAACACAGGCTGCACAACTCTCAGCCTGATTTAGATTTCGGGGGACGGCTTACTCTCCACTGAAATATAAATCCCATAGGATATAAGGGGATTTTTATTTCGGTGGATGGGATATCCGTCATTTTGACGGCGTAACCCGTCCGCCGAAATGTAAATCAACCCTAAATCCTCAGTAAATTAGGTGGAAAATTTGTTATAGATGAGATGTGGCCAAAGGGATTGTTGTGGGCTGTGGAACCAACAGAACTGGGTTTGAATCCTGCCTCTAACACTTGACCACATCTGTGATCCTCGGCAAGGTACTTCGTCTCCCTGTGTTTTTGTTACCTTATCTGATACAATTAGGAGCACTATGTAGGAGGCTACTACCATCATAAAGCGCTATATCAGAAGAGACAGGGTGGCTCTTTACAGAGCACCGCAATGGCTCTCGCGCCTGCGGGAGGCTGAACATTAACTGTGCCACTGGTGATAACTGGTACCAAATACCTTGGTGAACGATGTTCACAATCTTACTTCTAATAAAATGTTGAGATGTCTTGGAAGACAGCGGCACTCAAAGGCTTGTGGCTGAGGCCTGGTGCCAGCCGCCTCGCCCCCTGTCAAGTAACATTGATCTGGTGGGTGTGCCTCCTCCTGCTCCAGCAGGGACCTCAGCCAAAGTCAATGTTGTCTTTCCGTGGAAGGGCCCAGCGGAGAGGTGAAGGCGGTGGCAAGGTGAATCACTTTGACTTGAACAAGTGCCATCTGGTTGTCACAGCTTCAGCCACCAGGACTTCTCTTATTCACTGTGCGTGTTTCCAAAGTAGGGTTCGACCAGTCCCGGGGTGAATGTGCAAGAACCCAACCCTAGCTGTATCCTCTACAGTAAACCACATCACATAACAGCCTACTGAGCTGTTGTAATGGGAGTCGGTAAAAGTTACAACCAGAGGGCACATTGTTAATAACTATATGAGACTAACTGGACCATTCGAGAACACAGAAAAGCAGTCCTCCCCCTCAGGTGAGGAAGACCACTGGTGGGGCTTCTCAAAATCAGTCGCGTGTGGATGACATCGTGGGGGGACAAGTTCTAAAATAGCTTGCTACCTTTTGAAGTGCTATAGTGTGTGAAGTATCAGCAGGTTATGCAATATCACCCACAGCACCATAATTGCAGTGCTGCTTCTGCCTTCTGCAAACCGTTGTCACTGGGTCAATTGAAGTAAACCAAAACTACAACTCCCAGAATGCATCATGCTATTACATTAAAAAGGCTATGATTTGAATCCAGTGATATGATGTTAGAATTTTCCAGATTACTCACGTTGTCAGGGAACCTTTTTTTTCCCCGGTCTGGGCTTTTATGGAACAAATGACTGTATTCGAGGATTGCATGGAATGCACTAGTCTAGAGAGTTCTTTAATCGTCATATGTGAATGTGACATACCATTGACTTGGACCAAGCTGCGCTTGATTTTCAGGAGCATCGGGCCTTTTGCTGATTTTCTTATAGACCCATGCTCTGAAAGGGAGTTTGGCCTGTCTCTAAATAAAGAATTGCAAACATCAATAGGCTGAGTGTCTAATCTGGGACTCACTATGAACCTGCCCGACCCTCGTTTCTCGCATTTGTGGGCGAGCTTGGTGACCCCTGCAGGTTGCTCTGTGATTATTCGCCAGAAGTGTGCATTTTGCACAAGGACTGCTCGTCTCAAAACACATGTACCTTGATAATAACTATGTCTATCTATAGCTGCGTGTTTCTGCCTCTAGTGCACATTTTGCACCACTGTATATACCTGTGTGCCCTACTTTATATGTGCCTCTAATGTACCTCCGCATACGTGTACCCCTAGTGCAGATGTGTGATGCAAGAGTGCATGTGTGTGTATGACTAGTGCAACTGTGTTAATAGGTGCACCCGTGTTGTATGTCTGTCCCTCAGTGCACAAGTGTCTCCCTGGTGTAAGTGTATGTGCCTATGTGCATATGATTTCTCACAGTGTATCTGTGTGACACTAATTTAATTCTGTGCCCCTGGGTGCCCATACAGTGCCTGTATCTGTATGCCCCTAGAGAATGTGTGTGCTACTAGAGTATTTGCGTGCCTTTCAGTGTGAAGGCGCATTCCTACTGTATCTTTGTGCCCTTTGGTGCAAATTTGTGTCACCAGAGTATCTGTGTGTGCCTAGTATGTCTGTGCTTCCTGGTGTTTCTGTGAAATCCTAGTATATATATGTGCAAACTAGTGCATTTTGTTCCCCTCAGTGCACCTGTGCCCCTACGATTCCTGTGTGCTTTCATATATTTGTGCGCCACTCGTGTATGTCTACAACCAATAAAGCTGTGTGTGCTTCTAGTACATCTGTGTGCCCCCCAGTGCATGTGTGTCTCTACTGTATGTGTTTCTCTCCATGAATAAGTGAGTCCCTGGTTTATCTGTAACCCCACACTTGCTTATGTGTGCACCTAGTGTATTTGCGTCCCTCCGTGCATGTGCTCCAAGTGTACCCCAGTATATCTATGTTTCTCTCCACGTGTATGTGTGCCCCTAGTTTATATGGGTGCCCCTGTAGAGAGAGAGAGAGAGAGAGAGAGAGAGTGTGTGTGCGTGTGTATGGTGTGCACCCCTTAGTGCATATGTCTGACCAAGTGTATCTCTGTGTGTCTAGTATACTTGTGTTTCCCTAATGTCCTTATCCCCAGTGCTTGAAATGGAAAAATCGAAGTGCCGGTACTCTCCAATTAAAAGTATATCATTTCTCTTGAGAAGTGCCGGTACTCTCCCTCTCAAAATAAAAAAGTGCTGGTACTCCGTACCGGACAGTACCGGCCCATTTAAAGTACTGCAAATCCCTCATTGCACGTGTATCCCTCAGGTCACCAGCGTGTCTCTCGTGTACCTAGTTCAGGAAGGACCTTAAGACCTGGCTCTTCAGATGACCCCAGCACTCAGCGGAGCCGCCCCCTTCTTGAGACCCCCATGAGTGAGTAGTTGCGCTTTACTAACCCTGATTGATTGGTTGATTGATTCATATCCCGGAGTGTTGTGTGCTCATGACGCAGGTGTAACTTTACTGCATTTCTTTGTCCCTTTGTGCATTTTCTTTTTACCTACTGTGCCTGGGTGTCCCACAACGTTGAAAGTGCCAATGTGTATCTGTGTGTACCTCATTACACGTGTGCCCCAGTGTAGCGGTCTATCCCTGCACGTGTGCCCTCTGTATACCTGTGGGCCTTCATTGTACACGTGTACCACTAGTGATGTGAGTGACGTTTGATGCACCAGGGCATTTTTATTTAATCCGTGTTCCTCTCCTAACGTGTGGCCCCCGTGAATCTGTGCCCCTCGGTGCATGTGGGCCCTTCGTGACCCTGTGCCCCTCTGGCACTGCTGACTGTTAATAGGGCATACGTTTGCTCTTCACCGCACAGCCGTGGTTCACGAACCTTCCCGCAGGCAAGAAGGCTCCGAGAGTTAACGCTCGCAGCTGACATTAGCAGTGATCTTCAGATCACGAGGACCAATGCAAGCAGGCATGTCCAAACTTCCATCCTCCTGAGGTCGGTTAACTGAGGACCGATAAACAGGATAGTGATAACGTCTGTTTCTGAAAAGCGCTTAGAAACGCCAGAATCGCGGTATGACGCGTTATATACAATGCTATTAATTCTAGCCAGTATGTATGTGGTGAAACTATATGAGTGTGCTGCTAGTGCAGCGCAGGTGCTTTCCTCGGTGCACAAGTGTGCACAGGTCCTCTTTAGTACCCTCTGCGCACGTGTTTCACTAGTGAATTTGTTGTGTTCATTGGAAACGCTATCCCACGATATTATCAGGAGCTTTGCGTGCTCTGAGTGTCTGCCTCCCATCATGACGCAGTCCTACAAGAACCCGAAACGTGCTTTCGACACCTGCACACGCCGCTTCCCCGAGCCTGCCTCCTCGGCCTGTCCTCGTCCCTCCCTCCATCACCGCTCCTTCAATGTACCTCCTCTTCCTCCTGCCTCACACGCGGATCCAGGCACAGCTCTCGGGAGCCCCCAGCGGCTGGCGGGAGACTGCAGGAATGCTTCTACCAGTCTCAGCAGGAAGGGCTCGTCTCAGCAGCCTTGGAACCAGGGGCAGTCTCTGACCTCATGGAGCCCCTGAGCCGCGAGCTGCAGCCTCTGCCCCCCCCCCCCCTCCCTTCTATAGGTAAAGCCAGTGCTTTAAAAGGAAAAAAATAAGTGCAGGTACTCACCAGCTTTAAAGGAAGGGGCGGGGATTGGGGCGTGGCTAAGGGCGTGGTTGGGAGACAAACATTAAGGATTTTCTTGGTGTGCAACTGTGCACAGTAAATCAGCAACTGTTCTGCCATCTGTAGAGCATTCTTTGTGTCTCTGCTTGTACAAAAGGGTAATTTTAACGGTAACTTTCAAATTTCCTGTGTGCAATTTGACTCTGCGCTTATGGCTCATGAAATCTTTTTGTATTGTCACATTATGCACAATTATGGATACTGTGGGCAATTTGTGAAAGAAACATGCGCAATAATAAACCATGATCCCTTTCTAGTTAGGAGATTGACTAAATTTGAGAGCAAAAGAGAAGTTGCCTCACTGCAAGCTCTATAAGGAGTGATAGTTCAGAAGAGAGAAAGAAGCATTACATATGGGGTGGGAGGTTGGAGAACGTTTTTGAGTTCACTCTTCAATAAGATTCTGACTGAGGTCAAGTGATTTGTCCACGTGGGGCACGCAAAACAGGCCCTGTGAGACTCTGGGGTTCTCAACTGTTGAAGGATGTACAATAGATGTACCTTTCCTTGAGTACAGATGTGGCTGTGGCCTCAAGTCGAAGCCCTACTCACTTGCACAGTTATGCACACAGTGGGGATAGAGGCGCATCCCGACAGGTAGGCATGTGCATACTGAGGGGACAGGGCAATGAGCCATTCAAAGAATCATAGTACAGGGTCAGCGGTTTTGAAGGTTGAAGCTGTGGCACAGATATTGATGAGAATAAAACTGTCTAAAAAAAAAAGTATGTTTTCCATTTGAAGCTGATTTTATAATTACATCTATATCCTTTATATGTTTATAGATCAGCATTTAAATCGGAGCTGCAAAGCCTATGAGGTGTGTACATTAGAATAGGTTGCTCACACCCCTACGGAATTCTTGCAGGACTCTTATTCAAACACTGAACCACTTAAAGGTTATGTTAGAGTTGCCAGATAACCAAGCAAAGAACAAAAAGAGCCTTTCGAGATTCCCTTGGTGATGCGTTGCTACATGGTGTCCACAAGCATTTTCCCCTTTCTTTCTTCCTGATGTCTCCCCTCCTCCTACCCATGAAACACCAATTTTCCATGCCCACCCATTTATTCTCACCCCTTGACTTTTGTCTATCTCACATGCCTAAACCTTTCCCATGCTAGTTTCTACTTTCTGTCCCTCATGTCTTGCACCTGTTTTTTCCTTCCTTATATTCCACACTTCTCCTTTCTCTCCTCTGCCTTGTCTGTCTTACTCTCCCTTGCCCAGTCTCTTTCGCTCCTATGTTTCTCTCCTCCTTCACTCAGTTGCCTTACTTCATTCTCTTGTCTTTCTAGAGCTTTTCATCTCTGTTCCCTGTCTTTACCAATCACTCTGTCCTCTTTTCTGCATCACTCTCTCTCCCTACCTCTCTTCCCTTCTCTCTCTCTTTAATCCAAGCAGTTGTGGAGAAGCGCAGGCCCACCTCTTTCCCCTCTGTACACCATGACAGGCGAGATAAAGCTCAATGCAGATTAATGTTGGTCGGAGCCCAGCCAGAACACCTGTGTCAGCTAAAGGGCGCCCGGTGGTGGGGCGGGGCCTGCTCCAAAGCACATCGGAACAGACCAGGACGGGCAGACCGATTGTGCATACATCAGCCTGCACAACAAGACTAATCTTAACATAATCGGGCAATGAGAATGGGTGGTTGTGTGCAAGATGGCGATGCAAGACACGATTAATGCGCACACGTTGTTCATTCATTCAAGCAAGTGAAGATACTGCTCTCTGCTGCCTGATCACATGCCACAGCCAGCCAATCAGGTGCTCTGTGATTCACTGACAGTCTGGGAATAGCTAAGAACTGCTTGCTGCTAAGCCCCTGTGAGTACCGGTACTCTCCTTCTCTAATGAAAAGTTCCGGTACTCAAGGGAAGAAAATTGAAAAGTGCCGGTACTCAGTACCGGTGAGTACCGGCCCATTTAAAGCACTGGGTAAAACCAATGCGACGACTCACTGGGTGAATTAATGAATATAGCACTCGACTTTAGTCGCCTCTAGGCGCTAGATTCCTTGAAGTGCTTCAGGTCACACAGCGCTACTGGAGTAGGGTGAACGTCTGAATCCTTTTCAGGAGAGTTTCCCATCCAACCCCGGGTCTCGGGTCTCAGTCCTAGGATCGGGGATGTCAGCCTGGTCACGACTGATGCATTTTCCCCTGGAGTCTTCTGCGACATTGGACATCGTGGGGGAAGAGAAGAGGTGCTCAGATGGTTTCAATCACCTCTAGCCCACCAAACGGACTCCCAGTGGGTCCTCTGTCTGCTACTGGGGGGTTCTACCCAGCTCTCATCTGCATTGTTTACATTTCTCTCTACCAGAGCTAATCCCTGACTAGCCTTGAGCTGTCAGTCAGCAGGGGTGTCCAATGTGTGTCCAGGACGTCCGATCCATGCCGCACATTCAGGAATTCTATTATGTAACTACGGAGTTCCATTCCGAGTCATTGCATGTCCATTTATTTGATCTGGCTAGCTACAGGCTGCGACGTGGGTCCGATCATCCCAGGCCTGGTGGGTTAATGCACCCACTGTGGGGCCTGTGTTTGACCTCATGGTCACAGATTCAAATTCCGGTGAGTCCACTCAGCCTTTCATCCTTCTGAGGTTGATAAAATGAGTACCATTGAGTTGAGTAACAATAACCATCTGTTATTCAGCGCCAAGATACCCTTGGGTGAACGTGCACTTTACAAATACACGTTATGTTAGACACCCCTGCCCTGAAAACACTCAGCTCAACATTGTGGTTGAAGGGACCGGACCTACATTTCCTGGGTAGAGAGGGGCTTGTGATGTGCACACTTCCTTTATCTGAGCTCACCCGGTTCCCCTCTCCATAAGGACACCCCAAAGATCTCAAAGCATTTGTGTCTCCCCCTTGGGTAGCGTGGGCTGAACTCATGGCCTACTCTCCAACAGTTGCCGCTGTAGTGCAAACATTCAAAAAGAAACACAATTAAATGAATAAACGTAGCAAGTACTGTTTTTAGAGTTCTATTTATTGTTCAAGCCTTTAAGGAACAGATCCTAGCTTTTATCCAAGGCTACACCCCAGTTTCAACAGGGTGCCATACTCAAAATTCTGCACCCTTTGAGTGGGGCCGCACTTCCTGACCAGTCCAAAAGGATTCTCACTTCCTCTGAGGAGCTCTCAGACCACAGGCCGGGATCTCTGTCAGGTGGAGGCAAGGAACCGGAGATACCCTGGACGCTTTTTCTCATAGATGGGTCTGTTCTGGAAATGGTCCAGTCGGTGGATGGGTCATCTGAGTGACTGAGTGACAGTCATTCTTTTTAACCTCTCACACAATATATTTTTGACATGAGATTCAAAAACACCAATTAAAACGTTGATGGTTTATAACTATATCAATTTACCGTCCAATAATGGTAATAATAGGAACTCCAGTAAGGCGATCTTAGCATTATATTTAAATGTTTATCCCATAATGGTCAGAAGGCTCATTGTGCACAACATGCTGGCAGTCCCAGAACAAAGGACAGAAACTCACGGCAAATTGTTGGAAATATAAGCATTTTTCTCCTCATCTACTTTGAAAGATAAACAGTGGCTATTAAGAGCTTTAGTCTTTCTTCACATGGGTCACACTGGGTGTACTATCAATTAAAAACAAGCATTGGAGAAACCAATACATCTGCCGTTGGCTACAAGTCTTTTGGCTTTGCCAATGCTTTTGTCATAGCTTTTGTGAAGCTTTCTTTTTGGGCGATCTGCCAGTATAATAAAAAAAACTGCCTAAAAGCAAAATCTTTTTTTTTGTTCTAAAAAATCTCAGGTTGCCATAGTAGCCTCAGGCACTGAAGGGAACTAAATTTGTGTGCACTTACAGCGAGGCTGGCCAATGGCTGAAGAGACTGACGAAGTTCTGCATGCTGGAGTGGGTAGAAGAAAAATGTGAATGACACAATACCAGAATAACGGACAAAGAGGGCTGGTTGAGCCCCTACATATGTGTATATATATATATATATGCCAATCGAAAGTACCCGAAGTAAGAAGGCACCACACACAGCGTAAATTCAACCTTTTATTCTGGTAGACAGCAGCATGCTCAGCGAGGCCCTCGCAGCTTCGTCTTGTGTGCCATACGCGTTTCAGGAGCAATCTCCCTTGTTCACTGGCTAACGTCGAGGAAGAGACAGCTGTTCAGGTTTAAATCGCACTCGCGATTTGCATAGTAAAACCAGCCCCAATGGGCGTGTCCTAGCAAGGTATTCTGGTCTTTGTAGGCAGGTAAGTTCTTGTATCCTGGATGGATACTGCTGTTCACTTCCCTTAATGCTTTCAATTCCTCTGGATCGCTGTTTGAAGCCCGGCTGGGCTGCTGCTATTTCGTGTCCCACCAGACGGGAAACGCCGTTCCATTTGTACTTTTGTATTTCACCGACAAATGGACCTGCTGGAGTATGCAGCGGGGTAGCCTTCGTGGCCAGGGCAGACCACATATATGCCAATCGAAAGTACCCGAAGTAAGAAGGCACCACACACAGCGTAAATTCAACCTTTTATTCTGGTAGACAGCAGCATGCTCAGCGAGGCCCTCGCAGCTTCGTCTTGTGTGCCATACGCGTTTCAGGAGCAATCTCCCTTGTTCACTGGCTAACGTCGAGGAAGAGACAGCTGTTCAGGTTTAAATCGCACTCGCGATTTGCATAGTAAAACCAGCCCCAATGGGCGTGTCCTAGCAAAGGTATTCTGGTCTTTGTAGGCAGGTAAGTTCTTGTATCCTGGATGGATACTGCTGTTCACTTCCCTTAATGCTTTCAATTCCCTCTGGATCGCTGTTTGAAGCCCGGCTGGGCTGCTGCTATTTTCGTGTCCCACCAGACGGAAACGCCGTTCCATTTGTACTTTTGTATTTCACCGACAAATGGACCTGCTGGAGTATGCAGCGGGGTAGCCTTCGTGGCCAGGGCAGACCACATATAGGCCAATCGAAAGTACCCGAAGTAAGAAGGCACCACACACAGCGTAAATTCAACCTTTTATTCTGGTAGACAGCAGCATGCTCAGCGAGGCCCTCGCAGCTTCGTCTTGTGTGCCATACGCGTTTCAGGAGCAATCTCCCTTGTTCACTGGCTAACGTCGAGGAAGAGACAGCTGTTCAGGTTTAAATCGCACTTCGCGATTTGCATAGTAAAACCAGCCCCAATGGGCGTGTCCTAGCAAGGTATTCTGGTCTTTGTAGGCAGGTAAGTTCTTGTATCCTGGATGGATACTGCTGTTCACTTCCCTTAATGCTTTCAATTCCCTCTGGATCGCTGTTTGAAGCCCGGCTGGGCTGCTGCTATTTTCGTGTCCCACCAGACGGAAAACGCCGTTCCATTTGTACTTTTGTATTTCACCGACAAATGGACCTGCTGGAGTATGCAGCGGGGTAGCCTTCGTGGCCAGGGCAGACCACATATATGCCAATCGAAAGTACCCAGTAAGAAGGCACCACACACAGCGTAAATTCAACCTTTTATTCTGGTAGACAGCAGCATGCTCAGCGAGGCCCTCGCAGCTTCGTCTTGTGTGCCATACGCGTTTCAGGAGCAATCTCCCTTGTTCACTGGCTAACGTCGAGGAAGAGACAGCTGTTCAGGTTTAAATCGCACTCGCGATTTGCATAGTAAAACCAGCCCCAATGGGCGTGTCCTAGCAAGGTATTCTGGTCTTTGTAGGCAGGTAAGTTCTTGTATCCTGGATGGATACTGCTGTTCACTTCCCTTAATGCTTTCAATTCCCTCTGGATCGCTGTTTGAAGCCCGGCTGGGCTGCTGCTATTTTCGTGTCCCACCAGACGGAAAACGCCGTTCCATTTGTACTTTTGTATTTCACCGACAAATGGACCTGCTGGAGTATGCAGCGGGGTAGCCTTCGTGGCCAGGGCAGACCACATATATGCCAATCGAAAGTACCCGAAGTAAGAAGGCACCACACACAGCGTAAATTCAACCTTTTATTCTGGTAGACAGCAGCATGCTCAGCGAGGCCCTCGCAGCTTCGTCTTGTGTGCCATACGCGTTTCAGGAGCAATCTCCCTTGTTCACTGGCTAACGTCGAGGAAGAGACAGCTGTTCAGGTTTAAATCGCACTCGCGATTTGCATAGTAAAACCAGCCCCAATGGGCGTGTCCTAGCAAGGTATTCTGGTCTTTGTAGGCAGGTAAGTTCTTGTATCCTGGATGGATACTGCTGTTCACTTCCCTTAATGCTTTCAATTCCCTCTGGATCGCTGTTTGAAGCCCGGCTGGGCTGCTGCTATTTTCGTGTCCCACCAGACGGAAAACGCCGTTCCATTTGTACTTTTGTATTTCACCGACAAATGGACCTGCTGGAGTATGCAGCGGGGTAGCCTTCGTGGCCAGGGCAGACCACTATATGCCAATCGAAAGTACCCGAAGTAAGAAGGCACCACACACAGCGTAAATTCAACCTTTTATTCTGGTAGACAGCAGCATGCTCAGCGAGGCCCTCGCAGCTTCGTCTTGTGTGCCATACGCGTTTCAGGAGCAATCTCCCTTGTTCACTGGCTAACGTCGAGGAAGAGACAGCTGTTCAGGTTTAAATCGCACTCGCGATTTGCATAGTAAAACCAGCCCCAATGGGCGTGTCCTAACAAGGTATTCTGGTCTTTGTAGGCAGGTAAGTTCTTGTATCCTGGATGGATACTGCTGTTCACTTCCCTTAATGCTTTCAATTCCCTCTGGATCGCTGTTTGAAGCCCGGCTGGGCTGCTGCTATTTTCGTGTCCCACCAGACGGAAAACGCCGTTCCATTTGTACTTTGTATTTCACCGACAAATGGACCTGCTGGAGTATGCAGCGGGGGTAGCCTTCGTGGCCAGGGCAGACCACATATATGCCAATCGAAAGTACCCGAAGTAAGAAGGCACCACACACAGCGTAAATTCAACCTTTTATTCTGGTAGACAGCAGCATGCTCAGCGAGGCCCTCGCAGCTTGCGTCTTGTGTGCCAATACGCAAGCTTCGAGGAGCAATCCTCCTTGTTCACTGGCTAACGTCAGAGGAAGGTAGACAGCTGTGCAGGTGCTTCTAATCGCACTCGCGATTTGCTATAGTGAAACCCTGCCCTGGCCACGAAGGCTACCCCGCTGCATACTCCAGCAGGTCCATTTGTCGGTGAAATACAAAAGTACAAATGGAACGGCGTTTTCCGTCTGGTGGGACACGAAAATAGCAGCAGCCCAGCCGGGCTTCAAACAGCGATCCAGAGGGAATTGAAAGCATTAAGGGAAGTGAACAGCAGTATCCATCCAGGATACAAGAACTTACCTGCCTACAAAGACCAGAATACCTTGCCAGGACACGCCCATTGGGGCTGGTTTTACTATGCAAATCGCGAGTGCGATTTAAACCTGCACAGCTGTCTCTTCCTCGACGTTAGCCAGTGAACAAGGGGGATTGCTCCTGAAACGCGTATGGCACACAAGACGAAGCTGCGAGGGCCTCGCTGAGCATGCTGCTGTCTACCAGAATAAAAGGTTGAATTTACGCTGTGTGTGGTGCCTTCTTACTTCGGGTACTTTCGATTGGCATATATGTGGTCTGCCCTGGCCACGAAGGCTACCCCGCTGCATACTCCAGCAGGTCCATTTGTCGGTGAAATACAAAAGTACAAATGGAACGGCGTTTTCCGTCTGGTGGGACACGAAAATAGCAGCAGCCCAGCCGGGCTTCAAACAGCGATCCAGAGGGAATTGAAAGCATTAAGGGAAGTGAACAGCAGTATCCATCCAGGATACAAGAACTTACCTGCCTACAAAGACCAGAATACCTTGCCAGGACACGCCCATTGGGGCTGGTTTTACTATGCAAATCGCGAGTGCGATTTAAACCTGCACAGCTGTCTCTTCCTCGACGTTAGCCAGTGAACAAGGGGGATTGCTCCTGAAACGCGTATGGCACACAAGACGAAGCTGCGAGGGCCTCGCTGAGCATGCTGCTGTCTACCAGAATAAAAGGTTGAATTTACGCTGTGTGTGGTGCCTTCTTACTTCGGGTACTTTCGATTGGCATATATGTGGTCTGCCCTGGCCACGAAGGCTACCCCGCTGCATACTCCAGCAGGTCCATTTGTCGGTGAAATACAAAAGTACAAATGGAACGGCGTTTCCGTCTGGTGGGACACGAAAATAGCAGCAGCCCAGCCGGGCTTCAAACAGCGATCCAGAGGGAATTGAAAGCATTAAGGGAAGTGAACAGCAGTATCCATCCAGGATACAAGAACTTACCTGCCTACAAAGACCAGAATACCTTGCCAGGACACGCCCATTGGGGCTGGTTTTACTATGCAAATCGCGAGTGCGATTTAAACCTGCACAGCTGTCTCTTCCTCGACGTTAGCCAGTGAACAAGGGGGATTGCTCCTGAAACGCGTATGGCACACAAGACGAAGCTGCGAGGGCCTCGCTGAGCATGCTGCTGTCTACCAGAATAAAAGGTTGAATTTACGCTGTGTGTGGTGCCTTCTTACTTCGGGTACTTTCGATTGGCATATATGTGGTCTGCCCTGGCCACGAAGGCTACCCCGCTGCATACTCCAGCAGGTCCATTTGTCGGTGAAATACAAAAGTACAAATGGAACGGCGTTTCCGTCTGGTGGGACACGAAAATAGCAGCAGCCCAGCCGGGCTTCAAACAGCGATCCAGAGGGAATTGAAAGCATTAAGGGAAGTGAACAGCAGTATCCATCCAGGATACAAGAACTTACCTGCCTACAAAGACCAGAATACCTTGCCAGGACACGCCCATTGGGGCTGGTTTTACTATGCAAATCGCGAGTGCGATTTAAACCTGCACAGCTGTCTCTTCCTCGACGTTAGCCAGTGAACAAGGGAGATTGCTCCTGAAACGCGTATGGCACACAAGACGAAGCTGCGAGGGCCTCGCTGAGCATGCTGCTGTCTACCAGAATAAAAGGTTGAATTTACGCTGTGTGTGGTGCCTTCTTACTTCGGGTACTTTCGATTGGCATATATGTGGTCTGCCCTGGCCACGAAGGCTACCCCGCTGCATACTCCAGCAGGTCCATTTGTCGGTGAAATACAAAAGTACAAATGGAACGGCGTTTTCCGTCTGGTGGGACACGAAAATAGCAGCAGCCCAGCCGGGCTTCAAACAGCGATCCAGAGGGAATTGAAAGCATTAAGGGAAGTGAACAGCAGTATCCATCCAGGATACAAGAACTTACCTGCCTACAAAGACCAGAATACCTTGCCAGGACACGCCCATTGGGGCTGGTTTTACTATGCAAATCGCGAGTGCGATTTAAACCTGCACAGCTGTCTCTTCCTCGACGTTAGCCAGTGAACAAGGGGGATTGCTCCTGAAACGCGTATGGCACACAAGACGAAGCTGCGAGGGCCTCGCTGAGCATGCTGCTGTCTACCAGAATAAAAGGTTGAATTTACGCTGTGTGTGGTGCCTTCTTACTTCGGGTACTTTCGATTGGCATATATGTGGTCTGCCCTGGCCACGAAGGCTACCCCGCTGCATACTCCAGCAGGTCCATTTGTCGGTGAAATACAAAAGTACAAATGGAACGGCGTTTTCCGTCTGGTGGGACACGAAAATAGCAGCAGCCCAGCCGGGCTTCAAACAGCGATCCAGAGGGAATTGAAAGCATTAAGGGAAGTGAACAGCAGTATCCATCCAGGATACAAGAACTTACCTGCCTACAAAGACCAGAATACCTTGCCAGGACACGCCCATTGGGGCTGGTTTTACTATGCAAATCGCGAGTGCGATTTAAACCTGCACAGCTGTCTCTTCCTCGACGTTAGCCAGTGAACAAGGGGGATTGCTCCTGAAACGCGTATGGCACACAAGACGAAGCTGCGAGGGCCTCGCTGAGCATGCTGCTGTCTACCAGAATAAAAGGTTGAATTTACGCTGTGTGTGGTGCCTTCTTACTTCGGGTACTTTCGATTGGCATATATGTGGTCTGCCCTGGCCACGAAGGCTACCCCGCTGCATACTCCAGCAGGTCCATTTGTCGGTGAAATACAAAAGTACAAATGGAACGGCGTTTTCCGTCTGGTGGGACACGAAAATAGCAGCAGCCCAGCCGGGCTTCAAACAGCGATCCAGAGGGAATTGAAAGCATTAAGGGAAGTGAACAGCAGTATCCATCCAGGATACAAGAACTTACCTGCCTACAAAGACCAGAATACCTTGCCAGGACACGCCCATTGGGGCTGGTTTTACTATGCAAATCGCGAGTGCGATTTAAACCTGCACAGCTGTCTCTTCCTCGACGTTAGCCAGTGAACAAGGGGGATTGCTCCTGAAACGCGTATGGCACACAAGACGAAGCTGCGAGGGCCTCGCTGAGCATGCTGCTGTCTACCAGAATAAAAGGTTGAATTTACGCTGTGTGTGGTGCCTTCTTACTTCGGGTACTTTCGATTGGCATATATGTGGTCTGCCCTGGCCACGAAGGCTACCCCGCTGCATACTCCAGCAGGTCCATTTGTCGGTGAAATACAAAAGTACAAATGGAACGGCGTTTTCCGTCTGGTGGGACACGAAAATAGCAGCAGCCCAGCCGGGCTTCAAACAGCGATCCAGAGGGAATTGAAAGCATTAAGGGAAGTGAACAGCAGTATCCATCCAGGATACAAGAACTTACCTGCCTACAAAGACCAGAATACCTTGCCAGGACACGCCCATTGGGGCTGGTTTTACTATGCAAATCGCGAGTGCGATTTAAACCTGCACAGCTGTCTCTTCCTCGACGTTAGCCAGTGAACAAGGGGGATTGCTCCTGAAACGCGTATGGCACACAAGACGAAGCTGCGAGGGCCTCGCTGAGCATGCTGCTGTCTACCAGAATAAAAGGTTGAATTTACGCTGTGTGTGGTGCCTTCTTACTTCGGGTACTTTCGATTGGCATATATGTGGTCTGCCCTGGCCACGAAGGCTACCCCGCTGCATACTCCAGCAGGTCCATTTGTCGGTGAAATACAAAAGTACAAATGGAACGGCGTTTTCCGTCTGGTGGGACACGAAAATAGCAGCAGCCCAGCCGGGCTTCAAACAGCGATCCAGAGGGAATTGAAAGCATTAAGGGAAGTGAACAGCAGTATCCATCCAGGATACAAGAACTTACCTGCCTACAAAGACCAGAATACCTTGCCAGGACACGCCCATTGGGGCTGGTTTTACTATGCAAATCGCGAGTGCGATTTAAACCTGCACAGCTGTCTCTTCCTCGACGTTAGCCAGTGAACAAGGGGGATTGCTCCTGAAACGCGTATGGCACACAAGACGAAGCTGCGAGGGCCTCGCTGAGCATGCTGCTGTCTACCAGAATAAAAGGTTGAATTTACGCTGTGTGTGGTGCCTTCTTACTTCGGGTACTTTCGATTGGCATATATGTGGTCTGCCCTGGCCACGAAGGCTACCCCGCTGCATACTCCAGCAGGTCCATTTGTCGGTGAAATACAAAAGTACAAATGGAACGGCGTTTTCCGTCTGGTGGGACACGAAAATAGCAGCAGCCCAGCCGGGCTTCAAACAGCGATCCAGAGGGAATTGAAAGCATTAAGGGAAGTGAACAGCAGTATCCATCCAGGATACAAGAACTTACCTGCCTACAAAGACCAGAATACCTTGCCAGGACACGCCCATTGGGGCTGGTTTTACTATGCAAATCGCGAGTGCGATTTAAACCTGCACAGCTGTCTCTTCCTCGACGTTAGCCAGTGAACAAGGGGGATTGCTCCTGAAACGCGTATGGCACACAAGACGAAGCTGCGAGGGCCTCGCTGAGCATGCTGCTGTCTACCAGAATAAAAGGTTGAATTTACGCTGTGTGTGGTGCCTTCTTACTTCGGGTACTTTCGATTGGCATATATGTGGTCTGCCCTGGCCACGAAGGCTACCCCGCTGCATACTCCAGCAGGTCCATTTGTCGGTGAAATACAAAAGTACAAATGGAACGGCGTTTTCCGTCTGGTGGGACACGAAAATAGCAGCAGCCCAGCCGGGCTTCAAACAGCGATCCAGAGGGAATTGAAAGCATTAAGGGAAGTGAACAGCAGTATCCATCCAGGATACAAGAACTTACCTGCCTACAAAGACCAGAATACCTTGCCAGGACACGCCCATTGGGGCTGGTTTTACTATGCAAATCGCGAGTGCGATTTAAACCTGCACAGCTGTCTCTTCCTCGACGTTAGCCAGTGAACAAGGGGGATTGCTCCTGAAACGCGTATGGCACACAAGACGAAGCTGCGAGGGCCTCGCTGAGCATGCTGCTGTCTACCAGAATAAAAGGTTGAATTTACGCTGTGTGTGGTGCCTTCTTACTTCGGGTACTTTCGATTGGCATATATGTGGTCTGCCCTGGCCACGAAGGCTACCCCGCTGCATACTCCAGCAGGTCCATTTGTCGGTGAAATACAAAAGTACAAATGGAACGGCGTTTTCCGTCTGGTGGGACACGAAAATAGCAGCAGCCCAGCCGGGCTTCAAACAGCGATCCAGAGGGAATTGAAAGCATTAAGGGAAGTGAACAGCAGTATCCATCCAGGATACAAGAACTTACCTGCCTACAAAGACCAGAATACCTTGCCAGGACACGCCCATTGGGGCTGGTTTTACTATGCAAATCGCGAGTGCGATTTAAACCTGCACAGCTGTCTCTTCCTCGACGTTAGCCAGTGAACAAGGGGGATTGCTCCTGAAACGCGTATGGCACACAAGACGAAGCTGCGAGGGCCTCGCTGAGCATGCTGCTGTCTACCAGAATAAAAGGTTGAATTTACGCTGTGTGTGGTGCCTTCTTACTTCGGGTACTTTCGATTGGCATATATGTGGTCTGCCCTGGCCACGAAGGCTACCCCGCTGCATACTCCAGCAGGTCCATTTGTCGGTGAAATACAAAAGTACAAATGGAACGGCGTTTTCCGTCTGGTGGGACACGAAAATAGCAGCAGCCCAGCCGGGCTTCAAACAGCGATCCAGAGGGAATTGAAAGCATTAAGGGAAGTGAACAGCAGTATCCATCCAGGATACAAGAACTTACCTGCCTACAAAGACCAGAATACCTTGCCAGGACACGCCCATTGGGGCTGGTTTTACTATGCAAATCGCGAGTGCGATTTAAACCTGCACAGCTGTCTCTTCCTCGACGTTAGCCAGTGAACAAGGGAGATTGCTCCTGAAACGCGTATGGCACACAAGACGAAGCTGCGAGGGCCTCGCTGAGCATGCTGCTGTCTACCAGAATAAAAGGTTGAATTTACGCTGTGTGTGGTGCCTTCTTACTTCGGGTACTTTCGATTGGCATATATGTGGTCTGCCCTGGCCACGAAGGCTACCCCGCTGCATACTCCAGCAGGTCCATTTGTCGGTGAAATACAAAAGTACAAATGGAACGGCGTTTTCCGTCTGGTGGGACACGAAAATAGCAGCAGCCCAGCCGGGCTTCAAACAGCGATCCAGAGGGAATTGAAAGCATTAAGGGAAGTGAACAGCAGTATCCATCCAGGATACAAGAACTTACCTGCCTACAAAGACCAGAATACCTTGCCAGGACACGCCCATTGGGGCTGGTTTTACTATGCAAATCGCGAGTGCGATTTAAACCTGCACAGCTGTCTCTTCCTCGACGTTAGCCAGTGAACAAGGGAGATTGCTCCTGAAACGCGTATGGCACACAAGACGAAGCTGCGAGGGCCTCGCTGAGCATGCTGCTGTCTACCAGAATAAAAGGTTGAATTTACGCTGTGTGTGGTGCCTTCTTACTTCGGGTACTTTCGATTGGCATATATATATATATATATATATTATATATATATCAAGAAAGAAGTGACTCAAACAGATAGATTCACTCAAAGAACAAAAATATATTTCAACTACAACGTTTCGCTTCCGCCTTCTCAGGTAGTACAAGATGGTTTGCTTAGTGGCTGCACAGATGACACAGCTGAATTTTCAAAAAGCATCATGAGTGAAGATTCTATTTGAATGTGAATCAATGCAGTCCTGAGAGTCTTGAGATATGCAGTGATCAGGTTGTATTATCAGTAATGTTCAGTCCATCTGGATGCAGTGATTTAAAGCGGTACATCCAGAAGTTTTCTCTGAAGTCCAGCAGTTCTTCCTTTGAGACATGTTCCACGGGAAAACTTCAAATCTGATAGTAAATGATCCACAAGGTTAAATGATTGGCTACAGGCTGGCATTTCTTATTAATTATTGCCGATTTGTGGTTCCTGAATCGCGTACTGAGGTCATTCACTGTTTGGCCTACATATTATTTTACAGCTTTGCCGTTGGCACTGAATCACATAAATAATGCATGTTGAGCGACACTAGATGCTGTCTTATTCCATAGTGTCCTTCTGTAACAGAATCCAGTTACTGATGATGTTCTGTAAAAGGTATTCACGCTGATGCACTTTTAGGTCACAGCAATGAACCCCTGCATTTGTTACAACTTGCTTGAGTTCAGTCTCACATAAGAGATCGTGAATTTGAGTTCTACGGTAAGCTAATGACTGCGGTTTTGGAAAACTTTTGCAATTTTCACATAAGTAGACAGTAGGAAATGTTTTTGCATTATATTTCTGTAGTTGAGAGCTGATGGATGATAGTCAACCACAAATGGAGTTCTGTCACTTTTGTTTCCGTTGGTATGTCCAAATAATGCTTCTCTGGGTAACTGCAAAGACTTGTCAATTTGTTGCTGTATGATATGCAGAGGATGTCCTCGTCTTGTCAATGTAGTAGCTCCTGTAGATGGTCCTTATAGGTTCTCATTGCTGCAGATGCGTCTATTCTGAGTGCTTGCTGTAGATGATGCTCAGTTTAGTGTGGTGTGGGTGACATGAAGTCCAGTTTAGATACAAATGAGCATCTGTAGGCTTGTGGTACAGATCAGTTGTAATTTTGTTCTTGAATGGTGAGTAGCATCCAGAAAAGGAGATGATGCTTCTGTTTAGTATTGCTGCTGGTAACTCTGATGGTAGATGGATATTGTTGATATAAGCTGCAAATTGTTCCAATGCTCTGCTTCCTGCATTCCATATTATAAATAGTCATCAATGTATCTTAGCCATACCAGTGGTTTGATGCTATAAGTAGCTAGCTATACAGTTCTCTAGTTTGCCCATGAAGATATTTGCATGGATGAGCATCCGAGTGCCCATGGAAGTCCCTTGTATCTGCAGATAGTGTTTACCATTGAATGTAAATTGTTGATTTGGTGATAACTCTGCAGTTGGTAAGCACATTTGTTGATGGCTTTTTCACGTTCTTTTATTAAGAGCTTCAGATAATGCCATAAGCTCCATCCTCATGTGGTATATTGGTGTATAATGATGTAACATCAAATGTAGCCAGAAGAGTATCATCATCAAATGTAGGTCTGGTTTAATTTTCAATAATCTGAAGGAGTGACTGGTATCTTTAACAAATGATGGAGTTCCTGTACAATGGGCTGGAGGTGCAGGCCGACAAATAAAGATAGTCTCAGTAGTATGTCATTGCCAGAGATGATGGGACGGCCAGGATTGTTCATTTTGTGAACAATCCTGGCCGTCCCATCATCTCTGGCAATGACACAGCTACTGAGAGACTATCTTTATTTGTCGACCTGCACCTCCAGCCCATTGTACAGGAACTTCCATCATTTGTTAAAGATACCAGTCACTTCCTTCAGATTATTGAAAAATTAAACCAAACCTACACATTTGATGATGATACTCTTCTGGCTACATTTGATGTTACATCATTATACACCAATATACCACATGAGGATGGGCTTATGGCATTATCTGAAGCTCTTAATAAAAGAACTGTGAAAAAGCCATCAACAAATGTGCTTACCAACTTTGCAAGAGTTATCCTTAAATCCAACAATTTTACATTCAATGGTAAACACTATCTGCAGATACAAGGGACTTCCATGGGCACTCGGATGGCTCCATCCTATGCAAATATCTTCATGGGCAAACTAGAGAACTGTATACTTGCTACTTATAGCATCAAACCACTGGTATGGCTAAGATACATTGATGACATATTTATAATATGGAATGCAGGAAGTAGAGCATTGGAACAATTTACAGCTTATATCAACAATATCCATCCTACCATCAAATTTACCAGCAGCAATACTAAACAGAAGCATCATCTCCTTTTCTGGATGTGCTACTCACCATTCAAGAACAAAAATTACAACTGATCTGTACCACAAGCCTACAGATGCTCATTTGTATCTAAACTGACTTCATGTCACCCACACCACACTAAACTGAGCATCATCTACAGCCAAGCACTCAGAATAAGACGCATCTGCAGCAATGAGGAAACCTGTAAAGACCATCTACAGGAGCTTGCTACATTATTTAAAAGACGAGGCTATCCTCTGCATATCATACAGCAACAAATTGACAAGTCTTTGCAGTTACCCAGAGAAGCACTTATTTGGAATACCAACGGCAGAAACAAAAGTGACAGAACTCCATTTGTGGTTGACTATCATCCATCAGCTCCCAACTACAGAAATATAATGCAAAAACATTTCCTTACTGTCTACTTGTGAAAATTGCAAAAGGTTTTTCCAAAACCGCCAGTCATTGCTTACCGCAGAGCTCCAAATTTACGATCTCTTATTGTGAGAGCTGAACTCAAGCAAGTTGTAACAAATGCAGGGGTTCATTGCTGTGACTCTAAAAGGTGCATCACGTGTGAATACCTTTACAAACATCATCAGTAACTAGTTCTGTTACAAGAAGGACCTATGGAATAAGACAGCATCTTACATGTCGCTCAACATGCATTATTTATGTGATTCAGTGCCAACGGCAAAGCTGTAAAAACAATATGTAGGCCAAACAGTGAATGACCTCCGTACACGATTCAGGAACCACAAATCGGCAATAATTAATAAGAAAATTGACCAGCCTGTAGCCAATCATTTTAACCTTGTGGATCATTTACTATCAGATTTGAAGATTTTCCCGTGGAACATGTCTCAAAGGAAGAACTACTGGACTCAGAGAAAACTTCTGGATGTACCGTTTAAAATCACTGCATCCAGATGGACTGAACATTACTGATAATACAACCTGATTACTGCATATCTCAAGAGCTCTCAGGACTGCATTGATTCCACATTCCAAATAGAATCTTCACTCATGATGCTTTTTGAAAATTCAGCTGTGTCATCTGTGCAGCCACTGAGCAAACCATCTTGTACTACCTGAGGAAGGCGGAAGCTGAAACGTTGTAGTTGAAATATATTTTTGTTCTTTGGTGAATCTATCTGTTTGAGTCACTTCTTTCTTGGATATTTTATTTCTTTGTGACTCATTGTATCCTTTGGGATCCAGATTTTTGCCCTGGCTGGCTGTTGTTTTCTTGTGATCCTCCATCTTCAAGTATAATATATATATATATATATATATATATATATATATATATATATATATATATATCAAGTGTGTGTGTGTAGATAGATAGATTAGATAGATAGATAGACAGACGGACGGACGGACGGACGGACGGACGGACAGACAGACAGACAGACAGACAGACAGACAGACAGACAGACAGATAGATAGATAGATGTTCAACAAAGTTCCGCAGAAAACCAGCCATGTCCGCCAAGCGGGACTGGTGCAGGATAACGAGTGCAGAGCCCGTTATCGATATCCAAAGCGCACTCTGTGTTAAGTTCACACACAAAGAAAAGTCTGCACTCAAAGTTCAGTTAAACTCCATCAAGGTTTATTCAGCAACGCATTTCAACCACCAAGGGTCTTCATCACAGCCTCCTACACAGTCAATGTGCCCAATCGCCTCTTAAAACAAAAACAAACAATAGACATAGAAGATACATTCCGGTCATTGTCCAGCATGAAACAGGTGAATATACATACAGTTTCCTTAGTCGATATGGCTTTCAAAACAAATTGTGTCAAACAGGCTGTTTTCATGAAATTGGCAATAATATTTAAAATAAATTCGTTAAAGGAAACATATTTGTCGAATGTCCCAACCATGCATGAATTTATGTTGCAAGTGAAACAGTGCAAACATCATTGTGAGTCAGTAAATCCATTATGCGCATGTTCAAGCATCAATGAACCCTGAAAGCATATTCTTATAAACACAAATCACAATAAAGAGAAAAATATTCTCGGTATCTCAAAGTGCATTTATCCCATAATCCAGGGTGATTGGAAGTGGTATATCACTCAAATTTCATTTTTAAAAAAGTAGGACCAGTGGCCAATCCGTGATTGCAGGGGTTGCACATAACCATTCATGAGTAATGATTATTCAAAAAACATAACACATGTTGAGACACATCAAGCTCTGGCTGATGATAGCCCAGTGGCTTACTCATTTTCCTCAAACTAAAAAAATATTAAATTCATATATGGAAAGCAAGACTAGACAGCCCATATTAAACATATCATGACACATCGATACATGATACGTAATCACCCATTCTGGACCAAAAATAGTGAAATATGAAACATATAATGTTATCCAACCAGCACAGAAACTCAATCACTATGGTCTCACGTAAAACAAAAACAAAGGTCGAACAAATGACTACACTGTATAGAGCTTAAGAGAGAGGAGAAAGATGATGCAAGATCACTTCAATAACTACCACATCAGCCAATGTGTACATGAAGCTCTTCATCAGCGTTGAGGCCACCAGGGAACTTGCTACTGAGCAGAATAATATATTCTGACTCCAAAGGTCTGAGCTTCTTCTCTCTGTCTCCACCTCGAACATTCTTCTCAATACGATCAATGTCAAAAAACAGTAGGAGGTTCAGCATTCTGGTTATGTTCTCTGGCCCAATGTGCAGCAATAGGGTAGGGTACACCGAGATTTTTAATTCCTTTTCAGTGTTCTAGGATCCTCTACTTTACAGGGCAGATGGTATTGACAACGTACCTACAACCACATGGGCATTGCAGAACATACACGCTGTAAGTGATCAATTTGTTTATCCTCCGTGTCTTACCCATGGCTATCCTGTATGTCTTGATGTTGCTGCTCTTTACATCTACTGCACTAGTAAAATTCCTGTTGCTCAGGTAACTTTAACTGCTGAATATCACTGTTTTTATATGAGTGAAATCTGTGCCTAACTATAACGTCCCTGTAACCTTTGTTTTTTTCTGTGAATTTATATTTATATATATACCCATGCACACATAAATATTTAATACAATCAAAAGGTCTACTGTCAAAAAAATATCCAAGGTACATTCTGACAGCCTTCACCTGTGCCAGACCACATATTTTTATCTTTCCTGTTACAGAGACGGTCATGAGGGAAAAGGCCACAAATGCATTTTGCCTTTATAGTGTGGGCAAAAACCCGAGGACGCCTGACCTCAATTTTTTCGACACAAATGTTCAGTTATGAAGACATTTTACTTTTATCCTGAAAGGTGTAAGGCATTACCTCTTCATCAGATAATGAGCTGGGCCCTTTTTAGTTCTTGCCTGAGACAGCAAGTGCTGTCGCTTGTAATACACTTTGTTTACTTACAGGGGGCTTAGAACCCTCCCACTGCTTATCATTGGTTGACTTTATTGTCGCTCTCATTTCCTTGCTTCTCTTTGGTCAGCACGTGTCAGCTTCACTTCCTCTCGGTGTGTTTGTCCCTCCCCTGGAGCATGGATTTAGTACAGCTTACTTGGCCAGAGTCCTTCCACTGCACTTGCTTTCGGAACTACTCTTTTCTAGTAGTTGCAGCACTCCATAAGAGTGCATGTGTTGCAGGTCGTACCCCTCCCCCGCTTTGTGTTGCACTTTTTTTTTAATTTAGCTCAAAATTGGTCAAGGGCATTCAACACTTTACATGAGCACCAGATTATGTTACACAAGGTCAGATTCATTTTTGTAGTTGTTTTTGTTGCATTGTTGTTTGGCTTCTCCACATTGTTGCTTGCCTCCTCCCACCCTGTGTTGTTTTGATTGCCCTCATTTTTGCTTGCTCCCTCACCCAATCGCACCTTGCATTGTTGCTTGCCTGCGTTGTTGCTTATAACGCCCACCCTCCCATCCCACTGTGTGTTGCCTGCCCCTTCCACTCTCCCCTTTTTGCATGCACCTTCTGTCATTGCTTGTCCCATCCCATAATTGCTTCTACCCCGACAAATAAAAAATCATTGGTGCCAGTAGGTCTCCCCTACACTACCTATTGGCTTTGTCAATGTTTTTATCCATGTTTTTAAAAAAAAGGCTCAACTGGAGGGCTGCGCTGGTCGCTCCTGGCACTTTTTTATTATTGCTGGAGGAAGGGCAAGCCCAGAGACATCTACACCTACGGTGTTGCACGCCCTCCCTCCGAGATGCCTCCGGCCCGCTCTCCTGCAACCAATTTAAAAAAAAGTCTAAGAAGTGGCCAGAACAGGCTGCATCATATTGTTTTTTTAAAAAAAACTTTCAGCCATGCTGCAGCCGTGGTGCTATGCAATATGGCTAAAACCATTTACAATGTGGCTTAATAGCTAGAGCGGCCAACTTTGAATTTGGGGAATCAGGTTCGAGCCTGGTGGGAGGCTCAAGCATCCTGGCAGTCTGGGCAAATAACAATCTCCCCGTGCCTAAAATGAATGTGTTCGTCTGTAATTCAACTGGTGCTCATGCAAAGCGCTCTGATACCTTCGGGTCGAGTTTGCGCTATATAAAATTGCAAAAAAAAGTCAAATAAGTGAGACCTACTGGCTTTGCTAGGGCTTGTTTGTCTATGTCTCAGGTGGTTAAGATTCTTGGGTGTTCTAGATTCACAGGTTGTCCCCAGCTCAGAGAGACAAAATGTGATTTCTGCTCTATCATTCTGCTGTGGGAGAGGGGTGGTGGCGGGAAAAGAGAGAGAGCGAGGGTGTGTGCGTTCGTGCAGGCGTGTTTTTTTTCACCTCAGGGATCCACCCCCCTATTTAGCATTTCCTGTAGAAATTGGCATATTTTCAGTTACCACCGAAGTCCAAACCGGCCCGTAAAAGTGATATCAGAGAGGTATAAAGATGTGCGTGAGGCAGCCATTATACAGAGCACAGCAAAAATATTCACACTCACAGGTACCACCTCCAGATTGGGATGACTGAACAACTGTAAGCAGCAAAACACATTTAAAAATGTCACTTCTAGCCCACACGCGGCAGCGTTGAGGCAGGGCACAGCGCCAGCCTCCGTGATTAGAAAAAGCTGAATGGGCGATGCACTGTGACAGGATCTACTGGACGGGAGAGGAAGTGGGGGTATTCAAGCAACACCCCCCGCCCCCCTGAAATCGGTGTGTACTTGACTCAGACACCCACACACCCACCCACACACATGCTGCCCGTGAGCCAGACAGACACAAGTCAGCCTATCAGGACTAACTAGAGCCCTGCTTTTTAGACTGCCTCGGCCGATGACCTGTGAACCGGAAGCACTGGCCGGCAGCCATTTTGTATGTTTTGGTTGCTGACGATCCTCGAAATTAAAGTTCAAGCTGGACCTGGAGAAAGAGGAATGAATATTCAGAGTTCAGTCATTTCCGTGGGAGCAGAAAACATAAAGTTCCATACTTATCATTTTGGAAGATTTTATGACTCTTTGGACGTCTAAATATGAATATGTTACAACTTTGGGGGTAAATGACTAAAAAGATGGCAGTGGAATCCCCATTTTTATTATTACTTTCCTAATGTTTGTCTTTGATGTCTTAGCCTGGTCCAATGGGTTTCACGTAGGATGAACACTGAAAGACGTATTTGAGGCTGTGCAAATAGTTGCATCTCTTATTGCGTCAAACTGTAAATATGCGTGAAACAAACGTCTTGAGCGATTTAAAAATACCTGCTCGGTGTCCACGCGCCCTGGTGGGGGCTCGTGCCGCCAGCGGTGCCCCCTGGTCTGCCATGCACCCCAGACCCTGATCTGCAGTGCACCCACCCCAGACCCTGGTCTGCCGTGCACCCACCCCAGACCCTGGTCTGCCGTGCACCCACCCCAGACCCTGGTCTGCAGTGAACCCAGCCCAGACCCTGCAGTGCACCCACCTCAGACCCTGGTCTGCAGTGCACCCACCCCAGACCCTGGTCTGCAGTGTACCCAGCCCAGACCCTGGTCTGCCGTGCACCCACCCCAGACCCTGGTCTGCAGTGCACCCACCCCAGACCCTGGTCTGCAGTGCACCCACCCCAGACCCTGGTTTGCAGTGCACTCACCCCAGACCCTGGTCTGCCGTGCACCCACCCCAGACCCTGGTCTGCAGTGCACTCACCCCAGACCCTGGTCTGCCGTGCACCCACCCCAGACCCTGGTCTGCAGTGCACTCACCCCAGACCCTGGTCTGCCGTGCACCCACCCCAGACCCTGGTCTGCCGTGCACCCACCTCAGACCCTGGTCTGCCGTGCACTCACGTGACCCAGACCCTGGTCTGCCGTGCACCCACCCCAGACCCTGGTCTGCCGTGCACCCACCCCAGACCCTGGTCTGCCGTGCACCCACCCCAGACCCGCGCAGTGTCTTCACTCCGTGTTTAAAGGGCACCTGCTGCAATAATAAAAATGTAACCAGAGCGCTGCGACAAACCTCCATGAAACACATGAAATTACCCCCTGCAGCCAGGGTTCGAGCCTCGGGGTCGCGTCCACATCCTGTGATTCTGGGCAAATCACTTAATCTCCCCGTGCCTGAATGTGTAATGTAAATACGGTGCTCATGTAAAGCGCTCCAATACCTTCGGGTCGAGTTCGCGCTATATAAATATGCAACAACAACAAAAAAAGCGAGGGGGCATCTTTCCATCCACCACACGAGGGCACCACATTCCGTGCAAGCAGGAGCTCCACAGCGCCTCCACCCTCTACTTCAAGGTGCTGGGAGGCAGTCACTTGGGTACTAAGGAGCACGGTGGGGGCCCCATGAACGCTGCGGGGTGGGGGGGAGGGAGGGGGGGACGTCATGTGCGCTTGTACCAAGGGCACTGACGAAGCATGCATGTTGTAGGAGGGGCAGTGATCATGGGCGCAGCAGGTAGGGGCGGGCACCCCCTGCAGGCTGCACCCCCTGCCTGCTTCTCAGGCTGGGGTGGGGGCGGTGCACGTCACGGCTGCGGGGGAGGGGGAGGAGCAGAGGAGGAGGGGGCGTGGCGTCACGGCTGCGGGGAGGGGAGAAGCAGAGGAGGAGGATGGGGGCGGGGCGTCAATCCAGCCCCGCCCCCGCGTCCCCACATGAACCGAGGCCGCCGAAGCACAGAGCTGCGTCACGGGCTCCCGCAGCGCCCCCTCCCGGGCCGGGGGGGGAGGAGGGAGGGAGGAGAGAAACAGAGAGAAAGAGAGGAAGAGACACAGATGGGGGGGGGGGGGGGGAGAGATATCAGAGGAGAGGAAAAGAAAAAGTACGGGAGAGGAAGAGACACGGGGAGGAGAGAGAAGGAAGGAGGCAGGAGAAACAGAGGAAAGCGAGAAGAAGAGACAGAGCGTGGAGTGAGAGAAATAGTATGAAGGTAGATCGAATGAGTAGGGTAGGGGTGAGGAGGGAAAAACACAAGAAAGAGGAAGAGACAGAGGTAGGAGAGAGATACGTGAGTGCTACATCAACTTGCAACAGTGAGGTAGGAGAAACAGGCCTGAGAGAGGAAAAAGACAGAGGGAGGGATGGAGGCAGGAGTTGGGGGAGAAACGAAGGGAAGAGATGGAGGGGAAAGTGGGGGAGTAGGGAGGGAGAAAGCGGAAAGAGAGGAAGAGAGACGGGGCGAGAGAGTTAAAAAGTAGGAGGGGAGAAACAGAGGAAAGAGAGACGGATGGAAGAAAGAGAGAAAGAGTAGGGAGGGGGTGAGGCTGGAGAAACACAGGAAAGAAGAAGAAAGAAAGAGGGCAGAGATAGAGAAAAGGAGTGGGGAAGGGGTGAGGTGGGAGAAACACAGGAATGAAAGAAGGAAAAAGAAAGAAAGATAAAAGGAGTGGAGAGGGGGTGAGCAGGAGAAACACAGGAATGAAAGAAAGATAAAAGGGGTGTGGAGGGGAGGGGTGAGCGAGAGAAAGAGAGGTGGTAGGGAGGAGAGGCAGATGAGGCGGCGGGGACACAGGAACAAAGAGGCAGAGGTAGACGAAGGAGGGAGACAGAAGATGGAGGGGGTGTGACATGGAGCTAGGAGATGGAGTGAGAGAAAGGTGACAAGTAAAGGGTCAAGAAGAGAGAGAGGGGTGAGCGGAGGGGGATGCGTGCGACGAGGAGCTACAGAGAGGAGAAGCAGGGAAGAGACCGAGAGGAAGTAGAGGTGGGGAGCAGGCGAGCACAGGGCCAATGCGAGGGAGTTAGGATGGAAGACATGAAGGGAGGGCAGAGAGAAAGAGAGTGGCGAGAGAGTATGAAGGAATAGGCGGAGGCGGTGGCGGAGTTAAGAGAGGCAAGGAAGAGTGAGACGGGGGAGGGGGCACTGCGCCTTTTACAACACCACCTTGGACATCAGCAGGGCCCAGAGCCTTCAGTCGGTCCATTGACGTCAGTACACCTTCCAGAGCTCTGCTTGCCGGTTCCCTTGGAGACACAACACCCTGGCTTCACAGCGGTTTTCAGGTGCCTCAGGGTGCAGACACCCACCTGCATCTTGTCTTCTCTCTGAGGGACGATGGCATCTTGTCATGGCCGTCTGGGGATGGGGGCCACTGTAAGGAGAAGCTTCTTATATGACTCACGCCTACAACCCCTCCAAGATAACCTATACCGACCGTTCATAGCGCACACAAATACACGGGCTTCTGGGCACTTTCATAGACAAAGTTAGTGTAGAATGAAGCTGGAATATTGTTAGCCTTTCTGAGATGTGAAAATGCGCCCCACATAAATATCTGCAGCAGGTGCATTAGCCCACTGACCTTTTTATGCTAGCACACCTGACCTTTGACTATAGCACGGCCAACTGAAGGAACCCGCCTGGGCCATCACAAACGAGCTCTGTACTTTTTTTTTTTTAACCAAGACTCACACCTTCCTATGATTTCTCAATCAGTCCAAGCCCTGCAAACAGAACGCCACGCTTCTCTCTCTCTCTCTGTTTGTTTCCTCCAGGCTCTGATGCGGCCCCTCTGCTCCTGTATAAGCTTTACTTTGTAGTTAATCTCATTTTCTGGGCACAGAACGTTCCTCCTGGAATCCTAGAAAACTCAGCTGCAGCGCTGGTTTGGAGTGCAAATCCCAGAAGAATAGATTTATCGACGCCCATGAGAAAAGTGCCTTAAGTCATTCAGGGTTTGTTCCACATGAGTACTTCCCTCAAAATAAAGGTACAAGGAGTTCCATAATCCCTTAACTTTAGACAGCCAATTAATAACTTGTCATTACATAGGAGGCTTTAGATCTTCTTTAACTGATGTACTAGCAGAAACTATGACCCAACAGCTCTCAGATCCGCTTCAGAATGATGAAAGGCCGAGTCATTCTTGCATTCGAAACCATAGCCTTCAGGTTGCACATTGATTTCAACAGCCGGTGGACTACCACAATGAGCTATCTCTTCATCCAGAGCCTGTCAGGTGGTCCGCCGGCGCTCCTGATCAGTGGAGGCCATGGGACCACATGCCCAATTTAGAGGTGCCCGCCAGGTGGGCAAGGATCTCTCTGCCTTCGTTGGAGCCCCTGCACTGTCACTAAACTTTGCCAAGCGGGTGCCAGGTTTTGCTGTGCCCACTCAGCAAATATTTTGTTTTGGTTTAAAAAAATGAAAAAAAACTTGCAGAGCTGGGGTTTGTTTATTGAAAACAAAAAACAATGGCTCTGATGGGCAGCGGGTTTTCTCCACGCCTCACGCGATGATGTTTAAGCTGTAAGGGAACCACTGCAGGCATAAGAGCTTCACTTCTTCCTTAAGTGATATCAAAATGGATCCAGGGCAGAGATCTAAAGGGGTTCAAGTAGCTTTACATTCTCATAGATCCTGGAACACTCAGTAATCCATAGAAAGAAGCTTTGGGCCAACCCCTTTCAGCCATCTTTTAGCTGATTTGAAGTGCCAGTCTGGAACATCCCACACGACAGCCATTTGATAGTCAAAGTGTCACTCAATGACGCAGTCTAGGTTGCACACATCTACTAAGATTGGCTAACAGCTGTTTAAAATAGTTTGGAGGAGTCAAGCACCGAGAGAGTTAGCAGCGGGGAGCACTGGTTGTGTGCCCTGCCCATCTTAGATTCAGTGGGACTGCATTTTCCAGATCATGAACCCTGGCTGTGGGAGAAGTGGTGATGTGAGATAAGTGTAGAAGCGGTGTGACGAGAAGGCTAAGGGGCTTTGTGACGCTGAAGCCAGACACTTGCGCGCCATAGACTCAGTGGGATTTCCATTTTCATGAGCAGCCATGGAGAAGCAGTGACGTTTTATTGCCCATGATAATATATAATTCATGTTATAATACTTGTGTTATTTGGTGCTTCTGATGGACTCATGTTTTCATGTTTATGTATACACATCTAGGGGCCAGATGTACGACGGGATTTTGCATGCACAAACGGGTTTGCGACCCATTTACGCATGCAGAAACCTATAGGGCCATGTACAAAACCTATTTAGCGAGTCGCAATTTATTTGCGACTCGCTAAATAGGATTTGCGACTCGCTATTAGGAAGGGGCGTTCCCTTCCCAATAGCGACCCCAAATGCCATGTATGAATGTTTTGCGACCGCAATTGCAGTCGCAAAACAGTTGCTGTTTACCACCCTTCACAGAAGGGTGGTAAACCACTCGCAAATGGGAAGGGGTCCCCAGGAGACCCCTTCCCCTTTGTGACTGGCTCTAAAAATATTTTTTAAGGGCAGGCAGTGGTCACAGGGACCACTACCTGCCCTTAAAAAATGAAACGAAAACGTTTCATTTTTCTTTTTTTAAATGCATCCCGTTTTCCTTTAAGGAAAAAGGGCTGCATTGGAAAAAAAAACCTGCTTTATTTAAATGCATTCCCAGACATGGAGGTCTGCTGAGCCAAGCAGGCCACCATCCCTGGGAGGGCCAGCCATTCCCAATGGGGTCACAAATTGCGAGTGTCTCATGAATATTCATGAGGCATGCAATTTGCGACCCCATTGGGAATCGCTAACAGTGTCTCAGACACTGTTGTAGCAATTTGTCGCAATTTGCGAGTCGCAATTTCCAATGGTCATACATCTGGCCCATAGTGCTTTATTCACTCTCATGTTGTCACTTCAAAATTAGAATCTTAGCTGTGTGTTGGTGAAAGTTCCAAGATCCGACAGTTGCTGTGGGAGACAAGAGCAGTCAACAGGGAATGTCGTGTGCTGTCCTTATACGTGTTGCTGCACCTGCGTCTCTTCTCTAAGGACAACACATCTTCACGTACGATGAACTACTGTGCAAGTTTTCATGCTTTTCAAGTTTGGAGTTTATTTTGTTGTGTTCGAGAACAATTGGTGAGCTGGTCATTTCTGCTTAATTACTTTGGCCCATCGTGTTGGTCTGGCACCGGCCTTTGGGACGTTGTTACTCGTTACTATAAAACGTGCTCCCTGCCTCACGCATTTCCATTGAGCACGCCGGCCACTGCCTCGCGCTGGACAGAGGCCTTGCTCTTGCGAGTAGCTCTCGCGCTTGTGCGCTTGCTGGCACTGAACCTGTAACAGGCACCCGCTTTAGCCTAAAACCTTGCGCAAGCGACAGCATTATCTGTGATTGTTCAGCATACGCTTCAAGGTTCTTGCGCTCCATGCCAAAGTAATGCTCACCTTACACAAACTGTCTCCGACATGCTCTGCCAGTTAATCCTATTTTAGTCTATTGTAACCTCGCCCATCTCCTCATTGTGGATTGGCTCACAGTCTATAGCTGGCCCTGTGCAGGGTGGTTGTCCTTCATCTACTGTAGACCACACAAACTTGCTTAAATTTAGATTTCTTATGATAATTCTATTCAAATAAAACCTTCAACATGCAAAGTGGCAATATTCCCACTGCTTTGCTTTCTGAACCAGGTGTTTTCAAGTCTAAGTGGAAGCAATTGTACAAGAATTTTCCCAGTTATTTAATTGCTATTGATGGCTCCAAGTTTAATACTGAGCAGAAACAAGCCTTACTGTATAATTGGAAGGACAGAGAATTTTTGATCATCTACCAGTAGTCACTCAGACATCAGAAGTTTAAAGGGATGTGTACATTGAAGCGGTCTCTAACTAGAAAAACAATGGAGGGTCCCTGGTTTCTAAATGTAGGGAGAGGAGGGCAGGAAAATCCAGAAACAATAACAACAAACCTCTCCCTATACATTAATTACTACATAGGTGATACATCCTAAATTAGAAACAACAACATTGTCCCACAAAACCACTGTTTTTAAAAAAATTTATTATATCAAAAATCTCTTTTTTTTAAAATTTGTATATAAATTCATTTATATAAAAATCTTTACTGTACAAAATTCAAGTAGAGCAGCCCCAAAGAAACATTACAAAAGATATACAAAAACAATATAACACCACAGACCACAAAGACACCAATCATACCATACATAACTCACATAGAAGAGACAAAAATTACACACAACAAACTATATTAAATAGACAATTACAATACATGCAATTCAAAAATCATTTCAAAACAGAAAACAGCGCCAACGCGCGTTTCGGAGTGGAACTTTTGCCAACAGTTCCTTTGTCAGGGCGCAGCAGATACAATTCACTTGGTGGTCAGATACCATCTGTAGGTCATGAACATATATTTATAACGTTGTGTGAGGGGCTCTTTATCACAATACATTCATGGGTATATATATAATTCAATTAATACGGCAATCCAGATGCTCAACCTCCTGAGGGGTCATAAAGTCAGATTTACGTCAATCATGACGAAGATACTGTCAGTATGAACACGACAGACCAAAGGTAAAAGACAATGGGATAGCGAGAGAGCAAACAACGTGATGGCTTCTGGTTGCGATCCCGTGTTTATGTATATTTCACGGACGTTATTGGCGCTGGATATAAACCGCTGCGATGTCCACAGGATGGTATAGAATTTTAAAGGCAGATAACGTTAACGACCAACACTATGGATATCCTAGATTAATCATGGCCAGAGCTTATTGATCCTTCTTGACCACAAAACAGGGGTCAGTGACATTGAAGCGGTCAACAGATGCAGAACCATTTCAAAGATGATACCAGCATAATTGCTGAATGTAATTGATTTTTCACAAGGAGGCAGTTGCAACATGAATCAATTGACAATTTCCTGGTAGAAACCTGTGAGTTTGGTGACAATTTGGACAATTACCTAAGGGATCAAATAGTAGTTAATTGTAAGGATAAATGCATCGAAGAAAGGTTGTTTTGTGGTCGCATTCCAAATCTAAACAAAACTTTGGAGATAGCAAAATGCATAGAAATGTCTATAATGGCATCGGAGGAATTAAATCAGTGCAAAAACTTCACAGATGTGGAACATGTCAATGTTGTTAATCAAAGCTGAATTTCAGGCTTTTAAAAAAACCTCAGGAAAGTAGAAAAAACGACTGCAAATTCTTAATTGCTTCAGATGTGGTTCTAATACACATTTGGCTAATGCAAATATCTGTCCTGCCCTAGGGAAGACTTGTTTGAAATGTAGGAAAAAAGAACACTTTGCTACGGTGTGTAGAGACACACTGAAGGTGATATATGTCAACAATGAGGACTCTTCCTTGGGATGGTATTGAGATCTGGCACAGAGTTTCTCTTTTTATTAGTAGATATGCTCTCCTTCGCTCCACATTCCTTGCACCAATTACTTGGGATGCATGAGTCCTTGTTCCAAAATAAATTAGGTTTGGCGAAAGGATACAAGCTTAAGATTGTGCTGAAAGAAGATGCTGGGCCTATTGTACATAAGATCAGGAATGCTCCTTTGAGTGTCAGAAGTCAATTGAAGGAATGTTTGGAAAAGCTACGTGTAGCAAAAGTTATTGAACCAATTTACTCTTCCTAAGGGATCTCTCATATTGTAGTGGCAAAGAAAAGAACGGGAGAGAATAGGTTGTGTGTTGACCTTAGGTCACTGACAAGAATATTTTGGTTGACTGCTTTCCTCTTATGAAAATTCAAGAAATGTTGGCCCAATTAGGGGACTCCAAGTTTCCACTATTGACTTGTATGCAGATTATCACTAGGTGAAACTAAGTGATGGATCCAAATCCTTGAATGCCTTTATCACCCCTTTATCTTGGGTATGCCTTTCGACTTGGCCTCAGCGGCATCCATTTTTCAAAAATTGATGTTTAAATGTTTGGTGACTGTAAGAGTGTGTAGGCATATCAGGACATTATCTTGGTTTTTACTAATGATGAAGAGAGTCATGTAAGGGTTTTGGGTGAAGTGTTGAGCAAGTTACAAAGATTATAGTATCACTTTTAAAAAGGAGAAATGTCAAATCTGTACAAGGCAAGTAGAGTATTTGGGGCATTTGCTGTCTGGAAAGGGAATTAAGCCAAAGGCAGATATGAAGGATACTATGAAAAATAGCCCAAAGCCAGTGGATAAAGATCAAGTAAGGTCTTTCTTTGGAATGTGTGAGTGCTACTACCGATTTGTAGGTAATTTTGCCTTCCAGACAGAACCACTTAAGAAGCTTCTACACAAAGGGGAGAAGCATTTGTGGGGAATGGAAGGGAATAATGCATTTGTTAATTTGAAAAAATTGACAATTGATGCGCCGGCTCTGAGTGCCTTCAGAGATGATGCAAATTCTATTGTGACTGGATGCAAGCGGTGTGGGTCTTGGAGCGGTCTTTACTCAAACGATTGAAGGGAGAGAATGTATGGTTACTTTTGCCTCATGGTGTTTGTCAGCGTCTGAAGGACCTACGGCACCATTGAGAGGGAGGCCTTGGTTGTTTGTGGACCACTAAAGACTTTTCGATTTATTTGTGTGGAAGGAATTTTTCATTGCTTACCAACCATAAACCGTTGATGTATTTGATGTCCGAGAAAAGTTTTAACAGGAAAAGTCCAAGGTTGGTGAGGTTGTTAGCAAGAATGTACAAATGTAATTTTGAGGTAAGGCATATTCCTGGAGGGAAATAATATAGGGCAGATTTTTTTGTACAGGTGCATTGTAGAAGGTTTGTTTGGAGACAACTTTGAATGTGTAGGGGGAAAGGTTGATGTAATTACAGTCACTGATGGTTCTACTACACTCAAGAAGTGGATGCGGTGTACGGAAAGAGACAATTGCCAAATCACACTTAAAAATGTATTATCAAGGGTTGGCCACTTGAAAGGAATGTGGAAGGAGAAATCAACATGTATCTTAAAGTAAAGGATGAATTGTCTTTAGAGGGAGAGTTGATTTTGAGAGGGCATTTGTTAATTCCACCAGCGATTTTGAGGAAACGGTTGGTGAAACTGGCTCATCAGAGAGATATTTTTTGACAAGTAAAAAAAATGTGTCACCATTTTTACTAGTGGCCAGGAATGGATAATGAGATGATGTCATTCTTAGTAATTGTTGTGGTTGCAGTGAAGCAGACAAGTTTGTTTGTGTGTAGAGCTCTTCACAATCATCAAGAAATTCACCAAACCATGCAGCGCAGCAACAGATATCCCACCCTCCCAAGACCTCTGCAACAGACTCAGCACCTTCTTCCACCACAAGATTAAGATGATTTACGACAACTTCAACAGCCAAGACCACCTGACCGCTCCAGATCCCCCTCATGCGACGTCACCCAACAGACCCTGCTCAAATGGATCCCACTCACGACAGAAGACACCGTGAAGACCATGAAAAGTATCCACTCCGGAGCACCATCAGACCCCTGCCCACACCACATCTTCCACAGAGCCACCTCTGCCATCGCACCCGAACTACGTCGAACAATCAACTGCTCCTTCGAGACCGCCACCTTCCCTGATGACTGGAAACACGCCGAAGTCAACCCCCTCCTGAAGAAACCCTCCACGGACCCGATGGACCTCAAGAACTTCAGGCCCATCTCTCTGCTTCCCTTCACAGCCAAGGCCATCAAAAAGGCTGTCAACACCCAGCTAGCAAACGTCATCAACGCTAACAATATCCTGGACATCTCCCTATCCAAATTCCAAAGCAACCACAACAACAAGACTGCCCTACGTGCTGCCACTGATGACATCCACTCCCTCCGTGACCAGGGCGAAATGGCAGCCCTCATCCTCCTCGACCTCTCGGTGGCATTCAACACCGTCTCCCACTGCACCCTAGCCACCAGACTCCACGGTGCCAGCATCCACGACAAGGCCCTCGACTGGAAATATTCCTTCCTCAGCAGCAGAACTCAGCAGGTTAGACTCCCTCCCTACCTCTTGGATCGACAGAGACCAACTGTGGAGTGCTCCAGGTCTCCTCCCTCAGCCCCACCCTCTTCAATGTCTACATGGCCCCCTTCGCAACCATCGTCCGGAACCACGGGCTCAACATCGTCTCTTATGCCGACAACACCCAGGTGATCATCTCCCTCACCAATGAACCCAACATCACCAAACATAACTTCCAAGAAGGGATGATCGCCGTCGCCACCTGGATGAAGAACAGCTGCCTGAAACTCAACTCAGAAAAGACAGAAGTCCTCATCCTTGAATCCACCCCCTCCACATGGAACGACTCTTGCTGGCCCTCCACCCTCAGAAATCCCCCCACCCCAACGGACCACGCTCGAAACCTCAGCACCATACTAGACTCATCGCTCACAATGAACCGTCAGATCAACAACATATCCTCAACCTGCTTCAACACCCTCTGCATGCTTCGAAAGACTTTCAGATGGATCCCAACTGAATCCAGAAAAACTGTCATGCACGCACTCACTCATCATCAGCAGACTGGACTACGGCAACGCTCTCTACACCGGAATCAATAAGAAACTCCTTCACAGAGTCCAGACTGTCCAGAACGCCGCAGCCAGACTGATCCTTGACGTCCCCCGTCGCATTCACATCACTCAACACCTGCAGAATCTCCACTGGCTTCCAGTCGAAAGAATAATAACCTTCAAACTCTTCACCCATTCACACAAGACCCTTCACAACACCGGACCCACATAACCGAACAGTCGACTTTCCTTCCACGCACCCAAAAGACACCTGCGACATGCCCAGCTCTCTCTGGCCACTGTCCCTCGTATCAACAAGACTAGAACGGGAGGAAAATCCTTTGCTTACCTCGCAGCCTGGAACACCCTACCCATCCACCTCCAGCAAACTCCCACGTTGCCCCAGGACCTCAAGATCTGGCTCTTCGGAGGACCTCAGCACACTACGGAGCTGGCCCCCCAGCGCCTTGAGACCCTCACGGGTGAGTAGTTGTACTTTACCAACCCCTGATTGATTGTCTTTGTCCAGTAAATTTACTGGAAGATCCATGGGAGAAGTTAGGCATGGACTTCATTGGACCAATGTAAATCTTCATTCAGATTGGTGGTGGTGGACTACTATTCTAAGTGGTAGGAGTGTAAGTTTTTGAGAGCCCCTGACACACATTCAGTGATTGTTTTACTGACAAGTTTGTTTAGGAGAGAAGGAGTTCCGAGAGATTTAGTCAAGGTCAATGAAGTGCAGTATAAATCCAGAGTAATGGATTTGTTTTTGAGTTCTTTGGTGTCAAATATCTTTCTATTGCCTTATACAGTCCTCATGGTAACAGAATGGTGGAGAGGGTGAACAGGTTATGGAGTTATAGCAATTTTCGCACTCCTCCCTTCGTGTTGTTGAGGGGAAGGCATTCTTCCTCTAAGTTTTCTATGGGTTGTGCTTTGGATAGTACACATGCTGGGGAGAGTCTGCCTGACTTGCAGGAGGTAAATCGCAAGGTAAGGGAAGTTCAAGTTGAAAGTAAGGAAAGGAATGATGCCTTGAACAAGGTGAGAGAGGTGCAGTTTCAGGTGGGTGATCTAGTGAGGATTAAGAAACCCGTGGGTTCTAAAATAGGCAATTCTAATCCCAGTACATGTGTAGTAAAAGTGATAATGGTGGAGAATGGAAAGTAGTGAAGGAAGAGGAGTGCTGCTCTGGTCAAAAATAAGGTTGATATTGGGAGTAAAGAAACCGCTGTTGTTAATTATCAACAGTTATGAGATGGCCATTGTTCGGCAGGATTGGATTAGTGGTGACTTTGAGATGTTGGTGGGATTGGCACAGGTTGTGTTCAAAGTTCAGGGATGCCCGGCTTTGAATGTGGTGAGAGTGTTGATGCTGAGGTCAGTTCCGAGAGGCGTGTTGATGATGAGGGCAGTTCCGAGAGGGATTCTGATCTGAGGGGTGAAGGTTAGGGGCATGGTGGGTGGGCCTGATTGGGGTTTTGGGAGAGGTAGGTGACAAGTTTGCGTACCTAGATATTTGCAGGATTACATTTTGAGTTAGCATGTATTTTTTCGTGTGTTCTCCATGCCTCTTCTTTCTAGTTTTCGCGTTGTTACAGCATGTTGTTTCTGAACTGTTATGTGGGAGGCTTGGAGTTGTTCATTTCACCACTTTCTACTTTTCTTCTTTTGGTTTATAGGGGATGATGTGTGTTATGTTTTCATGTTTTTGTCCATCATACCACAATTCACCCCCCGCCATATTACTATGGCGGGGGGTACCGCGGCGGACGGAAAGACCGTCCGCCGCTTTTCCGCCGGTGGGCAATAGTCACGATTGCCGGCCGGGCGGAAAAGTCCCACAATATGGTGGCGGTGCCTCGCAGGCACCGCCATCCATATTATGATGTGTGCGGTGGGTATGCCTTTCCATGGCGGAGCCTCCGCCATGGAAAGGCATACGGTAAATCACATTGGGGGCCCGTTGCGGGCCCCGGGGGAGGGTGGGGGGTGGGTGGCTGCACTTGGGGGGTACCTATGGTACCCCCCCTTCATTGCCACGCACAAGGTGGCAGGCACCACGCGGTGCCTGTCACGTTGTGCATGGAAATGCACAACATGCAACTTTAACATTGCGGCGGGTGCTGCTTACAGCACCGCCTGCCGCAATGTTAGCATCCAGAATGCGACCGCCAGTGTGGTGGGCACATCCTAATTGGCCTCGCGGGACTGCCGCACCTCTGGCGGTCGGTCCCATTTTCCGTTACGCCCGCCATCGTAATAGGCCCCATAATTCTTTATTTCAAAAGGTTAATAAAATATGTTTAAAAAATACATGTTATATTATTAGAGTTTTTTTACATTAAATTAAACTTATTTATAGTTTAACTGTTTTAAATAATGTCAGTTAAATTTATTTCCTATAGAGTTTTAAGTCCCAACTTCCATTATTGTGTATAGAAAGGTGTTGCTGTACCTGTGAGTGGCCATGGGTAGTGCTGAACTTACTCCAGCTCTGGTCTGGAGTATATTTATAAATGTTTTGAGTCCTTTTTGGCAGTAGTAACTATAGAAGTGCAGCTGTGAATAGGAGTCCCTTACTCTTTTTGGGTGTGTACATGGCTCTCCCTATAGCCCTACCTAGCCCCCTTAACCCATTCTTATTCCTCCTAACCCCCTCACCTTTAGTCATAAACATACAATTTATCAGCCACTCTCCCCTTACTCCCATATTTATTACTAAAACATATACTTACGTGTATGGATACACCGTAGTTGGGGCAGAGATCTCCACAAAGAAAAAAATTAGGGCAGGAAGAGACATAGGCCTCTGCACGTAGTTTGTGGATAGCATTCTGTTGTAAGTTTGTAGTAATACTGTAGTACAATAAAATGTACTATAAAGGGCAGTTTATGAATAGGCCCCAGTCTGTAATGATTTGGAGTGTGGTGGTCACCCTGCTTAAATGTGAAAAAATGCCCCTATACATAGGGAATAAATTAAAAGAGTAAACTGAGCCTAAAAATAACTCTTTTTGTTATTATGACCCTTTGTGAGACCAGCTATCATTTCCGTCCCCGAGGATGATACACTGAGAGTTTCAGCGTAGTAGTAGTTCTGTTACCGACTTTGCACATAAATATGCTCTTCAAATAGATACTTTGAAAGAAGTATTATTTTAAGGTAAGCCACCACTCAGCCAACCTATTGATGCCAGGTTTTTGTTTCTGCCCATGCGGGGCAGTGAAAGGCATTGTGAAGCATGACTCAGCAGATTGTCTGTATTCTCTGGGACAAAGAATTGGATCAATTCACAATTGAAGAATGTGATATGGGACAAATGGATCACTGACAGAATATCAACAACAAAAATGTCGAGGTACAAAAATATCGGGACAAAAATCTCGTTGTCCAGAATATCGAAGTCCTATCTACATAATGGTAAGTACAAAAATATCGAGATAAAAATATTGTTGTTAAAAATATCGTTGTTAAAAATATCGTTTTTTCTAAATGTTTAAAAAATAATGTAAAATAAAGTAAATAATACATATAATTAGAAAAACATAGTTAGAATTATTAGAAAATGTTCAAAATTATAAATAATAAATATAATGTTAAAAATAATTAAAGATACATATATATAAAATATAATATATACATTTACTTAATAATACTAATAAATAATTATTATAATAAATTATAAAATGTTATAAACATATTAAAAAATTTAAATTCATATATATGTATACATATACCAGTAAAATAAAAATAAAAATAAAATATATTTATATAATAATTTAAAATATTAAAATATTTGTAATCTTTTACAATTACATTTGACACTACATTAACAGCAACAGTAGGGAAAATGTTGGATAGCGGAGGGGATAAAATTACTATTCCCACTCCAGGGAGTGCAACAATATGGAAAGTGTTGGATAGCGGAGGGGAATAATTTACTTTTCCCACTCCAGCAAGTACAACAGTAGGGAAAGTGTTGGATAGCGTAGGGAAATAATTTACTATTCCCACTTCAGGGAGTGCAACATTAAGGAAAGTGTTGGATAGCGTAGGGGTAAATATTACTATTCCCACTCCAGTGAGTGCAGCAGTAGGGAAAGTGTTGGATAGCGGAGGGGTAAAAATTACTATTCCCACTCCAGAGATAGCAACAGTATGGAAAGTGTTGGATAGCGGAGGGAAATAATTTACTATTCCCACTCCAGCTAGTGCAACAGTAGGGAAAGTGTTAGATAGCGGAGGGGTAAAAATTACTATTCCCACTCCAATGAGTGCAACAGTAGGGAAAGTGTTAGATAGCGGAGTGGATAAAATTACTATTCCCACTCCAGCGAGTGCAACAGTAGGGAAAGTGTTGGATAGCGGAGTGGATAAAATTACTATTCCCACTCCAGCAAGTACAACAGTAGGGAAAGTGTTGGATAGCGGAGGGGAATAATTTACTATTCCCACTCCAGAGAGTGCAACAGTAGGGAAAGTGTTGGATAGCAGAGGGGATAAAATTTACTATTCCCACTCCAGAGAGTGCAACAGTAGGGAAAGTGTTGGATAGCAGAGGGGATAAAATTTACTATTCCCACTCCAGAGAGTGCAACAGTAGGGAAAGTGTTGGATAGCAGAGGGGATAAAATTTACTATTCCCACTCCAGAGAGTGCAACAGTAGGGAAAGTGTTGGATAGCAGAGGGGATAAAATTACTATTCCCACTCCAGAAAATGCTACAGTAGGGAAAGTGTTGGATAGGGTAACAATTACTATTCCCACTCCAGAGAGTGCAACAGTAGGGAAAGTGTTGGATAGCAGAGGGGATAAAATTTACTATTCCCACTCCAGAGAGTGCAACAGTAGGGAAAGTGTTGGATAGCGGAGTGGATAAAATTACTATTCCCACTCCAGAAAATGCTACAGTAGGGAAAGTGTTGGATAGGGTAACAATTACTATTCCCACTCCAGCGAGTGCAATAGTAGGGAAAGTTTTGGATAGCGAAGGGGAATAATTTTCTATTCCCACTCCAGCGAGTGCAACAGTAGTGAAAGTGTTGGCTAGCGGAGGGGATAAAATTACTATTCCCACTCCAGCGAGTGCAACAGTAGGGAAAGTGTTGGATTGCATAGGGGAATAATTTACTATTCCCACTCAAGCAAAATAATTAAAATTAATTAACAAAGAATTAATTAATTTTTTTTTTTTTACCTCCCACCATATTCCCCTATAAATGACACCACCAATATTGTAAAACATAACACTATTAACATAATTAATTAATAATTAATTGATTAATTAAAATTAACAAACAATTTAAAAAGAATCCATAATAAATTAATTCACACTATTAACACTATAAAACAACTTAAAATAAATATTATAATAAAAAATAAAAAAAATATATTAAAATTAAATTACTTCAAGTCTACTCCCCTATCAACACACAACCCACTCTTAAAAAAATTACACAAATAACATAATGAATATTTAATTAATAATTATTAATAACCAATTCATAAATAATTACCAATAAATTATTTATCACAATTAACAGTATAAAATTTAAAATACACAAATATCAAATAATTAAAAATATAAATTAATTAATTATAATTAAATTACTTCCCACCCTATTCCCCTATAAACCCACAACCCACTCCTAAAAAATAACACAATTAAGATATTTACCAATTAATTATTAATAATTAGCAATCAAATAATAACCAATTAATAATAAATTAATTACCACAATTAACAATATAAAATATTAAATACATAAATATTAATTAATTAAAAATATTATTTAATTTTAATTAAATTACTTCCTCCCTATTCCCCTATAAACCCACAACCTGCTCCTAAAAAAATAACACAATTAAGATATTTACCAACTAATTATTAATAATTAACAACCAATTAATAACTAATTAATAATTAATTATTTACCACAATTAACAATGTAAAATATTAAATACATAAATATTAATTAATCAAATGTATTTATTAATTAATTATAATTAAATTACTTCCCACCCTATTCCCCTATAAACCCACAACCCCCTACGGAACAAAAACGCAAAATTTAATTAAAATAAATTAATAACTTCTAAAAATTATTATTACATTTATTATAATTAAATTACTTCCCTCCCTATTCCCCTATAAACCCCCAACCCGCTACGGAACTAAAATGCAAAAATTACTTAAAAAAAATTAGGGGCCCATTACGATGGCGGGCGGAAGCACAACCGCCGTGCTGGCGGATGCAAAAAGCACCAGTTACCGCCGGCACGCAGCAGTCCACACGCCCGCCCAATTACGATGCGAAAAGCAGGCCAAACACCGCCGGCAAGCCAGCAACACCGTCCGCCATCAAAGTGCGCCCGTACATGTAGCGGCGCAGCCCAACTGACACACACCGTCCGACGAAACACGTCCCGCCCGGCGCATAAATTACGATGCCGCAAACAAACGGCTCCCACGGCCAAGAGATACCGTACGACAAACCGAAGCGGTAACACGGACGCCGAGCACGGACAACGAAAAGCGGCTCCCCGAGCATGAATCCAGCACTGCAGGCCGTCCCCATGCTCCTGCTGATGCACCACCAAGGACGCAACGTACCGCGGAGACGCAGGTAGGCACACACACAACAAGTGCACGCAAACAGCGCACACAGTGCAAGGGCGGAAAAAGCGGACAACCCCCACCAGCGCGTGTACACAACACATCCACCATCGCAACCACATATGACACACAGGCCAAATCGTAACATCGCAGAACACATGTGTACACACCACCTGGTACTAGGAACCAACCACCCCGTCACGGCCCCAAAGCGCCGATGACGCCGCCACACATGCGCACAACGCAGAGGCCAACCGCAGCGCCATGCATGCGTTGCACACAGACACAGGGACCCAACCAAGCAGCACACATATCAGCCCCACCCCGAACGCACATGACACGTGACAGGCCGGCCACAGACATGTCCCCAACGCCCAATTCACGGACAACACCCAACGCCACACAACCGACGCACACATGTCAGTGAAGACACGCAGGACACACCCCAGTGTAACAAACATGGCGTAGCACACAGCGGCGGCAACACCAACTAGGAGAAGCAGGGCCCCTTCGGGAAGAGGAACGCCAGTACCACACAGAAACACCCATACCACCCTGCACATATGAACAAGACATATAAAACGGAACACCAAAGAGCCCGGGGACCGACATCAGGTGGCCCAAGAATAACATTCACACACAAGGCCCAACGCAGAGCGGAAAGGCAGCCTGCCGCCCACACAAGGGAGAGCAGACAGCACTGAATGACCTTCCATTCCAACTCCGAAACCACAGCCCTACGACAGAAGCCGGTGAATACAGCCATTGTCCAAGAATAGGCCAACACAGGCATGCCGAGGAGACCGACCACAGGGCAGATAGCGCATATCACAGAAGCACACAACGGACGGGGAAGAAAGAAGAAAACACTCCCCCATGTCGGCCACATGCAAGTTAATTGGAAGGAGTCACACAGCACTGACCTTGAACTGTCTGAGAAGCATGTGGGAAGAGGGCCCGTGTCCTCCAAACAAGCCAACAGAACACAAGTCCTGTCTCCCTACGACTACACAGAGCTCACAGCAACCCCGGAGCGTGCACATTGCAGACTGCACACACAGCCGGAGCACGCCACCTCAACGAACCGCTGCGAAATGGCAACCGCAACACACCTACCCAACTACGCCGAACAGCTCAAGCTGTACAAAACCAACCTGTGCCATACATTGGGATGCGATCTCCTGTCCCTGCTGAACGTAAGCTACCGACTGACTTACCGCATCACATTGTTCAGCTGCGTCATGCCCGTCTTCTACTGTCGGAGGTGTCCCTACCAGCATCCCGTCGAGATATGCCTCTCCAACCCGGCATGTCTGAAGGCGGACCTGCTACCACTACTCCTCCCTCTGGACGCACACGACAGGGCCTGCTCTGCCTATGGGGGCATGGCGTATGTGGCCAACATCGCACCCGCACTGAAATGGGACCACTGTGCCTCCACACGACGGATCATCGATAACAGCTACATCGAATGTCACCCAGCATGCCCCATCATGGTCCTCCAAGGGACAACCTACGAACAACACCTTGACAGCCACCATCCGCTTCATTGGCTGGCAAACATGTACACCACCAATGACATGGAAGCCCTGCTGGACGGCATCGCATACCTGACAACCTGTAAATACGTCGGACCACAACGCAGGTTCCCCGAGTGACCTATGATGTCCAACCCCGCACCCATGCTTAGCTTCCGCACGGACTGGCCAGTCACCACCACAACAGCCATACCAAACGACCGGCAACTGTAACCACACCATCAACGACATCGCCATGACATCGGATATGACCGGGACATGCACACTGTTCCCCATCACATCCAGGAACACCGCATGCATCGTGGGAGGCAGTGGCATGGGCTCTGTGTATCGCACCCACATGGACGGAACTGCACGAACAACCAGGACACGACATGGATCCAGCGCCCATGGACACACACACCGCTCAGTGGACATGAATAGGTCGCCTGGAGTCTGTGGGTGCTGCACCCCTCCCACCCCCGCCCCGGGAATCCCATACCAGGACCTTTGCATGGACGACAAGTGCATACAACAACAACACGACCCCAGTGACTGTGACATGTCCAGTAACCACCACAGTGCAACAACAAGTGGCACGCCGCTGCATGCACGCAAGCACATGCCCTGATGTCATCTCACATGCACGCGTGCATGAGGAACAACCGCAGCAAACCTGTCACATGGAACTGAGATGGACTGTGCCCATGATGCCAAGCGGTCTGGTAGGCTACATGTATACCGTCTGTGTCAAAGTCCGTAGCTCCGCAGCTATACGTAAATGTACATTAGCACAGCCTTGGCCAAGCAGATGTCACTCTGAAGCCCACATCCCACATGCAACAGCCAATCACATGTAACCCCACTCCCTATCCCATTTGCAATCATGCTCAGTATATCCTCAACATGTATTCCGCTGCCAGTAGTGTCCACTATACTGCATCACAGAGGACAGAAGACTCAATATAATGTTTGAAACCAAAACTGTCTCCGCTGACTCATTTCACAAGTACGAATGAGAGAGGATGAGAGTATGTGAAGTACACGGCAGTCGTGACATGACCATGTAGTCCACTGGTATTGGATGTCAACGCAAATGAGTAGCACTACTGTGGAAGACACACATGTGTCGTGTGTAGTCGTATGGACGCAGTGCTCAGGTGGGTGGGTGCGACGGGTAGATGCGCACATGCCAAGTTGGAGCACGCCGTGTTGGGAGGGGTCATGAACAGTACACCACCGCTTCCCTGGGCATTGTGAGAGGACACCTGTCGGGGGGACTGGAACACGTGTGTGCATAGCAGCCGGGCACACGTACAAAGCGGTACCAGGCGCACCTCAGCCCACCCTCTGTGGACAAGCTGGATCCTGTTGTGCGCCCGCCATGCCCCTGACAAGGCACACACAGCCCCAGTCGACCAGGTGTAACCCCAACATAGTCAATCCGCACAGGCGATACAGGGCACGGGATGGCAGTGGAGCATGGTGTGTGAGAGGTCTCCTCGCGCTCCTCCTGGTCATATCACGCAGGCAATAGAACCTCAACGTCTAGCATGGCACAAGTCAGATGGAAGTGTAGGGGGACGCACCACAGCACGAGCAGCACAGACGTCACGGGAGGTGGCTCGCACCATCCCATCCATTGCCCATCATACCAACCACGCCACATGCCATTGCGACTAAGTGCAAGCGCGTGCGCCACCACCCCCGAGCCCTCCCCAGAGAGGCCAAAGAGTGAATGTGTGGGCCATCAGCCACAGACGGACGCGGCATGGCCGCAAGGGCAGCCACAGCCACTGGGTGTCGCAGGTGGCGGATCCGGAAGGCGAAGACTGTGATGCATAGTCCATGCAGGCCGGGTCTCCATTTGGGGCACCACGCAGGTGGACGGCGTCCCGCCACACATCATACCCTGAGACAGCCCACTCGTGCAACTGGACCCACACATACACTCCTTGCCCTCTCTGGTGCGAGCTTGGGGCTGCCTGTGCAAGCGCTAGCCTCGCAGGTGAGCATGCATATTGGGGGAGCGAGGGGAGGACATGAGGGCTGGGGCGAAGATGACTGTATCACTGTCAGTCAGTACAAGGGATGACCCAGATGTGGAAAGGAAGAGACGTGTCCCGTGTGTACTGCAACTAGTCGCCAATCCAACTACCCCCCCATGTCCGGAATGTAAGCCCGCACCTAGGCCCGCCCATCCGCCACATCGAACATACCACCAGCACGACAACCTTCCCATTCGAAACACTGACTGGGGGTGGCGACCAGTGTACAATCATGTGTAGCCTACCCACGCGTACATGTGGGCCCTCCATGATCCATGTCACCTGCGGCAAAGTCATGACATGCGCAATGAGGGAAGTGAGGAGAGCTGTCCGCCCCACGCGCAGAAGGTGCATCAGCTCCACAGACCCAGCAGCGAGTCCAGCAGGGGTCACATGTGCAGGGGCAGCTGTGCCTGGTGTGAAGGCACATGCATATAGACAGCACATCGACCAATGTGTAGTCTGCCCACATCTACAGTCCATCATCATGCGGACATAGGAATTGAACACAGGGCAACACATCTGAGTGGGTGCACCCACCGTGACCAACAATGCGCAATCATCGACGTACCCGCCCTGTGCATGGCCCCCCACCCAACGGAGGCACATCCAGTGCCACCATCCCACACACACAAGCCTTCCACGGAACATGCTGTGTCCAATGCTCAGTACAGAGTCAGCGCCCATCTGGTGGATCCTGAACAGGAGACACATGCACACACATGCCAGCTCCCACTGTGTACGTCTGCCACCTGGCACGTGCAATGTAACCTCTCACCTGTGACGTGTGACTGCAAGCACACAGCCGTCTTGGCATGGGGCTGTCAATGTGGACACCTGTCAATGTTTCGGGAGGTGTGATCCGTACAGTGCTGTACATAGGGTGCAGTGCTGACACCTACTACTGTCTCATATCCCCTCGTGCCACAGGTCCCACTTGTTTTGGCCGCTCAGCCTGTGCCCACATCGTCGTCGTCGTGTGCCATACTCATCCAGCCGCGGAAGCAGTTCCATGCTCAGCAGACATTCATGTTGCCGTGGCGTTGCCGCTTGACGGAAATGCAGTCAGTCCCCATCAGCACGCCCCGCTAGTCATTGGGGCCTAGATCCCCATGTGCATGCACATGGCAGTGGTTTGTATCACTAGCCATTGCCATTGGTGGGAGACCTGTGTAAGTGTATTGTGGCCGTGCCGTCCCAGCTTGACAGCTGGGCTGTGGCTCATGTGCTTGCTCAGTCATGTCAGTGATGTGTATGCGAAATTGCTATGTGTCGTGTTGCTTTGACATGTGTCCTCTGCCATTGTCCCTAGGCGGAGACCGAACATTGACCGCCCATACCAATTGCTGGCAGACATGGAGGATACGGAGGTCATTAGGAAGTTTCGGCTGGACAGGCCAACCCTGCATCGACTGTGTGCCATGTTAGAACCCCATCTCCGTCCCCGCAGGGTGTATCCGACTGCTGTCACCCCCACGGCTAAGGTGATGGCCGCCATGCATTTCTTCGCCACTGGGTCATTCCAGCACACAGTGGGCATTGGAGGAGGGATGTCCCAGCCCATGTTCAGCAAGGTGCTGAGGGATGTACTGGCAGCCATGATGCTGTACCGGAACAGGTACATCCGCTTCCCCAGGGCTCGTGAATTGGCGGCAGTGAAGGGTGCATTCTATGCCCTTGGCAGAATCCCACACGTCGTTGGAGCCATTGACTGCACACATGTCGGCCTTGTTCCACCACAGGCCACTGAGCACCTGTACCGCAACAGGAAGCACACGCACTCCCTGAATGTGCAAGTGGTGTGCCTTGCGGACATGGTGATCACCCACGTGTGTGCAAAGTTCCCAGGCTCGGCCCATGACGCACACATAATGCGCAACAGCATCTTGCCACGACTGATGTCCAATATGCAACAGGATCGTGCCTGTATTGTCGGTGAGTATGTGGAGTGGTGTAGCGTGCTGGCTGTGCGATGCTGTCCCCTGTCCAGTTGGATTAGCAACGGTTCTCTGTGTCCCTCACACCCAGGTGACTCTGCGTATCCGAATGGGGCATGGCTGCTCAGTCCATTGAGGAATCCTCGCACCCCAGCAGACGATCGCTACAATGAGGCACATGGGAGGACCAGACGTGTGGTCGAGCGTACCTTTGGCCTCCTCAAGTCCAGGTTCAGGTGCCTGGACCGCACCGGGGGTGCGCTGGCGTACTCCCCACAGAAGGTGTGCCGGATAGTGGTGGCGTGCTGCATGCTGCACAATCTGGCCATTCGGAAGCAGATCCCCCTCATCGTGGATGACGGAGATCAACCAGGGCCCCAGCCCGCAGACCAGGACAGCTCGAGTGAGGAGGACAGCGGAGAGGAGGAAGCTGGTAATGTGCGGCAGCAGCTCATCGCCCGCTACTTCACTTGACGGTGAGTGTCCATGTACGACGGCTGATGTGGCTGTATCTGTGCAGGTGTGTGTGTGTGCTGTGTCAGGGTGGCCGTTTGTTCACTGCGTGCTGTGTGTCAACGCTCCATGGCCAGGGTAGTATGCCACTGTTGGTGGCTGTGGCATTGTGCCCTATTGCTCTGTGCGATGTGTGTACATTGCTTGTAGTTGTTGACATGTACTGTGTGATGGGTGTGTGACACACTCATTGAATGTGCTCCTGTTCTGTCTCCCACCCCTAGGTCCCTACAGGCCCTCCGGATTCAAATGCCATGCCACGCATCAGGTGCCTTTCCGCCCAAGGTGGCCGTTGTATTCCGTACAAATAAGACACAGGGCACAAACAGCAGTTAGTGAAAAAGGTGCATTTATTACAAACTGTGACATGTGATTGTGTGTAAGGTGATGACAAAAGTGGTGCGTGCAGTGACAATGAGCTGTCGGTCATGGCTGCGTGATGATCAGGGTGTACCCACTGGTTCTATGTCCATAGTCCAACACACACATGCCATCCAGATGGCTGTGTGGAGTGGGATCGTAGTCCAAGTCAATGCAGTGGCTGTTCAAGGAAGGCTGGCGGAAGGCTGGCTGGCTGCCTCACTTGCGACTGGAGCGTGCGAAGTCCTCCCGGGAGATCTGTTTCCTCTTCGGACGGCCCCTTCCACGTTTGCGAGGGGGTGCCTGCTTGCGACATGCTGGTGGTTGAGGTGTGATCACTGGCTGTGGACGCAGGGGAACTGGACACTGCTGCTCCACCCTGCGCCCCGGCAGGTGGTGGCGGAGGGGGAGCTGCTGTCCCTGGCTGTGACCTCACCGCCACCACCAGCTGTCCCATGAGGTCCACGATTTGGCCCATACGGGCGTCCATGGACCTCAACACCCCCAGCACCTCACGCGTGTCTGAGGCAGACCGGACCCATTGTCCTTGGGCCTCTTCATAGGCCCCAAGGACTCTGGCCATGTGAGGCAGGGCATGGCTCCCAGGGGAGGCTGGCGTTTCCCTGACCCTGCTCCTCCTACCAGTCCTGCTGCCACCGGCCTGCCCACTAGCCACATTGCTCACCACGGTCCTCGCTGTGGCTCCCAGGGTGGATCCAGTCGTCCGGGCCACCACCTGCGCTGGGGCTGGTGCCAGCGGAGACGTGGCGGCGGTGGCGGCGGTGGTGGTCGGTGCGGCGATGGTGGCGGTTGCGGCAGTGGTAGTGGCCACAATGACCGTGGGTGTGGCCGCAACGACAGTGGCAGCAGGGGGCTGTGAATGTTCAGCAGCCCTGGATGATGGGTTGGTGGGTAGGAGGGGTCCTGGGGAGCGGCTGGGCCCTGCCACACCAGATGGGCCTGCTTGGTTGTCCGTGTCCGAAGAGGAGGACAGATCCTCCAGATCCGTGTGTCCTCGTTGGGGGCTTGTAGGCTGGCTGTGCTGGCTGCTGGCTCCATCCCCAGCATCCAGCAGTTCGTCACCTGTGGAGAGAATGAGATTAGTTATTGTGTTGCACCTGGCGAAGTATGTATTTGTCGTCTGACATTGACAGTTCGTGCAATCTCGTACATGGGTTTCCCGGAGGCGTGTGTGTGGCTGTAGCATCTGTAGTTGTGTGTGCTTGGTAATGGGACTGTGTGCTGTGCACATGTGGCATGGGACGGATTGGCCATGCCGATGGGTGTGTTGCTGTGCCCCTACTTATTGTGACTCTGGTGTATGCGGGCTCCTGGCCCATCCTGGGTCTGGTTTGTACTTTGCTTTTGGGGTTCAAATGGAACGCTTAGGAACGCATATGGCAACATGGGGGCCATGCCCCAGATTCGCATTTGGGAGGGAATATGCTTTTGGGGTTCACATGGAACGCTTAGGAACGCATATGGCAACATGGGGGCCATGCCCCAGATTCGCATTTGGGAGGGAATATGCTTTTGGGGTTCAAATGGAACGCTTAGGAACGCATATGGCAACATGGGGGCCATGCCCCGGATTCGCATTTGGGAGGGAATATGCTTTTGGGGTACATGCTGTGAGCCATGGGTGCCGAACGTGACATGTGTTGTGGCAGCATGACAGTGCATGGTTTGAGGTGTGTGCATGCTTGACATGGCCTGCATATTTGCTGTCTGTTGTGATTACTGGACATGGCATTGGACGCATCGTTATGAGTGAGTGATGGTTGTGTGCCACCCGACGTATTGCAGTTGTCCCATCTCCTTGGTGTGCGTGCTGCCCTGTGCCATGTGCATCACTGCAGTGCTCGGGGGGTGTGGCCCATGTTGTGTGTTGTTGCTCACAGTGTGTCGTGCACTTCATTGACTTCTGGCACATGGTTGGTAATGGGCATGTATCTTAGCGTGACTGCTGTATGTGTGGCAGCTGTGCGGATGACATGCCTTTCATGAGACTGGGGCTGACGGATGGGATGGATGGTATGTTGTTTGTGCATGGTGTGTCTGTGTGTTTGATGGGTTCAGTGGTGTTCGTGTGCATTTATGTTGTTCCGCTCTGTTGCGTCTAGTGTTGTTTGTCTTACATAGGCGTAGTTGTGGGGTGTGTGGTTGACAGGCAGTTGGGGCTACATGGACAGGACTTCAATGGTGTTTCGGTTGTGTGTGATGAGTTGCACAGTGGCTGCCGTGTGGTACTATATTCAGTGTGGCTTGTGCATGCAGACGTGGCTCCTTGGGTGTTGCTATGTCTGTGATGGGTCATGTGGGGTGTGAGTCTGTTGTTCATGTCCGTGTGCACATTGTTCACTTGTTCGTGACGGTGGGCGGTGCTGCGTGTTCGTCTGCTACGTGACATGTCCCATGTGTTGGTCGTGTTACGGTCCTCATGCCTCCAGTAATCCGGCCCTGTCCAGTTTCCCACCTGCAAGTTGTTCGTGCGTGCACTGTACTGGATGCCACATGGCTCTAAGCGGGGGTGCTCCATGTTGCAGGTCTGTGGGGGTGGGAGGGTGTTGTGGGTCGTGGGGGTGGCTGGATACCCACTGACACCGATTGCTGTGGACCGTGATGTCTGCCTTTCGGCTGTCGTTGTGCACTGCGGTGGCTGACACGTGGGTGTGGGGTGTGGGGGATGCTCCTCCTTGCTGTGCTGTGGGACTGGGGCCTGGTGTGTGTTGTACTTGGGCTGTCCACCGTCCCACCCACTGCACTTTGTGTTCCTGCCACTTACCTGTTACTTGTCGGTTGGTGCAGCTGTGGCGGACACATGGGTGTGGTGGGTGCTCGTTGTGGCGCTTCTGGCATATTTGGGGACCTGTTGGTGGTTACGTGGCTGGCTTAGTGTACACATGTCCCCACGCATCTTGCAGTTGTTCGGTTTGGGCTGTGTGTGGTGGTGTCTGTTGCATGTGTGTGTGATGTGTTGTGTATTGTGTGCTGGACATGGGGGTGTTTGTCCCTGGGAGCTGTGGCATGGTGGTAGTGCATGTGAGTACATAGCGGTGTGCTGGTATACATTAGTTTGTACTTACCAGCCTCCACTCCCCCTGCTAATCCGGCGAGGATCTCCGGATGGATTACGACTCGCACCTTCTCCTCCCACGCTTTGAAGGTCTTAAAGAGCGCGGGATTCCCTCCGCCAGTGACGGCAGCCAGCTCTCTGTTTTTGCCCTCCTTCTTCTTGACCAGGCTCTTGACGTCATTCCAACGTTTGTTTATCTCGACTCTGTTCCTGGGCAGGGTCCCGACTGCATTGACCTGGTCTACGATCCGGTTCCACATTCTGTTTCTGGTGGCTAGTGGTGTGTGCTGGACCATGTTCCCATAGATTTGTGGGTACACCTTGATGATCTCGTCGACCATGACCGTCAGCTCCATGGGCGTGAACTTGGGCATCCTTTGTGGTGCCATGGTGTTTGTGGTGCTGGTGCGGTGTGTGTAGTGTAATGTGCAGGGGGTTTGTGGTGCCGGTGTTTGGTGGTGGTGGTGGTGGTGGTGGTGGTGTTTGGTGGTGGTGGTGGTGGTGGTGGTAGTGATGTGTGCGTTTCTGTGGTGTGCTGCTGTCCTTGCTGTGTCACTGTGTCCTCTCCTCTCCTCTCTGGTTTGCAATGTAGCAAGGGGTTGTGGTCTGTGGGAGTGCTGCTTTTGTACTCACCTATGTGGGTGTGTCCTCATGGTCTGTTGTTTTCAGGTGTGTTGTGTCTGGGGTTCTGGCCTTTGTATTTTTTGTTTGTCCGGGGGGTGTTTTCGGGATATGTACTGTGCTTGTGTATTTGTGCGTGCCTTGCTGTGTGGACTTGTTGGCCATGTTGTGTGCTATTGGTTTTGTGTGCGGATGGTTTCTGTGCAGGTACGTGGGCGCCATGGCTTCTGCCGTGTCGATTCTCATCGGCGTTGTTTGCGCTGGCGGGCGGTATATTTGTGGTTTTTCCGCGCTCATGTCGGTGCGATCGTAATTTCACGTGCGGTGTGTCGGGCGTGAGGGCGGGCGGTTTTGTGTTGTCGTGCGTGTTTCCGTCCGTGGCGGGCGGTTTGTCTCCGACTCGGACGTTGGCGGGCGGTATTTTGTGTGCTTTTTCCGCCGATGGCGGTATTCGGTTTGTGTAATCGTAATGGCGTGGTCGGTGTTCAGGCGGTGTGTGCGGGCGGATTTTTGCCGCTTCCATGCCTGGCGGAATTATTTACGCCGGGTATCGTAATGTGCCCCTTAATAACTTCTAAAAATTGAACACATATATGAAAAAACAAATACAATACATACACAAAAAAATTGAACACATACATGTAAAATACACACTAAAATACATAACACTAAGGGGCCGATTCCGATCTCGGCCGGTAGGGCACCGAATCGGATTCGGCTTTACCGGATCCGATTCAGAGCCCTCATTCCCGACCGATTCGTACGTGCGTCCGGGCGAGCGAGTACGGTGCGAGCGCACACAAAATCGCCGACCGACTCGTTCGCGCATCCCAACCGCACCGACCGACTCGCACGGACACGACTCGCACCGCGCGATGGAGACGTTCCCCGGCCGGGCAAGTACGATGCGCGCCGCGAGCAGTCCGACCGACTCGCGCAGTCCGGCTCCAAGGAGCAGTCGGAGCCCCACTTTGGGGGTCCGTGTCGGACCCCCCTGTACGCGTAGCCGCGTGAGTCGTACACAGGGGGGACCCATGGGTCCCCCCTACCTGTGCATGTACGCCGCGAGTCGCTTTGCCGCATACCCGCTGTAGGGGGCGCCCTTGTTCGCCTCGCACCCATGGAGTCAATGGAAGCACGCGTACACGTTGTACGACCGGCTCCCATTGACTTCAATGGGAGTCCGACCGAATCGAGTCCGATAGCATGCGTACGCCTCGTACTCGTTCGGTCGTGCTGCTAGGGTCCAATTCGGTCGGAAATCTCTCCGGGTCCGACTCGGTCGGAGAGATTTCCGGCCCGAATCGGAATCGGCCCCTAAATCAAACAACGATATTTTTAACAACGATATTTTTGCTAACGATATTAATTACTTCAATATTTTGAAAAACGATATTACTTACCTTCAACTCGATATTCTTGCCAACGATATTCTGACTGTCGATATTTTTGTAGTCCGAGATTTTGGACTCGATATTACTGCTACTCGATATTATGTCTGTTCACCAAATTATTTGTTATTTACTCTTTAGAGAAGAAAGTAGAACAGTCCTTAAACTGATACTCATGGGTGTTCGAAAAAACGAGTATATTCAGAGCACACAATTAGTCTGACTTTTTCTAGACCATGGCCTAATTTTTCCAAGCTCTAGACAACAGTGGCAAAACGAGAGAAAATGGAGGAAGGTTCTACAGCATCATGTGCAGTGATGTCTTCCCTCCATATAACTTGCCACTCCCGTCCAGCAGGCTGTGAATTTCTGGCAAGATGGCGCAAACACGATAGACTGTAAAATAGTGTGCGGAAGGCAGATTTAATGAGAACAGGACAATCATCAGGCCTACTGCCTCACAGAAGAACAGAAAACACTACCCCACTCATTTATTCAATAACACAACCTCCTCCTTAAATCTGCCCTTTCCCGCCAACAACATAAAAAACATGTCAAAGCACCTAAGAGCCCGTCGCATCCACTTTACCAAAGTGAGGTAAAAGGGAAAACAGTAGCAAAAGTAGCCACAACTGTCAGGGGTCCGGCAAGGGAAAAAAGGAAAAAGCGTTGCTCTACCTAGGAACACGCACTAATATAAAAGTCAGGAAAACATGTTAAAGATTGCATCCGGCCTCTTCTTCCACGGACCAATAGAATGGCAGTACTCTTCAGTTAGCAGGTTCAGCTCCTCTGTTCCCACGAAAATGCATGCAGCGTGTAGACTTTATCGCAAGGTTAGCTACAGACAGTCTTGCGTAGTTAGATTCTGCAAACATTAGACTTAAAGGCCCATTACGATACCGGGCGTAAAAAAATCCGCCATCCATGAAAGCGGCAAAAATCCGCCCGCCTACACCGTCTGAATACCGACCCAGCAATCATGATGTCCCGAACCGAAAACCGCCAGCGGCGGAAAAAACACAAAATACCGCCCGCCCTTGCCCGAGTCGGAGTCAAACCGCCCGCCACGGACGGAAAGACGCACGACAACACAAAACCGCCCGCCCTCACGGTCGAGACACCGCACGTGAAATTACGATCGCACCGACATGAGCGCGGAAAAACAACAAATACACCGCCCGCCAGCGTAAACAACACCGGAGAAAATGGACACGGCAGAAGCCATGGCGGCCACGTCCCTGCACAGAAACAGCCGCGGACTCAAACAAACACACACAACATGGCAAACAAGTCCACACAGCAACCCACGCACAAATACACAGACAAAGTACACATCCCGAAAACACACCACCCCTGGACAAACAAATAAACCACAAAGCCCAGAACACCAGCCACAACACACCTGAAAACAACAGACCATCAGGACACACCCAAACAGGTAAGTACAAAAGCAGCCCCTCCACAGACCACAACCCCTTGCAACATTGCAAAGCAGAGAGAGAGGAGGACACAGTGACACAGCAAGGACAGCAGCACACCACAGATACGCACACATCACACCCCACCACCACCACCAAACACCGGCACCACAAACCCCCTGCACATCACACATCACACACCACACCAGCACCACAAACACCATGGCATCACACAGAATGCCCAAGTTCACTTCCACTGAGCTGACGGTCATGGTCGACGAGATCGTCAAGGTGCACACACAAATCTATGGCAACCAGGTCCAGCACACACCACTAGCCACCAGAAACAGAATGTGGAACAGAATTGTAGACCAGGTCAATGCAGTCGGGACCGTACCCAGAAACAGAGGAGAAATAAACAAACGGTGGAACGACATCAAAAGCCTGGTCAAGAAGAAGGAGAGCAAAAACCGAGAGCTGGCTGCCACGACTGGCGGAGGGAATCCCGCGCATTACAAGACCTTCAAAGCGTGGGAGGAGAAGGTGCGAGTCATCATCCATCCGGAGATCCTCACCGGATTACCAGGGGGCGTGGAGGCTGGTAAGTACAAACAAATGTATGCCAGCACACCGCTATGTACGCACATGCACTACCACCATGCCATAGCTCTGAGGGACAAACACCCCCATGTCCAGTACACAATACACAACACATCACTCACACATGCAACAGGCACCACCACACACACAGCCCAAACATATCAACTAACAAAACCATGGGGGCATGTGTACACCCAGCCAGCCACGTAACCACCAACATGTCCCCTAGTACTCCAGAAGCGCCACAACGAGCACCCCCACACCCATGTGGCAGCCGTAGCTGCACCAACCGACAAGTAACAGGTAAGTAGCCGCAACACAAAGGCAGTGGGTGGGAGGGGGACAGCTGAAGTACAACACCCACCAGGCCCCTAGTCCTACAGCACAGCAAGGCGGAGCACCCCCACACCCATGTGGCAGCCGTAGCTGCACCAACCGACAAGTAACAGGTAAGTAGCCGCAACACAAAGGCAGTGGGTGGGAGGGGGGACAGCTGAAGTACAACACCCACCAGGCCCCTAGTCCTACAGCACAGCAAGGCAGAGAACCCCCACACCCATGTGGCAGCCGTAGCTGCACCAACCGACAAGTAACAGGTAAGTAGCCGCAACACAAAGGCAGTGGGTGGGAGGGGGGACAGCTGAAGTACAACACCCACCAGGCCCCTAGTCCCACAGCACAACAAGGAGGAGCACGGCCCACACCCCACACCCACGTAGCAGCCACTGCAGTGCACACCGGCAGCCGACAGGTAGACATCCCGCCCCAGGACAAACGGTGTCAGTGGGCGTCCAGCCATCACCACGACCCATAACACCGCCCCCACCCCCACAGACCTGCAACATGGAGCACCCCCCGCCATAACCATGTTGCATCCAGTCCAGTGCATGCTCAAAAACAACCTGCAGGTGGGAAACTGGACAGGGCGGGTCACTGGAGGCATGAGGACTGAATTACGACTAACACATGGGACATGTCAAGTAGCAGAGGAACACGCAGCACTGCTCCCTGTCACAACCATGTGAACAATGTGCACACCGACATGAACCACAGAGTCACACCCCACATGACCCATCACAGACACAGCAACACCCAAGGAGCCACGTCTGCATGCACAAGTCACACTGATTACAGAACCACACGGCAGGCACAGTGCAACCCATCACACACAACTGCAACACCATCGAAGTCCTGTCCATGTAGCCCCTACTGCCTGTCAACCACACATCCCACAACTACGTCCATGTAAGACATACCACACTAGACGCAACAGCGTGGAACAACATAAATGCACACGAACACCACTGGACCCATCAAACACAAAGACACACAATGCACATACAACATACCATCCATCTCATCCGTCAGCCCCAGTCACATGAAAGGTATGTCATCCGAACAGCTGGTCCACATACAGTAGTCACGCAAAGAAACATGCCCATGACAAATCATGTGCCAGAAGTGAATGAAGCGCACGTCACACTGTGAGCAACAACACACATAACATGGGCCACACCCCCCCGAGCACTGCATTGATGCACATGGCACAGGGCAGCATGCACACCAAGGAATTGGACCATCTGCAATACGTCGTGTGGCACACAACCATCACTCACTCATAACAATGCGTCCAATTACATGGCCAGAAATCACAACAGACAGCAAATATGCAGGGTATGTCAGACATACACACACCTCAGACCATGCACTGTCATGTTGCCACAACACATGTCACGTTCTGCACCCATGGCTCACAGTATGTACCCCCAAAGCATAGTTCATCTCAAATGCGTTTCAGGGTGCTGACCCCCATTATGCCATCTGCGTTTCTAAGCGTTCCATATGAACCCCCAAAGCATAGTTCATCTCAAATGCGTTTCAGGGGGCTGACCCCCATTATGCCATCTGCGTTTCTAAGCGTTCCATATGAACCCCCAAAGCATAGTTCATCTCAAATGCGTTTCAGGGGCTGACCCCCATTATGCCATCTGCGTTTCTAAGCGTTCCATATGAACCCCCAAAGCATAGTTCATCTCAAATGCGTTTCAGGGGCTGACCCCCATTATGCCATCTGCGTTTCTAAGCGTTACATTTGAACCCCAAGAGCATAGTACAAACCAACCTCCACGATGGGTCTGGAGTCCGCATACACCAGAGCCACAAAAAGCAGGAGCACAGCAACACACCCATCGGCATTGCCAATCCGTCCCATGCCACATGTCCACAGCACACAGTCCCATTGGCATGCCCACACAACAACAAATAGCACAGCCACACACACGGCTCTGGGAAACCTGTGCACGACTGTGCACGAACTGTGGATGTCAGACAACCTATACATACTTTGTCATGTGCAACACAATAACATATCTCATTCCCCCCACAGGTGACGAACTGCTGGATGCTGGAGATGGAGACAGCAGCCAGCACAGCCAGCCTGCAAGCCCCCAACAAGGACTCACGGATGTGGAGGATCTGTCCTCCGATTCGGACACGGACCACCCAGCAGGCCCATCTGGTGTGGCAGGGCCAAACCGCACCCCAGGCACCCTCCTACCCACCAACCCATCATCCAGGGCTGATGACCACTCACAGCCCCCTGCTGCCACTGTCGTTGCGGCCACTCCCACTATTGTGGCAGCCACTCCCACGGTCCTTGCGGCCACTCCCACTGCCGCAACCCCCACCACCGCCGCGACCACCACCACGTCATCACTGGCCCCAGCCCCAGCGCAAGTGGTGGTCCGGCCGACTGGGTCCACCCTGGGAGCCACAGCAAGGACCGTGGTGAGCAATGTGGCTAGTGGGAAGGTCGGTGGCAGCAGTACTGGTAGGAGGAGCAGGGTCAGGCCAACGCCAGCCTCCCCTGGGAGCCATGCCCTGCCTCAAATGGCTAGAGTACTTGGGGCCTATGAAGAGGCCCAAGGACAATGGGCCAGGTCTGCTTCCGACACGCGGGAGGTCCTGGGGGTGTTGAGGTCCATGGACGCCCATATGGGCCAATTCGTGTCCCGTATGGACCAACTCGTGGACCTCATGGGCCAGCTGGTGGTGGCGGTGGGGTCACAGGCAAGGCCAGCAACACCACCTCCGCCACCACCTGCTAGGGCGCAGGGTCGGGCAGCAGTGTCCACTTCCCCTGCGTCCACAGCCAGTGAGCACACCTCACCCACCACCAGCAGGTCGCCACCACACACCCCCTCCCAAACGTGGAAGGGGCCGTCCGAAGTGGAAACAGATGTCCCGGGAGGACTTCGCACGCTCCAGACGCAAGTGAGGCAGCCAGCCATCCTTGACCACCCACTGCATTGACTTGGACTACGATCCCACCCCACACAACCATCAGAATGGCATGTGTCTGTTGGACTAGGGACATAGAACTAGTGGGTACACCCTGAGCATCACGCAGCCATGGCCGACAGCTCATTGCCACTGCACGCAACACTCATGTCATCACCTTGCACACAATGACATGTCACAGTTGAAAATAAATGCACCTTTTACACAAACTGCTGTCTGTGCACTGTGTTTATTGAACGATGATCAACCGCCACCTTGAGCAGAGAAGCATCGGATGTGTGGCATGGCCATGGGACAGGAGGGGCTGTAGGGACCTGGGGGGGGGAGACAGAACAGGAGCACATTCAATGAGTGTGTCACACACCCATCACACAGCACATGTCAACAACTACAAGCAATGTACACACATCGCACAGAGCAATAGGGCACAATGCCACAGCCACCGTCAGTGGCATACATACCTGGACATGGACCATTGACACACAGCACACAGTGAACATAAGGCCTCCGTGACACAGCACACAGACACCTGCACAACTACAGCCACATCATCCGTCGTACATGGACACTCACCGTCAAGTGAAGTAGCGGGCGATGAGCTGCTGACGGACATTCACAGCTTCCTCCTCTCCGCTGTCTTCCTCACTCGAGCTGTCCTGGTCTGCAGGCTGGGGCCCTGGTTGATCTCCATCATCCACAATTAGGGGGATCTGCTTCCGAATAGCCAGATTGTGCAGCATGCAGCAAGCCACCACTATCTGGCACACCTTCTGTGGGGAGTACGCCAGCGCACCCCGGTGCGGTCCAGGCATCTGAACCTGGACTTGAGGAGGCCAAAGGTACGCTCGACCACACGTCTGGTCCTCCCATGTGCCTCATTGTAGCGGTCATCTGCTGGGGTCTGAGGATTTTGTAATGGACTGAGCAGCCAGGGCCCATTCGGGTAAGCCGAGTCACCTGGGCGTGAGGGACACAGAGAACCATTGCAATTCAAACAGGACAGTAGACAGCATCCTTAAGCCAGCACGCTACACAAGTCCACATACTCACCGACAATCCAGCCACGGTCCTGTTGCAGATTGTTCATCAGTCATGGTAATATGCTGTTGCGCATGATGTGCGCGTCATGGGCCGAGCCTGGGAACTTCGCACACACGTGGGAAATGACCATGTCCGCAAGGCACACCACTTGCACATTCAGGGAGTGCGTGTGCTTCCGGTTGCGGAAGAGCTGCTCAGTGGCCTGTGGTGGGACAAGGCCAACATGGGTGCAATCTATGGCACCAACGACGTGTGGGATCCGTCCAAGGGCATAGAATGCACCCTTCACTGCCGCCAACTCACGTGCCCTGGGGAATCGGATGTACCTGTTCCTGTACAGCATCATGGCTGCCAGTACATCCCTCAGCACCATGCTGAACATGGGCTGGGACATCCCACCTCCACTGCCCACTGTGTGCTGGAATGACCCAGTGGCGAAAAAATGCAGTGCAGCCATCACCTTAGCCGTGGGGGTGAATGCTGTCGGATACACCCTGCGAGGACGGAGGTGGGGTTCCAACATGGCACATAGTCGATGCAGGGTTGGTCGGTCCAGAAGAAATTTCCGGATGACCTCAGAATCCTCCATGTCCGCCAACAATTGGTAAGGGCGGTAAATGTTTGGTCTCCGCCTAGGAAAGATGGAAGTGGACACATGTCAAAGCAACACGCCACATGGCATTTCCACATACACATAACTGATATGTCAGAGCAAGAACATGAGTCACAGAACAGCTGTCATGCAGGGACAGCACAGCCACAATACACTTACACAGGTCTCCCACCAATAGCAATGGGCAGTGACACAAACCATTGCTATGTGCATGCACATGGGGATCCAGGCCTCAATGACCTGTGAGGCGTGCTGATGGGGACTGACTGCATATTCGGCAAGCGGCAACACCACGGCAACATGACTGGCTGCTGTGCATCACACTGCTTCCGAGGCTGGATGAGCATGGCACACACCAACGACGATGTGGGCACAGGCTGAGCGGCCAAGAAAAGTGGGACCTGTGGCACGAGGGGATATGTGACAGTCATTGGTGTCACCACTGCACCCTATGTGCAGCACTGTACGGATCACACCTCCAGAAGCATTGACAGGTGTACACATTGACAGCCCCATGCCAACACGGCTGTGTGCTTGCAAATACACATCACATGTGACACGTAACCTTGCACGTGCCAAGTGGCAGATGTACATAGTGAGAGATGGCATGCGTGTGCATATGCGTATACCATGCACCCATGCCAATGTGCAGATGGTGACATGCTAACAGACATGTGGGGGCCGGCCACTGGCCGTCCCTGCCCATGCACACGGCTTGTTGTGGCCCCGTCCATTGTGCACCTGCACCCACACGCACATCATGGCCACACCTGCAGATGCAGTGCGCACATCATACTGTGTGGTGCACATTGCTTCAGCGGACTGTCAACAACATGGCCCAGGCCATTACGGCCAACTCCGATGACCCGCGCGGTTGCACCCTGCGTGTTCCACTATGGAGGTAGGCGTCCCGGGCCAGCTGGGAGCAGGCCGACGTCTGCAATTGCCAATGCAGGTCCCAGTGCACTTGTTGCTCGTGTGAATGTCAGGCTGGGCCATGCTGCCCCTCTCAGTCCCAGCAGGCCTGGCCTGCACATTGACTGCACAATGCCAGTAGATGACAGCACCGACTGCCTAGTGGGTTGCATGTGTCTCCTGTTCAGGACCCTCCAGATGGGCGCTAACTCAGTACTGACTATTGGACACACCATGTCTCGTGATAGGGATGTGTGTGTGGGATGGTGGCACTGAATGTGACCTCCGTTGCGTGGTGGGCCATGCACAGGGCGAGTACGTCGATGATTGCGCAGTGTTGGTCACTGTGGGTGCACCCACACAGATGTGTTGCCCTATGTCCATTTTCTATGTCCGCATGGTAATGGACTGTAGATGTGGGCAGACTACACATTGGTCGATGTGCTGTCAATTTGAATGTGCCTTCACACCAGGCACAGCTGCCCCTGCACATGTGACCACTGCTGCACTCGCTGCTGGGTCTGTGGAGCTGATGCACCATCTGTGCGTGGGGCGGACAGCTCTCCTCACTTCCGTCATTGCGCATGTCATCACTTTGCCGCAGGTGATATGGATCATGGAGGGCCCACATGTACGCGTGGGTGGCCTCAACAAGTGTGTCCAATGGTTGTCACCCCCAGTCAGTGCTTCGAATGTGAATGATGTTGTGCTGGTGCTAATTTCAGTGTGGCGGGTGGGCGGGGCTAGGTGCGGGCTTACATGCAGGACATGGGAGGGTGATCAGATTGCCGACTAGTTGCAATACACACGGGGCATGTCTTTTCCTGTCCACATCAGGGTCATTCCTTGCACTCACTGACAGTACTACAGTCGTCTTTGTCCCTGTCCTCATGGCCTCCCCTCGCTCCCCCCAATATGCATTTACACCTGTGGGGCTAGCGCATGCAGATGCAGCCCCAAGCTCGCCCCGGAGAGGCCAAGGAGTGTATGTGTGGGTCCAGTTGAATGAGTGGTCTGTCTCACGGCATGATGTGTGGCGGGACGCCGTCCACCTGCGTGGTGCCCCGACTCGAGACCCGGGCAACATAGACAATGCATAGCAGTCTCCGCAGTCCGGATACACCACCTGCGACACACAGAGGCTGTAGCTGCCCTAGCGGCCCATGCCGCGTCCATCTGGGGCTGATGGACCCACACATTCACTCTTTTGCCTCACTGGGGCGGGCTCGGAGGTACTTGCGCACGCGCTGGCTTTTCTGTTGCAACGGCATGTGACGTGTGTGGAGATGTAGGCAATGAGTGGGGTGGTGCGAGCCACCTTCCGTGATGTCACTCCTGCTCGTGACGTGTGCGTCCCCCCAATACTTCCATGTGACTTGAGCCATGCTACACATTGAGGATGTTTTGCATGCGTGATGTGTCCCGGAGGAGCGCGCCGAGTCCTCTCCCCCACCATGCTCCACTGCCATCCTGTGCCCTGGATTGCCTGTGCAGGTTGACAATGTTGGGGATACACCTGGTCGGCAGGGGCTGTGTGTGCCTTGTCAAGGGCCTGGCGGCCGCACAACAGGTTCCAGCTTGTCCACAGAGGGTGGGCTGACGTGTACGCCTGATACCGCATTGTTCATGTGCCCGGCTGCTGTGCACACACGTGTTCACATCCCCCCCGACAGGTGGCCTTTGACATTGCCCAGGGAAGCGTTAATGTGCAGTTCCGGACCCCTCCCGACACAGCGTGGTTCGACTTTGCATGTGCGCATCTACCCGTCACACCCACCCACCTGAGCGAAGCGTCACTCCCGCTTCACACGACACATGTGTGTCTTCCACAGTTGTGCTACTCATTTGCGTTGACATCCAATGACAGTGGACTACATGGTCATGTCACGACTGCCATGTACATCACACACTCTCATCATCTCCCATTCGTACTTGTGAAAGGAATCAGCAGAGACAGTTTCTTTCTTCACACCATGTATTGTGACTTATGTCCTCTGTGATGCAGTATAGTGGACACTACTGGCAGCGGAATGCATGTGGAGGTTATACTGAGCATGATTACACATTGCTAAGGGTGTAGGGGTACATGTGATTAGCTGTTGCATGTGGGATGTGGGCTTCAGACTTACATCTGCTTGGCCGTTGCAGTGCTAATGTTCATTTGCAAATAGCTGCGGTGCTGCGGACTTTGACACAGACGGTATACATTTAGCCTACCAGACCGCTTGGCATCATGGGCACAGTCCATCTCAGTTCCATGTGACAGGTGTGCTGCTGTTGTTACTCATGCACGCGTGCGTGTGAGTTGACATCAGGGCATGGGCTTACGTGCATGCAACGGCGTCCCACTTGTTGTTGCCATATGGTGGCTCCTGGACATGTCACAGTCACTGGGGTCGTGTTGTTGTTGTATGCACTTGTCGTCCATGCAAAGGTCCTGTTACGGGATTTCCGGGGAGGGGGAGAAGGGGTGCAGCTCTCACATACTCCAGCCGGGCGATTCCTGTCCACTGTGCGGTGCATATGTCCATGGGTGCAGGATCCATGTCATGGCATAGTTGTACGTGCAGTTCTGTCCATGTGGGTGCGATGCACATATCCCATGCCACTGCCTCCCCCGATACATGCAGAGTTCCTGGATGTGATGGGGAACAGAGTGCATGTCCCGGACACATCCGATGTCATGGCAGTGTCGTTGATGGTGTGGTATCAGTTGCAGGTCATTTGGTATGGCTGTTGTAGTGGTTACTGGCCAGTCCGTGCGGAAGCTAAGCATGGGTCCAGTGTCGGACATCATGGCTCACTTGGGGGATTGCGTCGGGATCCTACGAATTGACAGGTTGACAGGTATGCGATGGCTTCCTGCAGGGCTTCCATTTCATTGGTGGTATACATGTTTGCCAGCCAATGTAGCGGATGGTGGCTGACACGGTGTTGTTCGTAAGTTGTCCCTTGTAGGAGCATGATGGGGCATGCTGGGTGACATTCGATGTAGCTGTGATCCATGATCCGTCGTGTGGAGGCACAGTGGTCCCATTGCAGTCTGGGCCCGATGATCGCCACATACGTCATGCCCCCATAGGCTGAACAGACCCTGTCGTGTGCGTCCAGAGGGTGGAATAGTGGTAGCAGGTCCGCCCTTGGACATGCCGGGTTGGAGAGGCACAACTCCACAGGATGGTGGAAGGGACACCTCCGACAGTAGAAGACGGGTATGACGCAGCTGAACAATGCGATGCGGTAAGTCAGTCGGTAACTTACGTTCAGCAGGGATAGGGGTTCGCATCCCAACATCTGTATCAGGTTGTGTTTGTACAGCTTGACCTGTCTGGCGTAGTTGGGTAGGTGTGTTGTAGGTGCCATTTTGCTGCGGGGCGATGTGGTGGCGTGCTCCGGCTGTGTGTGCAGTCTGCAGTGTGCAAGCTCCGAGGTTGCTGTGAGGTCTGTGATGGTCGTAGGGGGCAGGACTTGTGTTCTGTTAGCTTGTGCAGAGGACACGGGCCCTCATCCCACGTGCTTCTCTGAATGTTCAAGGTCAGTGGTGTGTGACTCCTTCCAGATAACTTGCATGGGAACGGCATGGGGGAGTTTTATAATTATTTCTTCCTCGTTCGGTATGTTCTTAGGTGATATGCGCTATCTGCCCTGTGGTCGGTTTCCTCTGCATGCCTGTGTTGGTCTTTTTTTGGGACAATGGCTGTATTCTCCGGCTTGTTTAGTCGGGTTGTGGTTTCGGAGTTGGAATGGAAGGTCATTCAGTGCTGTCTGCTCTCCCGTGTGTGGGCGGCAGGCTGTGTTTCCGCTATGTGTTGGGCCTTGTGTGTGGGTGTCATTCTTGGGTCCACCTGTTGTCGGTCCCCGGGCTCTTTGGTGTTCCGTTTTGTATGTCTGGTTCATGGGTGCAGGGTGGTATGGGTGTTTCTGTGTGGTACTGGCGTACCTCTTCCCGACGGGGCCCATGTTCTGCTGGGTGGTGTTGCCGCCGCTGTGTGCTTCGCCATGTTTGTCACACAGGGGTGTGTCCTGATGTTGCGTGACTTCACTGACATGTGGGCGTCGGTTGTGTGACGTTGGGTGTTGTCCGTGAATTGGGCGTTAGGGACATGACTGTGGCAGGCCTGTCACGTGTCATGTGCGTTCTGGGTGTGGCTGGTGTGTGTGGTGCTTGGTTGTGTCCCTGTGTTGTTTGTGTGCGACGCAGGCATGGCGTTATGGTTGGGCGCTGAGTTGTGCGCATGTGTGCCTACCTGCGTCTCCGCGGTGCGTTGCCTCCTTGGTGGTGCATCAGGTATAGCATGGGGAGGGCCTGCAGTGCTGGATTCATGCTCGGGGGGCTCGCCTCTTCGGTGTCTGTGCTCGGCGTTCGGGTTTCCGCCTCACTTTCACGTGCGGTGTCTCTTAGCCGTGGGAGCTGTTTGTTTGCGGCATCGTAATTTGTACGATGGGCGGTACGTGATTTCGTCTGGCGGTGTGTCTCCATTGGGCTGCGCCGCTACGTGAGCGGGCGCACTTTGATGGCGGACGGCGTCGCTGGCTTGCCGGCGGTGTTTGGCTGCCTTTTCACATCGTAATTTGGCGGGCGTGTGGGCTGCGGCATGCGGGCGGTAACTGGTGGTTTTTGCATCCGCCAGCACGGCGGTAGTGCTTCCGCCCGCCATCCTAATGGGCCCCTTGGTTCCCAAAAGCCTTTAAACACAGATCGACCTTCTACATCTCAATTTGTTTCACTGCAAGAACAATGAACTACTAACTAAACGGCAAAGTCACTGTTAGGTAATGCCTTCTTTTTAACATGAATCAAACATTATTGTTTAAAATGCACAAGTTTATCTATTCAAACGTTATATAAAAGATGAGAAAACAGGGAGTTCATGACATTTCATTAATAAGATGTTGTTTATAACATAATACATTTTGTTAAACCGGAACTATCTGCAGTAATGACAAGGTTTCTAGCATGTCAGTTTAAGGTCAAGTTTCTAATTCACATTGTGCACATTGGAGTAATATTAGGTTTGCTTCCAGTGAAAGGAAAATTGCTTCATAGGTTTTTATAGCTACACGGGTAGCTATGACTGCGTATTGTAAATCAGCACATTTCAAATATATGTTTTCGCTGCAGTATGTCTTATATTTATCATTTAACATTCAACTAATAGATTAATTATTTATGTTAATTTATCAGCTTTCTCAACTGTCGTCCTATATTTTCAAGCCTTTTGGCGTTCATCCGTCCTTCCCCACGCTCCCCCCATAACTAGCGCATTCATCCAAGGACCTACCTACCACAGCCCTTTGACCTGCCCCTAAAGCCCCAACTTCCCTGCCATCTACGCCATCTCAAAATCAACAGGAATGTTCCCAGTAGCGAGAGCCCAACATAAACACCAACATGTACTAAACAAAACCAGCCATAACTTGCTATATAAATGGTCAGTCCCTACAAACCACCCAGAGACCCTACCAAACACTGCCACCAGCTTGGACTTCCCAGAGGGCGCTGGGTGCGCAGGGGTCAGCAGACCCTCCTCTGCGTACCTTAAACCACGCCCCTGCCCACCCCTCAGCCAATCCTTTCCATAGCTCCCTGCTGACCCGTACCACCTGGCAGAGGAGCCTGGGGGAGTACAGGCGAGCCCCACTCATCCTTCCTTTGGGAGCTGTTACCATAAGCGCCTAAATATGATTACTCCTCAGTTTACAAGATTGGCACTACACCAAAATGGCTACGGCTCGGATCTCACATCTCTACTAGTTCAAGTTATATTGTGCGCATTATAAGCAATGTCTCTCCACTTGAAAGAAATAGATCTAGTGCCAGTTTGTTCAGTTTGGAGCAGCTGAAAGGCGGCAGGAATTTACCGGCTCTGGGTGGGAGCTCAGACTGCAAACCAGGAAAAAAATCACAGAATTCAAGCATAAATGAAAACCATTATGTTCTTGTGATTGACCTGAAAAAAATCTAGACCGTCTTGGCCTGGTTGGATGTTGGCGCAGTTGGACCCCCTTATCACAAAATGACAACTCTGGAGCCATAAATTTAGAACACAATTTGCTCTTGAACGTCTGGGTCAGACACTCTGTTTCCATGGCGACGGGCTTTATCTGTCCTCCTAATTGGTTTTTTCATTAGGAAGATCTGGCATCCTTAAATAAACCAGGAGGAAAGTTTGTCCATACACACTGCATCAAAACTTTCCATAAGCCTTAATGCTTTTCTCATCCACAGGTTTTTTTCTTTGATTAAAACTCACACAAAAATGTATCTTTGCCTGAAAGTCCATGGCTGTGTTTGCAAAGAAAGGCAGGTTCATTCGCCATCACTTGTGATTTCTGTAGCTATTGGTGCCTCGAGTTGAAAATACTCAGTTTCATGGTGAAACTACACATTGTGGTGTTTACTAATTGTTGTAATGTTGGCAGCAGCTCTGAGCAGGCCACCGTACTTCAGTGTTTTTTAATTTGAGTTGCAGTCTATGAGAGAAGTCGGTGGCAGCAAGGAGTAGCAGCAATGTATTTGTTCTCCTGTGTAGGGTGCTGCACGTAAAGGAGTAACCACAGGATTTCAGTTGTAAGAATTGGGGACGAGTTAAAGGGCTCCAGCAGCCCTGTCACTCTAATTTTAGGGCAAGACAGGAGGCTAGCATTATTCATAAACCTTTTATACACCACTTCCGGGTAGCAAAACTTCAGAGCTCCAAGTCAGAAGACAACATGAACACATACTCAAATAGAACTCCAATACTTCACACATTCACCTTCAGTTATTGTGAGATAAAAACGGTGTTACTGATTTACTCGGTGGACTCTTGTTGCCACCAATCAAAATGGTATTCAGACAGAATATCGAGTTGGAAATGTCGACCCACACAAATATCGAGTTGGAAATATCGTGACACAGAAATATCGACTGCAAGAATATCGCGGTCAAGAATATCGAATTTAAGGTAAGAAATAGCATTTTTAAAAATATAGAAGTCATTAATATCGTTTGCAAAAATATAGATGTTTAAAATATTGATTTTTTTAATTAATGTTATGTATTTTAGTTTATATTTCAATTGTTTGTGATGTATTTTTTTGTAAAAGTATTGTTTATGTTTTTTAATATGTGTTAAACTTTTAGTAGTTAGCAATTTTATTTTAATAATTTTTTGCGTATTTTAGTTCCGTAGCGGGTTGTGGGTTTATAGGGGAATAGGGTGGGAAGTAATTTAATTATAATAAATTAATGATAAAAAAAAATTCTTAATATTTATTTAATTGAGATTTTATAGTGTTAATTGTGGGAAGTAATTTATTTGTAATTAATTATTAATTGGTTGTTAGTTAATATTAATTAATTAATTGATAATTAATTATGGTAATTGTGTAAAAAAATTAGGTGCAGGTTGTTGGGTTTATAGGGGTAAAGGGTGGGAAGTAATTTATTTTTGATTAATTAATAATTAGTTGTTAATTTATACTAATTAATTAATTGAAAATTATCATTAAAATTGTGTAATTAATTTTAGGTGCAGGTTGTGGGGTTTATAGGGGTAAAGGGTGGGAAGTAATTTATGTTTAATTTATTAATAATTAGTTGTTAATTTATATTAATTAATTGATTGTAAATTAATTATGGAAACTGTGTAATTAATTTTAGGTGTGGGCTGTGGGGTTTATTGGGGTAAAGGGTGGGAAGTAATTTATGTTTAATTAATTAATAATTAGTTGTTAATTAATATTAATCAATTGCAAATTAAATATGGAAATTGTGTGATTAATTTTAGGTGTGGTTTGTGGGGTTTATAGGGGTAAAGGATGGGAAGTAATTTATGTTTAATTCATTAATAATTAGTTGATCATTAATATTAATTAATTAATTGACATTTAATTAGGGTAATTGTTTATATTTTTTTGTGTGGGGGTTTTAGTTTTATAGGAGTACAGTGTGGGTAGTAAATTAATTTTACTTACTTTATAATTAGTTGTTAAATACTATTAGTCTTTTAATTGAAAATAAGTTTTAATTGTGTAATTCATTTTTTACAGTTTAATTTTAGTTGTCGGCTGTGGGGATTATAGGGGTAAAGCGTGGGAAGTTTAATAATTTGTATGAGTTTTAATTTTTTTTAAAATTAATAATATTTGTTTAATTGGTAATTAATTATGTTAATTATGCAAGTACATTTTAATTTTTTTTAGATGTGGGTTGGGAATTGTGTGGTGTTATAGGGTAAGAAATATAAAAAAGTAAATGTATGTAATAATTAAGGTTTTTGCTTCAAAATAATTTCTAATTAAAAATATTTATTTGTTTGGAAATTATTTTTTATTTTATTTAATATAATATTTTTAGGTATTTGTCATATTATTTAACAATATAATATGTTTTTAAAATGTTTCATATTAAATATATGTGTATTTTAATTTTTAACACATTTATATATTTTTTTATTTAGTTTTTTAAATATTTTTGTTGGCGTTAATATTTTGTTTGTTTTTAATTTTGAACTGACTGGAGTGAGAATATTAATTGTTACCCCTCCGCAATCCAACAGTTTCTCTACTGTTGCACTGATTGGAGTGGGAATAGTACATTTTATCCCGCCACTAACCAACACTTTCCCTACTGTTGCACTCACTGGAGTGGGGATAGTAATTTTTACCCCTCTGCTATCCAACACTTTCCCTACTGTTACACTCACTGGAGTGGGAATAGTAAATTTTATCCCTCCGCTATCTAACACTTTCCCTACTGTTGCACCGACTGGAGTGGGAATAGTAAATGTTATCCCTCCACTATCCAACGCTTTCCCTACTGTTGCACACATTGGAGTGGGAATATTGATTTTTACCCCTCCGCTATCCAACACTTTTCCTACTGTTGCACCTATTGGAGTGGGAAATTTAAGTTGAAAGATTTTTAAATAGATTAATGTTTTAATTTATAATAGAATGCTTTTTTTGAAAATAGATTTTATGTTATTGGTATATATATATATATATATATATTCACTGAAAAAACCGTAGGTTTCAGGCACTTTATAGTTACAAATTAGCATTTAAAAAACCTTTGAAATTCACTGACAAAACCATAGGTTTCAGACACGTTATAGTTAGAAATTATCATTTAAAAAACCTTTGAAATTCACTGAAAAAACCATAGGTTTTAGGGACAGTTATAGTTACAAATTAGCATTTAAAAAACCTTTGAAATTCACTGAAAAAACCATAGGTTTCAGATATGTTATAGTTACAAATTAGCATTTAAAAAACCTTTGAAATTCACTGAAAAAACCATAGGTTTTAGGGACAGTTATAGTTAGTTGGACATTTCACTCGTACAAAACCCGTGAAATTCCCCCGTTATAGTTAGTTCAGCTAACTATAACTCGCGCCCCGCAATGCACTGCTGATGACGTCACATATTACATCACTCATGACATGGTCAGTGACATCACTGATGACATCACTGATGACATCTCAAATGACATCACTGATGACATCATCCAGTGACTGTGTGTTTCTGTAAAGTTTAAATATTTTTAATATATATAGGAAAAGACGTATTGAAGAATGAGTGGGTGTGTAAGTGTCTGTATGGATGATTTAGTAGGTGCGTGACTGACTCTATAAGTGAGTGATTTAACGTATCTTACTGAATGCATGGGTTAGTGACTAAACTGGGTGAATGTCTGTATCCGTCTGTCTGTTGCTGTGTAAGTGGCTGCATGGGTTTGTGAATAGCTACATGAGTGTCTATATGAGTTATTGATTGGTTGTCTGAGTATCTGTATGGGTGCCTGAGTGTTTGTGTGGGTGGGGTGTGTGCGACTCTGTGCATAGATGTGTGAGTGGGTGATTCACTGGGTGGATGGTTTCAAGAGTGCATCTGTGATAGACTGTATGGGTGGGTAAGTGTGTGTAAGAGTGTGTTAGTGAGTGAATGTATGTCCCAGTGGTACATGTGTGAGTAACTACATATGTGAAAGCCAGTATATATGTGTGTTGGAGTATATAAATAGCTATAAGCGAGAGTGAGTGATTGTGATAGTGACTGTATGGATGAGTGTGTGCTTGTATCAGTGATTGTATAAGAGCGTAACAATGTGCTAGTATTTGTATGATTAAGTGAGCTGGTGTGTGTATAACTGTATAGGTGAGTAAATGGCAGTGTGTTTAATTATTTGCATGACTGACTAGGTGTGTGAGTACCTCTTTGGATGAGTGGCGGTGTTTGAGTGTCTATATAGGAGTAAGAGTGCATATGATAGTCCTGTACTGAGTGACCATAAGTATGAGTGACTGTACGGGTGAGTGAGTGGATGTGTGTGTGTAGACCTAAGAATCAGTGAGTGGGTATGTAGTTATTGGTGTTGGAGTGTCTATAGTTATGCGAATGGCAGTCTGTAATTTAGATTGGGTGTATCAAAGGTTATATTAGGGTGTGAGGAGCTGCATCAGATTATCACGTGGATGATGTCATCAGTGATGTCATTTGAGATGTCATCAGTGATGTCATCAGTGATGTCACTGACCATGTCATGAGTGATGTAATATGTGACGTCATCAGCAGTGCATTGCGGGGCGCGAGTTATAGTTAGCTGAACTAACTATAACGGGGAATTTCACGGGTTTTGTACGAGTGAAATGTCCAACTAACTATAACTGTCCCTAAAACCTATGGTTTTTTCAGTGAATTTCAAAGGTTTTTTAAATGCTAATTTGTAACTATAACATATCTGAAACCTATGGTTTTTTCAGTGAATTTCAAAGGTTTTTTAAATGCTAATTTGTAACTATAACTGTCCCTAAAACCTATGGTTTTTTCAGTGAATTTCAAAGGTTTTTTAAATGCTAATTTCTAACTATAACGTGTCTGAAACCTATGGTTTTGTCAGTGAATTTCAAAGGTTTTTTAAATGCTAATTTGTAACTATAACGTGCCTGAAACCTACGGTTTTTTCAGTGAATTTCAAAGGTTTTTTAAATGTATTAATTTTTATATTATTTTTTTTCATACTGATTTACTACATTTTTAGAAACAATTTCTTTTACATATTTTATTTTTTAAATTACATTGTAATTACATTATACATTACATTACAAAAAATACTTTCTCAGAATGAATTACTTTAGTTTAAATACTTAGCACATAGGCAATAGACTTTTAAGTACAGTAGTTACAGTTGTTGCAATGGGCAACACATTTTCAAACACAATGCAACATTCAGCTCAATGTGAATTTCTAGTTAAATGCAATTAGTTACTTTATGGATTACTTTTTCTAACCACAGGACTGGATCCTAGATTCAGTCCTGGGACATCTCCTGTAAACATTTGAGTAAAAGCGTTTTGGTTACAGTCGTGATTTTTAAGGAATATTATTGTATTTTAAAAGTTGACACTTAGAAACTTTTCCTCATAGAATCACCAATGTTATCCTATGGAAGGAAATTCACTTAGCAGGTAAAAACTGTTATCGTTACTTCTTCTTACTCAGTGTTGGATCCTGGATCCAGCACTGGTGCATCTCCTGTAAACAGTTGAAAAAATGCGTTTAAGTCATACAGGCGATTTTTAAAGAATATTTGTAGTTTGTGAAAATCGACACTTTGAAACTTTTCTGCTGAAAACCAGACAATGGATTCCTATGGAAGAAAAGATAAGTTACTGGTAAGTACGGTTAAAATTACTTTTCAGGGTCAGTGCTGGGCTAAAAGATGCAGCACTGGGTTCTCTCCTGATAACAGGTGAGTAAATCGGAATTCGTATTTCGGCTGATTTTAGAGGAATATTTGTATGTTTCAAAAATCAACACTTAGAAACTTTTTCAGCAAAAAGCAGGCAATGATATCCTATGGAAGGAAATTCAAGTTACTGGTAAGTACGGTTAAAATTACTTTTGAGGATCAGTACTGTGCTGAAAGATGCAGCACTGAGGTCTCTCCTGATAACAGGTGAGTAAATCGGAATTCGTATTTCGGCTGATTTTAGAGGAATATTTTAAAGTTCCAAAACTCCACACTTAGAAGAATTTCCAAGTGAAACCAGTCAATGTTAGCCTATGGAAGGAAATTCAAGTTACTGGTAAGTACGGTTAAAATTACTTTTCAGGACCAGTACTGGGCTGAAAGATACAGCACTGAGGTCTCTCCTTATAACAGGTGAGTAAATCGGAATTCGTATTTCGGCTGATTTTAGAGGAATATTTGTATGTTTCAAAAATCAACACTTAGAAACTTTTTCAGCAAAAAGCAGGCAATGATATCCTATGGAAGGAAATTCAAGTTACTGGTAAGTACGGTTAAAATTACTTTTGAGGATCAGTACTGTGCTGAAAGATGCAGCACTGAGGTCTCTCCTGATAACAGGTGAGTAAATCGGAATTCGTATTTCGGCTGATTTTAGAGGAATATTTTAAAGTTCCAAAACTCCACACTTAGAAGAATTTCCAAGTGAAACCAGTCAATGTTAGCCTATGGAAGGAAATTCAAGTTACTGGTAAGTACGGTTAAAATTACTTTTCAGGACCAGTACTGGGCTGAAAGATACAGCACTGAGGTCTCTCCTTATAACAGGTGAGTAAATCGGAATTCGTATTTCGGCTGATTTTAGAGGAATATTTGTATGTTTCAAAAATCAACACTTAGAAACTTTTTCAGCAAAAAGCAGGCAATGATATCCTATGGAAGGAAATTCAAGTTACTGGTAAGTACGGTTAAAATTACTTTTGAGGATCAGTACTGTGCTGAAAGATGCAGCACTGAGGTCTCTCCTGATAACAGGTGAGTAAATCGGAATTCGTATTTCGGCTGATTTTAGAGGAATATTTTAAAGTTCCAAAACTCCACACTTAGAAGAATTTCCAAGTGAAACCAGTCAATGTTAGCCTATGGAAGGAAATTCAAGTTACTGGTAAGTACGGTTAAAATTACTTTTCAGGACCAGTACTGGGCTGAAAGATACAGCACTGAGGTCTCTCCTTATAACAGGTGAGTAAATCGGAATTCGTATTTCGGCTGATTTTAGAGGAATATTTGTATGTTTCAAAAATCAACACTTAGAAACTTTTTCAGCAAAAAGCAGGCAATGATATCCTAAGGAAGGAAATTCAAGTTACTGGTAAGTACGGTTAAAATTACTTTTGAGGATCAGTACTGTGCTGAAAGATGCAGCACTGAGGTCTCTCCTGATAACAGGTGAGTAAATCGGAATTCGTATTTCGGCTGATTTTAGAGGAATATTTTAAAGTTCCAAAACTCCACACTTAGAAGAATTTCCAAGTGAAACCAGTCAATGTTAGCCTATGGAAGGAAATTCAAGTTACTGGTAAGTACGGTTAAAATTACTTTTCAGGACCAGTACTGGGCTGAAAGATACAGCACTGAGGTCTCTCCTTATAACAGGTGAGTAAATCGGAATTCGTATTTCGGCTGATTTTAGAGGAATATTTTAAAGTTCCAAAACTCCACACTTAGAAGAATTTCCAAGTGAAACCAGTCAATGTTAGCCTATGGAAGGAAATTCAAGTTACTGGTAAGTACGGTTAAAATTACTTTTCAGGACCAGTACTGGGCTGAAAGATACAGCACTGAGGTCTCTCCGTATAACAGGTGAGTAAATCGGAATTCGTATTTCGGCTGATTTTAGAGGAATATTTGTATGTTTCAAAAATCAACACTTAGAAACTTTTTCAGCAAAAAGCAGGCAATTATATACTATGGAATGAAATTCAAGTTACTGGTAAGTACGGTTAAAATTACTTTTGAGGATCAGTACTGGGCTGAAAGATGCAGCACTGAGGTCTCTCCTGATAACAGGTGAGTAAATCGGAATTCGTATTTCGGCTGATTTTAGAGGAATATTTTAAAGTTCCAAAATTCCACACTTAGAAGAATTTCCAAGTGAAACCAGTCAATGTTAGCCTATGGAAGGAAATTCAAGTTACTGGTAAGTACGGTTAAAATTACTTTTCAGGACCAGTACTGGGCTGAAAGATACAGCACTGAGGTCTCTCCTGATAACAGGTGAGTAAATCGGAATTCGTATTTCGGCTGATTTTAGAGGAATATTTTAAAGTTCCAAAACTCCACACTTAGAAGAATTTCCAAGTGAAACCAGTCAATGTTAGCCTATGGAAGGAAATTCAAGTTACTGGTAAGTACGGTTAAAATTACTTTTCAGGATTAGTACTGGGCTGAAAGATGCAGCACTGAGGTCTCTCCTGATAACAGGTGAGTAAATCAGAATTCGTATTTCGGCTGATTTTAGAGGAATATTTGCGCAATGGTGAAGGGAGGGGCGGGGCCTGAGGTGACATCTGTGCAAACGCGCCCCGTGGCGCGTTTTAAGTAGGGGGATTAAGTCCCCTTGAATCATGAGGGTCCCTACGGGCCAACTAGCCCACCAGGAACCTCCAGTATGCGCCAGGGGCTGCGTTGCAGAGACATGTACAGAGGCCACACCCCTTTTTACACCTCTCTGCAACGCAGCTCTGTGGCGCTTTCTGGACGTACCTGTTGGGCTAGTTGGCCCCCAGGGACCCTCAGGATTGAAGGGGATTTAATTCCCCATCTTAAAACGCGCCACGGGGCCTGTTTGCACACATGTCACCTGAAGCCCCGCCCCCTCCCTTCACCACTGTGCAAACGCGCCCGTGGCGCGTTTTAAGTCGGGGATTAACTCCCTTGAATCCTGAGGGTCCCTGGGGTGAAACTAGCCCACCATTTACCTCCAAAAGCGCCACAGAGCTGCGTTGCAGAGAGGTGTAAAAAGGGGTGTGGCCTCTGTACACCTCTCTGCAAGGCAGCCCCCTGGCGCATACTGGAGGTTCCTGGTGGGCTAGTTGGCACCCAGGGACCCCCAGTATTCAAGGGGAATTCGTTCCCCCTCTGCAAACGCTCCAGGGGGCGCGTTTGCAGAGTGGTGAAGGAAGGGGCGGGGCCTGCGGGCCCGATCGTTTTTTTCCCTCTGAAGGGGGGCTGTGTGGCCCCCCTTCCTTTTTCCTATTTTTAGGCCCTGGGGACCCCATCCCCCAGGGCCTTAGCCCCTGTTTTTAAATTAAAATTAAAAAAAAAAACGGGAAGGGGGCCGCGTGGCCCCCTTCCCTGGGCCTGTATTGGCCCCGGGACCCCATCCCCCGGGGCATGGCCTCTTTTTTTTTTTATTTGGAGGGGGCTGTGTGGCCCCCCTCCTCAGGCCATTTAAGGCCCCGGGGACCCCATCCCCGGGCCGGCCTAGCACTTTTTTTTTTTTCCTTTTTTTTTCCTTTGGGGAGGGGGGCTGCGTGGCCCCCTCCGTGGCCACTTATGGCCCCGGGGACCCCATCCCCCGGGGCCTGGCCTCTCGTTGGGGACTGTGGGGGGGTCCCCAAACCCCCACAGTCCCGCCGGCTCCCCGTGTCCTATGGGAGCCGGCATTGCTTTTACACATGGGGAGCAGCTAACATGCTGCTCCCCATGTGGAAAGCATCAGCTTTGGATATTGGAAGAGAGAGCAGGTTTCCTGCTCTCTCTTCCAATATCCAAAGCAGTTTGCAATGACAGGACGGGAGCCGCGAGGCTCCCGTCCTGTCATTGCAAACAGCAGTGTCCCGGGGGTAGGCACCCCGGGACACTGCAGGAGCCGGCCCTGGGGGTGGCGGTCCCCAGGGCCACCACAGGCTCCAGGAGGGGGGCCGCGCGGCCCCCCTCCTTACATTTGAAAGCCCCGGGGAGGTGGTGGTCCCCGGGGCTTGGGGGTCCAAAACGGACCCCGATTGTAATTTTTCTTAGTGCCCCGGGAGGTGGTGGTCCCCGGGCGTGTGGGGGCTGGAGCCCCCACACAGGTTTTTCAAAAATAAAAAAGAAGCCCCGTGGAGGTGGCGGTCCCCGGGCTGCGGGAGGGCTCAGAGCCCTCCGCACCATTATACATAAAGCCCCGGGGGTGGTGGTCCCCGGGGCTTGGGGGCCCTTAGAGGCCCCCCACACATAAAATTAACCCCCCCCAGCATGCCCCCGGGACTTGGCCCACCCGGGGGCCAATTAACATCGAAGCGCGGGAGACCGCGCTTTGATTTTTTTTTTTTTCGGCAGGATCCGCGCACCCTGAGCGCATCCTGCCGATTTAAAAAAAAAAAAAAATAATAATTTTTTGCCCAGGGGGTCCTTGTGGGACCCCCTGAGCAGACCTAGGGGGTCAGGGTGTTTCTACCCTGCCCCCTTTGTGCGCTTTGCGCACTTGTTTCTGTCCCTCGGTTGTACCGAGGGACAAAATGGCTGCCAACACTTCCTGATTTGGAGTGTTGACAGCCAATTAGCATGCAGCTCGTGATCGGGAGGGTGCGCGAATCCGACGCGGCCATAGATATCACTATCTTTTTACTTTTGATTTTCTCAGCAACTACTGAACGGATTTACACCATTTAACAAAAAGGGTTCTTTCTGAACCAAGAACTACCTCTTTGCCAAATTTGGTGTAATTCCGTTCAGCAGTTCGGGCTGTAGCCGTGTCTAAAGTTTCCTATGGAAAATTGCATGGGGAAAACGCGTTTTGGGACCCCCCTTTTTCTCGGCCCCCGCTTGACGAATCCCCCGAGACTTTCAGGGTAGGAGCGGACCGGAGCGGACCACAAAGTTTGAAAATTTTGCGAAGATACGTCAACCGGCAAGAGAGTTATTTCAAATAGAATGTCGCGGATTTCCTATGGATAGTAGGTTGTAACTATAACTATCTACTGGCGACCGCCAGTAGATAATATATATATATATATATATATATATATATATATATATATATATATATATATATATATATATATGGTATATATAAAAATCGCAAAGATCCTCCGCCAGCTATATATATATCTCACCAGAGAAAGGGTTCCTTGTGGGTTCGAGCCCGTGGTCAGGTGGTGCGCAAAGCCGGTGGAACCACAGCCGGACAATAGTATCCAAGAAAAGTTCAGTGAAGCGCACACTCAAAACGATATTCTGCTCGTGTGAATAAAGTTTTTTGCACGAGCAGAATATCGTTTTGATATATATATATATATATATATATTTACATATATATACATTTTTATATAATTTTAAAATTATAAAATAAATTAAAATGTATAGTTTATTAATTGTTTTAAAGTAAATATATATATATATATATATATTAATTATTATGAATGTGTGTTTAACTTCTTTTAATTAAGTTTATTTGTTATATTTGTTAAAATGTATATTAAATCTACTTTATTTTTTACAAATTAATTTTATTATTTAATATATTTCATATTTATTATTTTATATATATATATATATATATATATATATATAAAAATTGATATTTTGTACAACAATATTTTTAACATCAATATTTTGTTAACTTTGGGACTGTCTTATTGTCCAGTCAGTTCATTTGACTATCCGAGTACAAAGTTGGATGTCTTTAAAAGCATTAGAAAATTAAAATTAAGGAAATACCATCTGTTAAATGATAACAAAAATAAAAATACAAACAAAGACAAAGACCAAGAAGCAACTATACCAATCAATCCCTCAATACTAAGTCCCCCACTTATCAATCCTTTGGATACAGAACAATCTCTACTGGAAGATCTATGTGAATTAGCTAATGAAAATCTTACCCAACATGAAAATATGGGGACAGACACCAGACAGGAATCAGATGCAAATCCGATTAGACCCATTACTCATTTTAAACCAGCATCAAAATTTAATCCCATCACAGTAAGGGACTCGATAGACATCTTCCAAGAACAGTTGGTAAAAGGTATCAAACAACTCAACTATAAAGCACAGAGAGCCAAAAACAAAAGATTAATCGGACTGAGCTCCAGTATCATCAATTGATTAAAAAGTTAAAATCAAATCCTGATATTGTTATCCGTAATGCGGACAAAGGGGGAATTTAGTCCTGTGGAGCAAGAAAGATTACACAGAAGAGGCCATGAGTCAATTGACAGATACTGCATGCTACCGAAGGAGTGATCACTTTGAATTGAAAGCTACATATGGGGCATACAATATGAAGTTAGCCACATGGAGAAATGGAGGGCTAATAACTACAGATGAATTCAAGTTCTTAAAGATAGAAAAACCGGTGACGCCAATTCTTTATTTTATTCCGAAAATTCACAAAAATGCGAACAAGCCACCAGGAAGGCCTATAATATCTGCACGTAACAGCCTCCTAGAAAAAACGTCACAATATGTGGATTATTATTTACAGGACTTTGTCCAGATGTTACCCTCATATGTTAGAGATACGAGTGATTTTCTCCTAAAGATACAGAATATACAATGGCAGCAGGACTATCTTTTAATAGCTTTGGATGTGACATCCTTATATACATCCATTAAACATCAGGATGGTTTACGTGCTCTTAAATATTATTTGGAAAAACGGACTCACGAATATATACAACACAACAAAATGCTTTTAAATATGGTTGAGTTTTGTTTACACAATAATATTTTTCTTTTTCAGAATACTATGTATAAACAACAGCGTGGAGTAGCCATGGGTGCCAGCTTCTCCCCCAGCTATGCATGTTTGCATATGGGTTGGTGGGAGGAGCTGGTACTCATGAAGGAACACACTACAATAGTCAAAACCAATATTAAATGCTGGTTACGATTTATAGATGATTTGTTTTTGATTTGGCAAGGCAATGTGTATGAAGCAGAACAATTTGTAGCAGAGCTGAACATCAATAATCTCAATCTGCACTTTACGTCAAATATTAGTTCAACAACCATTAACTTTTTAGATGTAGAAATATATATCAAAGATGGCATAATGGAAACCAAGTTACACAGGAAGCCCACTGCTGGCAATGCGATACTGCACGCAAGTAGTTTCCACCCTCATCACTTAATTCAAAGCATCCCCTATGGGGAAATGTTACGTTTAAAAAGAATTTGCAGTAAGGATGAGGATCTGAATCAGGCACAACAAGCTTGTGCCAGCAGATTTAGAGCCAGGGGATATACGAATCAATGCATTGACCAAGCTATAAAGAAAAGCAGGGAACAGACAAGAGGCAATTTACTAATAAAGAAAAGTAGAAAGGATAAACAATTATATGAATCTTCCACATTTAGATTTATCCTTAAATACAGTCAACAAGATAAACAAATCAGGAAGATTATCAGAAAAAATTGGCCATTGATCTTAGATGATCCAATCATTGGCCACACTCTACCTAAGCGAGCGTCTATAACTTATACTAGAGCTACCTCAATGAAGGATGTCTTGGTTAAAAACGACCCCTTTACACAAACTAAAAACACCTGGTTATCACAGAGAAAGGGGTTTTTCGATGCAGGACATGCAAAGCTTGCCAGTTCGGAGTAAATATGACATCATTTGGGACTCCTTTCAGTGATATAGAAAGACCAATAGAAAAAGTTCTAACCTGCAAATCTGATTATGTTGTTTATATTTTGGAGTGTCCCTGTGCCCTTAAATATGTAGGGAGCACCATACTTCAGGGACACAAACGCATATTACAACATATTAGAGCAATTAAAAACAAGGATATAACGTACCCTGTAGCTAGGCATTTTGAAGAAAAACATAATGCAGATCCCAAAGAATTGAGATATTTCTTAATAGATGCCATCCCACCATACAAACGAGGTGGGGATAGGGAAAAGGCGCTTCGCAGGTTGGAAACTAGATATATTTTAGACCTCGACAGTAAACAACCGGGAGGCCTCAACATTACTGAAGAGCTTTACACTTGCCTTTAGTAATCTTGATCCAAACAAGGCAAATTCATCGCATTAACCAAATCAATCCCAAAAATTACTGTATTATCAGGCGAATGAAGGTTGATTAATGAGTTAATCCTAATGTGATGTAGAGCTAAAAAACACTTTTAAAATAATTTTTAATAATTAAATAATCACAGGACAGTTACTAAGATGGTAATAACAATATGCTGCTATCAGGATACTTTCAGATAATAATTTAATATTAACACTTTTTTACACTTTTTCTTAAAATAATTTTATATGGTCTTTTAGACGGGTTTTTATAAATATTTTTGTACACTTTATTTAGATTAGTAGCACGGGTTTTTTTAAGCAAGGTTGGCAATATCAAGACCAGAATTTAGACTTGAATTATTTGGGTTGTATGCAAATGTACTGTTTGCTACTGGTATTTAAACCTGGATGTATATATATAAAAAAACATCATTGTTTTTATTGAATTTCCATGTTTCATGATTTTAAGGTATTTATACTATTTTTTATCAAAATGTATTAACATGATGGGAACATAGAAAGATCAAAAACAGTACTGACGAACAAAGTATATATTCACAAATATATGTTCATAAGAGAGTTGATATTATATTCTCTATGTCTGGTCAGACCTTGCACTTTAGGCACCTGTCACTTTAAATGTAAAGGAAAAAAAGAGAAAAAAAGAAACAGTATAAAAACTGGGTGAGACCAGTTACGCGCATCATGTGATCAAGGCACTTGTTGTGCCGAAACGCGTTATGCTGCTAGTGATGTTTGTGAGCTCAATGGAATAAAAAACTGCACTTCACCTGAGGTCCGTGCTCCGTCGTTTTTCTGTGGTGAAAGAGTTGGAGTTACTGGGATATATATATATATATATATATATATATATATATATATATATATATATATATATATATGGTATATATAAAAATCGCAAAGATCCTCCACCAGCTATATATATATCTCACCAGAGAAAGGGTTCCTTGTGGGATCGAGCCCGTGGTCAGGTGGTGCGCAAAGCCGGTGGAACCACAGCCGGACAATAGTATCCAAGAAAAGTTCAGTGAAGCGCACACTCAAAACGATATTCTGCTCGTGCGAATAAAGTTTTTTGCACGAGCAGAATATCGTTTTGATATATATATATATATATATATTTACATATATATACATTTTTATATAATTTTAAAATTATAAAATAAATTAAAATGTATAGTTTATTAATTGTTTTAAAGTAAATATATATATATATATATATATTAATTATTATGAATGTGTGTTTAACTTCTTTTAATTAAGTTTATTTGTTATATTTGTTAAAATGTATATTAAATCTACTTTATTTTTTACAAATTAATTTTATTATTTAATATATTTCATATTTATTATTTTATATATATATATATATATATATAAAAATTGATATTTTGTACAACAATATTTTTAACATCAATATTTTCCCCCCAATATTTTTATTCTTACCTGTTTAAGTACAGGGAGTCAATATTTTTGCATTCTATATTTTTTCATCGATATTTTTTACATTGATATTCTGTCAGTGAACCAATCAAAACATAGCATAAGCTGTTTCCTGGGTTACTGTCATATCAGACTCACTGTTAAAATTATTCTTAACGCAAAAGTGTAAAAGCGTCTTGATGTACTCCCTAATTTAACAATGTGTGCGTTGAACACCTTAAATCTTCCTTCTCCTCAACCATTCCAACCTACAGATGCTGAACCTCAGATGAAATGGGAGGAGTGGAGAGAATATTTTATTAACTATATTTCTACATTTGAGGATGAGGAATTGATGGCAGAAAGGAAAAAGAAAATGTTATTACATTGCCTTGGTCCTGGAGGGTTGAAGGATGTATAGCCAAATAAAAAGTAAACCTTGGGAACTGGGTTAAGGAAACTTGCTCCTACACACGATTGAAGATTTTGGGGCCGATTACGATGGCGGTCGGAAAACCATTCCGCCCGCCGTGGCAATGGGAAAAGACCGCCCGCATGGCTTGCGGCACCACCGCCGATCACATCACGATGCACCGCCGGAAAAATCTGACCGCCGCGGTCGGAACCCAAGAAACACCGTCGGCGCACGTGCAGAAAATACGAAATACCCTCCACGGCGGTCGGATCCACTGTGGAAAGCTCACAACCCGCCGATACACAAGCGGAATTCCCATGAGTGCAATTATGATCTTATCGCGGTGCCAGCGGTACGACCGCTTGTTTCCAACCGCCGCGATTGACAGCAATGATGAATGGGAGAGCTGGAGGAATGACCATTGCAGTCCGACCGCGGCGTCCGCGCGGAAATAGTAATGGCGGTCGGAAGCAACTACACCACAAAACCACCAAATGTGGCTGTGTATCTGGCTCAGCCAATGAAAACAGCCAACACACCCCATTGACACATGCCCCTGACAAATAAGAACTGCAAATCCCAGCCCAACACAGACAACACACCTGACATGAATATTCAGTTGGGACCCACCCACATAGCAGAGCATAAAACCAGCCCCTGCATGACCATAATTCTTTGCACAACTCCAGAACAGAAGGGCCCAACAACATCACACAAAGGATAGGCAACCCTGCACACATCACACCATCACAAACACACACACACCACACACATCACCACCACCACCACCACCTGCACACCTGCACTCTTAACCACTAAGCACATCACACACCATGGCACATAAGATGCCCAAATTCACTGATGGTGAGTTGTCAGTCATGGTGGATGAGATAATAAGAGTTGAGCCATATATTTTAGGAAGCAGGGTCCAACAGACCCCATCAGCCAGGCAAAATCAAATGTGGCAAAGGATAGTTGACAGAGTCAATGCTGTAGGGCAAGTTCCACGCAACAGGAAGGAGATCAGGAAGAGGTGGACTGACCTCAAGAGCAAGGTCAAGGAGAAGAACAGCAAGAACCATGAGCTGGCAAACCGGACTGGCAGTGGCCCTCCCATTCCACCAAGAACATTCAACGCATGGGAGGAGAAGGTGCTTGGCATACTGCACCCAGAGAGTTGCACTGGAATTGAGGGGGAATGGAGGCTGGTAAGTACCAACAAAAGTCTGCCATAACACTGCTATGTAGTAGCTTGCACAACTAAAAAGCAACACCTCCTAGGCCCAAATGTACTCATGTCCACCACACTACCCCCAAACAGGTCTCACAGATCCCACAAGAACTCCCTCTCATTCACCACAAAGGTACATAACAATATTTACATGGGGGCACATGTACAGGCAGCCAGCACTACAACTCCCAACAGGCCCCCTTGTCCCACAGCTCAACCGGATGGAGCATCCCCCACACCCCCAAGCATGGGGCAGCCATTTCCCTCCAATGTGTAACTTCACAGGTAGGTAGCCATCTTAACAGGGAGGGGTCTTTGTGTCTGTGAAGTCTGCACTACAATTCCCAACCGGCCCCCTTGTCCCACAGCTGAGCAAGATGGAGCACTCCCCACACCCACAACCATGTGGCAGCCATTTTATTCTTCCCATCAAACTTACAGGTAGGTAGCCATCTTAACAGGGAGGGGTGTTTGTGTGTGGGAAGCTTGCACTACAACTCCCACCAGGCACCCTTGTCCCAAAGCTCAGCAGGATGGAGCATTCCCCACACCCCCAAGCATGGGGCAGCCATTTCCCTCCAATGTGTAACTTCACAGGTAGGTAGCCATCTCAACAGGGAGGGGTCTTTGTGACTGTGAAGTCTACACTACAACTCCCAACAGGCCATCTTGTCCCACAGCTGAGCAAGATGGAGCACTCCCCATACCCACAACCATGTGGCAGCCATTTCATTCCTCTCACCAAACTTACAGGTAGGTAGCCATCTTAACAGGGAGGGGGGTATGTGGGTAGGAAGCCAGCACTACATCTCCCACCAGGCACCCTTGTCCCACAGCTGAGCAGGATGGAGCATGTCCCCCCCACCCAGAACCATGTGGCAGCCATTTCATTGTTCTCATCAAACTTACAGGTAGGTAGCCATCTTAACAGGGAGGGGTGTTTGTGTGTGGGAAGCCTGCACTACAACACCTACCAGGCACCCTTGTCCCACAGCTGAGCAGGATGGAGCATCCCCCACACCCCCAAGCATTGGGCAGCCATTTTCCTCCAATGTGTAACTGCACAGGTAGGTAGCCATCTCAACAGGGAGGGGTCTTTGTGGCTGTGAAGTCTGCACTACAACTCCCAACAGGCCCCTTTGTCCCACAGCTGAGCAAGATGGAGCACTCCCCACACCCACAACCATGTGGCAGCCATTTCATTCTTCCCATCAAACTTACAGGTAGGTAGCCATCTTAACAGGGAGGGGTGTTTGTGTGTGGGAAGCTTGCACTACAACTCCCACCAGGCACCCTTGTCCCATAGCTCAGCAGGATGGAGCATGTCCCCCCCACCCAGAACCATGTGGCAGCCATTTCATTGTTCTCATCAAACTTACAGGTAGGTAGCCATCTTAACAGGGAGGGGTCTTTGTGACTGTGATGTCTGCACTACAACTCCCAACAGGCCCCCTTGTCCCACAGCTCAGCAGGATGGAGCATCCCCCACACCCCCAAGCATGGGGCAGCCATTTCCCTCCAATGTGTAACTTCACAGGTAGGTAGCCATCTCAACAGGGAGGGGTCTTTGTGGCTGTGAAGTCTGTACTACAACTCCCAACAGGCCCCCTTGTCCCACAGCTGAGCAAGATGGAGCACTCCCCACACCCACAACCATGTGGCAGCCATTTCATTCCTCTCACCAAACTTACAGGTAGGTAGCCATCTTAACAGGGAGGGGGATATGTGGGTAGGAAGCCAGCACTACAACTCCCACCAGGCACCCTTGTCCCACAGCTGAGCAGGCTGGAGCATGTCCCCCCCACCCAGAACCATGTGGCAGCCATTTCATTGTTCTCATCAAACTTACAGGTAGGTAGCCATCTTAACAGGGAGGGGTGTTTGTGTGTGGGAAGCCTGCACTACAACTCCTACCAGGCACCCTTGTCCCACAGCTGAGCAGGATGGAGCATCCCCCACACCCCCAAGCATGGGGCAGCCATTTCCCTCCAATGTGTAACTGCACAGGTAGGTAGCCATCTCAACAGGGAGGGGTCTTTGTGGCTGTGAAGTCTCCACTACAACTCCCAACAGGCCCCCTTGTCCCACAGCTGAGCAAGATGGAGCACTCCCCAAACCCACAACCATGTGGCAGCCATTTCATTCTTCCCATCAAACTTACAGGTAGGTAGCCATCTTAACAGGGAGGGGTGTTTGTGTGTGGGAAGCTTGCACTACAACTCCCACCAGGCACCCTTGTCCCACAGCTCAGCAGGATGGAGCATGTGCCCCCCACCCAGAACCATGTGGCAGCCATTTCATTGTTCTCATCAAACTTACAGGTAGGTAGCCATCTTAACAGGGAGGGGTCTTTGTGACTGTGACGTCTGTACTACAACTCCCAACAGGCCCCCTTGTCCCACAGCTCAGCAATATGGAGCATCCCCCACACCCCCAAGCATGGGGCAGCCATTTCCCTCCAATGTGTAACTTCACAGGTAGGTAGCCATCTCAACAGGGAGGGGTCTTTGTGGCTGTGAAGTCTGTACTACAACTCCCAACAGGCCCCCTTGTCCCACAGCTGAGCAAGATGGAGCACTCCCCACACCCACAACCATGTGGCAGCCATTTCATTCCTCTCACCAAACTTACAGGTAGGTAGCCATCTTAACAGGGAGGGGGTATGTGGGTAGGAAGCCAGCACTACAACTCCCACCAGGCACCCTTGTCCCACAGCTGAGCAGGATGGAGCATGTCCCCCCCACCCAGAACCATGTGGCAGCCATTTCATTGTTCTCATCAAACTTACAGGTAGGTAGCCATCTTAACAGGGAGGGGTGTTTGTGTGTGGGAAGCTTGCACTACAACTCCCACCAGGCACCCTTGTCCCACAGCTCAGCAGGATGGAGCATGTCCCCCCCACCCAGAACCATGTGGCAGCCATTTCATTGTTCTCATCAAACTTACAGGTAGGTAGTGACTGCATGTACCCCGCCATCCTCATCTAAATGCATGTAGCCACACAACATCAGCACTAACATGTCATCCATCTTTGCATAGTTTTCAATGCCACATCCAGTGTGCAGACATCTAAGTGCACGTAACTGTCACATATTTTGAACTCATACTCACCAAGTCACAAGTGAAACAAATGCATCCCACAATTGTGCACAGCAGAGAATGCAATGTGGAAGTGCCATGGTGTCTGAACATGAACGCCCATCTCAACACCAAACATGCATGGTCTACATGGAAAAAAAGGGAAGTACATGTGATTCCAAAGCTATGTATAACATGACAATGGTTCCTACTAGCTCTGTTGAAATAGATAACATGAACAGCTAAATGAAAAGATGCACAACAGAAAATTGATGTCACGCAATTAGGTAGATGAGGACATGTCCGTGTATTAACACTATCTGTACACTGCACCAAGTATCAATTCCCAACGGACACCATGGACTTAAAAGGTATGTACCTCAACGTCATGACATGGTGCACAGCATATAGCAGGCATACAAAGTCATTGCATTGTAAAGTGTGTGTTGTATCAAATGTCTCAAACAATTGTCTAACATCAAGCTTGCGTGCAACTCAATCACCATATCTCCTCTGTTCAACAGGAGATCAACAACTAACTGCAGAGGATGACACCAACATGCGGAGCCAGTCTCCCCCCCTGGAACGTGGACTCTCGGATGAAGATTCCCCAACATTCTCGGACGAGGATTCTCAAGCTGGCCCCTCTGGTGTGGCAGGGACTAACATGTCTCAAGCCCTCATTGTCCCCACCACCACCACCACCACCACGGCAAGACCAACCGTGCTGCCCCCATCTACTACGAGCTGTGTGTCCTCCACCACCATCACCACGGCAAGAACAACCGTGCTGCCCCCTGCCACTACGACCTGTGTGGGCTCCACCACCACTACCACCACCACCACGGCAAGAACAACTGTGCTGACCCCTGCCACTATGACCTGTGTGGCCTCCACCACCACCATCACCACTGCTGCCTGCAACACACGCCCTGCCACGGTGGTTACCAACACCACCACACAATCCCAGCATGACAGGGAGAGTGTGCCAGTGCGTCGGGGGACTATGCCACAGGTCCGTGTCAGGAGGGTAGGTGGGAGTACAACTGGGGCAGAGACACAGGAGGACAATGACCCTGAATCCCTGGCCACCATTGCAAGAGTCCTTGGTGCCTACCAAGAGAACCATGGAGTAATGGGCCAGCTTGCTGAAGACATGCATGAGATCCGCCTGCTGCAGCAGTCCATGGACACACGGATGGGCCAACTTGTTGACCTTGTTGGCCAGCTAGTGGGTGTTCTGAGGGACAGACTCTCAGCCCCAAGTGCCGCTCCACCCCCCTCCAGTGGATTGCCTGCTGTGCAGCCCAACATTCCAGCTGCAGCCACAGAGAGGGGTGTGCAGGAGGAGAGTGAGTTCTCAGACACCACTGACCCTGCAGCAGATGCCCTCCCTCCCAAACACACCAGGGGCCGTCCGAGAATCCACAGGGGAGGATTTGGTGGCAGGCCACCATACCAACGCCACTCACAGAGCCAGCCATGATAGTATCTTGTTGTTCCCCTTTGCATTGACTATGTTGACTATTCTTGCCCACATTGCCATGTTGATGGCCTGAGTCTGTTGGACTGTGTGACTTCAGCTTTGTGGTGACTACACTATTTGTCTCAACTACCATGACTGACAACTCATTTATTCACTGTTCACATTTATGTACATATCCCCGTCACTTGCACAAAAACTAATTCCAAATAAACACTCTTCACATACCTATGTCTGTGTGAGCTACATGTTTATTCCAGTATGTACAATGACAAATCAGATTTCAATGTTCCAACAGCTGTGAAGCAGAGGAGGCATTCAGAGGGTGAATGAACCTAAAAAGACACAAGAGAATGACATGTACTCATCAGGTGACGCCTTCACAGCAGAAATACAACACTAGGCATAAAGGTACAAAAACAAGCACCCATAGCAATGGTCAACAACCTCAACATACACATGATGTACCTGGATACACATACCCTGTGCCACACACATCATCCCTCATCACACACACAACAACAGCCAGCAGTTAGAGTTATCTAAGCCTTGATAGTAACATCCAAGCAAACACACAATGTCACTTGTCTACAAAGTCACTTACATTCAAGGGAAGTAGTTGGCAATGAGCTGTCGACGCAGGTCAACACCTTCCTCTTCACCACTATCGTCCGCACTGGAAGTGTGTGGGTGTGCAGGAGGGGGCATCTGCTGCTCATCGTCATCCATGATCAGCGGTACGGCTTTGCGCAAGGCAAGGTTGTGTAGCATGCAGCATGCTACAACTATCCGGCACACCTTTCGTGGGGAATACAACAGTGCACCTCCGCTCTTGTCCAGGCACCGGAATCGGGACTTCAGTAGGCCAAAGGTACGCTCCACCACACGTCGTGTCCTACCATGTGCCTCGTTGTAGCTGACTTCACCCGGGGTACTTGGATTCCGCAGTGGGCTCAGCAACCACGGCCTGTTGGGATACGCTGAGTCACCTAGGTGTGACATACACAGAGAAATGTTGTGATACAAACAGTTGACGAGAACAGCATGTCACACACAGCACACTACTTGACTCAGTGTACTCACCTACAAGCCATGCACGCTCTGGATGTAGATTTTCCATCAGCCGGGGTACAATGCTGTTCCGCAGGATGTAGGAGTCATGGGCGGAGCTAGCAAATCGCGCACAAACATGGCTGATGATCATATCAGCTTGGCATACCACCTGCACATTTATGGAATGGTAGTGCTTCCTGTTCCTATACAACTGCTCACGTGCCTGTGGTGGGACAAGGGCAATGTGTGTGCCGTCAATGGAACCAACTACATGAGGAATGTGGCCAAGGGCATAAAAACCAGCCTTCACAGCAGGCAAATCTGCTGTATTTGGGAATCGTATGTATTGGTCCTTGTATAGCATCATTGCGGACACCACATCCCAGAGCACCATGCTGAATGTTGGTTGCGACATCCCACCGGCGGTGGCCACCGTGTATTGGAAAGAGCCCGTAGCGAAGAAATGCAGCGCTGCCATGATCTTCACGGTTGGGGATAGGGCAGTTGGATATGTGCGTTGAGGCCTCAGATGGGGCCCCAACTGAGCACACAACTCTTGCAGTGTAACGCGATCCAGACAAAATTTCCTGATGATGTCCACATCCTCCATGTCCGCCAGGACTGTGAAAGTCCGGTGCACATTTGGTCGTCGCCTACATGAAATGGGAGAGGACTAATGTTATTCAAATTACACAATGAGATGTGTCCGACTTCTCACATCTTGACTCACGCAGCAGAAACAATGAACGTACTCCAACAATTGCTGAATCCACAACTCAGATGCAGAGAGACATTCACCACATGTGTGTTTACAAGGGGTCATGTTGTACATACTGACTACCAGACAAACATATTCAGAGGTTGTGAATGGTACACCAATACATCTGGTGGCCCCAGGCCTAGGAGTAGGTGACACAGCACAGGTATGAGACAGCAACACTGCTGACTCATATGTAGCTGCTTTACCTGCCACACCTTCTTGCTTAAGTTGCCCAGACCACTAGTTATCATCACAATGTGCACAGTGTGTGTAAGCTGAGCACATATCCTACTTAAGCCAGCCATGGGCACAGTAACATACCACCATTATGTGTTCAGGCAATCATTACTGTTGTTTGATTAGCCATCTCACACATTAAGTTGATTCCAAAGATGAGACAACATCATACAACCAATAGATGTACATCCACACACATATCATAGGTGACGTGAGTAAGTGCATGTCAATGCATGTCACAGTTTCCACAGACATGGCATATGTGTAGGCATCAGTGAGTTTAATGTCACACCAGCATTCATTGTACAAAACAAGTGCATAAAGACACTATGGAGGCATAGTGTTCAATTGTTAAATTAGACCATTGCCATTGCTAGTGCATGATGTGCCCATAACCACGGTAGGCGTGCACCGCCACCGCGGGGCCACTCATTGGCCACACTTGAAAGATGCAGCATAGCGGTAGCGACCGCCTGTCCCCCGCGGTGTGACACCACCAATGCCATTGCAGCCAATGGGACCCGCGGTAGTGAAATGCAACTTTGAAAACCGCGGTGCCGCTCATTGGCCACACTTGAAAGATGCAGCATAGCGGTAGTGACCGCCTGTCCCCCGCGGTGTGACACCACCAATGCCATTGCAGCCTATGGGACCCGCGGTCGCGGTAGTGAAATGCTACTGTGGAACCCGCGGTAGGCGTGCACCGCCACCGCGGGGCCGCTCATTGGCCACACTTGAAAGATGCAGCATAGCGGTAGCGACCGCCTGTCCCCCGCGGTGTGACACCACCAATGCCATTGCAGCCAATGGGACCCGCAGTCGCGGTAGTGAAATGCTACTGTGGAACCCGCGGTAGGCGTACACCGCCACCGCGGGGCCGCTCATTGGCCACACTTGAAAGATGCAGCATAGCGGTAGCAACCGCCTGTTCCCCGCGGTGTGACACCACCAATGCCATTGCAGCCAATGGGACCTGCGGTCGCGGTAGTGAAATGCTACTTTGGAACCCGCGGTAGGCGTGCACCGCCACCACGGGGCCGCTCATTGGCCACACTTGAAAGATGCAGCATAGTGGTAGCGACCGCCTGTCCCCCACGGTGTGACACCACCAATGCCATTGCAGCCAATGGGAACCGCGATCGCGGTAGTGAAATGCAACTTTGAAAACCGCGGTAGGCATGCGTCGCCACCGCGGGGCCGCTCATTGGCCACACTTGAAAGATGCAGCATAGCGGTAGCGACCGCCTGTCCCCCGCGGTGTGACACCACCAATGCCATTGCAGCCAATGGGAACCGCGATCGCGGTAGTGAAATGCAACTTTGGAAACCGCGGTAGGCGTGCACCGCCACCGCGGGGCCGCTCATTGGCCACACTTGAAAGATGCCAGCCAGGTGGACCAATTGCAGCAGTTGCCTGCCACTGATACCAACCCAGGGGCCTATACATCTCTGTGGGAGAGCCACACATTTCACATGCATTCAGACACTGCAGACTGCCATTCCTCTACAACTGCAGATTTTGCTGTATCCTGGACCCAGTGATGGCGAGAACAGAGAATGTCAGGGCCTGCCCCTTCAATACAGAGGAGCTGGAGCTTCTGGTGGATGAGGTCCTTGCACAGTATGGGAGGCTTTTTGGTGCACCAGATGTACTGGTAAGTGTCCCTGATTCCAAGTCTGAGAGTGATCAAAATGATACCATGATGTTGCTGTGCAGTAGTATGTGCCTGTGAGTGCAAGTCGATGTACAGGCATCCTAATAGTTGACATGGCATGCTCCATACATGTTCTGTGGGACTTGACTTTGATTATGTGTAGAAAATGGACACTCCTACAGCCATTCTTGCACAAACTTAATGAACATGTTGGTCTGAGACTAGGTGATGTAAATGTGTGTTACACTGCCATGCATGCTAACTTCATGTCAATGGTGTCTGTAGGCTTATTTCCACACCTACATAAGTTGATTGTAGGTAGGGGGAGACATGCATTGTTTAAACAGCCACCCAGATACGATGGTGTTCTGAAACAGCACAAGTCGGGACTGATTTTTACTGTGCCATGTTATGTGACTGTCCACTCACTCTTCACAACCTCATATGTGACTGTTGAAATGTATATTGGTATGGAGCACTAACTTATGTGTGTTGACTATTTCTTAAGTGCACTATGTTGATGTGAGCATCATGCACAATAGTCCAATGCATGAGTGGAACCCACTTGATGTTAATGCAACAATAACACTTCACATCAATGTAAGTAGTAGATGTCATCCTTACATTGATTTGAACATGTGTTCAGTCTCGCATGTGTTGCCACTTTTCACCCTCTCATGCTGTACATCCATGTGATTTATCTGAGGGACCATGTTGAGCCGCACTGTGAGTTCCTCTGGCCTGCACAGACACTGTCCAATGTTACTCTGAGCCATGCCTAACTGGACTGAGTCAAACATGTGTTTAGTCCACACACCTAATACTCACTGAGCCATCATAGTCCTGAGAATTGCACAATCGAGGACTTAACAATGTGAGAAGTGCGTGATAAATCAGATTATGTCCCAATATGTTTCATGAGAAATGCATTGAGCCATTCACAGGCCAAGGGCATCATGGGGTGTGTAGTGGTGGACATAGTGAGTCTGCCACTACACTTCATTATTACTGTATTGCATGTCATGCTCACTCACATACTGCATCACAGATGAGGGCCTTCTGCACATGGCTGTCTGTGCTGCCATCGTGCATGTGTATGAGATGGCCATGTACTGTGTGCCTTGCCATACATGCATTCATTTCTGTGTAGTATTGTAATGAACATGTACTATGTGTCATGCTGTATGGCCTCTGATGAAGATGTAGCGATTTGTGTGCCATGCATTTATGTTCTCCTGTGCTGACACACAGTGTGAATGACACAGGGTCTCTGATACTTCCTTTTCTTGTCTCCTATGCCTGCAGCTGAAGGTCCACCAGCGTAAGGCCGCATGGAAGAACATTGCACGGAAGGTGCGGACTCTGGGTGTATCCAACAGACGGCACACACACTGCCACAAGAGGTGGGACGACATCTCCCGTCTGAGCAGGACCGTGGCAGAGATGACGGTGGGGCTGGTCCCTCGCAGTGGCAGGTTGGCGCGCCGAACAATGACTCCACTAATGTCCCGCATCTTGTCTGTGATACAGCCAGAGCTGTATGAACGTTTGAGGGACCATCAGCAGGGAGTAAGTGGTGAGTATTCTGAGTAGGCTGACTTTGGGTGTGAGTGACTGCATGAATGGCGACCGTGAGACATTGCTGATCTTGCTGCTGTGTAAATTTTTAGGAACTACTTCTCAGTGGCCTATGTGTTCAGTGCAGGTGTCATGTATTTTCCCATAGATGGACTTGATCATGTGTTTCATACAATGGCCCTTGCCATTGCATGATGAGATGTGGCCTTATGACATCTTCTGCATTCTGGGTGTCATGGACATCACCAGGCAGTGTACAGCAGTGTGCATCATGTCAGTGTGCATTTAACGATGTGTGCACTACAGGACTTGTTAATGGTGTGAAGTACACATCTGACACCAATGTGCATCAGTTTGCAAGATCAATTGCTCACCTTGTCAGACATCAGTAGCTCATGGACATTATTAAGTAGAAATTTGAATCTGTATCTGTGTTGTCCCCTTACAGTGACTCCATATGTGACAGAGGCAACATGCTGAGATGTATGCCTCTCTCACATACAGGCACGTGGGTATGCTTGCAGAGATGTTTAGGTTACATTACAAGGAGGCAGGGACCTGCTATTTGCCGGTGTGAACCTCACATGGCTCATTGATGTAAACAATGCATATTTCCATGCATCTTCTGTGTTCAGCATGATTGTTGCACATGCAGACTGCACAGGGTGTTGTGCAACTTGGGGTTGTCATTATCTAGTCTAGTTCTGTGCTTGCATTTGATGTTTGTGTGTATGGCACTGTACTGAACCTATGTCTCTGTCCATTGCAGCATCTACCGAGTGCACAGAAGGCCATGATACGGACACCAGTGCTGAAGCATGTGGCACGCATGAAAGCCATGAGATCACTGACACTGATGTGACCAGCGCCTCGGAGGGGGGACAGGAGTGTCCTTGAGGACTCATGCGCAGAAAGCACAACCTCAACATCATCGGACTCCAGTGGGGAGTCAGCGACAATGGTGGTCACAGGGAGTGACAATGCTGCCTCTTCCTCCACCACACATCGGCCAGTGCACACCATCCCAGCTACTACCACTAGTGCTGTCCGTGCCCGCAGGGCTGTTAAGGGTAGAGTCGCCTCACCCGAGGCACCGCTGCCCCTGTCTCCCCTGCTGCCCTCAGTGTTGAGGCGATTGAACTCTTGCGCCAGCTGTGTGTGGGTCAGACAGCTCTCCTAAATGCTTTCCAGGATCAGGACAAGAAGTTGGGACAGGTTCTGGCATTTATGGAGGGCATTCATTCGGACGTGGGTGGGCTACACAGGACTGTCCAGGGTTTGTCCTCCACCGTGACGGCAGCCATTCAGCTATCACAGCATCCAAGTCCAGCCCCAATGCCTTCACCAACCACCCTGCCAGTGGCAACCCCTGAGGGGAGTGACCACACAACTGAGCCCTCAGGTCCCGAGTCGTCGACACCCAGCACACGACAGCAGCGCTCCAAGCGTGCAAGACCACAGACACCATCCCCAAAAAGTGACACAGGCACACAGGGACGCAAAGAGAAAAGCCCTTCACATGACACTCAGGGGCATCAGGCAAAGAAGCAGGCCTCTAGCTCACGGTCCACAAGATTGCACCCATCACAAGAGACTCCCATCCACACAACTGCTCCAAGTGACAGACAAACAGTTGGCATGCCTGATGTGGTGCTGATGCCGCTGAAGGGAAAGCACATAAAGCAACCTAAGACTGCTTCACCCAGGACCTCTACTCCCACCCACACCCCTGTGAAGCATGGTCAGGAGAGCAATGTGAGTCGTTCACCAGGGCCAGGGGATGGAGGGCAAAAGGCAAGCAAAAAGCAAGGCGAAGTCCATATCCCGCAAATCCCCACAAGGAGGGCCACCTGCACCTGTCGCACCTTTGGTGGAGAGGGACTCTGTTGTGCCAGACACACTTCCCACTACTCCCAAGACACTTCTGCAATATCGTATACCCAAGAAGTGTAGAGGCAGCCCTCAACATTCACCCTTACCCACTGTGTCTCACGGCAGCGTCTCTCCGCCTCCACATGCCACCATGCCACCCGATCCGAGCAGCCCTACACCTGCCACAGCCACTACTGCCTCTGTGTCTCATGGCAGCATCTCTCCACCTCCACGTGCCACCATGACACCCGGTACAAGCAGGCCTACACCTGCCATAGCCACTACTGCCTCTGTGTCTCACGGCAGCATCTCTCCGCCTCCATGTGCCACAATGCCACCCGGTACAAGCAGGCCTACACCTGCCACAGCCACTACTGCCTCTGTGTCTCGTGGCAGCATCTCTCCGCCTCCACGTGCCACCATGCCACCGAGTAGAAGCAGGCCTACACCTGCCACTGCCACTACTGCCTCTGTGTCTCATGGCAGCATCTCTCCGCCTCCACATGCCACCATGCCACCCAGTAGAAGCAGGCCTACACCTGCCACGGCCACTACTGCCACTGTGTCTCATGGCAGCATCTCCCCGCCTCCACGTGCCACCATGCCACCTGGTCCAAGCAGCCCTACGCCTGCCACAGCCACTGCTGACTCTGACTCTGACGAGCCTCTCTCGCCCAGGTCCAGTTCCGCCAGTGGCCACGACAATCAGCCACCTCCCAGTCCAACTGACAGGCAAGTCTGAGGCACAGACCCCCTCCCATACCCATCTCTCCCACAGCGGTGCCTGGACTGCGCTTTGATAGCCCCGGTGCTTTGTTCATTCACATGGCAGTGTACAGTGTTCCACATTCACTGTAAACATTTTCATGCACACATGTGCATTGTTTGGACTGTGGACTGGCCAATGGCCTTTTATTTGTTTGACATTTTGTGCCTATCAGGTTATTTTGCAATAAACACTGTTACTCCTGTTGTATCGTTTGTTACTGCCCTTGCTTAATTAAACATTTTGATGTGTGGGTATGGATGAATGTGCCACATGCTCTGCATGGCACTTCCACATTGCCATTGACTTTATTCACTTTGTCATTGTTTGGCAAACGTAACACACACTTTTGGTCTGCTTTACTCTGAGGTTTGGGGGTGCAATGATGTTTGTGGGTGTTGATGTACTCTTGCAATCATCATTTGCTGTTGATTTCAAAATGATTGTACACATGTCATGTTAGGGGGCTATACCACAACAGAGATGAATTCTACACACAGTCTAACTTGCGGGGTGTCCAAGTTTGGTGATGTCTGTGTGATGTGTTTGGATGTGTGGACAGCAGTGTGTGTGTGGTAATCTTGTGAAGGCCTGTCTTCGTACTCACATGGGTATATTTGGATGTGTGCAGTTGAGTGGTCACACAGTGTGCTTGGCCTGTCCTTGTCAGTGGTATTGAGGTGTATGTGGCCCTGTACATGCCAACTACAAACATGTATGTTACAGGTGGGGTTTGGCCCCTACTACTCATCTTGGCAGTGGCAGGAATGGGGTTTCACACCACAGGCAGCTTTTTGGCATTACTTTGCAGGTGGGGTTTGCCCCCTAATACTCATCTTGGCAGTGGCAGGAAGGGGGTTTCACATCACAGGCACCTATTTGGCATTACTTTGCAGGTGGGGTTTGCCCCCTAATACTCATCTTGGCAGTAGCAGGAAGGGGGTTTCACAACACAGGCAGCTTTTTGGCATTACTTTGCAGGTGGGGTTTGCCCCCTAATACTCATCTTGGCAGTGGCAGGAAGGGGGTTTCACATCACAGGCACCTATTTGGCATTACTTTGCAGGTGTGGTTTGCCCCCTAATACTCATCTTGGCAGTGGCAGGAAGGGGGTTTCACAACACAGGCAGCTTTATGGCATTACTTTGCAGGTGGGATTTGCCCCCTAATACTCATCTTGGCAGTGGCAGCAAGGGGGTTTCACAACACAGGCAGCTTTTTGGCATTACTTTGCAGGTGGGGTTTTCCCCCTAATACTCATCTTGGCAGTGGCAGGAAGGGGGTTTCACAACACATGCACCTTTTTGGCATTACTTTGCAGGTGGAGTTTGCCCCTACTACTCATCTTGGCAGTGGCAGGAAGGGGGTTTCACAACACAGGCAGATTTTTGGCATTACTTTACAGGTGGGGTTTGCCCCCTAATACTCATCTTGGCAGTGGCAGGAAGGGGGTTTCACATCACAGGCACCTATTTGGCATTACTTTGCAGGTGGGGTTTGCCCCCTAATACTCATCTTGGCAGTGGCAGGAAGGGGGTTTCACATCACAGGCACCTATTTGGCATTACCTTGCAGGTGTTGTTTTGCCACAATACACCTATGAACTTGTTCACATACATCACTATCCCTGAATGTCAGATGGGCACACATTTTGATGTTGAACAGGGTGGGATGGTAGGAGCTGTGATGGTATCAGGTAATGTCAGCTGCTACCAACAGAGGCACACAATGTACATTTGGGCCAGGGCCAACACAATCCTTACACGTCCCTGTGACTGCCCATGCGTGCCGCTGGCCCTGCCTACTGGATTGTGCAGAACTTTTCCCGCATCTTCACCGCTGCGGTGACGTGACCGGGAGGATGCGGTGATGACGTTGTTGATGGATGGCCCCGATGCGGAGGTGTGGCATTGACGTACCTGCGGTGTTGTCGACGGCGGCGGCGTCTTTGTTGATCGCGGATCAGGAACAGCAGCGGTAGGGCTTGTAGAGCAGGATCCATTGCGGTAGCGAACGCGTGGAGTTGTGTGTTATTGCCGTTTTCCTCCGCAGTATTGTTTCCGCCGTGTTTCAATGGGTGGTTTCTCCGTTGCGGTCCGATTGCCTATTTGAGGCATTGTGATTCGGACGGCGGTCTACACATCATTCCGCACAGCGGTCTCCCGCTATTGGCTACGTCCGCTGTCGTCGCGGAACCAAGGTACTGGCGGTACTGAAAACTCTGCGGCGGTAGGGATTTGGCCTATGTCTGCCCATCGTAATATGGCGGTCGGGGAGTCGCGACCGTGGTTGGCAAAACAGCACCCGCCAGGCCGGCGGAAGCCACCGCAGCCACATCGGTGCCGATCCGCCCGCCATCGTAATCGTCCCTTTAGACATTTACTTTTCTGCAACTATGTGCACAGCCATTGGCCAATATAAATTTTATCACAAAGCCCTAAAAAAAGATGACAACATTAATGACTATGTTGCTGCACTTAAAAAATTGGCCTTAGCATGGCGATTTGGCAGATTGCATGATGAACTGATTAGAGATCAAATAATTATGCACAAAACAACTCAAACAAACAAGACAGGTTATGTATGAATGAGGAATCAGATTTCAAGGAAGTAATTGCAATAGTAAAGAAAGCGGACAAACTGGTAGATGTGCTAAGGCTGTTTTGAAGGAAGAGGAAAGCAAAGACGTGGGAAGAGTACGGAATTAAAAATGAGGTAAGTATACTAAAGTTTGGTCATAAGAAAGGATAGTCTGCAGACATCTGGCTTCTCCAGCACCCTTTATTTTGGACATTTTTAGCGGAGACCAGTAGATCCTGTGTAATGTAAAAGTGGTTCCTTCTGAGTGCAGCAGATTTAATCAGTGGGTAAAGAAGGTCTAGAGATACTTGCCATAAATCTTTCAGCTCTTCATTCGGCAAGCAGTTCTCCCAGACCCGATATGGCTTTTCGATTTTCCTTTCCACTGCGGTTAAGAGATGGTTATACCATAAAGCGACTTCTTTCTTCCTCAAAGTCAACTCTTGTAATTCGTTTTCCATAGGGTTATCTTCATGGACGGACCGGCATTGACTCTTACACCAGGATGAAAGCTGGTAAAACTTAAACCTAGACAGAGTCCCCATCGTGGTATGACACCAAAACTCCCATGGAAGACACTTATTATCCACAATGACATCCTTCCAGTGTAAGACTCCAGCTGTTTTTAAGGGAATAGCTAAGGCGTCCTTAAGACACTCAGGGGTCCCAGGGGAGTCCCACACCGGAGCCCAGTCACTATAGTACGGAAGTCCTAAACAATTTCGACAATCTGACCATAACTTAGCCGCCATACGCAGTGTCTTCAAGCGAACTTTTTAAAAACAATTTGGAGAGCCAAATTTGTACATGAATCCTGACTCCGCCAGCCCAACTAACATGGCTTTAAACATTCTGCCAGTCAGAGATTCATCTGGAGCAAGCAACAACATCCTACTGTTTTTTAATTGATAGACCCAACAATAAAGCTGGAGATCTGGGAGGCCCATGCCTCCCTGGGTTAGTTTGCGTCTTAATTTTTTCCAAGACAGCCTTATCCCTTTGCCAGACAAAAATAAAAGAGGATATCTTGCACTGGATTTTAAGGATATCAGCTTTAGAAAATTCTAGGGGAATATTATTAAAGAGATATGTATATTTCGGGAGAACACACATCTTGATTAGATTAACCCGTCCAAAATGGGAAAGTGGAATATTCTGCCATCTTTTTAATAAAACGTCTACTTCCTTCGAGACTCTATCCAGATTATTTCTGGGGATTTTGTTCAGGTCCTGAGTAATTATGATACCCAGATATCTAAGATCACTAGCAAAAATCCTCTCCTGATCAGTGATGTTCCATGCCATAATTTCTGTCTTATCATTATTTATTTCATATCCAGAAAATTTCCGAAAGTCTGAGCTTCCGAGAATAGCTCCGGGAGAGTAATATTAACATTAGTAGATAGTAACATCAAATCATCTGCATATAATGCTAATTTCCTTACAAATCCATTTATTTCAAAAGGGGCAATCTTTTTATTCAATCTCAAACCATGGGCAAAGGGTTCAATATACAGATCGAACAAAAATGGGAGACAGGGGGCAACCCTGCCTGGTACCACGCCCTATATTGATGACAGGGGAGAGACTACCGTTAACTAGGATCTGAGCCCGTGGGGATTCGTATATTTTCTTGATGACCTCCCTGAACCTGTCCGTAAAGCCAAAAGCCCTCAAAGTCCTATCTAAAAAGAGCCAATTAACACGATCAAAGGCTTTGGCAGCGTCAACCGTAATAACTGCTAGGGGGAGATTCTGAGAGGACGCCAGATCCACCGCCCCTATTAAAGTGTTAATCAGTTCTGACATCTGCCTACCCGGGAGAAAGCCTTTTTGATCCTCATGGATTAATGACCCCACAACCTTGTAGAGCCGCTTATTTAGAATCCCAGCAAAGACCTTATAATCTACGTTTAATAATGATATTGGCCGATATGATTGACACTGCATTGGGTCTTTACCGGGCTTCAAAATCAGAGTAATTACTGCATCTCTCCAAGAGTCCGGTAGAGGTGATCTACCTTCTAGAATCTCGTTATATAAATTCAGCCAAACCGGAATGATTTCCTCTTTCAGCATAGAATAAACCTCACTTGGGATCGCATCAGGACCTGCAGCTTTCCCCTTTTTTGTTGACTCCAAAACATCTAGAATCTCACTCCCTGTTATTTTTGATAGAAGGAAATCTTGATTAGCCTCAGTCATTTTTGGCAGATGTTTCTCTTTAAGCCATCCATCAATACATTCCTCCTTGCCCTGAAGTCCTTCTCGGTATAGTTCCTGAAAAAATTGCACAAAAGCCTGTTCTATGATCTTTTTCTCTTCTATGGGTTGTGTACCCACTTTGATCTTCTTAATATAGTTATTGGCTCTATCCACCCTAGTCTTCTTTGCAAGAAGCTTACCACAGTTCTCCCCTTGGTCAAAATCTCTCATTTTACTTGCCTCCCATTTTTGACTTAAGATTTCCTCCGACTTAAGCCTAAACTTCAACTGAAGTTCCTCAACTCTCTTTATTAAATTCGGGCTCCCAGCTTGAGAAGAACTACTCGCCTTTAGATCTGCTTCAGCACCTGCTATTTGTAATTCTAGGTCTGCCAGTTCTTTTCTCTCTGCTCTAGCCCAACCAACCACTGCCCCCTTTAAAATCCCTCTTAACCAGGCCTTGAAAGTATCCCAGATGATATGCAGCGAGGTAGACCCTAAGTTGTTCTGAAAAAAGGAAGCTGTCTCAAATTTTAAGAAGCTAGAAGTTGAAGATTGCAGGAGAAATCTCCTGTTTTGTGTCCATCTCCTCAAAGTGAGATCTGGAGGGAATTTCAAATTAAAAACTATAGCAGCATGGTCAGATAAATGTATAGGCAAATATTTGATTAGGCTAACTTTCTCAATTTCAGAGGATTCCATAAACTTATAATCAATTCTAGAATAATGCGAATTCTTTTTACTATAAAAGGAGTATTCCCTCCTGTCTCCCATTATATTTCGCCACACATCGCTGAGATTAAAATTTTTTAGTATAGTCAAGAGGTGAGCTTTGACTCTGGGAACTGCTATCTGTGTTCGAGGGGAGGATCTATCAAGCTTGTTATTTAAAAGGACATTAAAGTCCCCACCCAGTATCAGCGGGGCCTCATAGTCAGCCAATGCAAGACAAAGATGTCTGCGATGTGGTTCCCAGAATGCAGATGACATCCATGTATTTGCTGCCTGCCCAAAGATTCAGGAGTTTTGGAGTTCCGTGGGTAAGATAATATCAAGGGTTATGGGACGATTTGTGGAGGTAAGCCCATCTCTTATCTTATTTGGTATTATTTTCATGCCGGGTGGGGTGCAAACCCCTATTGGGGCTCAACATAAACTGGTGTTTTATTTAATTCTGTTGGCCAGGAGAGAGATTTGCAAACTGTGGCGTCAGACAGCCCCTCCCTCGTGGAATGCATGGTGGAACTCTGTAAGATATTTTAGAGCTCTAGATCAGAGTGTTAATGAATATAGAGGAAAGTTGGATGCTGGCCTATTCTGGAATTTGTTGGATGACTCACCTCTTGATTAGCTAGATAAGCCCAAGATTTAGGATATAGGATAATTTCCGACGATTAAAACCTCTGGGTCAGCTCAGGTTGTGTACACGGGGGCCTCCCGTTAAAAGCGACGGCTGAGATTGGGATCACCAAAGTTATAAGCACCTGAGGTGGACCAGGTCGAGAGGTTGTTGTAGCTGTGGAGGTCATATGAGGGGGAATAAAAAAAAAAAAAAGAAAGGATAGTCTGAGAGGAAACAAAGGGGAAAGTGATAGATGTGGTTGTAATGATCATATGACCAATAACAAAAACTGCCCTGCTTTACATCAAATATGTTCCGGATGTGGGGACAAAGGCCAATTTTATAGCGTGTGTAGTAGACGGTGTGATGCCAACGTTAAGTGTGTTGTAGCAGCAGATTCTGAGTTCTCTAATGATTCAAAGAACAAAATAACATAAAGGTTAGATAAGGATGATGATTGTGTTTTGAGTATGGGGCAGAATGTGGTAGCAATGCGCGCACTGATGAAGAAGAAACCCATCTGTGACATGACCTTGGGAGGCATAAAGATGAATATAGTGGCTGATTCCGTGTCTGTATATTTAATTGTAAAGGAAGAGGTGAGGAAGAATCTTACAAAAGGGGAACCTAGTGACTGGTGTAAATCCTGAGAGTTTTACTGGAAATGCATTGAAATGCTAGGGTTCAGGATGCTGATGTTTTCGTTTAAGGATAGGAGAGCCAAATCTAAATTATACAGAGCGAAAAGAGAACTGTCAGTCGTATGGTGAACATATCAGGGTGAGTTTGGATTGATACACATACCTAGTCATTCTGTGCCCGTGATGTTAGTGAAGGAAAATGATTTTGTTAGTAAAATATTGGAAACTTATCCCACAGTTTTTTAATGGAATATTGGAAAGTTAGATGGATTCAAACATAATATAATATTGAAGCAAAATGCTTAACCTTGTATCCACAAAGCAAAAATATTCTGTTTTCTATAAGGTGGGAGGAGTACCAAGATATACGTAAATTAAATGATGCTGGTGTATTTGAACAGATTGAGACGTTAGATTGGGTGGCACCTTTGGTTGTGGCAAGACGGGTGAATGGTAAGGTAAGATTATGTGTTGATTTGAGGGACCTTAATACAAACATATTAGTAGATAGATTTCTAAAATCAGTTAGGTATTGTCATAGATCAAAGATATGTAGTGAGGTTCAAAAATAGACATCACTGTTGCCTACTATGAAGTACCTCTACATCCAGATATGCTGCCGTACTTCAGCGTTCTGGAATTTGAGTTGCAGTCCATGAGAGAAGTCGGTGGCGGCAAGTAGCAGCAGCAAGGCAGATGTCGTTCTGTGTATGGGGCTGCAAATAAAGGAATAACTGTCAGAATAATTATTTGTGAAAGCTCAGTTTGTAAGACACATATGCACAATGTTAAAGTCTGTATGCCTTTAAACACTTATGCTTCCTAGCATCACCAGTGGTTGCCAGTCCAAGAGCGAAAACAGTTGAAAGTATTATTGGCTCATTCGTCCACAAGCAGTTTGGGAGCAAAGCCTCATGTTATCCGAGAAACACAATTCATGCTTCAACCTCTCTAAGGCAACTATGATCAGCAAGTTTTCATTCTCTAGCTATACAGCAGTTCTTATACCAAAATTATGTACCTTCAAAAAGGTGGTAAGGTGCACCACAAGCATTAATAATGACACCAAACACTATTTAATTGTGGCTTGGGTACCCTCTTTCAAGCATCTTTTTCTGCTAATCTCTCTCTAAAGAAACTCCTCTCTTCCTTCACCTCCAGATTAATCCCTGCAGTCTTGTTCTAAAGAGCCCTTCTCAATCCTGGGCTCTGCATATCCTCTGACATCAAGAATCTTTGTCCCCCAGTGGTGGTCTTCTTGGATTGCCTCCTGTGGTCCAGTATATTGAGGGATAGAGTAAGTCATGGGTGAATTTCTGTAGTGCTCTGTGTGTCCCCTGATCACCCCAGGGAGTTTAAGGCTCTAACCATTGACCCTGGATCTCTGACTCATCTGTTACCCTAATATCAAACCAAAGTCAATGATGGACATTTTCACTGGATTAACAGTAGTTGTAAATGGTCCTTGGTGTCTTTGTGAGGAGAAAGGCCAGGAAACATGTACAAAACAAAGACTGATGGCTACATAAGACAGCAAGTGTGAATGTTTCTGATTCCCAAATTTACCTGTGCAGTAGTTGACACCCCCTGAACAGTCTGTGTTTTCTACAGTAGGTCACCTTTATAAACATTGCATAAAAAATGGGGAATCAGAAGATATTCTGTAAGGCTGAAGCCTCTAGTATTACCGTAGGGCTGGAACAAAAACAGTCACTTGTAAGAGAAGCCTCTCCCCGATCTCTTTCAGCTCAGTTTTTATAAAGAATTCAAACCAGTTCGCCCACTTCATTGCCTTGGGCGCAGCGGCATTTCAAACATAGTCTGATGCCAGCTCAGCTCCTCTGCTTAGTTCTGTTTTTGCCAGGGGATAAGGGCGTACCCACCTCTTTGAAGAAGTAGAACAAAAAAAACTGAAATGTCATCCAGTTTAGGGGAATATCCATTGTCACCCGGCCTGCCCTGTATCCGTGTCGCTCTGTTCACACCGTTTCACACTTACTTGAGCCAGTTGGCAGTTCCTTCTCTTTGGTCATAAACTCAGAATATTTCAACAACTGAAATACAATTTTTTATGCCAATTATGAGCCTACGTAAATCAGCATCAGTGAAAAAAAAGTGATCTTAGTTAATCATATTAGCCACAAATGTGCCCTCCCCTCACCTCAAAAACATGGCCTCCTTTTTTCCAGCTCCTGTCCTTCACTCGCACCAAGGACCAGCAGTGGTTGGGCCCGCGTGGACTCCGGACAGATTATGCTAACAATGGTATACCAATCCCGACTGACTAAAGTGTGAAAGGCCACTTTAATAAGATAGGTCTTGAAAGTAACATATCGCCTTAAGCATGACATCCAAAAATAAAACCCATTTCATTAATATGAAATAATACCTAACCGGCCCTCCCTTAAACCTCCCACTGATAGCCTTAATATCCAAATATGTCAATTCCTGTGCCTTGTTATCCCTAATTGTCCTCACATGTCCTCTATGTGCCCAAAAGTCAGCTGATTTTCCATTGCCACCCCTACTCCATCACTATTAACCTTTGCTTGGTATTTACTCCCATCTTTCACCAAACCTCCAAGCTCCTCTGTATCACATCAGTCAATCCATCCTCCACTCAGGACCTCCCTTATGAAAGGGGCCTTTCACTTAACTAAGTGTCTGATGTAAATGGTGCCATCTGTCTCGATTGGAGCCTGGTGGGAGATGGCACTGAAAGGTCTACCCCAGGATTATATGGTCAATGGTAACTCTGAGAGGCAGACTGGGCAAGAGATAGGTCAGATGGTGTAGTGGGTGCTGTCCTAGGTGGTAAAGGCTAGGGTGCAGGGAACCTTAGTCCTCTTTGGGTTCTCTCGGTGGCCTTTAGTGTTTCTGAGGTCAAGTTAGAGGCCTAAATGTGGGGGATGGCGTGGACTGGAGTTCACTGTAGTGGGAATAAATAATGGAAGTAGTGGTGGGTAGTGGTGGTAAATAGTATGTGGCAGAAAGAAGGCAGAGGAAAGTTTCAGTTAGCGAAGCACTAAGTTCATTTCAGGAGACAGGGAGGCCAAATCTCTTAGGTTTGGGGTGTCGGAAGAGGGCTGGCTTCAGTAGAATTGAGTCCTAGGCATAGATTGGAGGTGTGAAGGCATCCAGCTGGCTGAATGTAAAAAGTTCTACAATGTGAGGACTGCAATCCCCAATTTTAATTTCCCACCCCTGGTGTCCTTAGCCTGAATAAGCACTGTTGGATGCAAGGCTATCAGAAAGCACTAACCATGTAGTCCGGATCCAACAGGAACATTGAATGTTGCATACTTCACTGATATCAAAATGTTGGTTATCGGTAGACCCCAGGAAAGGGGAATGGGATACGAGAGAAAACAGAGACACTGGATGTCACCGCTCTGGCTCGTCATTGCCCTGGGCACTGACTTCGGCTGGTAAAGAGCGATATCAAAACACAAGATCTTTAGTATCTTATCGATTGTGTTATAGTCTTTAAATGATACACATTCAGAATATCTCTGTGTTTCTGAGTCTCTAAGTTCTATTCAAACTCTGACATTCCTGCAAACTGAAACATAAATATTATCTATAAAACTAAGGTCAAAAGTATTTGGACGTGTCTTACTTCTTTTACTGATAAAGTAGCAAACTTCTATATGGGGAAATGTATTCACAGTTGTTACTTCAACTGTAATATAACAAACTTTCACCTGGAAGACAAGCACTTCCTTTCCCCAACCGAAATTGCCTCCTTCATACAATAAATATATGCATCATTGAAATATATCAAAGGTTTTGAAATTGATGAGGTTGATTGATACCTGTTCTCAAGTAGATAAACAAAGACGAATAGTTCTGAAACCGTACTCGAGCAGTAGAGTTTGTCCTCAAATAGGATTGGATATCTAAGGAAGCTCCTCTGATTTCAGTCCAGACTTCCATCAATTCCAACAAATGATCACAAACAGTGTCCACGGTTTTCCATAACCTCCGGCAACGTGGTCCTGGTGGCAGCAACAATGTTTAATGCTTGACTAGCAAGGCCACTCTAGACGACAAGAAACTTTTACTCAGTAACTTCAATATGGCCACCACCACCGACAACTATTATGAGATTCCTGCAGCCTCACTGGACAGTTAGTTTCCTGGATTGTCTATCTTATTTAGTGCATCCTGCAAAGAGGCGACGTGTCTCAGCAAGCAGGGCTAACAGTCCGCACGCACGGCCAGCCTTTCTTTCCTCTGTATCGGCAGAGTATTGTGTACATGTGCCTGCCGCATGCAGGAAGCTGGCTCTTTATAAAGTGGACCAAAAAGAGGTACACTGTTTAAAGAGTCCAGGCAAACCTCAAAGAAATTAGGCACAAATGACACCACAAATGTTCTTTTTTGTGGTAGAGTGGGCGAGCAGTTAGGCCTATCAGAGGGTAGTGCTGAGCATTTATCGCATACACTGAGGCAGTAAATGAGACACACACTCAATAAAGAAATGCATCATCAATTTATAAAAACAGCACTTACTTTTATATGAATATAGAAACCAAGATCATTGGAATCAGGTAAGTACTTCCTGAGTTATTAATTTTTACAGTTTTCAAAAGTTGACACTGAAATTTTTGGGAGCCGTAATGTTATCCTATGGGGGAAAAACATGTGCTGCATTCAGGCACTAAACAGTGACTTATAGGACTGTTCTCCAAGACTTAAGGTGAGTATGGGGCAGGGTCCAAGGCCACACCAACAGGTCACCTCGGGAGGCTCTGGGGAGTCCGGGTGCAGAGGTGTGTCATGGCCTCGGGTGTCCCATTCACTTCAATGGGGAACGGCCCGGTTGGAAAGAGGCTGCAAGCTGGGACTGGGGGACCCGCAGGGGAGTTCGACCCTTGAGATGGTCGGGCATGTGAGGACACCATTGGTTTACTTCTCCTCGAGCTGTGGGGCTCGGATGCAGAGGTGTCTTTTGGCATCGGGTTCAGTGCTGGAGTCTCTCGGGGTTGGAGGAGGCCTGCAGAAAGTGGCTGCAGGCGGTGACTGGAAGTCCAGTCTGGCCAGACCCAAGGATGGGCTCAGCTCTTGTGGGTCTGGGGACCCTGTTGGCACATCACCTCCCTTGGACTCCTGCTGTGGAGCGCAGGTGTATAGGTACTTTGTGGCGTCGGGTGGAGGCTTTCGCAGACTCACTCTTTGTCTTTGTTTCTACTGCACAGGGGCAAACAGGACAGCTGGACCACTGTCGATGTGGGTCTCACTGTCCCTGAAGTCCCTAGACGTGCAGGTCAGTCTTCCTTGGAATCGGTGTCCAGATTTGACACAACAAGCCTTGGTTGCTGCAAGGGGTCTAGTACCGCAGGTATTGGTACTTTGCGGCCTCAGTCGGTCCTGACATCCCCACACTTGGACGGAGGACGGGTCTGAGCTGTAGGAGCACTGCTACCTCTACCTGGATGGCTGCTGCATTGGTAGTCCCCTTAGGTGGCAGTTCGGTGTACCTGGCCTTGCTTCTTTGGTGCCTGCGGCTGAAGGGGAGTAGCTCTTCTACTCCAAGGGAGTTTCTTTGGTGATTGTCGAAGCATCGGCAGTGCTCTGGGTTTCTTGGAGTCTGCACAGGTCAGGTGCAGCAGGCAGGCCAGTGGGATGGTGCCAAGTCAGTCATGCTCCTAGATTGTCAGGTCAGCAGTCTTCTTCTTTGTCCACGTCTTTTTGTCTGTCGAAATCTAAAGCCCTGACATCAGGGGTCCCCTAAACAGTGGCAGTGCGTCCATTAGGGCGTGTGGGCGTTGACCCACAAGCCGCCCGCAGCTCCCTCTGCGTCTCTGAACTTAAGTAAACTCTCAGTTTATTTAAGTTCAGAGACGCTGAGGGAGAACTGACAATCATGTCAGTCAGCATGAAGTCGGACCGCCCACCCCCTTCAGAGTCTGAAGGGGGTGGGCGGTCCGGCGTCATGTTGACTGACATGCATTGTCAGACATGGGGCATGCAGCAACTGAGCAGAAGTGCGCATGACTGGTGAAGGTCAGCTAATTTTTCCGACCAGCCCAGTCATGCGCACTAGTGTCTGCTCAGGCTGGCGTCTGCGCATTAGGAGAGCGAGGGTTGAGTATTGGCTTAGAAGGGTTGCCACTCCAGTGCTGTTCCTGTTTAGAAGAGGCGCCATTGCGCCAACGCGGGACCCCGCCGAGGAGCAGAGGTGAGGCGGCGCGGACCGACGCGGTCAGGTAAGTGTTCTTTTTTAAAATTTTAATCTCCCCCCCGGCCCCCACCCACGCGCGACCCCCGCGAGTATTACTGGTCGCGACTGTAATTTTGCCCTCATGGTCCTTACCCCGCCCCCCTCCAAGAGCCGGTATCTGTGTTTTCTGGCGAGCAGGTCACATCGCACACAATCGATGGAATAGAATGTTCGGTGTGACCTACCCAGCATAAGAAGGGCGCGCAACAACTCCCTACTGCCTTGTACATTTCAACAGCATGCAGTGGTGCCGGCTGCACAGCTGGGATTTAAGCACCAACCCAGTCTGCGCTCTAAATGGAACGGGACTCTTACGCGGGATTTAAAGGTATTTGAGTGGATATGGGTGCAGTTTTGGGAGGGCGTATTTAGAAGTGCACGGGTGAAGTGTGCAGTCTGAAAGTCCCTGCTTCACCCCTGGGAAGAAGCACATGCGTGCATTGACACCTTTGTGGTTATTGGGAGGAAACCCTTCTCTTCTAGACGCTCGGAGAAGCCTGCATTAGAACACTTGGCGCTAGGTTTGAAATAAAGACCCGCATGAAAGATCCCGTATTTCGAGTTGTATGCTGGTCAGATATACGCTAGACTGTCAATAATATTAATATGTCAGTAGCCGATTGTATCAGTTTAAGTATTGGCGAGGATGTGGCGTTAGAGCCAGAGCTGCCGATTTTGCAACTGGGTCTCGGCGTTGGCTCAACATCCCGTGATTCTGGGCAAATCATCAGTCTCCCCGTGCCTACAAAGTGACCCTGTGTAAAGTAACTGGTGCTCGTGTAAAGCGCTCCTATACCTTCAGGTCGAGTTCGCGCTATATAAAAACTGAAAGCATGAATACATTTATAAATCGGCGGGTGAGCAGCAAAATATCTCTATATTTTAAATATATGTTGTTGTTGCTCTAAACATAGGCGAGATTAAATGGTCTACTGGTAATTAAAGAGTTTGCTACTGTGCCATAATTTAGACTAACACTGCGAGGATCAGACTTAATGTGTGTTCTTTTCACGTCATCCGGTTTTCTGGTTCTTGATGCTGTTTATCACCGAAGTGCACATTTTGCGCAGCTGGGCTGTTTTTGAGCCTATTTTAGGACTCCTCCGGGAGTTCCACAGACTTGAGAAATGCATTTCTGGCTGGGTAGGCCCGGCAGAGGGTCCTGTAAAGAGCATTGCTGGTGTGTTGTCTTAATCGCCGGCATTCCGAGAGTGGAATTCTCTTTTTGCAGTTGCAAACAGTGTTCTGTTTGTAGCACGTTATGCCCCCAATAGGCTATTGGGGGCATAACGTCCTACAAGGTCATCTGAAAACAAATGCACTGAAGAATTACCCCAGAGAAGGCATATGTTTTGCATCCCGTCATTGCTAGAGTTCTTATGAAAGTGGAGAAATCACCTGTTTTTAACGGAGTGGTGACTTGTGTGTGGCTGAGCGTGTATGTATGTGCATGTATGTGAATGTGTGTGTGTGTGTGTGTGTGTGTGCGTGTGTATGCATTGTGTCTGTTCTTTGAGTTTGGTGGTTTGTGGCCATTAATCTATGTGTGGTCATTGTTTTGTCATGTGCTAATAGGTCGTTTAATTATGGTTTTGTGAGAAAGTCACCAGCACACCAGAGGTGGATAGAAAACTGAGCCTGGGTTTAATGTCATCTGTGTGAGCTTTCACAGCGCCTTAAACGCAACCCGAGTTCTTGACAGGCAAGGGGTGGAATCATCGACGAAAATGTAAAGCTGCCCCATTGCGCTTCTTTTGTGCAGAGCGGCAGAAGGTGGTGCCAATGTTATTAGAGTGTGCAACCGTCTCAATTGTATGGACAACGAGCACTGCCTTATTTAACCTTTCCTTCTGCGGGGACAGTCAGTGTTCGGTGGCAGGAGAGGCACCAAAACACAATCCCTTGTAGAGAAACTTGAACTGGTTACTGCCCAGAACGCTCCTCCTGGCCTCTCGTCGCTTGTGTTTTTTCAGTTGTATATTTGATTTCTCAGAATTACTATAACTTTATTTATTTAAAGTTTGAAACTCTTGAAAGGAAGTTTCCATCCTTCCTGTGTGCAATAAGGAATCTGCTCTGATTAATAAGAAATGCCGATTTTTACAGATATTTACTTGTGTTTGCTCTTTGTATCACTTTGAATGTGAATGCACCGTGAACGCACCCTTTCAGTATCTCCAGCTGCTTCCCTTTCCACCCCCTTATAGAGAAATATGACCATTTACGTTCTCGAAATGATACTTGATTGGAAATCAATAAACACTTCCTTTTCATTTGCCGGCCATCTATTAATCCTCATGCTTCCGCTTATCACTTTTTGTAAAACATGCTCATAGAATTGTGCAGTTAATTACATTCGACTCGTGCCGTGCTGCACGTGTTGAACTGGTGTTTGCATTATGTAGGTTACAATTATAACGGTAAGCACAGCTGCGCTTCACCATAGAACACATGTGCAGCGAGACACCAGTTAGCTGTTGGTACATGTATACACAAATTCCCGTACTGCTTGCACCATATTGTATGTTCATGCAGGGTGCATCTATTTGGGCCTGGGGTTTCCAAGAGGCGCCGTTAGCCCTGGATGGGAGAGGTTGGATGGAAAACATGTCCTGTGCACTTTGTGTATTAGAGTCAGCCTCCCTCTTTTTATTGTGCTGTGCTTGGTGATTAGCGGTGCAATTTGAACAGTGTGTATGTAGCAAAATTCAAAATGTTCTTGTGCTGAGAAACAGTATATTGGGTGGGTCGCAGTATTAGATTGTTGCAGTAATCTAGTTTACTATTAGCAAGCAGTGTGTTAATCAGAACATTAGCAGTGTGGACGGGTAATGCGCTTGGGGTTATTTCTACTGTTAAGTAGCTGTAATCAACTCATGGTAGCTGTGAATGCTCTGAAGAACTGTCGTCACAGACTAGGATTAAATAGGGTCCTTAAGTTCCAGGCAGAGGAGGAAAAAAGAAGAACATCATTGGGATCACCATCATGTAAAGGGTAAAAAAAGACAGGTCCAGGACAGAACCATGGGGCTCACTAACAGGTAGGAGGGCAGGTGGCAAGTGGAGGAGCAGCAGAAGGCCAAGAAAGATCAATCGGTGAGATAGGAGATCCACTCTTTGGCTTTACCATCAAACAAGGTGAGATCTGCAAGTAAGGTTGGGTGGCCAGCCTATCAGTGTCTAAGATGTGCTGAGATGAGGAACTTGTAGATAAGCCTGTGAGGGCAGTTTAGGCCCAGCACTAATTGCTTTATTAACCTTCCTGCTTCCTCAAATTTGCTTAAAAATGCACAGTTTGTCCACTCTTTTTTCAAAATTTTCTTGTGGGGAGAACCCCCCCAAACCCCCCGTAGGTTGTTCGAGCTCGCTCGCTACGCTCGCTCGCCGCAGTGCAGTACGACAATAATGTTACGCCTCACCACTTTCAAATGTCACCAGCCGCCACTGCCCCTAAATAATCATTTTAGGGGCATTAAGGGGAGTGAGGGGCAGTAGCCAATGGGCTACTTACCCCTGGGTCCACTACGCCCCCTAGATGACCACTTCCTTTGGGTGATCCCTGTCCCAGAATGCCTAATTCCACCACAAACAGAATGGTGGAATTCCTAATTTTGTGTTCACTTCAAACTGGTCACCCTAGAGGTGCGTTCAGCTTTGCAGTGTAACAAGCCTCCTGCATAGCTAATTTTACCACCTGTCCTGGTTCCAGATAGGCCCAGGGCAGGGGGTGGTATTCCCCTGTCTGGGGAAGCCTTGTGTCGCATTTCAAAGGCAGCAGAGGCCTTTGAAGCCTCCTGCATTTATATGCTGATATAACACCTCTCTCCAGAGCAGGTATTGTTCCTGACATCCTGAGAGCGAGGGCTCTCACCCCTGGTGGTCCGAAACTCGTCTGTGGTGGCAGGATTGACAGAGCCAGTCAGCCAGAATACGAGAGGGCTGGTAGGTTTCAGGGAGAACCCTCTGAGGTACCCTCTGGGTGCATGTATTAATAAATCCAACACTGGAATCAGTGTGAGTTCATTCATTTGAGGTGTGTGATACCAAACACCATAGGTTTCAGTGAAGCCATTATTTAGCCGTGAGACTCATGTTGACCAGTGGCCAGTACATATCTGAAGATGCCTTCCCATTTCACTTGTACTGTCAGCAATTGAACTGGCCAGCACAGGGGCATAGCTACTCATGCAGATATGTCCTCACATGTAATATAATGTACCCTGCCTTAAGGCTGTAAGGCCTGCTGTAGGAGTGACTTACAAATATTACATGCAGTGTTAGGGGAAATGGAACACAAGTGTGTGTCGTTGTGTTTTCACTTTTTAGAACACCTTGTCACACAGCCTGCAATGGCAGTCTGTATGAGTTTGGTGCTGGGTCCCATAGGGTGGCTCAAGATATGCTGCAGCATTTAGGGACCCGAATTAGTACCTATGCCCTAGGTACCAGAGGTACCAATTATTAGGGCCTTACAGAGGTGCTAAAAGCCTGGTCACTTGGGGATCAAGTGATCAGTTGTCTTGTTTTGGGGACCTGGTTAGCAGGAACCTAGTGCACTTCAGTCAAAGTTGCATCAAATACCAGGCAAAAAATGGGGGGACTACTGCAACAGACACCCAGCTTCCTACACCACGCACAAACAGGCGAGTGCTGGCCAAGGATTAAGAGACTGGAATCTACATCTATAAACAGCTCCTCCTTTGAAATCATTTTAGGAGCCTTGTAGAGTAAGCAACAAAACCCTGCTTGTCCAGACCTCGCTTCACACACACACCTCATTTTGGTGCATTTATCATTTCCAACGGTACCCAACTCTCGAAGGACCTTTATATTGAAATCTGCTCCTTTCCCAACTAGCAGCTCTTTCATGATACCTTCAAGACCAGCTGTTTTATATATTTTTTCCAAACTCCAGGGCTGAAGCCTGACAGTGGTTACACAAGTATACTAGGCACAAATAAATACAGTTGGTTAGACATATGCACTGAGGGGTGCACATATACTAGCAACACACACACACATGCATCCCCCCCATCAGTCTGAGTATCTCAGACCCTCCGCCGTACTTTGGGCAGATGTTCTGTTATAATTCTTTTGTCTTTCTTTGCCCTTTCTTTTCAAACAGAAAAATATTAAAATATCACCGTAGTCTAGGAGAACACTACCGTAATTGGCCAATAGTGTTTTGCTTCTCAATTTAAAAAAATGCCTTGCCATCTGGATGTTTGTTTTGAAGAACAAAAAAGTTTGCTGAGTGACTCAGCAAACTTACTGTCGCTTCTGAGGAACCGCAATTGCAGCTGCTCTTCTAAAGGCACAGAGATCTCTGCCAGGCAGGCAGAGATATCTAAATATGCAACCTGTACTTGCCTCCATAGAATGGAGTACAATCCCCAAACCAGTGCTTAATTTGAGCCGGTGGTTTCCGGTGCAAAGCACCAGCACTTAATTGTCAACACCAACACTTGTGACAGTTTGCCACAAGAAGGGTGTCTGGCTAATTTAGAGATGACAGCAACAGTTAATTATTAATTCAATATACTTAAAAAATTACTATTACCTGCCATCTAAGCCATTTTTATAGCTTATGGGGCCTGAAATAGTTCAAATTGTCACACTTGTAGCAGTGTGATGGTTGGTAGTTGGGTTGTTACTGTCATTGGTATCATGGCAGGGGCAATATGTGGTGCAAGCTGCAGTGGCCTCCTGACGAGAGCCCTGAGTATATAGTTTTTTAACAAATTAAGCACTGCCCCAAACCCTAAACTTCCCCATAGTCATAAACCCATATCCTAAAAAAACAACTTTCAGACTCAAATCACCATTTTATACTGGTATTTCCTCCATAGAATATCATAGGTCTTTTCCATACAGCAGTTAACCGGTAACTGGAAAGCCAGCACAACATTATAAAGAGAAACTAACAAATCTGATGCAAGATCAACGTCTAGATCTTAACAGTCTGAGTAATAACAAAGAATGTTGATGAAAGAAGCTAACAAAGGTGAACATATCACTTTATTGAACAAAGAAGACAACATGCAAGAGGCTACATACAGCATCCATGTATGAAATTTGTGAAATAGGCAAACAGAAGATAGTAAACCAATCTAAAAGACTTTCTGTTTCAACAAATCCATTTTGGGACAAAATATGGGATATTAATTTTAATGAAATCAAGGTGAAAGTCTATCAGTTGCATTACATGATTCTGTGACTGGACAGGATTGACACTGTAAAAGGTAATTCAGATGCTAGAGGCACTGAGAAGTGCTCACAACTTCACAAGCCTGGTAGCCTCTCACGCAATAGATCCCCAACACAGTGGTTACAAGGTGAAAGACTCCAACAGATTAGTCCTTAAGTGGGGCTAGTAAGCCCTGATTCCAATACTCATTAGCCTGATATTCACCAAAGAGGACAGAAGGACACTCAGGACACTGAGTGATTGTGAGGAAGCTTTTGTATTGATCAGAATTGTTCAAAATAATTAAGGTGCAGAATATTCATCTGTGTGTACTGACATGAGGCTATTGTTTTGAAACAACTTTGCTATGACCTGTTAAAGTGCATTTTCCTGGCTTGTGCTAAGTAGGCCTCAGCTAGGCCTCGACGCCATTGTGTTTAACAAAGATGTCTCATCATTTACGTTCTTTGTTTATTATTTTTGCTGCACATAGTCAAGCAAGTCAAGTTTGTTTATTGCCATTCGACACAGTTTTCGAAAAAGATTCTCTATTGTGCATTCAGTATTGTAACTTTTCTTCAAGGTCTTTCCACTTGCACGCGGTATTGCATTCATTCATAATAGTTCACTGTTGTTTCTCTTACTACTTTGTTACGATACCTTTTGACATAAGGATAGAGGTGGCTGAATCAATATTCATGTAGTGGTTAGTCCGTTGGTGGTAACGCTGAGTGGCGATTTTAAACTTTTTATTCTGATTTGTTGAAAATGTATTTCTTTGCCCAAACCACGATAATTCTGCAATTTTCATGCAATCCGTGCAAGGGTGTCTGCGTTGTGCAGGAAGAGACACCTTCCTGCACAAAAACAATCCATGGAGGCGTTTTCTTCTTTCAATGTGTGCTGCAGAATGCAGCACACCTGGAAAGAGGAAAAAACAAGGAAAAATAAACATATTTCTTCTCATTACGCCTGCCCTGGGGAGGCGTACGGTTTTGACGCAATCCCAGGTTTACATATCCTTGTAAATCTGGGAATGCGTCAAAACCCACGGGTGTTGCGTGGCAAAACCCACCGCAATGCCCATGGAACCCCTTCCTGACGCAGTGTAAGGCCACGCAGCGACTTGTGCTGCATTGTCAAGTGGCTTTGTGTGGCCTCGTAGATATGGGTCTGCACTCTACGCCACTGAAGCGTCATAAAAAGTGACTCACCGGCGGCGCAAGAGGCTTGTAAATAAGCCCCCATGTACAGTATCATAAGCCTTCTATCTTCAAAACTAGGGTAACTTATTCAGAAGACTGAGGTTCATGTTTCTGCACTTTCACATTTCTAAAGCATTTGCTCAGCAATATTTAAATGCACTTTAAAGGAAGGACTCAGCATGCAGATCCCCCATGGGGGCACATGATTGAAGATTATAACCCCACCAGTGCCAGGCCACATGTAGCCTGGGAGCAGGTGTCAGTGTTTGCCATCACCTAGAGGGGTACCTTTTGGGTAACTCCTCAACATTAGAACCCAGGTGTGATGTTTCAAGGCTCTAAACTGGAGTACAGTCTAGTGGTTTTGCATGGTTCATGAGTTTACTGGGGGAAACCATACCAAGGGATAGCCAGAAAAATACAATGGCAGGGTTGAAATGCTGTGGACTTTTGTCCCAACAGATACTAAGTTTTTTCTTTATTTTTCTTTTAAAGTCTATTAGGACGTACATCACCTCTGGGCTACCACTGCTTCTGTACTTATGATATGATGACTGAAATTTGAAGTGCTGTCCAACAGAGTAAGTAACCAATTGAGCTTGATTGTCAACAGACCCTTCAGGCAGGCAGTATGTCATACTTTCCTCCTCTGTCATCTGCTCTGTATTACAGCAAGTTATTTCTATGGAAGCCATTTTGGAATGGTAATTCTTGTTCGACTCTCCTTGGTCTGGCTGCCATCTTGGACTGCTGCATTAAACATGAGCATGTATGCCTGTCAGTGACTGAACAATAACTGTGGTTGTGATCTCTGTGTGTCTCTACAGAAGGGCCCTCACTCTGCACCTCCCAAACATCCTCATAATTATTCTGTAACTCCACTTTGTACTGGTGTCCCGATGCTTCATAATGCGCATCCTGCTGAGAGCCACCATACTGATGCATGGTCCTGCTGAGAAAATTGTATTGAGAAAGATAAGTCTTGAAGAGAGGGGAGGCTGGGCAGTTGTAGTAGAGATGCATGTTGCCTGTCTGTTGGGTGAGGACTCACCTGCTCTATCTAGGAAGGCCAGACTCAAGGTAATGAACATTACTGGTAATTAATCATGATGGATGTAAGCACTGTTGAGAAGCAGAGGATAGTTCACTGTGGGTGTGGCTCTAGAACAAGAAGCCATTGGATAGGCCCTGTGATTGATGCTGCCTATCAGCCTGTCATCAATTCTCTGCAGTTTTGCATATCTTGACCCACCTCCTCTTGGATGCCATTGGCTCCCGCCTCTGCTGTTACTGAAGCGGGGTGCTCTGAAGCATGGAGAACAGATCTGCAATGGGGGAAATCATACAGCGGTGCCAGTAGGCCTGTCGTCGAGGTTTCTTTAGTCTGCGATTATGGAACATTAATTCTATGCTGGTTTTTAAAGTTAAAGCAATTACACTAAGTACTGTAGAGAGGAAAGAACTATTCAGCCAAAGAACACCTACCCACCACGTAGAACATGGCCGTGAATAGCATGATGAACAGGAAGCACTGACCACAGCTAACACCGCCTTTCACCCCCTCTCTTCCTCCTGCTCTTACGATTCCTGTTTGTGCTGCTTTCTAGTGAAATAGAAAGTATTGGTACTATTAAAAGTACAGACAACTACAATCACAGCTGACAAGTTTTCTAGGGCCATATGTTGCGCAAGGACCTGGAAAACCTGAAATAAAAGGCGGTGTTACTTGTGGTCAGCACTTCCTTTTCAGCATGCTATCCACTGCCATTTTCCACGTGATGGGTAAATAAGAGGTGTTCACTGGCCAAGCACCCCATCTGGAGAACCGCCCCCTGATGGCCTTTATATGGCATGGACAGAGGGTGCCCTTTAGTGCTGGGACACCCTTCTCCCTGAAAGACTCTTTTGAGCCGACGGACAGGGCCATTCAAGCAGGCAATGGAGGGCTCTTCTTAAAGACCCCTTTGAGGTGGGGACACCCCATCTGGAATTGCACCTGCAGATGACCTCTTTATGCCAGGAAACAGGGTGAATCCAGTTTCTAGTGCATGGTGTGGTGTTCTGCAGGGTCCTGTGTTGTACTCTGCTGTGGTTACAGAGAATGTTGTGCTGACATTCTCCTTCGACCTGGAATGTTGGTGATGGAAGGAAGACGCTGGAGTCAGTTGGCTGTTGGCTCCCTCCTGATGTGGTTACACTAATAAACTAATCACCTGCTTGTTGCGTATGCGCGGTTGATCAACGGTGGACTTTCAATCCTGTCCGTCCAACAGGAAGGTGTGGTGATCCCTCTGTGGTGGTTTCAAGAGGGGAAGACATCTTCAAACAAGACTGTTTTGAGGCTCTTCTTGAAAATGGGCCGATTGCATCACAATAGACAGAGCCATGTGTTATGCTCTGAGGTACTAGTGCAGTGATGTTTGTGCCAGTGGAAGGTGGTCAGACATTGCCAGGTTCAGATAGAGTCTGGCACCTGCCTTTGGTTCCTCTGTAGATTTTGGACTTTGTTTTTGAGGTGCCGAGGTAAACACTATTGCAATCAATCAATCAATCAATCAGTGCTTGTAGAGCGCAAGGGTATCCAGACGCTGGGTCTTGATTCTCTTCCTGAAGTCCGTCAGCGAGGGTGATGCAATAGGCCAACTGGACAGACCTCTGGTTACTCTTAGTCCATCAGACGAACTCTGGCGACACCCACTTAATGCTCAGTTCTAAGGAGGGTGAGGACCCCTTTTAGCATAAAAAATATCAACTGTGGGCGCGATACACAAAGGGTCTCTACACTCGTGGAGGAGACCCCACAGTCGCGGCGAGGGCCCACACTCGTGGACGGACCTCCGGACTGCAGTTTCTCATTGTGGAGATCCCGCCAGAAGAGAGGATCCACCTTCACGGCTGCGGGGCCTCTGCCACGAGTGCGGAAGCCCTTTGTGAATCAGGCCCACAATGTTCTTGACAAGCCTTGTCAACTTAGTGTCGATTGAAAGATCAGAGTAAAGTATGATTTTCAGGTTTGTGGAAGGAGTGGTCCAGGGTAAGTGCTTCTGCGTTAACCAAGATTCCAACACCTTGCACATTCCTCAGATTATATGTAGAAGGAGAGAGGGCAGATCATGATGAAGCATTTGTTATGCAGGAAGCCACTTTGGGTGATGCTGTCGCCACTCTTCCCTTCCCCATTTGTGGGGTCTATCAGGCACATGCATCATGGTAGGATTTTGCGAGTCCTTAATTGCGATTATTAAGGAATCGCAATTAAGGACTCGCAAAAGCCTATGCATGTAGGAATCGCTATAAAAATAGCGATTCCTACACATTCCAGGCCCATAGGAATGAATGGGAAATTGCATGCAATTTGCGAGTACCAATTGGTACTCGCAAATTGCGCATGCATTTCAGGTGCAAGGGTGTCAAAAGGACACCCTGTTGCACCCTGAAATTGATCTGTGCACAAATGTTGCGCACACACATGTCCCAAGGACATGTGTGTGTGTAACCTACAACTTTGAAAAATGCACTTTAGTGCATTTTTCAAAGTTTTTCCAAATTACCATCAAGTTCAACTTCATGGTAATTTGCGCCCCCTAGTAGCGAAATCGCTACTTCAAAGTGGTTCTTGCATTGCATTTAGGGAATCGCAAAATGTGATTCCTTAAATGCTATCGCAATTTGAGAACTCGCAATTAATTGCGAATTCTCAAATTGCGAGTGCCTTGAACCTTGATGCATCGCAAATGCCATTTTTGCGGGCGCAAACGGCCGATTTTTGCGAATAGCACCGTTTGCGCTCGCAAAAATGGTTGATGCATGTGCCTGTATGTCCTGTTAAACCTCCATCGTCTACAGCACCCTGTTGCTTTGATACTAAGTTCATACAGAGTTCGACCACAACATCAAAGTTTTCATATCGACCTCCACTTCTTTCCATTCGACAACATAACATCAACTACCAACATGTGGTCAAAGTGTGTAGATGTGAAGTTAAGAACAGTAAATGTATTCTTCCTTGTACATGCTTACTTTGCCGATATGCCGTAAATGAGTATTGTGTAATCAATATAAGTGCCGGTCAATACCCTGCCCGGTTCCTTTTGGATTGACTTGTGACTCATTCCTTCTGAAGACTAGGAGAACTGGACACAGCAGGATGATGCACTTCCGCCAGAAGAAGAGTTTCAGTTTCAACAAGCATTGGCAAAACCAATAGGTCTCGCCTATGTAAGAGCTACTCGCTTTGTCAATATGTTCTAGCAAACTTGTACACCAACGTGGCTGCTGTTCAGCATGGCTAAAAGTTAGTGGGGTGAAGGAGAGTGATGTGGAGTGGAGTGTCATAAAATGGAGTATAGTGGAGTGTCATGGAGTGGCGTGGAGCGTTGTAGAATGTTGTGGAGTGTCGCTTAGTGTATAGAGTGTCGTAGAGCAGAGTGGCATGGAGTGTTGTGGAGTGGTGTAGAGCAGAATGGAGTGGCATAGAGTGTGTTGTGTAGAGTGTTGTAGAGTGTGGTAGGCCAGAGTAGCATTGAGTGCAGTAGATTGTCATAGAGTGGAGTGGCACTGAGTGAAGTAGTGTAGGAGAGTGGAATGGCCTAGAGTGGAGTAGAGTGTTGTAGAGTCGAGTGGCATAGAGTAGAGTGGATGGCCTAGAGTATCATAGAGAGGAGTGGCATAGAGTTGAGTGGAATGGCATAGATGGGATGGAGTAGAGTGAAGTAGTGTGTTGTAGAATAGAGTGGAGTAAAGTGGCATGGAGTGGCATAGAGGGAGTTGCATAGAGCATCATAGAATGGAATAGTGTTTTAGAGTGGCACAGCGTGCAGTAGAGTTTTGTAGAGTGGAGTGGCATAGAGTGGAGTAGAGTGTCATAGAGTGGAGTAGAGCTTAATGGAGTAGAGCATCATAGAGTAGAGTATCGAAGAGTGTAGTGTCATAGAGTGGAGTAGAGTGACCCAGAAAGAAGCAGCATAAAGTACAGTGGTGCAGAGTAGATTGGTGAAAAGTGTAGTGGCATAGAGTGCATCGGATGTGAGAAAAGTGGTGTAAAGTGCATTGGCATAGAGTGCAATGACATAGAGTAGAGTGGCATAGAGTGCAGTTGAGTAGAGTGGAGTGGTGCAGAGTAGAGTGCAGTGGCATAGAGTGCAGTGGGATAGAGTTTGCTTAAAAGTAGAGTGAAGTGGTGTAGAGTGGAGTGATGTATGGTAGATTGGAGTGCTGCAGGGTAGAGTGCAGTAGCACAGAGTGCAGTGGTGCAGAGTGTAGTGGCTCAACTTAGAGTGGTGCAGAGTGCAGTGGCGTAGAGCACAGTGGTGCAGAGTAGAATATACTGGTGTAGAGTGCAGTGACGTGGAGCACAATGGTGTAGAGTGGTGTAGTGGCCCAGGGCCTGATTCACAGAACTAACTTACGTCAAAATCTTAAACTTACAACAATTTTGGTATTCACAGAATGAACTTACACATTTGGGTATTCACAGAATGAACTTACACATTTGGGTATTCACAGAATGAACTTACACATTTGGGTATTCACAGAATGAACTTACAACAATTTTGGTATTCACAGAATTAACTTACTCATTTTGGTATTCACAGAAGGCACTTACTCATCAATGAGTAAGTGCCTTCTGTGAATACCAAAATGTGTAAGTTACACAAATGAGTAAGTTACACAAAATGTGTAAGTTACACAAAATGTGTAAGTGTCTTCTGTGAATACCAAAATGAGTAAGTTTATTCTGTGAATACCAAAATGAGTAAGTTCATTCTGTGAATACCAAAATGGTAGTAAGTTTAGGATTTTGTCGTAAGTTAGTTCTGTGAATCGGGCCCGTAGTGTGCAGTGGTGCAGAGTAGAGTGGTGTTGAGTTCAGTGGCAGAGAGTGCAGTCTTGCAGAGTAGAATAGAGTGGGTAGAGTGCAGTGGCGTAGAGTGGCATAGAGCGCAATAGCAGAGAGTGGCGTAGAGCACAATGTCATAGAGTGGCATAGAGCACCATGGTGTACAGTGTTGTAGAGCGCAATAGTGTAGAGTGGAGTAGCTTGCAGTGGCATAGTGTGCAGTGTTGTAGAGTGTTGCAAAGTAGAGTATAGTGGTGTAGAGTAGTGCAGTAGTGCAAAGTAGTTGCTGTAGGATGCAGTGGCATAGAGTGCATTGGTTTTGAGTAAAGTGGTGTTGAGTGCATTGGTATAGAGTGCAGTGGCTTAGAGTAGAGTGACGTAGAGCACAGTGGCTTAGAGTGGTGCAGAGTAGAGTATAGTGGCACAGCAAAGAGTGCAATTGCATAGAGTGAATGGGGCAGAGTAGAGTAGAGTGGCATAGAGTGCAGTGGCGTAGGGTAGCTTGTTTAGGAGTAGAGTGAAGTGACGTGAAGTGGTACAGGGTGGAGTGGGCTGGTGCAAGGTAGAGTGCAATGGCATAGAGCGCAGTGGTGTAGAGTAAAGTTGTGTAGAGTGCAGTGGAGTAGAGTGAAGTGGAGTAGACTGCAGTGGTGCAGAGTGGAGAAGAGTGGCATAGAGTGCAGTGGCATAGAGAAGATTGTTTCAGTGTACAGTGAAGTGGCATGGAGTGGTGCAGGGTAGAGTGTGGTGGCATAGAGTACTGATTTAGAGTGCATTGACGTAGAGTGCAGTGGCATAGAGTGCAGTGTTGCAAGGGGTGGCATAGAGTGGAGTGGAGCAGAGTGGAGTGGAGCAGAATGCAGTGACGAACAATGCAGTGGCGAACAATGAAGTGGTGCATAGTAGAGTGGGGTAGAGTGCACTGGCATAGAGTAGAGTGGTGCAGAGTAGGGTAGAGAGGTGTAGAGTACAGTGTCATAGAGTGCAGTTGTACACAGTAGATCACAGTGGCATAGCGTGTAGTGGCGCCAAGTAGAATAGAGTGGAATAGAGTGTAGTGATGAAGAGTGCAGTGGTGCAGAGTAGAATAGAGTGGCATAGAGTGCAGTGATGTAGAGTAGAATGGTATAGAGTATAGTGGCGTAGAGCGCAGTGGTGTAGAGTAGATTAGCCTAGAGTGCAGTGGCGCAGAGTAGATTGGGGTAGAGTGCAGTGGCACAGAGTGCACTGGTTTTGAGTAAAGCGGTGTAGAGAGCAGTTGCACAGTATGGACTGGAGTGGCGCAGGGGGAGTGGGGTGGCGCAGAGTGCAGTGGTACAGAGTGGATAGCAGTGGTACAGAGTGGAGCGCAGCGGCACACAGTAGATTGTTTCAGAGTAGAGTGGAGTGGTGCACGGTGGAGTACAGGGAGACAGAATGCAGAGTAGATTAGAGTGGCACCCAGTTGATTGGATATAGAGTGTACTGGCATTAGGTGGAGTGATACAGAGTAGAGTGCATTGGCATAGAGTGCAGTGGCATAGAGTGCTGCATTGCAGAGTAAAGTGCCATAGAGTGGAGTGGCGCAGAGTGGAGTGGTGTAGAGTGCAGTGGCAAAGAGTGCAGTGGTGCATAGTAGAGTAGTGTGGGGTAGAGTGCATTGTCCTACAGTAAAGTGGTATAGAGTTGAGAGGCGTAGAGTGAAGTGGCATAGAATGGAGTGGTGCAAAGTAGAGTGCAGTGACGTGGAGTGGTGTAGGGTGGAGTGGTGCAGAGTAGACTGCGGTGGTGTTGAGTGGTGCACAGTAGAGTTGAGTGGGCTAAAGTCTACTATGCAGGGTGTGGTAGTGTACTGCCGTTACAGTCAACACTTCTTCAATTGAAATGACCACATTTGCACAGACATATACTTTTACTGATAAAAGCATGCAGAGTACCCGATAATGGGTGGAAATGTCATCAGCTAGTGTATTGATCGTATTAAAATCTTTTTTTCCTCCATGCTTCAGAATTACCAAATAATGTGCTTCATTTGTGCTTTTCAAATTCTGATATATTCTGAAATATCTGCACAGTTCATTAGAGATATTTAAATTTTGTTGGGTGCTAGCAAAAAATAACATCGTACAGCACACCCGAGTAGCCAGCATGATTGTCACATAAATCCTCTCACTTTGAAGTCAGAGAATGAATAGTAAACACGAAGCTCCCTGGAATACAGAGCCTGACATTTAACCTCTGTCTTTGAATGCACAGCATTTGACAAGATAAGAACAAGATTTAAAGGCCTGTTTACAGAAATTCAGTACTGGTGGAAGAATACAGTAAATAGGATTTGGGCAAATGAATGGACGAACTCAAGCTGGACAGCCTAAAACAAATAGAGCCAGCAAATAGAAAGCAAGCAAATGTGAGTTACAAACCTTGAAGTCAATTGTAAGCAATGGGCAGAATGCATTCCCAGGGAAGCTTTCCAAATGTTCCCAGGATGTCGTTAGCAAACCAGACAGCTGTCCTGTCTGGTAGGGTCTGACCTAAAAAGGGCAAACTTCTGGTTGTTGCTTGATTCTCACCTTGGTGACCAGAGGATGATAGACCTTGCTACCCTTGGGCTAGTGCTTTGTTCATCATTTGAATTTCTAGGAGCTCTGCACACCAGTGCTCAGCAGGTGTTTCTACTAGGAGCTTGTGCTAGGTGGTTGGTGCTTGGTTCTCACCTTGGTGACCAGAGGATGATAAACCTTGCTACCCTTGGGCTAGTGCATTGTACATCATTTGAATTTCTAGGAGCTATGCAGACCAGTGCTCAGCACGTGTATCTACTAGGAGCTTGTGCTAGGTGGTTGGTGCTTGGTTGTTGGTGCTTGGTTCTCACCTTGGTAACCAGAGGATGATAAACCTTGCTACCCTTGGGCTAGTGCATTGTACATCATTTGGATTTCTAGGAGCTCTGCACACCAGTGCTCAGTAGGTGTTTCTACTAGGAGCTTGTGCTAGGTGGTTGGTGCTTGGTTCTCACCTTGGTGACCAGAGGATGATAAACCTTGCTACCCTTTGGCTAGTGCATTGTACATCATTTGAATTTCTAGGAGCTCTGCACACCAGTGCTCAGCAGGTGTATCTACTAGGAGCTTGTGCTAGGTGGTTGATGCTTGGTTGTTGGTGCTTGGTTCTCACCTTGGTGACCAGAGGATGATAAACCTTGCTACCCTTGGGCTAGTGCATTGTACATCATTTGGATTTCTAGGAGCTCTGCACACCAGTGCTCAGCAGGTGTTTCTACTAGGAGCTTGTGCTAGGTGGTTGGTGCTTGGTTCTCACCTTGGTGACCAGAGGATGATAAACCTTGCTACCCTTGGGCTAGTGCATTGTACATCATTTGAATTTCTAGGAGCTCTGCACACCAGTGCTCAGCAGGTGTTTCTACTAGGAGCTTGTGCTAGGTGGCTGGTGCTTGGTTCTCATCTCGGTGACCAGAGGATGATAAACCTTGCTACCCTTGGGCTAGTGAGAAATGATTTTGAGTGTAAACCCCTCCTTCCCTTATTTTTTGTTGAAAACCACGAGAAAATCTCGAATCCTTGTTGAAAAAATGGACGTGCATACGACCGGAAGAGGGATTGACCCTGGATGCATACATCTAAACGACTTGAGAGAAATTGTGATATTATAAATGGAAAAATGGAAATGATTATTGTTGAGAATGATGCTTACAAAAACCAGTTTGTGTTGTACTGATGACCAACGAATGTGTTCACACTTGTGCATTAATTATGAGCCTTGAGAAAGCCCAGGTCCAAATGACCGTGATGGGCGAAACAAATGTCGGCTGGTGATGCTTCAATAAATCGTAGTTAAAAGTTTCCTGACAAACAAGGATGCTATCATTGTACTAAATCCCATAAAGGGCGTCTTTTAAATAAGCACTAATAAATAAAAATCAAAAACATTTTTTCAACAAGGATTCGAGATTTTCTCATGGTTTTCAACAAAAAATAAGGGAAGGAGGGGTTTACACTCAAAATCATTTCCCACAGTGTTAATTTTGAGGCTGGAAAGGTCCAGTGCCTCGAGTGAACCCCTTCACACTGATCTACATTGATATTGGGCAATATTATCCGGGACTGGGATCCCTGGACCTTACTACACTGGTGGCTACCCTTGGGCTAGTGCATTGTACATCATTTGGATTTCTAGGAGCTCTGCACACCATTGCTCAGCAGGTGTTTCTACTAGGAGCTGAACCTCTGTTGGGTTCCTTCTCTTCTTCCATACAAGGCCCAGCTACAGCCACTGAGTGGTGCTTTGCTTCTTTGACCTGAGAACAGAAGGTGAGCAAAGCACCTTGAAAAGCAGCTGGAGTGCACCTGTCTGTAGAACAACTGCCCTGGTCCCTGGAAGATCTAAATAAGTGTCAGCTTGCTGGTGAAGAAAAAAACTATCATCACAAGGGACGTGAAGTTGCAGCGTCACTTGGCTTCTTCGAGTTGATGAGCGTGCACCATCCTGACCCATTCATATCAACCCGTTCCCAATCCTGGAGGGAGCAGAAGCCTTACAACCCAACATGTGGTTGGGGAAGGTCACCCTGATTCCAGAACCATCTGAGCCATCTTTCTAGCCCTCATTAATATGGAGCTATCATTATTTATAGTCACAATTGATTCCTAACACTAAGGTCCAGTTTCCATTAGGAAATGGTGGAGGGTATGCAGACTTTGTGCTGTGTCATTCTTGACTGGCATTATGCCACCTGCACTGCAACGCCTAATTAAACAGCGCTGGAATCGTAGGTAGCAAAATGCCCGTGGAAATGGTAGGGTGGGGAGTGCGGGGCCTGTACAGAGACAGAAAGCAGCAATCACCTTGGGGCAAACAGCAGCATCGAGAATGAGTCAGTTTTTGTCCCGTGGTGAAATGTCCGCAAATCATAGTCGAGCCCTTGGATTAAGAGGGTGCCCAGCCCTCTGGCCACACTGGACATCAGACAATTTCGACTGTATCTAGTAGACTCCAGGATATAAGCTCTAAATGTATATTCCTCAGGGGAAGTCAGGGTCGGTGCTAATTCATGATTACATCTTCCCAACTGAAAGATTAAAAGTCAATTGGGCCCTTAACTGGTTTTTAACCACATTTGCATTGTTTCCTGATTCGCTCCAGTGAATGACTCCCCAGTCAAAGTTTAACTTTCTTTGGGGGCCACTTGGCAAACAGAGGGTACTGGGTCCCAGCTCGGCCTCTGCAGGTAAGAGCGGTGGGGCCCGGTGGAGGTGATTTCGACGGGCAATGATGAGGGAAATTTAATTATTTATTTAATTTTCCCTTGTCATCGTCCCTCAAAATCCCCCCCTTCCCCCCCACCGGTCCCCACTGCCCCACCGCTCTTACCGGCACAGGCCGCGGCTGCTGGGTCCCCAATTTGTTAGCTGAGTTCTTTTACGGCTGCCCTGGTTGCTTCCTACAGTGCACCCAAAACTAATCACCAAGTGCATCCCTTTGGCATTTGGCCCTCAGGTTAGCAAGGCAGAGCAGTCCAAGGCTGACTCAGGGAACTGAAGAGGGCTAGAGACTTAGAAGTCAGTGAGTCACGACACTTAATGAATCAATATCCAGCCAGCGCACTTGAATCAATCCAGCCAGCGCTTTATGTTACTTAAACACAAGAACAAAAACAAAGCAACATTACACAGAAAAATATGACAGAGTTACCCACCACAGGCTATGCTTAACAGCAGAGTAACTAATTGAACAAAAGTATGGCGGGAGGTAAGGGTAAAAAATGATAATATTTTCTTCAAAAGCCGTCGGTGATTAAAGCTGGAAGATGAAATGTTCCTAATGTGAGTTGTTAACGAGAGTGAAGCATGAAGTCAGAAGCAAATATTACAAACTTCTGTGACGAGCAAGGGAGGGACTGATGTCAGGAGGCCACTAAGGGGAACGATCAGAATTGGATGAAGTTTCAACAAAGATTATAATTTCATTTATATTGGTATTTATCTAGAGAAAAATGATGCAGAAGATGACCAAAGTCAAGCAGAATTGAAAATTGGCAATTTTGGAAGGAGGGGAGTCGCCAAAACGAAAGACAATCTGAGTGTGTTGAGCGTAATAAAAGAAGCTTAGCCCAAAAGAAGGTATTAGATGGGAAAGGGAGTGAAATAGATATTTAAAAGATTGGGCCTGAAGGAGAAGCCCTGAGGTGCTCACAAAGAAACATTGAGGAACTCTGAATCAAAAGGGGGCAGAACAGTAGATGGTGTATGATCAATAGAACAGTTGCCTACTCCTTTCAATGCCCATTGCGCACCCAGGGAACTTTGTATAATACAACCCCTGGCCCTTAAGCCACTCTACATCATCACGGCAAGTCCAGACTTCCACTCCCGATTTTACTGGCCTAAAATTTTGTCCATTAAGATTGCATGAGACTTTGGCTCCAAAGAAAGCCATGCCTTTGTTCCCATCCTTATCGGATCATTTTTATAGGCAATGGAGGGCATCTTTTTCACCTTCCCTCACCTTCTCCTTCAACTCTCGCCCAGCATTTGCCCCACATCTCACATTAGCAGGTGGTAAAATGAGTGTTAAACTCCCCAGAGCAGGAAAAATCATGCTGAATGGAAGAGCAGTAAAACTGCGTCCAAACAGTTATTCCCCATTTCAGGGGAGACTTAGCCAATTATTGCAAGGTTCTGTTGGGGTGCTACAGTGTGGTAATGTTAATTTCACGTGCGGAGTTTGCACTGCACCAGTACAGAGCAGATTGTAATGAGGGCCCACGTGTCGTGATTTTGGTGGTAGCATCAATAGGGTCTTGGAACATGAGCAATTGTTGTTCCACTGCTTCCTTGATCAGGCTGAGCATCAACTTAGACTCTTCTCAGCGTAGTCCAGGAGCAAGGAGCTGAGCTTATCGAAAAGGCCCCTCGATGCGCCTCTTAGCTGGCCATGACAGAATTGTTGTTAGCTTTTCTCAGGGGTCTATAGCATGCTCATGTGGGAGAAGGTTGCCTCCATCCTCATCACAGAAAGCTGCATAGAAAAAGATTGCATTGACCATGGCTGCATCTGTAGTCCGGGACTTTGTGATTATAGGCTTGGCGAAAGTTTTTCTTCTAATCTCCTACACCTTCTTGTATATTTGTGGCTCGTGCCATGGCCGGCTTTGATGGGGCAGTTGTTGCTGCCGCCACCATTCTCTTATGGGTCACCGGGGTCTCAATAGGCAGCCCTTCCAAAGTCTTGGCCATGAAACCTTGGTAGCCCCTGTAGGATACTATATTTCCTGTCCCTGCTCCCAACCCGCTTTGAGTTACACGTCACCTTTGCATCACTTTCAAACCATTCTGTTTAGGTCCACAGTAGTCATGGCATCTTGTATTGTTAGGAGCTCAAGCCTGTGTTCATGCAATACAAATTAGTAATAAATACGTAAATACACCTTTTGTGTAGATGCGATGTGGGTACACCTGATATGCTGTGGTCTGTGCCAGCATTGTGCAGGTGCTGAGAGGAGAACTCAAATAAACAAACTCATGGAGGAAGTAAAACAGGGCATTAAGCGCCCAACGCTACGGCTTGTTTATGTGGCCGGCAGTGGGCGTGGTTGCACTGCTGCCCAATTTCCATTCCAGAAGGTGAGGTTAAGGGCTGTCAGCACTTTCTTCAAACTAGCACTCAATTTAAGTCATTTTAACCCGCTCAAAAGATGCACATACTGGGCATCACCCATCACACACCGGTAAGTATGGAAAGGCCGAAACACCAGTCCTATAATGCTCCAAGCGATTGAGTACGTTGGACCTGACCCTTTCCATGGGTTTGTGAGTTTAGCTGCAAACCTTTTTAAGAACTGACCTAGAGGCAGCTTCAGTTATCCCACCAGCCTCATTTAGCCTATCATGTGTGCATTTCTGCCTAAAAAGAACTGCATTTCAGTGGACCGGACACTGGCCAATATTTTACTTTGCTAATTCTTTTTCTTTCCCTTCTTTAACCTTTTTAAGTCTTGAGTACTACTTGTTCTCTGGCTGCGAAAGAGCTCTTGTGACTCATACCAAAAACTGACAGTGGGCTTACAGCCCGTCCATAGCTTACCATTGGTTACCTTTATTGTCAATCTCATTTGCCTGCCTCTTATGCAATGGCTTGCCTTCCTCGTATTGTACCTGTTCCTCCCCCGAAACATCACCGATTGGCTGGGTTGTATCCTTCCATTGCTCACATTTAGAGAACTAAATTGTATATATATATATATATATATATATATATATATATATATATATATACACTGAAAAACCATAGGTTTCAGGGACATTATAGTTTGAAATTAGCATTTAAAAAACCTTTGAAATTCACTGAAAAAACCATAGGTTTCAGGGACATTATAGTGAGAAATTAACATTTAAAAAACCTTAGAAGTTCACTGAAAAAACCACAGGTTTCAGGGACGTTATAGTTAGAAATTAACATTTAAAAAACCTTAGAAGTTCACTGAAACAACCGAAGGTTTCAGGGACGTTATAGTAAGTTGGACATTTCACTCGTACAAAACCAGAGAAATTCGGCCGTTATAGTTAGTTAAGCTTAACTATAACTTGCGCCCCCACAATGCACCTCTGATGACGTCACATATTACATCATTCATGACATGGTCAGTGACATCACTGATGACATCACTGATGACATCTCAAATGACATCATTCAGTGACTGTGTGTTTCTGTAAAGTTTAAATATGTTATATATATATATATATATATATATATATATATGCCATGGTGTATTGAAGAATGAGTGGGTGTATATGTGTCTGAATGGATGATTTAGTAGGTGCGTGACTGACTGTATAAGTGAGTGATTAAACGTGTCTTACTGAATGCATGGGTTAGTGACTAAACTGTGTGAATGTCTGTATCAGTCTGTCAGTTGGTGTGTAAGCGGCTGCATGGGTTGGTGAGTAGCTACATGAGTGTCTATATGGGTTATTGATTGGTGGTCTGAGTATCTGTATGGGTGCCTGAGTGTCTGTGTGGGTGGGTGGGGGGGTGTGCCTCTGTGCATAAATGTGTGAGTGGGTGATTCACTGGGTGTATGGGTTCAAGAGTGCATCTGTGAAGGGCTGTATGGGTGGGTGAGTGTGTGTATGGGTGTGTTGGTGAGTGAATGGATGTCTCAGTGGTACATGCGTGAGTAACTACATATGTGAAAGGCAGTATATGTGAGTGTTGGAGTATATAAATGACTATATGTGAGAGTGACTGATTGTGAGAGTGGCTGTATGGATGAGTGTGTGCTTGTATCAGTGATTGTATAAGAGAGTAAGTATGTGTTAGTATCTGTATGAATAAGTGAGGTGGTGTGTGTATAACTGTATAGGTGAGTAAATGGGAGTGTGATTGATTCTTTGCATGACTGACTAGGTGTGTGAGTAACTCTGGATGAGTGGCGGTGTGCGAGTGTCTGTATAGGTGTATGAGTGCATATGATAGTGTTGTATTGATGAGTGACTGCATGTATGAGTGACTGTATGGGTGGATGAGTGGATATGTGTGTAGACCAAGGAATCAGTGAGTGCGTATGTAGTAACTGGTATTGGCGTGTCTATGGTTTCGAAAATGGTAGTCTGTATTTTAGAGTGGGTGTATAAAAGGTTATATTAGGCTGTGAGGAGGTGCATCAGATTATCACGTGGATGATGTCATCAGTGATGTCATTTGAGATGTCATCAGTGATGTCATCAGTGATGTCACTGACCATGTCATGAATGATGTAATATGTGACATCATCAGCAGTGCATTGCGGGGGCGCGAGTTATAGTTAGCTCAACTAACTATAACTGCAGAATTTCTCTGGTTTTTGTACGTGTGAAATGTCCAACTAACTTTAACGTCCCTGAAACCTGTGGTTTTTTCAGTGAATTTCTAAGGTTTTTTAAATGCTAATTTCTAACTATAACGTCCCTGAAACCTATGGTTTTTCAGTGAATTTCAAAGGTTTTTTAAATGCTAATTTCTGACTATAACGTCCCTGAAACCTATGTTTTTTCAGGGAATTTCAAAGGTTTTTTAAATGAAAATTTCTAATTATAACATCCCTGAAACCTGTGGTTTTTTTCAGTGAATTTCTAAGGTTTTTTAAATGCTAATTTATAACTATGCCTACAGAGGTAGGACATGTGCAGAAAGAGGAAGAAAGGCTCAGAAAGAAGCAAGAGAAATGCAGAAAGAGGCAACAGAAGTCCAGAAAGAGGAAGAAAGGTGCAGAAAGAAGCAAGAGATACGCAGAAAGAACCAACAGAGGTGCAGAAAGAGGCCTTATTGCAAAGTCATCCTGTGCCCTGGCCACCCCCCAACTTTTTGCTGACTGGTACTGGTGGTAACTGACTCTGACTGACCCTGGGCTGTACCTAACCAGGCCCGGAGCCAGTGCTATGCTGAAAGACACTTAGAATACAGTGAAAACACCTACATACACTATGTACACTATGGGTTGGGGTACCCCTGTGATTGGCATGACCTCCCCTGTAAGGCCCTAGTACATAATAGGGCAGTGGGATTAAAACTACCTCTAAGTCCCTAGCATATAATAGGGCATGGCAGTTTAGAGGCCAGCAGCCCTTTTCTGCACTTGCATGTGTGCACTGCTGAGCCTGAGGTCAATTTAAAAAGTAGCCCTGTGTGTGCAAAAAGAGGCAAGAGAGGTGCAGAAAGAGGCAAGAGAAGTACAGAAAGAAGCAACAGAGGTGCAGCAAGAGGGAAGAGGGTTGCAGAAAGAGGCAAGAGAAGTGCAGAAAGAAGCAACAGAGGTGCAGAAAGAGACAAGAGAAGTTCAGAAAGAGGCAGCAGAGGTGTAGAAACAGGCAGAAGAGGTGCAGAAAGAGGGAACAGGGATGTAGAAAGAGAGAAGAGGGGTGCCGAAAGACGCAAGAGGGGTGCAGAAATTTGCAAGAGAGGTGCAGAAAGAAGCAAGAGCAGTGCAGTAAAAAACAACAAGGGTGCAGAAGGAGGCAAGAGGGGTACAGAAAGAGGCAAAAAAAGAGCAGAAACAAGCAAAAGAGATGCGGAAAGAGGCTAGAGGGGTGCAGAAAGAGGCAAGAGAGGTGCATTAAGAGGCAAGAGAGGTGCACAAAGAGGGAAGAAGGGTGCAGAAAGAGGCAAGTGGGGTGCAGAAAGAAGCAAGAGAGGTGTAGAAAGAAGCAAGAGATGTGCAGAAAGAAACAACAGAGGTGCAGAAAGAAGCAAGAGCAGTGCAGAAAAAACCAACAGAGGTGCAGAAAGGAGGCAAGAGGGGTGCAGAAAGAGGCAAGAGAAGTGCAGAAAGAAGCAAAAGAGGTGCAAAAAGAGGTAATAGAAGTTCATAAAGAGGCAGCAGAGGTGCAGAAACAGGCAGAAGAGGTGCGGAAAGAGGGAACAGGGGTGCAGAAAGAGGGAAGAGGGGTGCCGAAAGAGGCAAGAGGGGTGCAGAAATTTGCAAGAGATGTGCAGAAAGAAGCAAGAGCAGTGCAGTAAGAAACAACAGAGGTACAGAAGGAGGCAAGAGGGGTGCAGAAAGAGGAAAGAGCAGTGCAAAAAGAACCAAGAGATGTGCAGGAAAAGGGAAGAAGGGTGCAGAAAGAGGCATGAGGGGTGCAGAAAGAAGGAAGAGAAGTGCAGAAAGAAGCAACAGAGGTGCTGAAAGAGGCACGAAGGGTGCAGAAAGAGGCAAGAGAAGTGCAGAAAGAAGAAACAGAGGTATAGAAAGAGGCAAGAGTGGTGCAGAAAGAGGGAAGGGAGGTGTAGTAAGAGGCAAGAGAGTTGCACAAAGAGGGAAGAGGGGTGCAGACACAGGCAAAAGGGGTACAGAAAAAAGCAAGTGAGGTGCAGAAAGAGGCAAGAGAGGTAAAAAACAAGCAAGAGAAGTGTTGAAAGAGGCAGGAGAGGTGCAGAAAGAGGCAAGAGAACTGCAGAAAGAGGCAATAGAGTTGCAGAAAGAGGCAAGTGAGGTGCAGAAAGAGGCAAGAGAACTGCAGAAAGAGGCAAGAGAGTTGCAGAAACAGGCAAAAGGGGTGCAGAAAGAAGCAACAGAGGTGCAGAAAGAAGCAAGAGAAGTGCAGAAGGAAGCAACAGAGGTGCAGAAAGAGGCAAGAGGGGTGCAGAAAGAGGCAAGAGAAGTGTAGAAAGAAACAACAGAGGTGCAGAAAGAGGCAAGAGAAGTGTGGAAAGAGGCAAGAGAGGTGCAGAAACAGGCAGGAGATGTGCAGAAAGAGGGAACAGGGGTGCAGAAAGAGAGAAGAGGGGTGCCAAAAGAGGCAAGAGGGGTGCAGAAATTTGCAAGAGATGTGCAGAAAGAAGCAAGAGCAGTGTAGTAAGAAACAACAGAGGTACAGAAGGAGGCAAGAGGAGTGCAGAAAGAGGCAAGAGCAGTGCAAAAAAAACCAAGAGATGTGCAGGAAAAGGGAAGAAGGGTGCAGAAAGAGGCACAAGGGGTGCAGAAAGAAGGAAGAGAAGTGCAGAAAGAAGCAACAGAGGTGCTGAAAGAGGCACAAAGGGTGCAGAAAGAGGCAAGAGAAGTGCAGAAAGAAGAAACAGAGGTACAGAAAGAGGCAAGAGTGGTGCAGAAAGAGGGAAGAGAGGTGTAGAAAGAGGCAAGAGAGTTGCACAAAGAGGGAAGAGAGGTGCAGACACAGGCAAAAGGGGTGCAGAAAGAAGCCAGTGAGGTGCAGAAAGAGGCAAGAGAGGTGCAAAAACAGGCAAGAGAAGTGTTGAAAGAGGCAGGAGAGGTGCAGAAAGAGGCAAGAGAACTGCAGAAAGAGGCAATAGAGTTGCAGAAAAAGGCAAGTGAGGTGCCGAAAGAGGCAAGAGAACTGCAGAAAGAGGCAAGAGAGTTGCAGAAACAGGCAAAATGGGTGCAGAAAGAAGCAACAGAGGTGCAGAAAGAAGCACGAGAAGTGCAGAAGGAAGCAACAGAGGTACAGAAAGAGGCAAGAGGGGTGCAGAAAGAGGCAAGAGAAGTGCAGAAAGAAACAACAGAGGTGCAGAAAGAGGCAAGAGAAGTGTGGAAAGAGGCAAGAGAGGTGCAGAAACAGGCAGGAGAGGTGCAGAAAGAGGGAACAGGGGTGCAGAAAGAGGCAAGAGGGGTACAGTAAGAAGCAAGTGAGGTGCAGAAAGAGGCAAGAGAGGTGCAGAAAGAGGCAAGAGAGGTGCAGAAAGAGGTAAGAGAGGTACAGAAAGTGGAAGAGATGAGCAGAAAGAGGCAAAAGAAGTGCAGAAAAAAAGAAGGTTGCAGAAAGAAGCAACAGAAATGCAGAAAGTGGCAAGAGAGGTGCAGAAAGAAGTAAGAGTGGTTTGCAAACCATTAGTACCAATTTAACACCCACATTTAGCAATAAGTAACAAGTGACCATTCTAGGTTTGCAAAGGGCCTTCCACCATGCTGTAACACTTGTCGCTGCATTTTTGGTAACGTTTGAACCGTTTGAGCTAGATACAAGGCTTTTTTTGTTCAAATCTGCAGATTAGGCAGCTGATAATGGATTATGTGGCTAATGCGAAAAATGTATAATTGTGCGAAAGTCGGTACAGCCAAACAGTCGCATAATTCCAGTGGCCCTTCTCATACCTCTGACTAGGTCCAGAAGTGCCCCTCAGTGGTTCCTTCTTTTTTTTGTCTCTTTGAGTTTATAGTTTAGCTTCTATGGAAACGAGGAAGACTAAACCTGAGGTTACCACTGCACAACACAGACTACCATACCACATAATTACTCTCCATAAAACATAATCCCACTCTACATAATTCCTATACACTAAATACCACATACTTTCTATCCACATAATTTCACTGCACAGCATACCACATAATTCCACTACACACAAAGTACATCCACTCCACTCCAAAAAGCATTAGTAAAAAACTTTTAGATTTACAACGCCAATAGCTCTAACTCTTGCAAATGCGAGACCTATTACATTACAAATGCTTCTTTAACTGGTAGTCACGTTTGCAGAGTGGTGGAGAAAGGGGGCTGGGCCTCCAAACAGCGCTCAGGAATTCCGCTGCGTAGGACTTACAGGAGGTACCAGGAGGGCTACTTGGCCGCCAAAGTCCCTCAGGAGTAAAGTGAACTTAATCCCCCAACCTGTACTGTGCCAGGAGGCGCATTTGCAGAGTGGTGGAGAAAGGTGAGCTTGGCACCCCCACCCGCCAGCTCCGCTCGACCAGCCTCGCCCTCGCCACAGTCCCCCGCATCCGGAAAACGACCGCCGGCGGCAGATCCTTCTCCCACCTCGCCGCCAAGACCTGGAACACCCTCCCCACCAACCTCCGACAGACCCAAGACCTACTGGCCTTCAGAAGACTCCTCAAGACCTGGCTCTTCGATCAGTAGCAGCACCACCCCCACTTCCCCCAGCGCCTTGAGACCCTCGCGGGTATGTAGTGCGCTTTATAAGTGACATGATTGATTGATTGATTGATTGGCCTCCGAAGACCTCTCAGCAATCCCACTGTGTGGGACTTACTGGAGGTAACAGGAGGGGTAGTTGGCCCCCAAGGTGAACCTTGGGGGCCAACTACCCCTCCTATTACCTCCAGTAAGTCCCACACAGCAGGATTGCTAAGTTCTCATAGCAGGCCACGCCCTCTTTCCCCACCACTCTGCAAACGCACTTCCTGGCACGCTCTTGGATAAGGATTAAAGTCCCCTTCACTGGTGGGGGTCCTTAGGGGCCAACTAGCCTTCCTGATACCTCCAGTATGCCCCAGATAGTGGGATTGCTGAAAAGTGGACACAGGCCACGCCCCTTTCTCCACCACTCTGCAAATGCGTCTCCTGGAGCGTTCTGGGTTGGGGGATTAAGTCCCCTTGAATCCCGAGGGTCCCTAGGGGCCAACTAGCCCACCAGGTACCTCCAGTAAGCCCCACACAGCTGGATTGCTGAGAGTGGTCTGAGGCCATGCCCCTTTTTTACACCACTCTGCAAACGTGCCTCGTGGTGCACTGCTGGTGGGGCAATGAGGTCCTCTTGTGTCCTGAGGACCTCAGGACTAAAGTGGACTTCATCCCCCGACCAGCATGCATGCTTGGACATTTGGATTTTAGGGTATAATTGAGGTGCCCGGTGGGAGGGGTTAGGAGACTGACTTGTGAGACTGGTGGGAGATCGTCGCTGTCATCGATTTTGCTGTCCTGTTTCCTGTCTAGAGATTCCTGACTTAGTCTTTGCCTCATCAAATCTTTTTGAGGGGCCTTGCTGCTCTCATGGCCAGAGAGTAGATTTCCTTATTTCTAAGTTGGTTAGTATAGACTGAAATCTGAATTTGCATAATCATTTGCAAAGGTATTTTGTCTCTGAATCTTTTGTTTCTTCGCCTTTCCACTCCTTTGTCATTTTCTCTTCTGATATTGTTCTCCTTGTGATGACCTATGATTCATGCTGTATGTTGGTACCAAAGAGCATTTATTTCACATTATTTAGATAAACATTTTTAAATTTACAAATGAGTCTGTCTTTATTAAGAGTGATTTGTTCAAGAGTTTTGATTTGCCAAATGTAATTAACTATATAAAGATTGCATCGCCAAATTTGGTATATTAGAGGTGAGAGTATATTATTGGAGATTGATAAGTTTGATTAGTTTTTGGAAATACACTAACCCAGCGTGAAGGGACTTTGTTGGGTAATGGAAATTGGGCCTTGTCTTCAGAAAAATTCTAGTCCTGAAACGCTGGATCACTGATCACTTCTCGCAAGAAATGCGTGGGTGCGCGCGCATCCGCAGTTTTCTCAAGGATTACCCAGACGGCGAGGAAGAGGAGGAGGGCAGCCCGGGGACGCCCCAGTACAGGTAAGTGGTTTTAATTTACTTTTAAGTAATGTAGAATTACTTGTTAATATAGGAGGGGTGGAGGCGGGTTGCCGAGCGGAGTTCCACGGAGTTTGTTCGCAACTCCGTGGACCTCTGCGTAGCCCCGCTACGCCCACTACGCCCAGGGTTAAGCAGGACAGCAAAACCGACGACAGCGATGATCTCCCAACAGTCTCACGAGTCAGTCTCCTAACCGAAATCCTAATCTCCGAAACGCGTCGGGCTTTATGTTGGTCCTGGTTTACATAAGATTGGATTAATAAATTGAAGATTGTGACAGACCCGTGAGTGCTACCAAGTGTCTTCTTCTGAGAAGTTTGGGGAAATGTGTTTAACAGCTTGGCTCTGCTGTTTTTGGTACCGCACCACCAGAGGAGCACCAAGGGTTCCAGCACAGAAGTGAGCTTCTTTCAGATATATAATTATATATATACATATATATATATACACACATACTTACATACATACATACATATATATATATATATATATATATTTCAAATAGGATCATTCGTCTTTGAAAAAATAATCATCCAGCACTCCCAAAGGAATTGGTCACTCGATAGTTTTTATTCATGTGACGATAAACATCAACGCGTTTCAGCAGTCTCTTGCTGCCTTGTTCACGATGCCTGAGCGCCATTTTTTTAGCATTAAAATAGTAAATACAAACAAGGAACATAGAAGAGGGACTCCATTTTCAACAACATAACAGGTAACCCGTTATTCTTTACCAAAACGGCCACCATCTTAACTAACCCTGGGCAAAGCACTATGCTACGCTCGCGTAGTTTGCGAAGTTTGCGCTACTTCGCACAACGCGAATTGCACGTAGCGCAGTGCAAACTAGCGTAGCGTAGTGCAGCGGTCATTTTTTGCTTGCTCGCGGTCCTCAACGTCAAGTTGGCGACCGCGAGCAAGCAAAATGACATCCCGGCGAGACTTTTTCCTCGTTCGCGATCAGCAACATCAAGTTGCCGATCGCGAGCGGGAAAATAAACCTCCCGGCGAGATTCTCAACGCGGGAGGTCAGGTTTCTCATTGCGAGTGGTCGCATATGCTCGCGACCGCTCGCGATGAGAAACTACCAGTCCGCGTTGAGAAAGCTGCTGCTCGAGTAAAAATCTACTCGAGCGGCAGTAAAAGACAGCTCGCACTGTGCAAGATGCCGTTTTCAATGATTGCACAGTGCGGACAAGCATCCGGCACTGTGCAATCATTGCGAACAGTGCACTACGCAGTTCGCGTAGTGCTACGCGTAGCTCGCGTAGTGCGAACTGCACTTTGCGTATCTTTGCGTAGCGCTACTTCGCGAACTACGCCCAGGCTTACACATGTTTTTTACTTGAATTAACAGATCATTACTCAGAACAGTTATATTCAATCGCCTATTCAGGACTCATCTATTATGCAGAAACAAACATTTCTTGCAAATTATAGTCCCACAATCATTGCGGTTAAATTATAATTACAAAAACTGCTCTTTTAAATTCGTTATTTCGTAACTCAATTCACCAATATTACCATATATACAAATCTCATTTGATCATAAGTATATACTGGCTTTAGTTCCTCAACATGATAATCATGGTACAATTCTAAATAATAAAGTGCTAGTGCTTTTTGTGCAAATTTCGCTTTCAAAGTGCAAGTGCTTCAAGTATATTATGTCTCAATTTTATATAGACATATAATTATCATATACTTTAAAATACATATGTGGGACACTAAAACAGATTCACCACAATATAAATAGATAAATACCAAAGTGCTAGTGCTTTGCATACATCTAAAATACTCATGTAAAATCCGAAAGTGCCAATGCTTTATAGTATATTAATTTCTCTATTAAAATACATTTCATATACTGAATAAAAAGCATATTGAAATAAACAATAAAAAACTATTTTTTGTACCATTCACAATATACACAAACTGTGTTAAGAACAAATTTCATCTAATATTCATGTCTTTTTTCCCTCTTACTTCGTTCACTTAAAATTACATTGTGCAGCATTGCCTTCATTTTCTCTTCTTGTTTTTTTACTAATATAGACAGGTATACAGATCCTCATCTACATTTAATCCTTGAGGCTCCTTACTATTAAACTCTAATATATAGTAGGTCTCCAATTTTCTCAGTTCCTTTTCTCTATCCCCACCTCTTCTTCTTCTGGGAATTTCTGCTATACAGCTATACTCTAAACTTGAAGGATTGCTTTTATGATGAGTTTCAAAATGTCTCACGATCGGATATGTTCTATCCTGATTCACAATAGCTCTCCTATGCTGCAAGATATGTTTATATACTGGTAAAGTTGTACTACCAATATAAATTTTTGGACATGGACATTGTAAAAGGTAAACAACAAAGCTGGATCTACAAGTTAAGAAACCCTTAATAGTAATCGTTTTATTAAAAAATGTCTTAAAATCCGTGCGATTCATGCCATGTTGGCACGCCTTGCACTTAAAAAAATTTTAAAACCTGGTTTTTGTTGGAGCCACATCGGGGCCCCTCCTTTCCTCTCCTGGTACTCACTTTTTACAATTAAATCTTTTAAGGATTTTGTCTTTCTATACGTGATGTCAGGGTGTTTGTTCATTTTGGGGCCCAGTACTGGATCATCCTTTATCAAATACCAATGTTTATTTAATATATATATATTATCTACTGGCGGTCGCCAGTAGATAGCTATAGTAGGACCTATTATCCATAGGAAATTCGTAACATTCTTTTCCCAATAACTTTGGCGCCGGTTGATGAATCTTCGTGAAATTTTCAAAACTTATGGCCCGCTCCGGTCCGCTCCTATCTTGAAAGTTTCGGGGTGATTCGGCAAGCGGGGGCTGAGTAAAAAGGGGGGTCCCAAACCGTGTTTTCTCCATGTTAATTCCCATAGGAAACTTTAGCCACGGCTACAGCCCGAACTGCTGAACGGAATTACACCAAATTTGGCAAAAAGGTAGTGCTTGGTTCAGAAAGCGCCCTTTTTTTTAAATGGTGTAAATACGTTCAGTAATTCCAGAGAAATTCAAAAAATAAGAGTCAAAAAATCAATTTCCCATAGGAAACTTTATGCAAGACTACAGCCGAAACTACTGAACGGATTTACTCCAAATTTGGCAAAAAGGTACTGCTTGGCTCAGAAAGCGACTTTTTAAAAATGGTGTAAATCCGTTCAGTAGTTGCTGAGAAAATCAAAAATAAAAGTTTCGATATTTAGAGGCACGGAGGATCCGCGGACCTTCCCGATCACGAGCTACATTATAATTGGCTGTCAACACTCCAAACCAGGAAGTGTTGGCAGCCATCTTGTGCCTCGGTAGAACCGAGGCACAAGAAAAGAGAAAAAGAAACGCGCAAAACAAGAAAAGGGGGCAGGGTAGAAACACCCTGACCCCCTAGACCTGCTCAGGGGGTCCCACAAGGACCCCCAGGGCCCAAAAAAGCATTAAAAAAAAAAAATCGGCAAAATGCGCGCCGGATCCGCGAATCCAGCAGCGGAAAAAAAAAACGAAGCGAGGCTCCCGCGCTTCGTTTATATTTAGCCCCCGGGTGGGCCAAGTCCCGGGGGCATGCGTAAATTTAATAGCGGGGGCCCAGGGAGGCCCCCGCAGCCCCGGGGACCACCACCCCCCCAGGGCTTGTATTTTAAATGGGTGGGGGGCCTCCATGGCCCCCCAAGCCCCAGGGACCGCCACCCCCCGGGGCTTTCTTTACATATTTGTGGGGGGCACATGGTCCCTCGCAGCCCCGGGGACCGCCACCCCCCGGGGCTTGTTTTTTTTTTTAAAACTACCTGTGTGGGGGGGCTCAAGCCCCCCCACATGCCCCAGGGACCGCCACCTCCCCGGGGCACTAACTATGCAAATTTGGGGGTCCGTTACGGACCCCCGAGCCCCGGGGACCACCACCTCCCCGGGGCTGTGCAGATGTTGGGAGGGGGGCCGCGCGGCCCCCCTCCTGGAGCCTGTGATGGCCCTGGGGACCGCCACCCCCCAGGGCCGGCTCCTGCAGTGTCCCGGGGTGCCCACCCCCGGGACACTGCTGTTTGCAATGACAGGGCGGGAGCCTCGTGGCTCCCGCCCTGTCATTGCAAACTGCTTTGCTTCATTGAAGCGAGAGCAGGGAAACCTGCTCTCGCTTCAGTGAAGCAAATCAGATTGCTTTTCCACAAGGGGAGCTGCATGTCAGCAGCTCCCCATGTGGAAAAGCAATGCCGGCTCCCGCAGGAGGCGGGGAGCCGGCTGGGACCGTGGGGGCATTGGGGCTCCCCCACGGTCCCCAACGAGAGGCCAGGCCCCGGGGTTGGGGTCCCCGGGGCCAGAAGTGGCCACGGAGGGGTGCCACGCGGCCCCTCCCCATTATAATTTTTTTTTTTTTAAATACACGGAAAGGCCGGCCCCGGGGATGGAGTCTCGGGGCCATAAATGGCCTGAGGAGGGGGCCACGCAGCCCCCTCCAATAATTTAATAAAAAAAAACTGGCCATGCCCCGGGGGATGGGGTCCCCGGGGCCGAATATGGCCTCGGGAGGGGGCCACGCGGCCCCCTTCCAATTTTTTAAATTAAAAAAAAATAGGGGTCAGGCCCTGGGGGATGGGGAATAAAATAGGAAAGGAAGGGGGGCCACACAGCCCCCCTTCTTTAAAAAAAAAAAAAAAAAAGACCGGCATCGCGCCGGAGGCCCCGCCCCCTCCCTGCAGCACTCTGCAAACGTGCCCCCTGGCGCGTTGTAAGATGGGGAACTAATTCCCCTTGAATACTGGGGGTCCCTGGGGGCCAACTAGCCCACCAGGAACCTCCAGTAAGCGCCACAGGGCTGCGTTGCAGAGAGGTGTTCAGAGGCTACGCCCCTTTTTACACCTCTCTGCAACGCAACTCTGTGGGGCTTACTGGAGGTACCTGGTGGGCTAGTTGGACCCCATGGACCCTCAGGATTCAAGGGGACTTAATCCCCCAACTTAAAACGCGCCACGGGGCGCGTTTGCACAGTGGTGAAGGGAGGGGGCGGGGCCTGAGGTGACATGTGTGCAAACACGCCCTGTGGCGCATTTTAAGTTGGGGAATTAAGTCCCCTTCAATCCTGAGGGCCCCTGGGGGCCAACTAGCCCACCAGGTATCTCCAGTAAGCGCCAAAGGCCTGCGTTGCAGAGAGGTGGTCCAGGCCACGCCCCTTTTTACACCTCTCTGCAACGCAGCTCTGTGGCGCTTACTGGAGGTACCTCGTGGGCTAGTTGGACCCCAGGGACCCTCAGGATTCAAGGGAACTTTATCCCCCAACTTAAGACGCGCCACGGGCGCTGCTTGCACAGTGGTGAAGGGAGGGGCGGGGCCTGAGGTGACATGTGTGCAAACACGCCCTGTGGCGCGTTTTAAGTTGGGGAATTAATACCCCTTCAATCCTGAGGGCCCCTGGGGGCCAACTAGGCCACCAAGTACCTCCAGTAAGCGCCACAGGCCTGTGTTGCAGAGAGGTGGTCCAGGCCACGCCCCTTTTTACACCTCTCTGCAACTCAGCTCTGTGGCGCTTACTGGAGGTACCTAGTGGGCTAGTTGGACTCCAGGGACCCTCACGATTCAAGGGGACTTAATCTCCCAACTTAAAACGGCCACAGGGAGTGTTTGCACACGTCACCTCAGGCCCCCTCCCTTCACCACTGTGCAAACGCGCCCCGTGGCGCGTTTTAAGAGGTAGTTTTAATCCCCCTGCCCTATTATGTACTAGGGCCTTACAGAGGAGGTCATGCTAATCACAGGGGTACCCCAACGCATAGTGTTCCCTAGTGTATGTAGGTGTTTTCACTGTATTCTAAGTGTCTTTTAGCATAGCACTGGCTCTAGGCCTAGTTACTCAGAGTCATTTACCACCAGTACCCGTCTGAAAACGTTGTGGGCACAGGATGATTTTGCAACAAGGCCTCTTTCTGCTCCTCTGTTGGTTCTTTCTGCACATGTCTTGCTTCTTCCTGCACTTTTCTTTGTCTTTGTGGACTTCTGTTGCTTCTTTCTGCATTTCTTTTGCTTCTTTCTGTGCGTTTTTCTTCTTTCTTCACATGTCCTACCTCTGTAGGCATAGTTAGAAACTAGCATTTAAAAACCTTTGAAATTCACTTAAAAACCATAGGTTTCAGGCACGTTATAGTTAGAAATTAGCATTTAAAAACCTTTGAAATTCACTGAAAAAACCATAGGTTTCAGACACGTTATAGTTAGAAATTAGCATTTAAAAAACCTTTGAAATTCACTGAAAAAACCATAGGTTTCAGGCACTTTATAGTTAGAAATTAGCATTTAAAAACCTTTGAAATTCACTGAAAAAACCATAGGTTTTAGGGAAAGTTATAGTTAGTTGGACATTTCACTCGTACAAAACCAGTGAAATTCCCCCGTTATAGTTAGTTCAGCTAATTATAACTCGCGCCCCGCAATGCACTGCTGATGACGTCACATATTACATCACTCATGACATGGTCAGTGACATCACTGATGACATCACTGATGACATCTCAAATGACATCACTGATGACATCACTGATGACATCATCCAGTGACTGTGTGTTTCTGTAAAGTTTAAATATGTTTAATATATATAGGGAAAGGCGTATTGAAGAATGAGTGGGTGTATAAGTGTCTGAATGGATGATTTAGTAGGTGCGTGACTGAGTCTATAAGTGAGTGATTAAACGTATCTTAGTGAATGCATGGGTTAGTTGCTAAACTGTGTGAATGTCTGTATCCATCTGTCTGTTGGTGTGTAAGCGGCTGCATGGGTTTGTGAGTAGCTACATAAGTGTCTATATGAATTAATGATTGGTTGTCTGAGTATCTGTATGGGTGCCTGAGTGTTTGTGTGGGTGGGGTGTGTGTGACTCTGTGCATAGATGTGTGAGTGGGTGATTCACTGGGTGCATGGTTTCAAGAGTGCATCTGTGATGGACTGTATGGGTGGGTGAGTGTGTGTATGGGTGTGTTAGTGAGTGAATGTATATCTCAGTGGTACATGTGTGAGTAACTACATATGTGAAAGGCAGTATATATGTGTGTTAGAGTATTTAAATGGCTATAAGTGAGAGTGTGTGATTGTGAGAGTGGCTGTATGGATGAGTGTGTGCTTGTATCAGTGATTGTATAAGAGCGTAAGAATGTGCTAGTATTTGTATGAGTAAGTGAGCTGGTGTGTGTATAACTGTATAGGTGAGTAAATGGGAGTGGGATTAATTACTTGCATGACTGACTAGGTGTGTGAGTACCTCTATGGATGAGTGGCGGTGTGTGAGTGTCTATATAGGTGTATGAGTGCACATATTAGTCCTGTACTGAGTGACCGTAAGTATGAGTGACTGTACGGGTGAGTGAGTGGATGTGTGTGTAGACCTAAGAATCAGTGAGTGGGTATGTAGTTATTGGTGTTGGAGTGTCTATGGTTTTGAGAATGGCAGTCTGTAATTTAGAGTGGGTGTATCAAAAGTTATATTAGGGTGTGAGAAGATGCATGAAATTATCACATGGATGATGTCATCAGTGATGTCATCAGTGATGTCATTTGAGATGTCCTTAGTGATGTCATCAGTGATGTCACTGACCATGTCATGAGTGATGTAATATGTGACGTCATCAGCAGTGCATTGCGGGGCGCGAGTTATAGTTAGCTGAACTAACTATAACGGGGAATTTCACTGGTTTTGTACGAGTGAAATGTCCAACTAACTATAACTTTCCCTAAAACCTATGGTTTTTTCAGTGAATATATATATATATATATATATATCCTCCAAAACCTGCTCCAAATGAAGAAGAGCACAGACGCAGCTCAAAATGCCTTTGGAACATCTTTATTCAGACGTGGGTTGCCATACTGAACGCGTTTCGGCTTTTTTGACATTGTGGACGCCATATTAGGTTCACCTTATGAACTCTCATGCAGATTATGTGCTTCCTGAACATAGAAAATAGCTATTGGTATTGTTGCCCTTCGCACAAAGTACATAAATTCGTCCAAAATGGCTTCACTGTTGTTACAATAACACCCATTTCTTTACGCAAGTGCAATTGGTCCAGTAATCCAGCTCAGGGGCATTTCTAGATAGTCAAAACCACCGGTAAAATACGCAGGGATTTTTTAAAAATAACACCCCCATACAGACTAAACCTGAGCGGATTTCGCGGAGTTCCGCAAACTCGCGAACGGACCGGAGTTCACCACCCAGGGTTAATACAGACATTTTTTCGGAAGGGACTTATAGTGTCTTTCAGCCATCCCTCTTCTTCTGTTGGGTTAGGTATATGTACACCGACATATTTAGCATTCGAACATCGCACGTCAGTCACAGTCTGAGTTGAGCATGAGAACTTTGCTCAAATGCACGTGTTTTACACAGACACGTCTCAGACCCCCTATCCAGAGCACTGGGGATGCTGTCCATAGACTGAAGACCACTGCTCTCCACAGAGAGGGCCTCTGTGACCGGAAGGGCTGGTTCGGGGTCAGCATCAGTGATTGTGACCTTCACGCAGTGAGCCCTGAAGCAAGTCAGTGATGCAGCTAGACACTAACTGGCTGATGTACTTGTGCTTCGATTTATTTTATGCACATTTTAGGTTTCTCAGGCAAAAGTAGAGATTTCCATTTACCCAGGCTGAGATGGTGCGAGCAATAGAGGTTCACAGAGCCCTAGCGCTTAGACTTGGAGGTCACACCTGAGCGCTACAGAGATGGGCTGAGGATTTGACCTCTACACCCTCAGCACAAAAGAGGCTGATTTGGCATGACGTCTTGCAGCTCAATACTATTTGTCTTGCTTCGGATGATACAAAGTGACCATGCAATCTGTGGCCCCTCAACATTTGTCACTCCACCTACATAATATAAACATATTTCCCCTTCTTGCGCTCTGTATCATAAACAACACGATTGTACACTCCCTCGTGTGCCCCCTGAACAGACTCACCGCTCGCTGCTGGTGTTGAGAGCTGTGTGTGAAGGTAGCAGCAGTGGCAACAACTTAAGTAAAGGGGGATTCAGAGCTCTGCTGGCTTCATGGTGACCTTGGGTGGGTGGCGTCTTCATGACGACCAAAACCATGACATCAGCAGGCACCCGCTCAATGGACAGTGGAGGCGAATTTCAGGGACATCGTGAGGATTTGGGGGGCCCTGGGCCAAAAGTAATTTGGGGGCCCCTGTCCGAAACAGCTTTGAATTTATGATCCAGTGTCAGCTCTTTGAAGCCCTCTTTGGCCAGGTCACTGAGGAGCCCAGGTACACAGGTACGCCCAAATTCTAAATGTGTTTACATTTAATATTCAGTGACATGTCTTTTCAATATTATTATACAGCAGCAGCTCACTAATATTATTACAACTAATCTTTGTGACCTCTGCCATTTTTTTAATATGTGAGGGCATGCTTTGTTTATGGATGTTGGATGGTGGTGAAAAACAAAAACATTTCTCTGCAAAATGTCTCTTACAGACTCCCATCCATCACCCTCATTAAAAATAATCTAAAGGAAAATGGTATTTAAACAATCTTTTTAAGAATTATTCAAGGCCATCGGGGCAAGACTTTCTGCAGAACAGAGCTGGCTCTATCAGGGGCCCCTGAAAGGCGGGGGCCCAGGGCCATGCCTTAAAACGTCGCTGGCTGGTTTACCCTTGCATTTATTGCCTGTTTTTGGGGTGTGCTACATGGTTTGTGGGATCACAGAGAGCAGGTGGGACCTGCGCCCTGAGACAGTGCCTGACGCTTACGTCGACGCTGCCACTAAAGTTAGCATATACAATAAACCCTCACCCCCGTTTCAGACCCTCCTTGCATCGGACTCAGATGTCTATCTCAGGTAAGACGCCCGTGCCTGCTGGGGAGTCGTGTCATCGTAATAAAGGCTGTTTTATAGAAAGAGACACACAAGGAAAGGCCCCCTCTCCCTCCAGCCCCCCCTCCCCCCAACAAGAAGCCATGAACATGCACAGTCCACCAGAGCAGCAGGTGTAAGGTCAAGGGGCGATGGAGGAAAGGCCTGGGAAACCAAGGAGAGAGTAAAACTAAAAGAGCGGGAAAATACAGGAAAAAGAGAAACAACGTCTGCCGTGAGTCAGGGCTCTCGGTACGGTTGTTGCTAGAGAACCGAGTTATTACATTTCCGCAGGCGTGGAGGCTCTTAATGGGGTGGGACAAGTTGTTTACTTCGAGGAGAAGGAAGTCGGTGGGATGAGAGGAGGGAGTGCGCGTGAGTCACCCTAGGTGTGTCACCTCTGCGGAGCTAGAAGAAAAGGCTCGTGAAGCGCGTGCTTCAAAGAGCCAGAATCAATGGTGAGGCAATCTGCCATTATTTCAGGGCCATTGAACCATCCCAAAGCGAGCAGCCTGTGTAGGTTGGTCTAAAAGTAGACAAGCGGCACAGAGGATGGAGAGAAGCAATCCGTGTTGTCAGTGGGAGGAAGTACTAATGAAAAAAGTTTGTGTAGCGTTGGTGTGGGCAGGCAGGAAGTGGGAAAAGTGGGCAATTTAAGCAAGATGTGTGTAGGAGTTCATTGTCTAGTAGGACAAAGAAATCAAGAGTGGCGACCAAGATCAAAAGTCACAGACCTCAGTACGTATTTTATGACCGAGAACATAGGATGTTCTTTATGTTGTGTTCCTTGTCACCTCCACAGGACCCTTCGGTCACTCGTGTGGCCTTGCAGCCTTCGTTCCATGTACAGCTGGTTGCACGCCAGAGTATGTATGCCTTGTCCGAAAGGTGAAAGACTGCAACCAAAATATCATGTTGGATCCGTTGTTCAGTAGAGCCTGCATGCGTGGTTGGATGTGCACATGCTTAAAACATGAGCCACGCAGGAGGAGTTTGATTGTATTGTGTTGCAACATTTATGTCACGCTTACTATACCTATGTGGGGCGTTGAAGCACTCGCCTACATGAGCAGCACTCTACACTGTGTAGGGTGTGTGGCTGGAAGGTTGTTGTCTATGTTCTGAAAATGTGTGGGAAGTGTTTCCGAGACGTGTGTGAGGTCCACCGAGGTGCAGTTATCATGTTATGCTACTCAGCGCTTAGCAGTGTGATGGATGAAGAAGTGTGAGAGATAGGCGCGCAGCGAACGGTGTTCATTAAGCTGGAGGTTTTGAGCAGCTCTATGGGTCTATTTTTTGCATTTCTTATGATCGTAGTCTACTTAGCTGGTTAATGCACTGAGTTGTCCATTCTGAGTTATTTTGTTTAAAGCTTATGGTCCTGAGCAGGCATAGGTTGGAGGAAGACGTAGGACAGAGATCTGCTGGGATGCACTTTGTTAATATCATCCCATATCTGATTGCCATTGCGAGATGTCAAGAAGTGGTTGCAGTGTGTAATTAGTCCGGACCTGCAGGAGTGATGTAAATTAAAGTCCTCCATTGGCCAGTGGCATGTGGCAAATCTCTTCAGTTATTCTCTGCCTGGCCAGATGGTTATGGGTGGTTTGTTGCTGTGGACTGGTACAGTGCACTAGGTGATGCACATGACCGTTAGCAGGCTGTCTTTTGTGAATGTGAGTGCCAAGGTGTAAAAGGGGATTGTTATGCAGCCAGTAAGAGCTACAGTTGTCTGACTGTTATATTGATTTTAGTGTGGGTTATGTATTGTATTGTATTGTAATTACATTTTTATAACACTTACCACCCTCGTTAATGCATGGTCTGTCTGCCCAAGGAGGGCGTTTGTCTTGAAGGACAGAAGGAAAGCCTTCAGAGCTAGATGTACCACTCTTACCTCTACGAGGTAGAATATCTGTTCCTTCTGAGTCCAAGAGCCTTGAATCTGACAGTGATCTACATATCCACCCCAACTTGATATAAAGACATTAGTTACTATCATCTGTGGTGGGATGTCGTGATGAAAACTCATTTCGAAAGATTCTCTGGACGACACCACCAGCTGAGCGATTGCTCTGCATGCGCTGTTAGGGTCAGTTTGTCCTCCTATTTTCCTGAGAGCTGGTACCATTGACCCTCCAGACAATGTTGGAGAAGTCTCGTGTTCAGTCGTTCATTTGGTACCAGGAAGATGCAGGATGCCATTGATTCTAGGAGAGATGATATTTGGCTCGCTAGTAGAGCATCTGTTTTCTTCAGATTACGACATATCTGAAGGATAGATAATTGTCTCTCTTACAAAGGAAAAATACCTTTGTTTACCATATACAGAACAGCTCCCAGGTACAGAAGAGATTGAACTGAAATGGAAATCCATTTTTTGTGATTTACATGCAGTCCTAATCGGTTGAGGGTGACAGCAACGAACTGGTAATGTTGGCACGGTTGCTATGTTGACGCCTTGATTAGCCAGTTGTCTAGACACGGGTAGATGAATATCTTGAGCCTCCTGAGACGTGCTGCAATGACCACCAAGCATTTTAAAAAGGTCCTCGATGAAGACTTGAGAACGAAAGGAAGGGCTTTGTACTGGTAATGGACACTTCGCACTATAAACCCCAGGAATGTTTTATATTCTTCGGCTATTAGTATGTGGAAATAGGCATCTTTCAGACCTATATAGCATATCCAATCCCCTGATGGAGTTGGGGGTGGATCTGGTGCAGCAGCAATGGTCTGAACTTTTCTTTGCAAATCCACTTGTTCGCTTTCTTAAGATTTGGAATGGGTTTGAACTTGTTCTTTGGTTCTTTCTTCTTCGTGAGAAAGTAACAGCAATATATTCTCATTCCTTGAGACGATCTAGGACTTTTCCCCCAGCTGGTTTTTGCAAGAGGGTAGAGACTTCTTGCCAAAGCTTGGTGGAATTGCTGGAGGAGAATACTTGAATCTAAGACAGTGTCCATTTTGCACAATATTCTGAATCCATCTGTCACTGGTCATGATTTCCACTCTCCCAGGTAAGATGTGATGCTCCCCTTCACAGGAGTGGGTAACAGAAGAGAGGGAAGTGGGAGTTCAGTGTTTGCCACCGGTGACAGGTTCAGTGGCTGGGGATAGACTTTCGGTGACCTCCTCTGCCTCTGGATTCATGGATGCCTCTGTTGTCGCTGTTGACCATGAGGTGTTTGAATCCTCAGCAGTCAAAGGGTTTAAAGGAATTCTTCCTGTATTCCTTTCTGTTCTCCGATCCGACCACCCACACAGTGTCTGATATTGTAGGTGAGCTCCAAAGGGGTCTTGGAAAAATATGCATGCATGCTGCACTTAGGGGCTGTGAAGATGTGGTGCATAACACACTTACCTCTACTCATTAGTCCTGTGTGATGAGCTACCCCAAAACTCTTGAATGTACATCTCTCCAGGAGCAGAAATGGATGGAGGGGTGCACACAGTTTGGGTGCCCTCAAGACAAAAGCTTCGGGTCTCAGAGCAATGCATTATGATAAATCCCTAAGTAAATGCAAGAAGGACTATTTGTGCCTTGAAGCCACAGGACTCTTATGAGACTTGTCTATGGTGGACGCCATCTTGAATACCTAGGGTATGAGTTCCCCTTGAGCCACAGTGTCCTAGTTAGGCAATCGTGATATATTTTGTTGCTGTAGCCTGACCTTGCTGTTGGAATTTAGAATTCTTTAATACCTATTACTCTGAGAAGCTGACAGACGTCATCCTTGGAGTCAGAAATATTCTCACACCTAAGTTGCAAAGTATAAGACAAGCACTTGTTGTTGTTTTAAACAAGAGTAATCCATTAGAATTTTAAATTCTATTTTGCATTTTGTTTATTTATATAAAAACCTCACCTTAAGATTATGAACTCTATTTTGTGCTTTGCTTATTTTCATCAAGAGTCATCTTTAGGACTGCCTGCTAATAGGTATTATATGACATATATTATATTATATTATTATATTTCTTCAGGAGTTATACCTAGAATTACAAACTGTATATACTTGGCATTCCACCAGAAGTCATTGCTTAAGATCACAAACTAATTCTACACTATGGAATTTACAACAGAAGTTTTCACTTAATTACATACTTGATTTCAGTGTAAAGCCTTCATAGAGAAATTAATGGAACCATGTTATAAAAGAAATATTGATGTTAGACAAATATAGTATGACTATATTGATATTAGTGAATACATTATTAACCAGGGTGTAGTCAAACTATATATTGTCAAATGCCTTTCATCTTACAGTTGCCAACCATTTATATTGAATGTAGGCTGAACCAGAGAATGTTATTGCATGAGAGTGAGTGTAACACTCATTTGCACCCAATATATAATAGCCGAGGGAGTTGCAAATATCATCTGAACTTCCATTTTCTTACAGCTCAGAAAAAGTGCCAAGTTCACTTCTAAACAGGGAGTAGGACAAATAGAGATTGTCAGGCTGTGTATCCTATACTGTTTCAGAAGGTAACTTCCTGGCTCAATATAATAGCCAAACTAAAAGTCTTTTTGTATATCAGTGCCGTCCTGCAGTGCTAATTCAGCCCCGATGTGCGACCCGGCCATGTGACAATATCCAGTGTCTGATTCTCCCTCATGTCACTTTCCCCTGGGCTAGTGTTCACCTACACAATGCTAGTGTAAGGGCGACTATGTTTCGGTGTAGTGTGGAATCTGCCATCGCTCGTGTTACATCTGCATTGCAAGGTTACTGCATCTGGACAGATTTCCCAGCCCACATTGTCATTTCAACCTTCGCAACGGGTTATGATACCGCATTGTCTCAGTTTTTGGATCTAGTAGCTAAACTACAACAGGAGGTTAGTTCAAAGACGTCATGACATAAAATTCTACAAAACGTGGTAATACAGATTAAGCAAGAGCTAAGGTATGGATTAAAGCCTGACAAGAAAGATGTGTGAAAACAAACATAAAATCTTGATGTCGTTATGATAATATACTCTATGTGACGTGTTAATAACCATATATAGCCCTTTGAATCAGATATGGTTGTCGCTCTATATTGGTTCAAGACTTCCTGTAATACTGAATATGCTTGCTAAGTCTCATGACTCTAGTAGACCCAGAAGCCATAGCGCCTACTGGAGTATCTTTGCACAGTCCTAGCAGTGTGTCCTCATTTTCAAACCTGGCAAGTGGAAGCAATATTTTCAGAGACTAATGGGGCTAGTATTGTATTTATGAATGATATTCTACTCAAGGCCATTCAGTGCTTCCTCAGGGCGGAGGAGGAGATCCTGCCACTGGCACATTAGTCATTTGAAGTCTGTTATCCTTTGCTGTGGGGCCTGCTGTTTTGCATTAAAAGCTAGGTGGGCTTTTAGCTTCCCAATGTGATATGTTTTATTTTTAACAGATGGTGCATTGGCTACCATGACTTTCCTGAACATACATATCTTCAGGAGAAGAAGCGGACAGAGAGGTGCACAGAGTGTGGGCACCTCCTGGACAGAAACTTTGTATCTCAGAATGCATTGTTATATTGAATATCAGAGTAAAGGCAAGAAGGAGCACATTGTTTGGTACTGTCAATGTATTTTTTTTTGAGTTGGTTAATGAGTGATGAGCTTCTGCATGCATTCATGCCCACCGTCAGTGGCGGCTCCTCCGCTAAGGTGGAGGAGCGTCGCCCCACTGACTTCAATAGGAAAAATAAAATGATGATAACATGTCGAAATTATCATTTTATTTTTCCTATTGAGGTAAGTGGCTCTCGGGGCAGGCGGGGCTGGCCAGAGCAGGGGCAGAAGTGGGTTGCACTCCTTACGTGCACATTACTGAATGGCCGGCCCTCTCAGGCCAGCCAAACAGTCTTCCCCACCAGGCTTGCTTTACACAGCCTGGTGAGGAACATGCAAAACCTCCCAGTCCCCGTCTGAGCGCTGTGGTTCGGCGCTCAGACCAATCACAATGCTGTATGGCAGAGTTGTGATCGGTTATGGGGAGCCTGGGAGTCCGGGTGCTACCTGCTCCTTCCTGCATCCGGTGCAACAGGAAGAAGAGGATGGAGAAGAGGCGGCAAATATTATTTTAAAACATTTTTATTGGGTTCCGTCCCACCCCCCCCCCCTCCCCGCACCTACCCCGGCCCACCATTTTTAATTGCATTGCAATATTTGCATGCCAGTTTGGAGGCCTTCCATGCTGCATAATTCTCGGGCATTAAGTGACTGATGACATATGTGCCTGTTCACCTTACATTTTCACCCAGCGGCCTTTCCTCTGTGCTCCCATTGGGGATGTTGAGGACCCCTTCATGTGTTTTCCTGTTGGACTACATGGCTGGCATGGTCACTGCAACCTTTTGTTGGGTCATGTTGTGGTCGTTGCTTGAGGGTATAAACTCATTGCTTGCTTCAGTGGCATTCCAGTTCCCTGTCTGTGACTGCCATACATTCCCTCCATCCACCTTCTTTTCTTACAAGGAGGGTGTTGTCTTTTCCTTTAATGAGTTTTGAGCCTGAGCTACTTGTGGCCAGTCACCCCTGTTTTGATACCTTAGTCTCCCACTTTTTGTTGACCATATGTTCAAAGTTTCTAGCTTTTGTTGAATGAGGTTTGGTCAAGGGTCTCTTCAGAAACCACATCTGAGCCATGCTCTGTCCATCATTTGTAATCAGTCTTTTACAGCATTGCCACCTCACAGAACAACAACATCTTCTCTATTTTGTAATGTTGTTGCTCATCCATAATCTTTTCACAGAGAGTTTCTGTGGGTATTGCACAGTGTTTGGTGAACATAACATCTGTTTGTGTTTTAGCATCTGGGACTATAACATTGTTTTCCTTCACAGTCCAAACGCCATTATTGTGTTACCTCATCTCAGTCACCTATACGTGTTTGGTACTGACCCTTTAAGGCCTCCTTTATTCTACCAACATGTAAACAATGGGTCTCATGGATTTGTTAAGAAAAGACCTTTGGAAAGGTTCGGAGAGTCTCAATCAATCCTCTTCAAGTAATGAGTCATAGGTAACAATAAGCACAACGTCCAACATATAATCAATTGATAATGATTTCATCACATTTTCAAAAAATTTGAAAGGTGCTACAAAAAAAAGAAAACATGGACCAGCACAGTGCACATGAGTTGTGAACAAAAAGACATTCAGTGTCCAATGACAACTCAGATTGGGTGACAGTCTGTTATATGTCACCTGCAGGCCCATTATCGTTTTCCCTATGTTAGCATAAGCATGTTGTAAGCTGACCTCTGCTTTGCACACAATACTATACAAAACGTATTTTGCTTTGTGCCACACTGTACTTTCACACAGAACCTGACGTTGTTTTCGCGTTCTGTTCTTTCCCGGGATTTAGTCTGCACTCCGTAGATAAGGTCAAACAACAATGCCCCTTGTTATTTTGTTCTGGTCAGGCCTCAACACCTAGATAAAGCACACAAATGCAGCTGTTGTTTGGGAACACGTACTTCTGACATATAGGTATGCACGAACAGGTAACAACACACTTGGAGAGGGATCTTTCCAGGGAAGAGACCGTGACAGCACCTGACATGTAGAACTTTCATCTGTGCATGCTAAGGTATTGGGTCTGCAGCAAACACCCAGAGAGCCTGGAATTACATGGTCTTCACAAAAGTTCTCTTTTCACTCGAGACGCATCTGTCGTCCTCTTTCTCACCTCATCTTGGGATCCCAAGATAAGGTGAGAAAGAGAACGACAGACGTGTCCCGCTGAAATAGAAAGGTTTTTAAAATTAAGAAATCGAGTGAAACGAGAACTTGTGTGAAGACCACGTAATACAAGGCTTCCATATGCTTAATTGAGGAGCTTCCCTCTCATAACATAACAAGGAAAGTGGAGGATATAAGAAGAATTTTCATATTATAAGAAAAACTACAGGAACAAATCATTGTGCCACCACTGTGGGTATGGGGGGTATTCTGCGTGATCATAAGAACACGTGACAAAATTGCATGTGTCGTGTAGAGATTTAAAAGTGAGACTGGTTGTAAATTGCACTATGCAAGAAAAATTATTGTCCTGAAGAAGGTGGCCTAAAATACGGGGTAACCACCGAAACGTGTCGATGCATAACTAAACACCAAATCTGGAGGGCACGGAATATTACAGTTGACATTAATGAACTTTTGATACCCTATAAAATGAACAGTGATCCAGGAAGATTGGTGATTGTAAAAAGACAAATGTGACTATCTGTGGCATTCTCCCCATTTATGATTTGTTGTTTGTAGAATGAATGTCTTTTGAATTTGTAGCATTCCCCCCCTTTTTTTCACAACAATGGAGATCATTAGGATGAATTCTGAATGATATTTTATTGTTTTATGTATTTTAACTGTGGTAATTGGATTAGAAGACTATTGTCAGTTTTTATATGAATGCATATGCATATCCTTTTTTATTGCGTCTCGAAAAGAGATTTAATGAATAAAGAAAAGTCTTATATAAACTAGTTAGTTGTGTTATTGAACCGTAGTATTATCGGGGCTATAGTGTCAGATTGAGTGATAAGAGTGCAAGTCTACTATATCTGCAATAGAGGAATCCAAAGGGAATTTTTAATTTGACTAAAAGTCTTTATTGGTTTCCTTGGGTGAGTAGGGCCCCTCTCCCCTTTTTCACCTCCTTAGAGTTCTGGACAGAACCTCGAAACATATCTGGGCAGTCTCACATCTCACCTGTTTCGAGTCCTGTAGAGAGCCTCCGTACACTTCTAGGCAGTCACACAGCTCATCTCTTCAGAGTCCTGGAGAGAACTGTAGGAGAGTAGGATCTGCTTCACAGGGGTACCCCCACTTTTTGCTGATACTTCACTGGTTTTCGACATTAGTCTGGCTGGGGCCCTGCTATTCAGAACCCCAGCCTAGCTGTTTCCTCTTTAAAAGGGTATCCATGTGCCTTAGGCACATCTCTGATTGGGATCTGGAGTGCCCTTGTAAGTCCCTAGTATATGGTATACTATGTACCAAGGGCATAGGTACCTCAGAGGCCTGCCAGGGGCTGCAGCATATATTATGCCACCCCTGGTAGGCCATCCAAACTGACACCACAGGTCTGCTACTGCAGCCTGGGTAAGGTGGTGCATGCACCCCTTGCTGTGGTATAGGTTACCTATATCACTAAATGCATACACACATATAAACCTATAAGTCACTCCTAAGGCAGGCCTTATCAATCCTAAAGGCAGAGTGCATGGTTTCTATGTGAGAGGGTGCCCCTGCATGAGCAGGGCCCCTCTGCAGCGTTCGGAGACCATCTCTGATGCTGTTTGTAGTGCAGCCTGACCATATACTCTTAAACGCATTATATCCTCGCGGTAAAATGCTAACTATGGAATGGCTGCACCGAAACATGTCGTGTTTGGTGTCAAACATCTTGGAATACTACCCCCCGCCAATTCTGGCGGCGGGGGTAGCATTCCACCCTTCTAGAGGGAAAGGCATGTTAACTCTGACGAGTCCGGTAACTTCTTTCCAGAGCCTGGCATCACAAAATGGATGCTACTGCCACAGACACGAGTCTGGCCTCCTCCTGCTGGACGAAACTCCGGCAGGGGAGGCCTGGACAATAGGTTTCCTGTCCCAGGGAGGTGTGACCACCTCCCCAGACAGGACAAAGTGTATTGGGGCTGGGCGGGAGCACTTTCGGGTGCTTTGAAGTCCTGCACTGGGGGCACATTTGGTGTCCCTGTGCATACCCCAGTTCAAACCGGATCAGGGGCTTGCAGCCCCTGCTTTGGCGCGAACTGGACAAAGGGAAAGGGGTGTAGCCACCCCTCTGCCCTGACCCACCCATAGGTGGGGCCACAGAGTAGTCCATCCCCTATTTTTGGAATAAAGGTAGGAACCCAGTCCTTAGGACTTTAGATTATACCTGGACGAAACTCTGACACAGAATCCTGGACCTTCGACGCTCTACTCACGATTAGAGGACTGAAGAATCTCCCTTGGGGTCAAGGAGTGACTCCCCTGCTTGGCAGGCACCAAAGAAGCATCTGTCCGGTTCGCATCACTGAAGCTCCCGTCGGACGCCGAAGTCATCGCATCACCAGAGGTAGATTCTCAGACTTCCCCGAGGCTACCCTGAGTCCCCAGCAAAGCTGAGGCCCGTGGCTATCGTGGGTAATGTGAGACCGTGACCCCTGGACACCGAGCACATTTGCAAGTGCACCATCTTCTGGGTCTCCCAAGAAGTCGTGCTTTGGGCTCCTAGTAGCCCTAGCCTCCAGCACCACCTGCACCGAAGATCACTGGCCCCCACTCCACGAGTGTCCTGTGAGCCAGCTCCACGTGCGGCGTCACGAGGCTCCTTCGCGGTCGCTAGCCCGTTGGCTAGTAGCCCTTACCGAAGGCCAATCTTTTCTTTACTTGGCAGTCTGGTTGCTCCAGGCCTGCCCTCACTTACCCTTGCTGGGTGAGTTCCCCAGACCTTGCTGGTCTGCACCATCGACGATCTTCAGCTACATCGAGACTTGCCGTTGCCAAGGCTTGTTGGGTCCAATCTGGTCGCCGACACCGCAGCACTCGACAGACATCGTGTACCAGCCCGAATCCTGCTCCTGGTCGCCGACAACGCCTCCTGGACCTCGTGGCTGCTGAAACGAGACGACCGTCAACGCACCTGAAGCACTCGACATCGGTGGGCATCCGTCCATCACCTCCCTGGTCACTGGCTAGTGACCCAGACTCTGTCCCCTCTGCTTTCAGGTTCTTCAGAACTCCGATCCACTCTTGGATCCACCCGGACACTTTTCTCCTGGTCGCCAGCAGCACTTTGCAGCAGATCGCCATAAGAACCGACGACGAAACCCGACCCCGAAAGGCACCTATGCACCCGGCTTCCCTGGGTGAGGTAACACGAGTACTCCGGTGCTCCCGTGGGTAGAGACTCTTCAAAGTCCTAGATCTCAAAGGGTTTTGTCCTAGTCCTCTTTAAAGTGTCCCTTTCCTCTATTTTCCCGATCCCGACTTTCTCCATAGAAGTTAACGGCGTATCGCGGTTGTGTATTTACACTGCACGCGTCTCCCGTGGGTCCCCTGTGTCACTACCTTGGGTGGTTCCTTGTGGTCCAAGCACTTCTAGAGGCTCTAGGCCTAGTGTCTAGTTCAGTCGTGGTTCGCATACCACTTTATTGGTATATGGTTTGGTACGCCCCTAGGGCCCAAACGTGTATTTGTGCTATTACTGTGATTTAAGATCTTATAACCTATGTACTTCGAACTCTAGCCTCATAAAGAGACTAGAGGGGTGTGTTTAGTAATAAATACATATATTTTGAATATATACCTGGTGTGGTGCTCTTTCATTTGGTCACTCAAGAGATTATAGACTGGTAAAACAAGCTGCTTTACATTCCTTCAAGACTTAGCCTGAAGGCTGCTCTCCACAGCTACCACTAGGATAGCTTTCAATAAGGTTGTCTTTAACCTACCTACCATAAGAGTCGATTTGGACTGGTGCAAGGTGCCCACTATAATTAGTGGACAGCATATGCCAGGCCAACTTCTCACATTGGTGTGCAGCGTGTGGGATTCCAGCTTGCTATTGTTTTACCAGATAATCTCAATTGAATTGATCAACTGAAAACCACTAAAGGTACCTAAGGTACATATAATTTAAGCTTAGAATATCAGTAAGTTCTACTGAACTTAGAGTTGTGTGTTAAGGGATAGCACAACCCTTTCTACAACTCAAGAGAGTTTAGTAGGCCACACTAGAGTAGGTAGTGCATACACCACACCACACTAGTAATGTCTTTAAAAGCAGGATCCAAAGATGCCCTGCAGGAAGCCATTGAGCTTCCCCCTCCAAGTATGACACACTCCCATTCTTGGAACTGAGAGCTTTGTGTAACGTGAGGAAATTAAGGACAGGCCAAAGTCCCACCACCCAACACCTCCAGGAGTTGTTGGTGGCTTATGATCTTAGTAAGTCCTCAGAGACTGAAAGGGTAGGAGCAGAGGGTGGGCCAGCAGATGAGGAAGGGACCAGGGGTACTACTACCCCCAGCCCCCCTCTGAAACTGACCAGGAGGGTGACAATGACCCTGACCTGGAAAACCCAATCCCTTCTGGGGAAGATGAAGATGAGGATCTAGAGAACCACACCTTTGTCCCCCAGGAAGGATTATGAGTGTGCTCAGAAAGTCTAGGTCTCCTTCTCAGGAGTCTAACCACTCTGGCACCTCAATAGGGAGCTCTGTTTCTTCTCACAGGAGGGAATCCTCTCATGAGAGAAGAAAGAGACTGGTCCAGTATGAGGAAACTCAACTGGAGATCAGGAAGAAGCAATTGGCTTTAGATAGAGAATCCCTAGATCTCCTTAAAGAGAGAAGAAAGTTGGGACTAGAGTCCCATGGTGGCAGCCATATCCCTAGAGATAGGGAAAGGTCCTATGACCATAGGAACCTGAGCAAGATTGTCCCTCCCTACCAGAGTGGGGATGATATCCACAAATGGATAACTGCTTTAGAGAGGGCCTGTAAGGTACAGAAGGTCCCTCAGGAGCAGTGGGCAGCAATCTTGTGGCTCTCCTTTGCTGACAAAGGTAGAGACAAGCTCCTCACTGTTAGAGAGGAGGATGCTGACAATTACAAGGTCTTGAAGAGTGCTCTTATTGATGGGTTTGGCCTAACCACTGAACAGTACAGGTTGAAGTTCAGAGACACCCAAAAGCACAGACTCAAGACTGGGTAGACTATGTGGATTGTTCTGCCAAGGCTCTGGAAGGCTGGTTGATGGGCAGTAAGGTGTGTGACTTCTCAGGATTGTATAATCTGATAATGAGGGAGCAGATTCTTAATAACTGTCAAAACCAGCTGTTGCATCAGTACCTGGTTGACTCTGATCTGACCTCTCCCCAAGAATTGGGAAAGAAGGCAGACAAATGGGTCAGAACCAGGGTGAAGCAGAAGGTACAGAACCAAGGTGGGGAAACCAAGAAGCAAGATGCTAAGAACTCTGACAAGGGTGGGGAGAAGGGTAAAGATCAAAAGTCTTCATCAGGCCCCCAAAAATCTTCTTCTGGTGGGGATTCCCAGTCTACCAAGGGTAAAGGCCAAAGAAAACCATGGTGCAAGGTCTGTAAGCAAAAGACCCACTGGACCAGTGATTGCACCAAGTCCAAAGACTCCAGTCCAGCATCCACCAATGCCCCTAAGGCACCTGTTCCCCCTAGTACAGTTGGTGGAAGTGCTCCAGCAAAGGGTTTAGTAGGGTTCACCCTGGGAACTGAGTTGGGCTCTGACTTAGTCAGGGAGCTGACTCAGGCTGTGTTAGTCTGTGATGGAGGCATGGATGTGACCTCCACTGTGAGTCCCAGTAATCTGGGCAAGTACAGACAACAGCCTTTAATCAATGGACGAGAGGCTTTGGCATTTAGGGATACAGGGGCAAGTGTCACAATGGTGACACAAGACCTTGTGCTACCTGGGCAAGTTATACTTGGTGAAATGTACCAAGTGACCAATGCTAGCAATGTCAGAACAGACCATACTCTGGCAGTTGTTAACTTCTCCTGGGGAGGGGTAACTGGCCTTAAGAAGGTTGTGGTAAGTGCAAACCTACCAGTCGAATGCTTGCTTGGCAATGACTTAGAGACTTCTGCTTGGGCAGAAGTGGAGCTCAGGACCCATGCAGAAATGCTGGGGATCCCTGCAGATGTGTTTGCTGTGACCAGGTCACAAGCTAAACTGTCTAAAACTGAACAGGCCTTGGATTCTGGAAGAATGGACCAAGTGCCTTCCAAGAGGAGGAGTAGTAGGGTTAAGGCAGTGCCTTCCCCCTTGGCTCAGGAGGAAGATCAGTCCCTTGAGGGGGATGATCTCAGCCCTGAAGAAGGAACTGTCCCAGAGGAACTTGAGCCTGACCAGGTTGAGTTCTTGGGGACAGGGGGACCTTCTAGGGCAGATCTGAGCCAGGAGCAGCAGAGCTGCCCCTCCCTTGAACCCCTCAGACAGCAAGCTGCTGCTGAGGCTGCTGGGAAAGCTAGTGGTCCCCATACAGTGTATTGGGATGATGGACTCCTGTACTCAGAGAGTAGAGACCCCAATCCTGGTGCTACCAGGAGGTTGGTAATACCTTTGAAGTTCAGGGGCTTCCTATTGACCCTAGCCCATGATATTCCCTTAGCAGGACACCTGGGCCAGAACAAGACTTGGGACAGAATTGTCCCTCACTTTCACTGGCCCCACATGTCTGAAGACAGTAAGGAGTTTTGTCGCTCCTGTGTAACCTACCAAGCCAGTGGCAAAGCAGGTGGCACTACAAAGGCCCCCTGATACCACTACCTGTGGTGGGGGTGCCCTTTGAGAGGGTAGGGATTGACATTGTTGGTCCCATGGATCCCCAAACAGCATCTGGGCACAGATTTATACTGGTGGTAGTGGATCATGCCACCAGGTATCCAGAGGCTATACCCCTTAGGACCACTACAGCTCCTGTGGTGGCAAGGGCCCTCCTGGGAATTTTCTCAAGAGTGGGCTTTCCTAAGGAGGTGGTATCAGACAGGGGTGCAAACTTCATGTCTGGGTACTTAAAGGCAATGTGGAAGGAGTGTGGGGTTACTTATAAGTTCACCACACCCTATCACCCACAATGCAATGGTTTAGTTGAGAGATTCAACAAAACCTTGAAGGGCATGATTAAAGGGCTCCCAGAAAAGCTTAGGCGTAGATGGGACATACTCTTGCCCTGCCTTTTATTCGCATATAGGGAGGTGCCTCAGAAGGGGTTGGTTACAGCCCTTTTGAACTTCTGTTTGGCCACCCTGTGAGGGGTCCACTGTGCTTGGTGAAGGAAGGATGGGAGTTACCTCTCAAGCCCCCAAAGCAAGATGTAGTGGACTATGTACTTGGTCTCCGCTCCAGGATGGCTGAGTACATGAAAAAGGCAACAAAAAACCTTGAGGCTAGCCAGGAACTTCAAAAGGCCTGGCATGACCAAAGAGCTGTCCTAACTGTTTACCAGCCAGGACAGAAGGTGTGGGTGTTGGAGCCAGTGGCCCCAGCAGCTCTCCAAGACAAATGGAGTGGACCCCACACTATTGTTGAGCAGAAGGGTGAGGTCACTTACTTAGTAGACCTGGGAACACCCAGGAGTCCCCACAGGGTTCTCCATGTCAACAGACTTAAGCCATATGTGGACAGGGCAGACATGGGCTTGCTCATGGCTACTGATGAAGGGCAGGAGGAAGAGAGTGACCCACTCCCTGACCTGCTCTCACAGAACCCTGACGATGGGTCAGTAGATGGTGTAGCCTTGGCAGGCAGCCTCACTACCCAGCAACAAACTGATTGCAGGCAAGTCCTCAATCAGTTTAGACATATGTTTTCTCTGACACCCAGTCAGACCACCTGGTGCACTCATGAAGTGGACACTGGGGACAGTCTGCCTATTAAAAACAAGATTTATAGGCAACCTGACCATGTCAGGGACTGTATCAGGACTGAAGTCCAGAAGATGTTGGAATTGGGAGTGATTGAGCCCTCAGATAGCCCTTGGGCTAGTCCAGTAGTCCTAGTACCTAAACCTCACACCAGTGGTGGGAAAAGAGAGATGAGGTTTTGTGTAGACTACAGGGGCCTCAATGCAGTCACTAGGACTGATGCCCATCCAATACCCAGGGCAGATGAGCTCATAGATACTTTGGCCTCTGCCAAATATCTCAGCACATTTGACCTAACAGCTGGCTACTGGCAGATCAGACTAGCTGATGCTGCAAAGCCCAAAACAGCATTTTCAACCCCTAGTGGGCATTATCAATTTGTGGTGATGCCCTTTGGTCTGAAAAATGCACCTGCCACTTTCCAGAGGTTGGTGAACACAGTTCTCACAGGACTGGAGGCCTATAGTGCAGCTTATCTAGATGATATTGCTGTCTTTAGCTCCACCTGGGAGGATCACCTGGTCCACCTCAGGAATGTTTTACAGGCCCTGCAAAAGGCAGGCCTGACTATCAAGGCCACTAAGTGCCAGATAGGGCAGAGTCAGGTTGTGTACCTGGGCCACCTTGTGGGTGGAGGCCAGGTTCAACCTTTGCAGAGCAAGATCCAGACCATCCTGGACTGGACTGCTCCCACTACCCAGACTCAGGTGAGAGCCTTCTTAGGCCTGACTGGGTACTATAGGAGATTTGTCAAGGGGTATGGATCAATAGTGACACCCTTGAATGACTTAACTTCTAAAAAAATGCCCAAAAAGGTTCAGTGGACAGTTAGCTGTCAAAAGGCATTTGATGACCTCAAGCAGGCCATGTGCACTGCTCCAATTCTGCAGAGTCCTGATTACTCCAAGAAGTTCATTGTTCAAACTGATGCATCTGAATTGGGGGTAGGGGCTGTACTGTCACAATTGAATGAAGAAGGTCAGGATCAGCCAGTAGCTTTTATTAGCAGAAGGCTGACCCCTAGAGAGAAACGTTGGTCAGCCATAGAGAGGGAGGCCTTTGCTGTGGTCTGGGCTCTGAAGAAGTTGAGGCCATACTTGTTTGGTACACACTTCCTGGTTCAGACAGACCATAAGCCCCTCTTATGGCTAAAACAAATGAAGGGTGAAAACCCCAAACTGCTTAGGTGGTCCATTTCCCTACAGGGGATGGACTTTACAGTGGAACATAGGCCTGGGAGTAACCATGCGAATGCAGATGGACTCTCTAGGTATTTCCACTTAGAACATGAAGACTTAACTGGGCAAGGTTAGTTTAATGTCCCTACGTTTGGGGGGGTTGTGTAGGAGAGTAGGATCTGCTTCACAGGGGTACCCCCACTTTTGCTGATACTTCACTGGTTTTCGACATTAGTCTGGCTGGGGCCCTGCTATTCAGAACCCCAGCCTAGCTGTTTCCTCTTTAAAAGGGTATCCATGTGCCTTAGGCACATCTCTGATTGGGATCTGGAGTGCCCTTGTAAGTCCCTAGTATATGGTATACTATGTACCAAGGGCATAGGTACCTCAGAGGCCTGCCAGGGGCTGCAGCATATATTATGCCACCCCTGGTAGGCCATCCAAACTGACACCACAGGTCTGCTACTGCAGCCTGGGTAAGGTGGTGCATGCACCCCTTGCTGTGGTATAGGTTACCTATATCACTAAATGCATACACACATATAAACCTATAAGTCACTCCTAAGGCAGGCCTTATCAATCCTAAAGGCAGAGTGCATGGTTTCTATGTGAGAGGGTGCCCCTGCATGAGCAGGGCCCCTCTGCAGCGTTCGGAGACCATCTCTGATGCTGTTTGTAGTGCAGCCTGACCATATACTCTTAAACGCATTATATCCTCGCGGTAAAATGCTAACTATGGAATGGCTGCACCGAAACATGTCGTGTTTGGTGTCAAACATCTTGGAATACTACCCCCCCGCCAATTCTGGCGGCGGGGGTAGCATTCCACCCTTCTAGAGGGAAAGGCATGTTAACTCTGACGAGTCCGGTAACTTCTTTCCAGAGCCTGGCATCACAAAATGGATGCTACTGCCACAGACACGAGTCTGGCCTCCTGCTGCTGGACGAAACTCCGGCAGGGGAGGCCTGGACAATAGGTTTCCTGTCCCAGGGAGGTGTGACCACCTCCCCAGACAGGACAAAGTGTATTGGGGCTGGGCGGGAGCACTTTCGGGTGCTTTGAAGTCCCACACTGGGGGCACATTTGGTGTCCCTGTGCATACCCCAGTTCAAACCGGATCAGGGGCTTGCAGCCCCTGCTTTGGCGCGAACTGGACAAAGGGAAAGGGGTGTAGCCACCCCTCTGCCCTGACCCACCCATAGGTGGGGCCACAGAGTAGTCCATCCCCTATTTTTGGAATAAAGGTAGGAACCCAGTCCTTAGGACTTTAGATTATACCTGGACGAAACTCTGACACAGAATCCTGGACCTTCGACGCTCTACTCACGATTAGAGGACTGAAGAATCTCCCTTGGGGTCAAGGAGTGACTCCCCTGCTTGGCAGGCACCAAAGAAGCATCTGTCCGGTTCGCATCACTGAAGCTCCCGTCGGACGCCGAAGTCATCGCATCACCAGAGGTGGATTCTCAGACTTCCCCGAGGCTACCCTGAGTCCCCAGCAAAGCTGAGGCCCGTGGCTATCGTGGGTAATGTGAGACCGTGACCCCTGGACACCGAGCACATTTGCAAGTGCACCATCTTCTGGGTCTCCCAAGAAGTCGTGCTTTGGGCTCCGAGTAGCCCTAGCCTCCAGCACCACCTGCACCGAAGATCACTGGCCCCCACTCCACGAGTGTCCTGTAAGCCAGCTCCACGTGCGGCGTCACGAGGCTCCTTCGCGGTCGCTAGCCCGTTGGCTAGTAGCCCTTACCGAAGGCCAATCTTTTCTTTACTTGGCAGTCTGGTTGCTCCAGGCCTGCCCTCACTTACCCTTGCTGGGTGAGTTCCCCAGACCTTGCTGGTCTGCACCATCGACGATCTTCAGCTACATCGAGACTTGCCGTTGCCAAGGCTTGTTGCGTCCAATCTGGTCGCCGACACCGCAGCACTCGACAGACATCGTGTACCAGCCCGAATCCTGCTCCTGGTCGCCGACAACGCCTCCTGGACCTCGTGGCTGCTGAAACGAGACGACCGTCAACGCACCTGAAGCACTCGACATCGGTGGGCATCCGTCCATCACCTCCCTGGTCACTGGCTAGTGACCCAGACTCTGTCCCCTCTGCTTTCAGGTTCTTCAGAACTCCGATCCACTCTTGGATCCACCCGGACACTTTTCTCCTGGTCGCCAGCAGCACTTTGCAGCAGATCGCCATAAGAACCGACGACGAAACCCGACCCCGAAAGGCACCTATGCACCCGGCTTCCCTGGGTGAGGTAACACGAGTACTCCGGTGCTCCCGTGGGTAGAGACTCTTCAAAGTCCTAGATCTCAAAGGGTTTTGTCCTAGTCCTCTTTAAAGTGTCCCTTTCCTCTATTTTCCCGATCCCGACTTTCTCCATAGAAGTTAACGGCGTATCGCGGTTGTGTATCTACACTGCATGCGTCTCCCGTGGGTCCCCTGTGTCACTACCTTGGGTGGTTCCTTGTGGTCCAAGCACTTCTAGAGGCTCTAGGCCTAGTGTCTAGTTCAGTCGTGGTTCGCATACCACTTTATTGGTATATGGTTTGGTACGCCCCTAGGGCCCAAACGTGTATTTGTGCTATTACTGTGATTTAAGATCTTATAACCTATGTACTTCGAACTCTAGCCTCATAAAGAGACTAGAGGGGTGTGTTTAGTAATAAATACATATATTTTGAATATATACCTGGTGTGGTGCTCTTTCATTTGGTCACTCAAGAGATTATAGACTGGTAAAACAAGCTGCTTTACATTCCTTCAAGACTTAGCCTGAAGGCTGCTCTCCACAGCTACCACTAGGATAGCTTTCAATAAGGTTGTCTTTAACCTACCTACCATAAGAGTCGATTTGGACTGGTGCAAGGTGCCCACTATAATTAGTGGACAGCATATGCCAGGCCAACTTCTCACAAGAACCTGTGTACATCTCCAGGCAGTCTCACACTTCACCTCCTTTGGGCCTGGAGAGAGGCAAGGAAATCCTTAGACAGTCTCACAAGTCACTTCTTTTGAACAGTCTTGGAGAGTACCTGCGTACATCTCTAAGCAGTCTCACAACACACCTCCATAGAGTCTTGGAAATAGCCTGTGTACATCTCTAAACAGTGTCACACTTCACCTCCTTTGGGCCTGGAGAGAGCCTATGTACATCTTCAGACAGCCTCACAACCTCCTTTTAAGAGTACTGAAGGCTGTCTCACACTTCGCCTCCATAGAGCTTTAAAAGTATTCTCACAAGTCACTTAAAGCAGGTTTAGCACTCACACAGCTTTAGACCGTCTTGCGCCTCACATCCATACCATTCTGGACAGTCTCATGCTTCATCTACATACAGCTGTAAGGAAAGTCTCACACCTTGTCTTTACACAATATGAGGTAGTCACGCCCCTCTCCTGTTTATAGCGCTAGAGACAGTCTTGTAACTCAATCAACTCGAGAGACAGTCTCACACTGCACCACCATACAGATGTAGAGACAGTTTCAAACCTGCCGTATAATAGCTCTACAGTCAGTTCCCCTCCCCGCTCACCTACTTATTGGCTCAATTGACAGTCTCAGTCACGTCTCAACTATCTGTATATATAGAGGACAGTCTTACTATTCACTTACATACCGCTCTATTGAAGGCCTTTCTCACCTGCTCTAAAGAGTCTTACACATGCCCCAAATAGCAGCCTCATATATCACTTTTATATACAGCTCTAGGGATAGTTTCACGCCTCGCCTATGTGGAGCTCTAGAAATAGTTGCCGCACTGGCTTTAAAGAGTCTCACACTTTGCCTGTCTATTGCTCTAAAAATAATCCCAGACTTGCTTTCATATACAGCTTCAGGAACTGACTACCTCACCAGTAGACTGATCTATATCATTTATATATTACCCAGTGGCCTCAATCGCTACTGTGTAGTTATAGTTATGGTTGTGTTTCCATAGGAAATACCTTTTTTGTCTTTCTAATAACTTTGACACCGTTTGAAGAATCCCCACAAAGCTTTCCAAAAAGGTGCTATTTTTTGACTAGTTTGAGCATGGAAAGTTTCAGGGTGATCTGTCAAGTGGGGAACGAGAAAAAGGGGGAGTCCCAAAACACGTTTCCCAGTTCATTCCATAGGAACTTTAGACATAGATACGTACCAACCGGCAGAAAAGATTTGCACCAAATTTGGCAGAAAGCTTGAACTTGGTCCACAAAGAGTGCTTTTTGTGATTTGGTGGACATTTGTTAAGTAGTTTTTGAGCAATTAATGCTCAAAAGCTTTGTATATATTATGCAAAGGGGTCCTAGTTGCATTCACCCAAATACAATCACAAATACAAAAGAACAGCTAGCATTTGCTTGCCAGAAGAGACAGTTATGGGAGAAATCGAAAGATTTTGAAGTAGACGCCTCACCCACTTAATAGTGACATGCTTCATCATCAACTAGGGTGGAATTATCCCCCAAAAATGTGTGAGTTCTAACATAAGTCATAACTGGATTAGTGGCAGGGATCCAGAAGGTAAGAGATAAAAACATCTCGGGTATACCCCAGGAAATTTCCTTTAATAGGTGGGTACCCTAGACATAATTAAAAACAGAGTACGGGTTTATTGTTGAGTATCAATGTCTCAAAAACCCTTTATAAGGTAATTATCTCTGACAGGGAACTCCCAGCTAAATCCCATCTTTCAGCTGAATTTTAAGTGACAAAGGCCTTAGCCTGACTAGTCTGGGGCCAATAAATAAAATGCCAGGAACTGCCTGAAATCTGCTCCAGAGATTGATTTGTGGAATCCACATCTGTGTCATCAGAAGTAGGTTGAACAGTGGGTAGGTGTCCAGGTTATTGTATTAATGGTCTCATGGACCAGTGACAGAACCCACCCGACATGGTGGGTGGGAATCACTTGAGCGCTAGAGCCAGGATGTCTAGTTGGTGGCTTTCTTCTAGGTGTAGACCAACCATGGAAGACCATGCTAGGAATGATGTAGACAGTGTGTAGAAGTGGAAGCTCTGCTCACTGGAGAAGATTGCTGCTCTTCACGCACTACAGAAGAAGCCGGCCCTGTGGAGTTATCAGTCCAGCTGCTGGGTGACTCAGGAGCTGTGCAAAGAAATTGCGGCCTAATCCCTCTGGAGAAGCAGAATTATAATATATTCACCAGACGAGGCAGCTACACCTAACAAAACCCCTCAAGTAAATAAGGCAGTAGAGCCTTTTCAAAAATTGCATATTTAGCAATGACCATCTCAGAGTTCATGGGACATCTAGAGGATCTAGAGGATCTAGAGGATCTGACTGGATTGTTGTGAGGAGACCAGGGTGCCCTCAACTACTCACGCCGAGGTAAAGAAAGGTGCAATCTAAGCCTGATAGGGGAAGAATTTGTGACCCCCAGCAGAAGCTCTGTTACAGGAGTTCTCAGGGCCTTGCATGTGGGAAGATCTAGGGAGTGGTGGATTGGTTTGTGTTTGGGGTCATGAGAGGTTGCTTATCCACAGGTTGTGAAAGCAGAAATATGTGTTAAGGATGGATTGTTCATGTCATGAAAAGTGTGTCCAAGCCAGTAAATCTGCCTGTTGATAAATTTTAGCAAATACTGCTCTGATAAAGCCACTAGCCTTAGGTTTTACCATGTCCCATGCAGAGGCCTCTGGATTTACCCCTGCTCTACACTTGTGGTCTGCCTCCTTGGAGAAGATGCTTACACTCCCTTTCCTTACACCAATGTTTCCCAGCACATCATGTTTTCTCCTCTCTACCAGGTGAGAGGAGTGCGATGCTCTACGCGTTGTTCTCTGGGATCGCCTTGTTTTCATTGCTGTACATCGGTTGACCTCACCACAGGCGAGCATTATCGCACTACATCGCTTCTTCTTTTCCATAGAGACCACCTCAGGTGCATACGAATGACGCTGCTATTGTGTGAGATGTGTTTATCTTCGAATGCTTGTGGGCGGTGCGATCATGCTTTGTGCTTGATTTAAGTCCCCCCGGTTGTGTTTCTCCAACAAGAACGGTAAGCTCTCCTCTTAGCTCCACAGGATGAGATGAGTGTCAGCGCGCAGGGATGAATGAGACTGCGACAATCTTTGCAAACCTCCATGCAACGTTGCATAGAACAAACGCATGGCTATGTGGCAATCTGCAAAGCTTTGAACGTCTGTTAAAATTTGAGATAGCACAACAGTTTTATATGCATGAGAAGTATAGAGAGAATGTTTAATGCAAACCCGTCCTGAGGTAAGCTAGCTTCTCCGACAATAGTGTAGCTGCAGCTACATGCCAAGCAAGGGAGTAGCCAGAAAATTAAAAAAAAAAAATAACACTTCAAACTAAAGCTCTTATGGCACCAAGCAAAGGAAGCAAGTCATCACAATCCTCCCCAGAAGAGGTTTTTTGTCTGTTTCATCCAATCATCTATCCATTCATCCTTTCATCCTTCCATCCATCTGCTGATGTCTACCATTTCACCATTACATTCTGTCATCCATCCATTCTTTCTTTCATCCATCACTCAGTCTTTCACCATTCTATATGTCCGCCCATCCAGATCGAAATCTATCCATCCATCTCCAAGTCCATCCATCCCTTCATCCACCTACCCATCTCTCCAGCCCTTTTCCCATCCATCCATCTTTTCAGTCATTCATCCATCTATTCTTTAGCTCCTCCATCCATCCACTCTTTCACCCCATCCATCCATCCATCCATCCATCCTCCCTTTCACTCATCCATCCAGCCACCCTTTTACTCAGTTACCCATCCTTTCACTAATCCATCCACCCTTTCACCCATTCATCCATTTACTCATCCATCCACTCATTTATCCATTCATGTACCCTTTTACTCTTCCATCTATCCATTCAGTCACTCATCCAACCACACTTTCACTCATTATCCCACCACCCTTTCATCCATCCATCCATCCACCCCCTTTCACTCATACATCCATTCTTTCACTCATTCATCCATCCATCCTTTTAGCAATCCTTTCATCCACCCTTCCTTTCCCTAAACTACCTTTCACTCATCCACCCTTTCACTCATCCATTATACCTTTCTCCCATCCATCCATTCTTTCTCTCATCCATCCATCCTTTCTCTCAATCCATTGTCCATCCTCCCTTTCACTCATCCATCCAGCCATCCTTTCACTCACTCATCCATCCGCTCTGTCTCTCATCACCCACCCACACACCCTTTCACTCAGACATTCATCCACCCACCAATCCATCCATCCATCAATCTATCTATCCATCCATACATCCATACATCCATCTATCCATCTATCCATCCATCCTCCCTTCTACTCATCCATCCATTATTTCATTCATCCAACCACCCACCATCCTTATCACTCACCCATCAGTTCTTTCACTTATCCATACTTACATCCATCCATTCATTCATCCATCTCTTCACTCAGCCTTCCATCGACCTTTCACTCACATCCAACTATCCATTATATCACTCACTCAACTTTGTCTGCCAAGTTGCTGACAGAAGAGGCCCATAAAGAATTTCATCCCCGCTGTAGCTGCTAAATTAGGAGTTCCTGATGCCCCATCATCCATCCTTTTACTCATTCGTCAATTCATCCTTTCGCTCATCTATCTATCAACCCTTTCACTTCATGTATCCATCCACCCTTTTACTCTACCCATCTATCCACCCTTTCACTCAGCTATCCATACTTTCCCTCACTCATGCATCCATACTCTCTCTCATCATCCATTCACCTTTTCATTCATCCATCCTTTCACTCATCCATCCATCCACCCTCCCTTTTGTTCATCCATCCATTCTTTCACTTATCCATCAATCCAGCCTTTTATCCATCCATCCTCTCTTTCACTCATCAATCCATTCTTTCACTCATCCATCCTTTTGCTCACACATCCATCCATACTTTCACTCATGCAAATTCACGCTATGTGTGAGCCTCTGTCTGCCGAATTGCAGACAGAAGAGGCCCATCAAGAACCCCACCCTCACTGTAGCTGCTAGAGTGGGGGGCTCAAGATGCCCCGGATCCCAAGTGTTACTTTCTCCACCCCACCCTCTCACACTCCCTTGTCCATGCAACTTTCCTAAAGTGTTAATTGTAGTATTTGCTAAACTTATGATTTTATATGGTGGGAAACTGTGGCTGTCCCGAATAGAAAAAATAGAAAAATGACCCCCACACCCTGGGAGAAAAACCGTAAGGTGTCAAGGTCATTTCTGTTTGCTTTTCAAAAACAAACTCTCAGTCTGGGAGTTTGTTTTGGGAAACAGTTGTCTGAAACATGGTGGCCACTCACCAAACTTTCAGAGGCTTCAGATGAGCCACAGTGAAGACAAAGAGATCTCTGTAGAGCTGACAAGATCTCTTAATATGATGGGTGGTACTAGTGCTTAATTTGAGCCGGTGGTATCCGGTGCTCGGCACAGGCACTTAATTATCAGCACCGGCGCTTATGACAGTCTGCCACATGGTGGTACTGTCTGCCTAATTTAGGTATGAGCACAACAACAGCTGTTTATTAATACAGTATACATTAACAATGATGATGTGTGCCACCCAAGCCATTCTTATAGCTTTTGGGGCCTGGAATAGTATATATTATCACACTTTTAAGAGTGTGATGATTAGTAGTGTCTTGATACTGTTGTTGACAGTATTGGCAGGAGCAATGGATGGTGCAAGCTGCGGTGTCCTCCTGACGAGGGCCTTGGTACTTATTGTTTTACAAATTAAGCACTGGGTGGTACCCCAACCATTGTGGTGGAAAAAAAGCCAAGCTTTGAATCCGGCCCTAAGTCTGTGAAGCATCGCAGACTTCATGCTTCTTATTCACAGAGTAGCAGCTTCTTCATGGTGCAAGTACATCCTAGATCAAACAAAAGGAGGCTGTGCATGCCTCCGAGATCCAGAATTCAATCTTGGCACGCGTGGAGAAGTGTTAGTAATTTACACACTCATGTGAATACGTTCAACCGCCATGATTCCAGATGTAATAGAACATATTTTATTAGCAGCAGTGGTCATATGTTCAGTGTTTACTGTGGCGTTTGATATAAAATAAATCTTGCAGCTTCTCGAAACTGTTAAATATTGTTTGAACCGCTGGTTCTCAAAATAGATCTGCTATGGAAATTTTATCGAGTCTAGTACCTTTTAAATCTCAAGTCTAGAAGCCAGGGCCAGACTGGGAACCTGCAGCACCCCGTCAAATTGCTTTTAATTTATGTAGTAAAATAGTGGGTTTTACATAAAATGCAGCTCTGAGACCTTGTGGGACTCAAAGAGAAAAACTGATCGAGAGTTATCCTGGAAGATTACCCTTCTCTTGTGCAGCTAAGAAGGTTTCAAGTTCAGCCTTGAAGGTTTCCACTGAATGTTGAAGGTGTGTTGCATTTTGTTATTGCAAACGCCTTGTACTTGACCATTAGGGGTACCACTCATATGTGTGTGCAGTCGATGGCCACAACCACATTCGGAGACCTTGATTTTGCCTCCACTTCGAATCTCTCAGCTTCTGTTGGTCATTGAGGAATGTTAAGTGCTGGTCTACATGGCCTAAGATGCATGCATGATTTAATTAAGGGTGTACATGAAGGCGGTTCTGGCAATATGTTGGTTGTTGTCACAGCATTCTTGAAGGTCTCCGTGCATATAATTTCAGAACCACCATTAACTTGAGCAGTGTGTGGGTGCATATCTTCATATTTGGTTCAATATCCTTCTGGATGACTCCATGTTTGCATTTATTGTAAGGGCTGGGATGGGATTTAGTGCTAGCCCATGTGTAGGAGAAGTGAGCTCATGTCGTGGGCTCCTTTTCAATGATGTCATTCAGTTTTGTGTATTCTCTTAGGTTTTCTCCAGCCTCCTTGATGCTGTGGTCTGCCTCCTGTTTCACTATTCTTCCTGAGAATTTTGTAGTAGCAGTGGGATTTATTTAAGCTGGGTGTGGACTGCAGCTGCTTGCAGTGTGCTGTGTGTGTATTCGGTTTCATTTCTAATGAGCTAACATCTGGTTTGCACCTGGTTTGGGGTGGTACTCTCATCCCTGGTATTTCCAAGGGCCTTAGCCTCATGTTTGTGACTTTAAATGAGAAGATGGTTATTATTGTTGCATTACAGGATAATGCTTTATTTGACTCTTTTATAGTGTGTTTGTGTCTAGAAAATCTCATCTATAAACAATTGATTACCATCAAAATTCAACTCTTTTCTCTTTATAAGCTTAGTTCGTTTTTAAGCATCCAATGTCAGAGGAAATGAAAGATCAAATTAACCCTATGTTGTTCAGACTCTAAGACCTTCATTCAGAGTGGATTGTATGATGGAATATCGGCCTCAAAAAAGCAACAATACAAAAATAATAATGTCCTTAATATTGACTTTATAGCTTGTAATGTAAAATGTAAAATGCAAGGATATTGAGTACAAAAATGTTGTGTACTAAAATATCAACATTGCCTAGGTAAAAAATGTATATATAAACTAGGCCTGGGCGATGAACTCTTCTCTATTCGTGGAGTTTGCAGAGTTTTTCGCACTCCACGCTCCGCGAAGCTCACGGAGTTCCTACACGGAGCAGAGTTTTTTCCTCGCTCGTGCTCGCCAACGGTAAATTGGCAGGCAATGAAAATCCAGCGCTAGACCGCTTCCCAGCGAGATTTCTCAAAGCAGGTGCGGTAGCTGATGGTCGCTACCGCCCGCTTTGAGAAACCTTCCGTTCATTTTGAGGAAACTGCCAGCTCGAGTAGAACTTCTACTCGAGCAGCAGAAAGAAGCAGCGCCCTCTTGCGCTGTGCGTGATGCCATTTGTGCTGATTTTACAGCGCGGGACAAACAACTGGCGCTAATAATCAGCGTGAACGGCGCGAGTTAATGCACTCCACCGCTTGTGGAATTCTGCATAGGTTGGCAGAGTTTTTTGTCACTTGCGAAACTCCGCAAACTCCACACAGGCCTAATATAAACCACTGAAATTCAGTTATAGTTAAAAGTTAAATTTAATTAACTATAAATCACTCCCCTGCCATGCACAGTGTTGTCATCAATGATGCCATTGCAGATGTTGCAGTGATGTTGTCAATGGTGTCATAGAACATGTCGTGAGTGATGTAATATGTGAGGTAATTAGTAGCACATGGCAAGGGAGCACGATGTAGTTACTTTAGGTCACGATTTACAGTTACTTGAGATAACTATAGCTGGTGAAGTTTTGTTCATTTAAAACAGCGAGTTTTAACAGACTTTTTCACCTAACTATAACGTCCATTCAACCTTTGTTTTTATCAGTGAATTTCTAAGGTTTTTTTTAATGCAAAGTAAGATATTATTACCCTAGCTAACTATTACGTCACTTTCACCTTTGTTTTTTTCAGGGATTTTTTTAAATGCACAGTAATATTTTATACCATATGTAACACCAATCGCAAGTGTTAGCATTGGGTTTGCCACCTTGGGTACTCACACCTTATTTTTACATAAGGGCTATGGGTAGAGTCCCAGGGCTCCTGCAGCCCTAGCTAGCTACTCGCCACCATTGTGATGGGAGCCAGCCACTTAGTTATTTTTATGTTGGTGGGTACCCTGGTGCCATCTCGGGACACCCACAATCCTGGGCCCATTAGAGGCGGAAAGGGGAACCTCAAAGCTCCCACAGGCCCAGATAGCTCCTCAGCCAGCATGATACTGGGTGATGGCAGGAGCCAACTCCTTTCCTTTGCTCCCGCCTAGACAAATAATAAGTATCGGGCCCCATGGATGGGGTCCCCGGGGACGGTATAGGCTCGGGGAGGGAGCAAACAGCATCACTGATAACATGACTGCAACATCTGAAATTACATTCTTGATTACAGCACTGTGAATGGCGGCGCTCAAGTTATAGGTACTTTAGGGCATGAGTTATAGTCACTAGATATAACTATAACTAGTGGATTTTAGTGTGTTTTGCAGTTTAAAACATTACGTTGTCACTGAAATTTTCACCTAACTATAACGTTACTTTAACCTTTTGTTTTCAAGTGAATATATGTATATATATATTCACTGAAAAAACCATAGGTTTTAGGGACAGTTATAGTTAGTTGGACATTTCACTCGTACAAAACCATAGAAATTCCCCGTTATAGTTAGTTCAGCTAACTATAACTCGCGCCCCCGCAATGCACTGCTGATGACGTCACATATTACATCACTCATGACATGGTCAGTGACATCACTGATGACATCACTGATGACATCACTGATGACATCTCAAATGACATCACTGATGACATCACTGATGACATCATCCAGTGACTGTGTGTTTCTGTAAACTTTAAATATGTTTAATATATATAGGGAAAGGCGTATTGAAGAATGAGTGGGTGTATAAGTGTCTGAATGGATGATTTAGTACGTGCGTGACTGACTCTACAAGTGAGTGATTAATGTTATGTTATATGTTATGTTATAAAAAATTTATACAGCGCACGTACACCAAAAGGTTTCATGGCGCTACTCTAGAATATGCCGGGACCGATGGGGATAGTTATTCATAAGCCTGCCCGAACAGCCATTAAACCATTAAGCCATTAAACGTATCTTACTGAATTCATGGGTTAGTGACTAAACTGTGTGAATGTCTGTATCCGTCTGTTTGTTGGTGTGTAAGTGGATGCATGGATTTGCAAATTGCTACATGAGTGTCTATATGGGTTATTGATTGGTTCTCTGAGTATCTGTATGGCTGCCTGAGTGTTTGTGTGGGTGGGGTGTGTGTGACTCTGTACATAGATGTGTGAGTGGGTGATTCACTGGGTGCATGATTTCAAGAGTGCATCTGTGATGGACTGCTTGGGTGGGTGAGTGTGTGTATGGGTGTGTTAGTGAGTGAATGTATATCTCAGTGGTACATGTGCGAGTAACTACATATGTAAAAGGCAGTATATATGTGTGTTAGAGTATTTAAATGGCTATAGGTGAGAGTGTGTGATCGTGAGAGTGGCTGTATGGATGCGTGTGTGCTTGTATCAGTTATTGTATGAGAGCGTAAGAATGTGCTAGTATTTGTATGAGTAAGTGAGCTGGTGTGTGTATAACTGTATAGGTGAGTAAATGGGTGTGTGATTAATTTTTTGCATGACTGACTAGGTGTGTGAGTACCTCTATGGATGAGTGGCGGTGTGTGAGTGTTTATATAGGTGTATGAGTGCATATGATAGTCCTGTACTGAGTGACTGTAAGTATGAGTGACTGTACGGGTGAGTGAGTAGATGTGTGTGTGTAGACCTAAGAATCAGTGAGTGGGTATGTAGTTATTGGTATTGGAGTGTGTATGGTTTTGAGAATGGCAGTCTGTAATTTAGAGTGGGTGTATCAAAAGTTATATTAGGGTGTGAGAAGATGCATGAAATTATCACATGGATGATGTCATCAGTGATGTCATCAGTGATGTCACTGACCATGTCATGAGTGATGTAATATGTGACGTCATCAGCAGTGCATTGCGGGGCGCGAGTTATAGTTAGCTGAACTAACTATAACGGGGGAATTTCTATGGTTTTGTACGAGTGAAATGTCCAACTAACTATAACTGTCCCTAAAACCTATGGTTTTTCAGTGATTTTCAAAGGTTTTTTAAATGCTAATTTCTAACTATAACGTGTCTGAAACCTATGGTTTTTTCAGTGAATTTCAAAGGTTTTTAAATGCTAATTTCTAACTATAACGTGCCTGAAACCTATGATTTTTTAAGTGAATTTCAAAGGTTTTTTAAATGCTAGTTTCTAACTATGCCTACAGAGGTAGGACATGTGAAGAAAGAAGAAAAAATGCACAGAAAGAAGCAAAAGAAATGCAGAAAGAAGCAACAGAAGTCCACAAAGACGAAGAAAAGTGCAGGAAGAAGCAAAAGATGTGCAGAAAGAACCAACAGAGGAGCAGAAAGTGGCCTTGTTGCAAAATCATCCTGTGCCCACAACTTTTTCAGACGGGTACTGGTGGTAACTGACTCTGACTAACCAGAGCCAGTGCTATGCTAAAAGACACTTAGAATACAGTGAAAACACCTACATACACTAGGGAACACTATGCGTTGGGGTACCCCTGTGATTAGCATGACCTCCTCTGTAAGTCCCTAGTACATAATAGGGCAGGGGGATTAAAACTACCTCTTAAAACGCGCTACAGGCCGCGTTTGCACAGTGGTGAAGGGAGGGGGGGCCTGAGGTGACGTGTGCAAACGCGCCCCGTGGCGCGTTTTAAGTTGTGGGATTTTCACCCAACTATAACGTTACTTTAACCTTTTGTTTTCAAGTGAATATATGTATACATATATTCACTGAAAAAACCATGGGTTTTAGGGACAGTTATAGTTAGTTGGACATTTCACTCGTACAAAACCATAGAAATTCCCCGTTATAGTTAGTTCAGCTAACTATAACTCGCGCCCGTAATGCACTGCTGATGACGTCACATATTACATCACTCATGACATGGTCAGTGACATCACTGATGACATCACTGATGACATCTCAAATGACATCACTGATGACATCATCCAGTGACTGTGTGTTTCTGTAAACTTTAAATATGTTTAATATATATAGGGAAAGGCGTATTGAAGAATGAGTGGGTGTATAAGTGTCTGAATGGATGATTTAGTACCTGCGTGACTGACTCTACAAGTGAGTGATTAAACGTATCTTACTGAATTCATGGGTTAGTGACTAAACTGTGTGAATGTCTGTATCCGTCTGTTTGTTGGTGTGTAAGTGGATGCATGGATTTGCAAATAGCTACATGAGTGTCTATATGGGTTATTGATTGGTTCTCTGAGTATCTGTATGGCTGCCTGAGTGTTTGTGTGGGTGGGGTGTGTGTGACTCTGTACATAGACATGTGAGTGGGTGATTCACTGGGTGCATGATTTCAAGAGTGCATCTGTGATGGACTGCTTGGGTGGGTGAGTGTGTGTATGGGTGTGTTAGTGAGTGAATGTATATCTCAGTGGTACATGTGCGAGTAACTACATATGTAAAAGGCAGTATATATGTGTGTTAGAGTATTTAAATGGCTATAGGTGAGAGTGTGTGATTGTGAGAGTGGCTGTATGGATGCGTGTGTGCTTGTATCAGTTATTGTATAAGCGCGTAAGAATGTGCTAGTATTTGTATGAGTAAGTGAGCTGGTGTGTGTATAACTGTATAGGTGAGTAAATGGGTGTGTGATTAATTTTTTGCATGACTGACTAGGTGTGTGAGTGCCTCTATGGATGAGTGGCGGTGTGTGAGTGTTTATATAGGTGTATGAGTGCATATGATAGTCCTGTACTGAGTGACTGTAAGTATGAGTGACTGTACGGGTGAGTGAGTAGATGTGTGTGTGTAGACCTAAGAATCAGTGAGTGGGTATGTAGTTATTGGTATTGGAGTGTGTATGGTTTTGAGAATGGCAGTCTGTAATTTAGAGTGGGTGTATCAAAAGTTATATTAGGGTGTGAGAAGATGCATGAAATTATCACATGGATGATGTAATCAGTGATGTCATCAGTGATGTCACTGACCATGTCATGAGTGATGTAATATGTGACGACATCAGCAGTGCATTGCGGGGCGCGAGTTATAGTTAGCTGAACTAACTATAACGGGGGAATTTCTATGGTTTTGTACGAGTGAAATGTCCAACTAACTATAACTGTCCCTAAAACCTATGGTTTTTTCAGTGAATTTCAAAGGTTTTTTAAATGCTAATTTCTAACTATAACGTGTCTGAAACCTATGGTTTTTTCAGTGAATTTCAAAGGTTTTTAAATGCTAATTTCTAACTATAACGTGCCTGAAACCTATGATTTTTAAGTGAATTTCAAAGGTTTTTAAATGCTAGTTTCTAACTATGCCTACAGAGGTAGGACATGTGAAGAAAGAAGAAAAAATGCACAGAAAGAAGCAAAAGAAATACAGAAAGAAGCAACAGAAGTCCACAAAGACGAAGAAAAGTGCAGGAAGAAGCAAAAGATGTGCAGAAAGAACCAACAGAGGAGCAGAAAGTGGCCTTGTTGCAAAATCATCCTGTGCCCACAACTTTTTCAGACGGGTACTGGTGGTAACTGACTCTGACTAACCAGAGCCAGTGCTATGCTAAAAGACACTTAGAATACAGTGAAAACACCTACATACACATGGGAACACTATGCGTTGGGGTACCCCTGTGATTAGCATGACCTCCTCTGTAAGTCCCTAGTACATAATAGGGCAGGGGATTAAAACTACCTCTTAAAACGCGCTACAGGGCGCGTTTGCACAGTGGTGAAGGGAGGGGGGCCTGAGGTGACGTGGTGCAAACGCGCCCCATGGCGCGTTTTAGGCTGCGGGATTAAGTCCCCTTGAATCCTGAGGGTCCCTGGGGCCCAACTAGCCCCCAGGTACCTACAGTTAGGACCACAGAGCTGAGTTGCAGAGAGGCGTTCCGAGGCCACGCACCTTTTTCACCTCTCTGCAACGCAACTCTGTTGTGCTTACTGAAGGTACCTGGTGGGCTAGTTGGCCCCAGGGTCCCTCAGGATTCAAGGGAATTAATTCCCCAACTTAAAACGCACCACAGGGCGTGTTTGCGCACATGTCACATGAGGCCCCGCCCCCTCCCTTCACCACTGTGCAAACGCGCACCGTGGCGCGTTTTAAGTTGGGGGATTAGGTCACCTTGAATCCTGAGGGTCCCTGGGGCCCAACTAGCCCACCAGGTACTTCCAGTAAGCACCACAGGCCTGCGTTGCAACGCCTGTAACAAATTTTGCAGTTGTGTTTAGGTAGTGAAGGGGGTCGTGCTGGGGGTAGTGTTTTAAGGTTTAGGGTAGTGCAGTGGTGTTTGGGTAGTGTAGGGGGTCATGCTGGGGGAGTGTTTTAGGGTTTAGGGTAGAGCAGTGGTGTTTGGGTAGTGTAGGGGTCGTGCTGGGGGTAGTGTTTTAGGGTTTAGGGTAGTGCAGTGGTGTTTGGGTAGTGTAGGGGGTCGTGCTGGGGGTAGTGGTTTAGGGTTTAGGGTAGTGCAGTGGTGTTTGGGTAGTGTAGGGGGTACTGCTGGGGGTAGTGTTTTAGGGTTTAGGGTAGTGCAATGGTGTTTGGGTAGTGTAGGGGGTACTGCTGGGGGTAGTGTTTTAGGGTTTAGGGTAGTGCAGTGGTGTTTGGGTAGTGTAGGGGTTCATGCTGGGGGTAGTTTTTTAGGGTTTAGGGTAGTGCAGTGGTGTTTGTGTAGTGTAGGGGGTAGTGTTTTAGGGTTTAGGGTAGTGCAGTGGTGTTTGTGCAGTGTAGGGGGTCGTGCTGGGGGTAGTGTTTTAGGGTTTAGGGTAGTGCAGTGGTGTTTGTGTAGTGTAGGAGGTCGTGTTTTGGGGTTTAGGGTAGTGCAGTGGTCTTTGGGTAGTGTAGGGAGTCGTGCGGGGGTAGTGTTTTAGGGTTTAGGGTAGTGCAGTGGTCTTTGGGTAGTGTAGGGGGTCGTGCGGGGGGTAGTGTTTTAGGGTTTAGGGTAGTGCATTGGTGTTTGGGTAGTGTAGGGGGTCATGCGGGGGTAGTGTTTTAGGGTTTAGGGCAGTGCAGTGGTGTTTGGGTAGTGCAGGGGGTCGTGCTGGGGGAGTGTTTTAGGGTTTAGGGCAGTGCAGTGGTGTTTGGGTAGTGTAGGGGGTCGTGCTGGGGGAGTGTTTGAGGGTTTAGGGCAGTGCAGTCGTGTTCGGGTAGTGTAGGGGTCGTGCAGGGGGAGTATTTTAGGGTTTAGGGTAGTGCAGTGGTGTTCGGGTAGTGTAGGGGGTCGTGCTGGGGGTAGTGTTTTAGGGTTTAGGGCAGTGCAGTGGTGTTCGGGCAGTGTAGGGGGTCGTGCTGGGTGTGGTGTTTCAGGGTTTAGGGCAGTGCAGTGGTGTTCGGACAGTGTAGGGGGTCATGCTGGTGGTGTTGTTTCAGGGTTTAGGGCAGTGCAGTGGTGTTCGGGCAGTGTAGGGGGTCGTGCAGGGGGTGGTGTTTCAGGATTTAGGGCAGTGCAGTGGTGTTCGGGCAGTGTAGGGGGTCGTGCAGGGGCTGGTGTTTCAGGGTTTAGGGCAGTGGTGTTCGGGAAGTGTAGGGTGTCGTGCTGGGGGTGGTGTATCAGGGTTTGGGGCAGTGCAGTGGTGTTCGGGCAGTAAAGGGGGTCGTGCTGGCGGTTTTGTTTCAGGGTTTTGGGCAGTACAGTGGTGTTCGGGCAGTGTAGGGGGTCGTGCGGGTGGTGCGGGTGGTGTTTCAGGGTTTAGGGCAGTGCAGTGGTGTTCGGGCCGTGTAGGGGGTCGTGCAGGGTTGTGGTGTTTCAGGGTTTAGGGCAGTGCAGTGGTGTTCGGGCAGTGTAGGGGGTCGTGCTGGGGGTGGTGTTTCAGGGTTTAGGGCAGTGCAGTGGTGTTCGGGCAGTGTAGGGGGTGGTGCAGGGGGTGGTGTTTCAGGGTTTAGGGCAGTGCAGTGGTGTTTGGGCAGTGTAGGGGGTGGTGCAGGGGTGGTGTTTCAGGGTTTAGTACAGTGCAGTGTGTTCGGGCAGTGTAGGGGGTCGTGCTGGGGCTGGTGTTTCAGGGTTTAGGGCAGTGCAGTGGTGTTCGGGCAGTGTAGGGGTCGTGCTGGGGCTGGTGTTTCAGGGTTTAGGGCAGTGCAGTGGTGTTCGGGCAGTGTAGGGGGTCGTGCTGGGGCTGGTGTTTCAGGGTTTAGGGCAGTGCAGTGGTGTTCGGGCAGTGTAGGGGGTCGTGCTGGGGGTGGTGTTTCAGAGTCTAGGGCAGTGCAGTGGTGTTTGGGCAGTGTAGGGGGTGTTGCTGGGGCTGGTGTTTCAGGGTTTAGGGCAGTGCAGTGGTGTTCGGGCAGTGTAGGGGGTCGTGCTGGGGGTGGTGTTTCAGGGTTTTGGGCAGTGTAGTGGTGTTCGGGCAGTGTAGGGGGTCGTGCTGGGGCTAGTGTTTCAGGGTTTAGGGCAGAGCAATGGTGTTCAGGCAGTGTAGGGGGTTGTGCTGGAGGTGGTGTTTCAGGGTTTAGGGCAGTGCAGTGGTGTTCGGGCAGTGTAGGGGTCTTGCTGGGGGTGGTGTTTCAGGGTTTAGGGCAGTGGTGTTCAGGCAGTGTAGGGGGTCTTGCTGGGGGTAATGTTTCAGGGTTTAGGGCAGTGCAGTGGTGTTCGGGCAGTGTAGGGGGTCTTGCTGGGGGTAGTGTTTCAGGGTTTAGGGCAGTGCAGTGGTGTTCGGGCAGTGTAGGGGGTCATGCTGGGGGTGGTGTTTCAGGGTTTAGGGCAGTGCAGTGGTGTTCGGGCAGTGTAGGGGGTCGTGCTGGGGTGGTGTTTCAGGGTTTAGGGCAGTGCAGTGGTGTTCCGGCAGTTTAGGGGGTCGTGCAGGGGGTGGTGTTTCAGGGTATAGGGCAGTGCAGTGGTGTTCGGGCAGTGTAGGGGGTCGTGCTGGGGGTGGTGTTTCAGGGTTTAGGGCAGTGCAGTGGTGTTCGGGCAGTGTAGGGTGTCGTGCTGGGGGTGGTGTTTCCGGGTTTCGGGCAGTGCAGTGGTGTTCGGGCAGTGTAGGGGGTCGTGCAGGGGGTGGTGTTTCAGGGTTTAGGGCAGTGCAGTAGTGTTTGGGCAGTGTAGGGGGTCGTGCAGGGGGTGGTGTTTCAGGGTTTAGGGCAGTGCAGTGGTGTTCGGCCAGTGTAGGTGGTCTTGCTGGGGGTGGTGTTTCAGGGTTTGAGTGCAGTGGTGTTTGGGCAGTGTAGGGGGTCTTGCTGGGGGTGGTGTTTCAGGGTTTAGTGCAGTGCAGTGGTGTTCGGGCAGTGTAGGGGGTCTTGCTGGGGCTGGTGTTTCAGGGTTTAGGGCAGTGCAGTGGTGTTCGGGCAGTGTAGGGGGTCTTGCTGGGGCTGGTGTTTCAGGGTTTAGGGTAGTGCAGTGGTGTTCGGGCAGTGTAGGGGGTCGTGCTGGGGCTGGTGTTTGAGGGTTTAGGGCAGTGCAGTGGTGTTCGGGCAGTGTAGGGGGTCATGCTGGGGCTGGTGTTTCATGGTTTAGGGCAGTGGTGTTCGGGCAGTGTAGGGGGTCGTGCTGGGGGTGGTGTTTCAGGGTTTAGGGCAGTGCAGTGGTGTTCGGGCAGTGTAGGGGGTCGTGCTGGGGCTGGTGTTTCAGGGTTTAGGGCAGTGCAGTGGTGTTCGGGCAGTGTAGGGGGTCGTGCTGGGGCTGGTGTTTCAGGGTTTAGGGCAGTGCAGTGGTGTTCGGGCAGTGTAGGGGGTCGTGCTGGGGCTGGTGTTTGAGGGTTTAGGGCAGTGCAGTGGTGTTCGGGCAGTGTAGGGGGTCGTGCTGGGGCTGGTGTTTCAGGGTTTAGGGCAGTGCAGTGGTGTTCGGGCAGTGTAGGTGGTCGTGCTGGGGCTGGTGTTTCAGGGTTTAGGGCAGTGCAGTGGTGTTCGGGCAGTGTCGGGGGTCTTGCTGGGGCTGGTGTTTCAGGGTTTAGGGCAGTGCAGTGGTGTTCGGGCAGTGTAGGGGGTCGTGCTGGGGCTGGTGTTTCAGGGTTTAGGGCAGTGCAGTGGTGTTCGGGCAGTGTAGGGGGTCGTGCTGGGGCTGGTGTTTCAGGGTTTAGGGCAGTGCAGTGTTGTTCGGGCAGTGTAGGCGGTCGTGCTGGGGCTGGTGTTTCAGGGTTTAGGGCAGTGCAGTGGTGTTCGGGCAGTGTAGGGGGTCATGCTGGGGGTGGTGTTTCAGGGTTTAGGGCAGTGCAGTGGTGTTCGGGCACTGTAGGGGGTCGTACTGGGGCTAGTGTTTCAGGGTTTAGGGCAGTGCAGTGGTGTTCGGGCAGTGTAGGGGGTCGTGATTGGGGCTGGTATTTCAGGGTTTTGGGCAGAGTAGTGGTGTTCGGGCAGTGTAGGGGTGGTGTTTCAGGGTTTAGGGCAGTGCAGTGGTGTTCGGGCAGTGTAGGGGGTCGTGCTGGGGGTGGTGTTTCAGGGTTTAGGGCAGTGGTGTTCGGGCAGTGTAGGGGGTCGTGCTGGGGGTGGTGTTTCAGGGTTTAGGGCAGTACAGTGGTGTTCGGGCAGTGTAGGGGGTCATGCTGGGGCTGGTGTTTCAGGGTTTAGGGCAGTGCAGTGGTGTTCAGGCAGTGTAGGGGGTCGTGCTGGGGCTGGTGTTTCAGGGTTTAGGGCAGTGCAGTGGTGTTTGGGCAGTGTAGGCGGTCGTGCTGGGGCTGGTGTTTCAGGGTTTAGGGCAGTGCAGTGGTGTTCGGGCAGTGTAGGGGGTCATGCTGGGGCTGGTGTTTCAGGGTTTAGGGCAGTGCAGTGGTGCTCAGGCAGTGTAGGGGGTCATGCTGGGGGTGGTGTTCCAGGGTTTAGGGTAGTGCAGTGGTGTTCGGGCAGTGTAGGGGGTCGTGCTGGGGCTGGTGTTTTAGGGTTTAGGGCAGTGCAGTGGTGTTCGGGCAGTGTAGGGGGTCGTGCTGGGGCTGGTGTTTCAGGGTTTTGGGCAGAGCAGTGGTGTTCGGGCAGTGTAGGGGGTCGTGCTGGGGGTGGTGTTTCAGGGTTTAGGCCAGTGCAGTGGTGTTCGGGCAGTGTAGGGGGTCGTGCTGGGGGTGGTGTTTCAGGGTTTAGGGCCAGTGGTGTTCGGGCAGTGTAGGGGTCTTGCTGGGGTGATGTTTAAGGGTTTAGGGCAGTGCAGTGGTGTTCGGGCAGTGTAGGGGGTCTTGCTGGGGGTAGTGTTTCAGGGTTTAGGGCAGTGCAGTGGTGTTCGGGCAGTGTAGGGGGTTGTGCTGGGGGTGGTGTTTCAGGGTTTAGGGCAGTGCAGTGGTGTTCGGGCAGTGTAGGGGGTCGTGAAGGGGGTGGTGTTTCAGAGTTTAGGGCAGTGCAGTGGTGTTCGGGCAGTGTAGGGGGTCGTGCTGGGGGTGGTGTTTCAGGGTTTAGGGCAGTGCAGTGGTGTTCAGGCAGTGTAGGGGGTCGTGCAGGGGCTGGTGTTTCAGGGTTTAGGGCAGTGCAGTGGTGTTCAGGCAGTGTAGGGGGTCGTGCAGGGGGTGGTGTTTCAGGGTTTAGGGCTGTGCAGTGGTGTTCAGGCAGTGTAGGCGGTCGTGCTGGGGCTGGTGTTTCAGGGTTTAGGGCAGTGCAGTGGTGTTCGGGCAGTGTAGGGGGTCGTGCTGGGGCTGGTGTTTCAGGGTTTAGGGCAGTGCAGTGGTGCTCGGGCAGTGAAGGGGGTCGTGCTGGGGGTGGTGTTCCAGGGTTTAGGGTAGTGCAGTGGTGTTCGGGCAGTGTAGGGGGTCGTGCTGGGGCTGGTGTTTTAGGTTTTAGGGCAGTGCAGTGGTGTTCGGGCAGTGTAGGGGGTCGTGCTGGGGCTGGTGTTTCAGGGTTTTGGGCAGTGCAGTGGTGTTCGGGCAGTGTAGGGGGTCGTGGTGGGGGTGGTGTTTCAGGGTTTAGGCCAGTGCAGTGGTGTTCGGGCAGTGTAGGGGGTCGTGCTGGGGGTGGTGTTTCAGGGTTTAGGGCAGTGGTGTTTGGGCAGTGTAGGGGGTCTTGCTGGGGGTGATGTTTCAGGGTTTAGGGCAGTGCAGTGGTGTTCGGGCAGTGTAGGAGGACTTGCTGGGGGTAGTGTTTCAGGGTTTAGGGCAGTGCAGTGGTGTTCGGGCAGTGTAGGGGGTCGTGCTGGGGCTGGTGTTTCATGGTTTAGGGCAGTGGTGTTCGGGCAGTGTAGGGGGTCTTGCTGGGGGTGGTGTTTCAGGGTTTAGTGCAGTGCAGTGGTGTTCGGGCAGTGTAGGGGGTCTTGCTGGGGCTGGTGTTTCAGGGTTTAGGGCAGTGCAGTGGTGTTCGGGCAGTGTAGGGGGTCGTGCTGGGGCTGGTGTTTCAGGGTTTAGGGTAGTGCAGTGGTGTTCGGGCAGTGTAGGGGGTCGTGCTGGGGCTGGTGTTTGAGGGTTTAGGGCAGTGCAGTGGTGTTCGGGCAGTGTAGGGGGTCTTGCTGGGGGTAGTGTTTCAGGGTTTAGGGCAGTGCAGTGGTGTTCGTGCAGTGTAGGGGGTCGTGCAGGGGGTGGTGTTTCAGGGTTTAGGCCAGTGCAGTGGTGTTCGGGCAGTGTAGGGGGTCGTGCTGGGGCTGGTGTTTCAGGGTTTAGGGCAGTGCAGTGGTGTTCGGGCAGTGTAGGGGGTCGTGCTGTGGCTGGTGTTTCAGGGTTTAGGGCAGTGCAGTGGTGTTTGGGCAGTGTAGGCGTCGTGCTGGGGCTGGTGTTTCAGGGTTTAGGGCAGTGCAGTGGTGTTCGGGCAGTGTAGGGGGTCGTGCTGGGGCTGGTGTTTCAGGGTTTAGGGCAGTGCAGTGGTGCTCAGGCAGTGTAGGGGGTCATGCTGGGGGTGGTGTTCCAGGGTTTAGGGTAGTGCAGTGGTGTTCGGGCAGTGTAGGGGGTCGTGCTGGGGCTGGTGTTTTAGGGTTTAGGGCAGTGCAGTGGTGTTCGGGCAGTGTGGGGGGTCGTGCTGGGGCTGGTGTTTCAGGGTTTTGGGCAGAGCAGTGGTGTTCGGGCAGTGTAGGTGGTCGTGCTGGGGGTGGTGTTTCAGGGTTTAGGCCAGTGCAGTGGTGTTCTGGCAGTGTAGGGGGTCGTGCTGGGGGTGGTGTTTCAGGGTTTAGGCCAGTGGTGTTCGGGCAGTGTAGGGGGTCTTGCTGGGGGTGATGTTTAAGGGTTTAGGGCAGTGCAGTGGTGTTCGGGCAGTGTAGGGGGTCTTGCTGGGGGTAGTGTTTCAGGGTTTAGGGCAGTGCAGTGGTGTTCGGGCAGTGTAGGGGGTTGTGCTGGGGGTGGTGTTTCAGGGTTTAGGGCAGTGCAGTGGTGTTCGGGCAGTGTAGGGGGTCGTGAAGGGGTGGTGTTTCAGAGTTTAGGGCAGTGCAGTGGTGTTCGGGCAGTGTAGGGGGTCATGCTGGGGGTGGTGTTTCAGGGTTTAGGGCAGTGCAGTGGTGTTCGGGCAGTGTAGGGGGTCGTGCAGGGGCTGGTGTTTCAGGGTTTAGGGCAGTGCAGTGGTGTTCAGGCAGTGTAGGGGGTCGTGCAGGGGGTGGTGTTTCAGGGTTTAGGGCAGTGCAGTGGTGTTCAGGCAGTGTAGGCGGTCGTGCTGGGGCTGGTGTTTCAGGGTTTAGGGCAGTGCAGTGGTGTTCGGGCAGTGTAGGGGGTCGTGCTGGGGCTGGTGTTTCAGGGTTTAGGGCAGTGCAGTGGTGCTCGGGCAGTGAAGGGGGTCGTGCTGGGGGTGGTGTTCCAGGGTTTAGGGTAGTGCAGTGGTGTTCGGGCAGTGTAGGGGGTCGTGCTGGGGCTGGTGTTTTAGGTTTTAGGGCAGTGCAGTGGTGTTCGGGCAGTGTAGGGGGTCGTGCTGGGGCTGGTGTTTCAGGGTTTTGGGCAGAGCAGTGGTGTTCGGGCAGTGTAGGGGGTCGTGGTGGGGGTGGTGTTTCAGGGTTTAGGCCAGTGCAGTGGTGTTCGGGCAGTGTAGGGGGTCGTGCTGGGGCTGGTGTTTCAGGGTTTTGGGCAGAGCAGTGGTGTTCGGGCAGTGTAGGGGGTCGTGCTGGGGGTGGTGTTTCAGGGTTTAGGCCAGTGCAGTGGTGTTCGGGCAGTGTAGGGGGTCGTGCTGGGGGTGGTGTTTCAGGGTTTAGGCCAGTGGTGTTCGGGCAGTGTAGGGGGTCTTGCTGGGGGTGATGTTTAAGGGTTTAGGGCAGTGCAGTGGTGTTCGGGCAGTGTAGGGGGTCTTGCTGGGGGTAGTGTTTCAGGGTTTAGGGCAGTGCAGTGGTGTTCGGGCAGTGTAGGGGGTTGTGCTTGGGGTGGTGTTTCAGGGTTTAGGGCAGTGCAGTGGTGTTCGGGCAGTGAAGGGGGTCGTGAAGGGGGTGGTGTTTCAGAGTTTAGGGCAGTGCAGTGGTGTTCGGGCAGTGTAGGAGGTCGTGCTGGGGGTGGTGTTTCAGGGTTTAGGGCAGTGCAGTGGTGTTCAGGCAGTGTAGGGGGTCGTGCAGGTGCTGGTGTTTCAGGGTTTAGGGCAGTGCAGTGGTGTTCAGGCAGTGTAGGGGGTCGTGCAGGGGGTGGTGTTTCAGGGTTTAGGGCAGTGCAGTGGTGTTCAGGCAGTGTAGGCGGTCGTGCTGGGGCTGGTGTTTCAGGGTTTAGGGCAGTGCAGTGGTGTTCGGGCAGTGTAGGGGGTCGTGCTGGGGCTGGTGTTTCAGGGTTTAGGGCAGTGCAGTGGTGCTCGGGCAGTGAAGGGGTCGTGCTGGGGGTGGTGTTCCAGGGTTTAGGGTAGTGCAGTGGTGTTCGGGCAGTGTAGGGGGTCGTGCTGGGGCTGGTGTTTCAGGGTTTAGGGCAGTGCAGTGGTGCTCGGGCAGTGTAGGGGGTCGTGCTGGGGGTGGTGTTTCAGGGTTTAGGGCAGTGCAGTGGTGTTCGGGCAGTGTAGGGGGTCGTGCTGGGGCTGGTGTTTCAGGGTTTAGGGCAGTGCAGTGGTGTTCGGGCAGTGTAGGGGTTCGTGGAGGGGGTGGTGTTTCAGGGTTTAGGGCAGTGCAGTGGTGTTTGGGCAGTGTAGGGGGTCGTGCTGTGGCTGGTGTTTCAGGGTTTAGGGCAGTGCAGTGGTGTTCGGGCAGTGTAGGGGGTCGTGCTGGGGCTGGTGTTTCAGGGTTTAGGGCAGTGCAGTGGTGTTCGGGCAGTGTAGGGGGTCATGCTGGGGGTGGTGTTTTAGGGTTTAGGGCAGAGCAGTGGTGTTTGGGCAGTGTAGGGGGTCGTGCTGGGGGTAGTGTTTTAGGGTTTAGGGTAGTGCAGTGGTGTTCGGGCAGTGTAGGGGGTCGTGCTGGGGGTGGTGGTTTAGGGTTTAGGGTAGTGGAGTGGTGTTTGGGTAGTGTAGGGGGTACTGCTGGGGGTAGTGTTTCAGGGTTTAGGGTAGTGCAGTGGTGTTTGGGTAGTGTAGGGGGTACGTGCTGGGGGTAGTGTTTTAGGGTTTAGGGCAGTGCAGTGGTGTTTGGGCAGTGTAGGGGGTCATGCTGGGGGTGGTGTTTCAGGGTTTAGGGTAGTGCAGTGGTGTTCGTGCAGTGTAGGGGGTCGTGCTGGGGGTAGTGTTTTAGGGTTTAGGGTAGTGCAGTGGTGTTTGTGTAGTGTAGGGGGTCGGTGTTTTCGGGGTTTAGGGTAGTGCAGTGGTCTTTGGGCAGTGTAGGGAGTCGTGCGGGGGTGGTGTTTTAGGGTTTAGGGTAGTGCAGTGGTCTTTGGGTAGTGTAGGGGGTCGTGCTGGGGGTAGTGTTTTAGGGTTTAGGGTAGTGCATTGGTGTTTGGGTAGTGTAGGGGGTCATGCGGGGGTAGTGTTTTAGGGTTTAGGGCAGTGCAGTGGTGTTTGGGTAGTGCAGGGGGTCGTGCTGGGGGGAGTGTTTTAGGGTTTAGTGCAGTGCAGTGGTGTTTGGGTAGTGTAGGGGGTCGTGCTGGGGGTAGTGTTTGAGGGTTTAGGGCAGTGCAGTCGTGTTCGGGTAGTGTAGGGGGTCGTGCAGGGGGAGTATTTTAGGGTTTAGGGTAGTGCAGTGGTGTTCGGGTAGTGTAGGGGGTCGTGCTGGGGGTAGTGTTTTAGGGTTTAGGGCAGTGCAGTGGTCTTTGGGTAGTGTAGGGAGTCGTGCGGGGGTAGTGTTTTAGGGTTTAGGGTAGTGCAGTGGTCTTTGGGTAGTGTAGGGGGTCGTGCGGGGGGTAGTGTTTTAGGGTTTAGGGTAGTGCATTGGTGTTCGGGCAGTGTAGGGGGTCGTGCTGGGGGTGGTGTTTCAGGGTTTAGGCCAGTGCAGTGGTGTTCGGGCAGTGTAGGGGGTCGTGCTGGGGGTGGTGTTTCAGGGTTTAGGCCAGTGGTGTTCGGGCAGTGTAGGGGGTCTTGCTGGGGGTGATGTTTAAGGGTTTAGGGCAGTGCAGTGGTGTTCGGGCAGTGTAGGGGGTCTTGCTGGGGGTAGTGTTTCAGGGTTTAGGGCAGTGCAGTGGTGTTCGGGCAGTGTAGGGGGTTGTGCTTGGGGTGGTGTTTCAGGGTTTAGGGCAGTGCAGTGGTGTTCGGGCAGTGAAGGGGGTCGTGAAGGGGGTGGTGTTTCAGAGTTTAGGGCAGTGCAGTGGTGTTCGGGCAGTGTAGGGGGTCGTGCTGGGGGTGGTGTTTCAGGGTTTAGGGCAGTGCAGTGGTGTTCAGGCAGTGTAGGGGGTCGTGCAGGTGCTGGTGTTTCAGGGTTTAGGGCAGTGCAGTGGTGTTCAGGCAGTGTAGGGGGTCGTGCAGGGGTGGTGTTTCAGGGTTTAGGGCAGTGCAGTGGTGTTCAGGCGGTGTAGGCGGTCGTGCTGGGGCTGGTGTTTCAGGGTTTAGGGCAGTGCAGTGGTGTTCGGGCAGTGTAGGGGGTCGTGCTGGGGCTGGTGTTTCAGGGTTTAGGGCAGTGCAGTGGTGCTCGGGCAGTGAAGGGGGTCGTGCTGGGGGTGGTGTTCCAGGGTTTAGGGTAGTGCAGTGGTGTTCGGGCAGTGTAGGGGGTCGTGCTGGGGCTGGTGTTTCAGGGTTTAGGGCAGTGCAGTGGTGTTCAGGCAGTGTAGGGGGTCGTGCAGGGGGTGGTGTTTCAGGGTTTAGGGCAGTGCAGTGGTGTTTGGGCAGTGTAGGGGGTCATGCTGTGGCTGGTGTTTCAGGGTTTAGGGCAGTGCAGTGGTGTTCGGGCAGTGTAGGGGGTCGTGCTGGGGCTGGTGTTTCAGGGTTTAGGGCAGTGCAGTGGTGTTTGGGTAGTGTAGGGGGTCATGCTGGGGGGAGTGTTTTAGGGTTTAGGGTAGAGCAGTGGTGTTTGGGTAGTGTAGGGGGTCGTGCTGGGGGTAGTGTTTTAGGGTTTAGGGTAGTGCAGTGGTGTTTGGGTAGTGTAGGGGGTCGTGCTGGGGGTAGTGGTTTAGGGTTTAGGGTAGTGCAGTGGTGTTTGGGTAGTGTAGGGGGTACTGCTGGGGGTAGTGTTTTAGGGTTTAGGGTAGTGCAATGGTGTTTGGGTAGTGTAGGGGGTACTGCTGGGGGTAGTGTTTTAGGGTTTAGGGTAGTGCAGTGGTGTTTGGGTAGTGTAGGGGTTCATGCTGGGGGTAGTTTTTTAGGGTTTAGGGTAGTGCAGTGGTGTTTGTGTAGTGTAGGGGGTAGTGTTTTAGGGTTTAGGGTAGTGCAGTGGTGTTTGTGCAGTGTAGGGGGTCGTGCTGGGGGTAGTGTTTTAGGGTTTAGGGTAGTGCAGTGGTGTTTGTGTAGTGTAGGAGGTGGCAGTGTTTTGGGGGTTTAGGGTAGTGCAGTGGTCTTTGGGTAGTGTAGGGGAGTCGTGCGGGGGGTAGTGTTTTAGGGTTTAGGGTAGTGCATTGGTGTTTGGGTAGTGTAGGGGGTCATGCGGGGGTAGTGTTTTAGGGTTTAGGGCAGTGCAGTGGTGTTTGGGTAGTGCAGGGGGTCGTGCTGGGGGGAGTGTTTTAGGGTTTAGTGCAGTGCAGTGGTGTTTGGGTAGTGTAGGGGGTCGTGCTGGGGGGAGTGTTTGAGGGTTTAGGGCAGTGCAGTCGTGTTCGGGTAGTGTAGGGGGTCGTGCAGGGGGGAGTATTTTAGGGTTTAGGGTAGTGCAGTGGTGTTCGGGTAGTGTAGGGGGTCGTGCTGGGGGTAGTGTTTTAGGGTTTAGGGCAGTGCAGTGGTGTTCGGGCAGTGTAGGGGGTCGTGCTGGGTGTGGTGTTTCAGGGTTTAGGGCAGTGCATTGGTGTTCGGACAGTGTAGGGGGTCATGCTGGTGGTGTTGTTTCAGGGTTTAGGGCAGTGCAGTGGTGTTCGGGCAGTGTAGGGGGTCGTGCAGGGGGTGGTGTTTCAGGATTTAGGGCAGTGCAGTGGTGTTCGGGCAGTGTAGGGGGTCGTGCAGGGGCTGGTGTTTCAGGGTTTAGGGCAGTGGTGTTCGGGAAGTGTAGGGTGTCATGCTGGGGTGGTGTATCAGGGTTTGGGGCAGTGCAGTGGTGTTCGGGCAGTAAAGGGGGTCGTGCTGGCGGTTTTGTTTCAGGGTTTTGGGCAGTACAGTGGTGTTCGGGCAGTGTAGGGGGTCGTGCGGGTGGTGTTTCAGGGTTTAGGGCAGTGCAGTGGTGTTCGGGCCGTGTAGGGGGTCATGCAGGGTTGTGGTGTTTCAGGGTTTAGGGCAGTGCAGTGGTGTTCGGGCAGTGTAGGGGGTCGTGCTGGGGGTGGTGTTTCAGGGTTTAGGGCAGTGCAGTGGTGTTCGGGCAGTGTAGGGGGTGGTGCAGGGGGTGGTGTTTCAGGGTTTAGGGCAGTGCAGTGGTGTTTGGGCAGTGTAGGGGGTGGTGCAGGGGGTGGTGTTTCAGGGTTTAGGGCAGTGCAGTGGTGTTCGGGCAGTGTAGGGGGTCGTGCTGGGGCTGGTGTTTCAGGGTTTAGGGCAGTGCAGTGGTGTTCGGGCAGTGTAGGGGTCGTGCTGGGGCTGGTGTTTCAGGGTTTAGGGCAGTGCAGTGGTGTTCGGGCAGTGTAGGGGGTCGTGCTGGGGCTGGTGTTTCAGGGTTTAGGGCAGTGCAGTGGTGCTCGGGCAGTGAAGGGGGTCGTGCTGGGGGTGGTGTTCCAGGGTTTAGGGTAGTGCAGTGGTGTTCGGGCAGTGTGGGGGGTCGTGCTGGGGCTGGTGTTTCAGGGTTTAGGGCAGTGCAGTGGTGTTCAGGCAGTGTAGGGGTCGTGCAGGGGGTGGTGTTTCAGGGTTTAGGGCAGTGCAGTGGTGTTTGGGCAGTGTAGGGGGTCATGCTGGTGGCTGGTGTTTCAGGGTTTAGGGCAGTGCAGTGGTGTTCGGGCAGTGTAGGGGGTCGTGCTGGGGCTGGTGTTTCAGGGTTTAGGGCAGTGCAGTGGTGTTTGGGTAGTGTAGGGGGTCATGCTGGGGGGAGTGTTTTAGGGTTTAGGGTAGAGCAGTGGTGTTTGGGTAGTGTAGGGGGTTGTGCTGGGGGTAGTGTTTCAGGGTTTAGGGTAGTGCAGTGGTGTTTGGGTAGTGTAGGGGGTCGTGCTGGGGGTAGTGGTTTCAGGGTTTAGGGTAGTGCAGTGGTGTTTGGGTAGTGTAGGGGGTACTGCTGGGGGTAGTGTTTCAGGGTTTAGGGTAGTGCAATGGTGTTTGGGTAGTGTAGGGGATACGTGCTGGGGGTAGTGTTTTAGGGTTTAGGGTAGTGCAGTGGTGTTTGGGCAGTGTAGGGGTTCATGCTGGGGGTAGTGTTTCAGGGTTTAGGGTAGTGCAGTGGTGTTTGTGTAGTGTAGGGGGTCAGTGTTTTAGGGTTTAGGGCAGTGCAGTGGTGTTTGTGGCAGTGTAGGGGGTCGTGCTGGGGGTAGTGTTTTAGGGTTTAGGGTAGTGCAGTGGTGTTTGTGTAGTGTAGGAGGTCGTGTTTTGGGGTTTAGGGTAGTGCAGTGGTCTTTGGGTAGTGTAGGGAGTCGTGCTGGGGGTAGTGTTTTAGGGTTTAGGGTAGTGCAGTGGTGCTTTGGGTAGTGTAGGGGGTCGTGCTGGGGGTAGTGTTTTAGGGTTTAGGGTAGTGCATTGGTGTTTGGGCAGTGTAGGGGGTCATGCTGGGGTGGTGTTTTAGGGTTTAGG